>CAWZYM010000402.1:235000-852500 GCA_963966185.1 Rhabditoides inermis
TCCGCCCCGCTATTCAAGGTGTGATTTTGCTTGACAACCATGTACGTGTTGTGTATGTCTCAATGTAATAATTGATATCATTCTGTGTTGCAGGACATTGGCCTGGGCACGAAGGACGACCACGACATTGCGCACATGATGTGGGACTGTATCGAGTACACCCACGCGCACCGGCCCCAGCTCGAGAAGCTCTGCCGACTCCTCAAGCTCATGGGACGCTACGACCAGAGGAGGTGCGGTGTTTTATTGATTGATAATCAATTGATTTATCGATTTATCTATTATGTTTCAGCTGTTCGCTGCGCAGCGAGAAGACTCGCGAGATGTGCACGCAGACGTCCACTCCCAGCACGCCTCTTATCTAACCCTCACTGTGTTCCCATCAACGTGTCTGTCTTTGTGTGCGTACTCCCCCCTCACTTGTTGTCACCTCCTCAGGTCGCGCTCTTTTCCTTCCGAATGACTGATTCACCCATACACTTATCAAAATTAATCCACCTTTCTCATCTCGCGCGTTTGCGATGAAATTCGTGTCCACCATAGATCACCCCGGTTCGTTAACCCATTCTGAATTGTATAATATGTATGTAATCGCGTTTCCTTTGTCGTTCGTGTCCACACACATCCGCTTTACGATTGCCTTATGCCACCTCGCAATTCTTTTGTGCATGATTATTCGAAATGTTTACAAAAAAAAACGCATGAGCATGATGATTGAGGTGTACTGTATAAAGATTTATCTTCATGTATAATACTCGTTTTGTTTGTAGTGGTATAATGATATAATGATCGACTCGTGCTTTGGACGATGATATACCTTTGTTTGGACATTGTCATTGTTTTATGTTGCGATAGTGGTTGCAGATGTCTATTACTGGCGAGGGCGAGGCGATTTACATTAATAAGGATGGTCTTTTTATCAAACACCCGTAAGTTGTTTAAAACTTGGAATACTTCAATATTTTTGCCGTCTGTTGGCTGCAATGTCATTTCCGATTGCTACAATTCACCGTACTCGTTTTAGTCGCGGCCTTGTGTTTTGTCCCTCATCGGCATGTAAATCAAAGTCGGGCGATACCGGCGACATTTTCAAGTTTACCGCAAATCCCAGCGTAGAGGTGTGTGCACGTTATCCTTGATTTGTTTTTTAGATACCTTTTTCAGAATGTGTACGGTTTCGACTGCAAGTTTAGAGCTACACACGCCAAATTTTACAAACAGGTGACCGATAGTTAGTTTGAGTCAAATCGAGTGGCGTTGTTTCAGGCAGATATTTGGGTTGGCGAAGGTACGATCGCGAAGATATCGCAGGACGGAGAGTACATGTTTGTTAACGCCGAGAGGGTCAGTTTCGGAAGAGCAACTTTTTTCTTTCCCGTTTTCCTTTCCTATTTTCTGCATATATGTGATACGCCGTGCTGTTATTAGCCGTGTTAAGTGGTGGCAATCAGAGAGTAGGGGAACAGTACAATATAGCGTTCTGTATGTTGTTTCTGTCGATCACATTGCGTTTGCATGTATGCATAATTGATTGATGTCTGCAGGAGGGGAAGTCTGAGACCGTGTATTGTACTCGCATCACTCACCAGCCTAAGCAGGAGAAGTTCTTCAAGGTGAGAAAGAGAGGAAGAGAGATATAAATGGAGAGAGAGAGAGAGGAAGAGAGAGAGAGAGACAGAGACAGAGAGAGAGAGAGGAAGAGAGAGATAGACAGAGAGGGAGAGAGAGATAGAGACAGAGAGAGAGAGAGAGGGATAGAGAGAAACAAAACGATTATTGTTTTCAGAACTTCAAGGAAAACGGCAAGGCGCGTTTTCGCGCCAAGTGGCAGCCGCAAAAGGGATCCACCAACTATCGGTGAGTCTTTCGTAGTGAAAACGACTCTTAGCCGGTCGCTATGACTTTTTCCGGGGGCGCACAAATTGAAATCGAGCCTCGCACGCACACCCTATTCCCGTGAATATAACGGTTGCTACGGAGTGGATGTCCATTTACCCGCTGGGAACAGCACAGATGCGGCTTGTGCGGAATGTTTCTCGTAATCTCGCATCATTCGCGCTCTTTCAATCTGTTGTTGCTTATGAATGTTCGTTGCAGTGCTCTGATCACGGTCGACATGCAGCACGTGATCATCGACGGCGAGGTGCGCGCGCTGTCCAGCGTGCAGAAGACGTCCGCCCCGTCCACCTCCTCCCGCACACTCACCTATGTGAGTTCGGACAGCGCTACGGCTCCCACGCGATAGTAGAAAGGGAGTGCACATGGTAGAAACTACTACGCACACATCAGCTACATCAAAAGAAGACCACTTCCTTCCTACTATCCCATCTCTGCGTATAATAATCATTTTCTGCCAAGAGATTATAGAGACACAGTAACACAACAGGAAATGTACAGTGCGGCAAATATTGAGCTGACCCTAGCAATCTAATCGATGGGCGCTTGCAGACTGTGGAGTCGGCGACTGCGACGGCGCGCGGTGCGCAGTCGTCGTCGACGATGCGAGTGGTGCCGAGTGCGATGGCGAGTGTGGCTGCTGCTGCTGCGCGTGCCTCCGCCCCTCCGACGCTGTCTCGTCCATCCCCCTCTTCCTCCGCCCCGCCGGTCAACGCCGCCGCCGCGCACGCATCGCGCTCCATCAGGTGCGCATAGATAGAGAGATAGACAATGTGGATATTTGATCGCTGCAGCACGGTGTCGTCGTCTCGCGCCTCGTCCGCGACGCGCAGTCCCCCGCGCTCGCCCGGACCGCTAGAGATGTGGGTGCTTTATAGTGTTTATGAAATGTCATACACTGCATCAAAGGTATGCTAAAACGCGTTTATGACATTGCAGCATTGCGCCGGAGCCGTGCGACGACGCGTGGCAGCAGGCGGAGGAGCAGTTGCGCGCGTGGGCGCACGCCATGCTGCCGGCGTGTCAGTCGGCCTGCCACGCCGCGCCCTGCCACTTCTGCATGACCAACGTGCGCGCAGTCTCCCACTCGGCACTCTAGCCCCTCGTCTGTAGGAATCAAGTGCACACGGATCGCTACGCACCGTCTTCTGGCATTTGTTCGCACTTCCTTCCTGGTCTCACATCCGCAGCTATTAACGCCTCGTAATAAGATATCCATCTAGGGGTTCGGTTTCTTCACTCTTAATGTGTGTGGTTCTTACTCTGTGAGCTACTTTACGTTTTAAAATTACCTGCCAAGTTCCGTTTTCATTCCGTTTTTATCCGATTTTTTAAGTATTAAATATGCATTTGTGATATATCTTACGAATTCACTATTTTTATCGTTTAATTTATTATTTTTGGTGTGGGATCGATTCGCTAATAAATGTACGTTTTCATTTCTTTTTTGATGAGCCAACTTCATATTCAATTGATTGACATGCTTGTGTCTCTCATCCATAGATAAACCAGATAACGTTGCATAGGATATTCGTGCAGAGAAAAATTTGTTTGAATGACACCTCCTCGAAATTTCGTTATCATGTTTTTTAAAGATTAGATGTAGTACAAAAGCGTGGAGCAGCATTGACTTTCCACTCTCAGTCGCCTCTTCAGTCATGAAGCTGCTGGCTCTCCTCGGCCTTGTGGCCCTCGCGGCCGCGCTGCCCACCCATCTGCCCACCCTGCAGTACCGCTTCTCCGCCCAGACGGTGTCGTACCTGCCTGCCCAGCCCGGATCGGCGACCACCATCCGCGCTCTCGTCTCCGCCAAGATCGACAAGGAGCACGTGCTGCTGCAGCTTTCCGAGGTGCAGTTCGCGCACTCGCTCTCTCTGCCCGCCGGCCAGGTCGCCCCGATCGAGAGGCTCGACGAGCTCGAGCTGCCCGAGAACACCCGCCAGGCTCTCCTCCTCCCGATCCGCTTCCACTACAAGCACGGAGTCGTCTCCTCCATCGAGTTCGCCCATGACGAGCCCGTCTGGACCGAGAACATTAAGAAGGCCATCGTCAACATGTTCCACATGAACATGCACAAGATCGACAAGCAGCTCGACCAGGCTTTCGACTACTACCTCACCGAGGTCAGTTTATTTCAATATATATATATATATATATATAACATCAATACCTCTGTCTCTTTCAGAAGAACGTGGAGGGAGTGTGCAACACGACTTACACCGTGCTGCCGACCGAGAAGCAGTTCGAGATGGTGAAGGCGATCGACTACACCCAGTGCGAGACGAAGCCGACCCTGCGCGGTCTCCGCTTCTCCACCCCGCTGATCCGCGACCAGCAGCGCCTGCCCCTCATCGCCCGTCTCTCCGAGCAGAAGATGCTGATTGAGAAGGACGCCCGCCTGCCCCACCTCGTCGAGTCCAAGGCCGTCTACTCGACCGAGGAGATGCGCACTGAGATTCTGATGACTCTCGTGAAGAAGACCACCCTCAACACCCACATCACTCTGCCCCGTGAGATGCGCAAGACCGACCTGGTCTACTCCGACAAGCTGGAGATGCTGGAGGAGAAACTGTACAAGAAGGGAGACATGACCTTCCTCCAGGAGTCGCCCGTCCAGTACGAGGACATTGTCAGCGTTGCCCTGTCCCTCCTTGAGGAGACCGAGGAGTCGCTCGTCCGCGTTATTCCCGTGCTTCGTCTGTGCACCATCGAGCAGCTGCAGTCTATCCACGAGCAGATCGAGAAGAAGACGATCCGCGACACGCTGTTCCACCGTGCCCTCGTGCTTGCTGGAACCCGCTACACTGTCGAGTACATGCTCGAGGAGATGATGGCTGACCGCGTGGACAAGTGGGAGATGTACTCTCTCATCCAGCACATCGCCGAGACCCGCTACCCGTCTGAGATGCTTGTGCAGAAGATGTGGGAGCTGATCGAGTCTGTCTCCGAGCACAAGGCTCTTCGCCAGGCCGCCCTCCTCTCCACCGGTTCCCTCATGCGCGCTGTCTGCTTCGAGGAGCACTGCGAGAGGGAGATCAAGATGAAGTGGGTCAAGAAGATGGAGAAGGAGCTTGTCGCCTGTGACACCGACGCTGAGAAGGTCGTCATCGTGAAGATGCTTGCCAACGTCGGATTCGACATGGTCGTCTTCCCCCTGGAGAAGCTCATCCACTCCGACGAGTCTGTGCTTGTGAGGTCGGAGGCCGTTGAGGCTCTTCTCTCGCTCCGCTACACCGTTCCCCGCAAGCTCGTCTCTCTTCTGATGCCCCTCATCAAGGACCGCCGTCAGCTGCCCGAGATCCGCTCGATCGCCGTCCGCGTTCTCCTTTCGGTCGAGACCCTCGACAACACCCACCTCATCCAGATTGTCGACCTTCTCAACTCTGAGAAGGACATGCACTTCTACACCTACACCCTCTCTCTGCTCAAGAACGAGGAGCGCTTCGAGTCTGTGCGCGGACTTCTCCGCCCCCGCAAGACCTTCACCACCCGTTATACTCGCGTCTTCAACAAGGAGATCTCTCTCGGAGCCATCTTCCAGCACCTGACCACAAAGACCGGATTCCTGCCCAAGGAGATGATGCTGACCCTCGAGAACGTGTTCGGAACCCGCATGCACGAGAAGCTCTTGGAGGTGCGCATGCGCCAGGAGAACCTCGAGCAGCTCGTCTACACTCTCATCAAGACCCTTTCCGTGCAGACCGCCGAGAAGCTGCGTTCGCTCGCCTCTGAGATGGGAGTTGTTCCCCGCCGCGCCTCCACTCTGCGTCCCTCCGTCTACCTCTTCCTCTCCTACAAGGGAATGAACTACGCCGTTCTTCCCCTTGAGGAGATCACCTCTTTCTTCCGCACTCTTCATCGCGTCTCCGAGCTGAAGAAGACCATGTCCTTCTTCTGGGCTACCTTTGTCCACGACCACATGTACCGTGTGCCGACCATCCTCGGACTTCCCCTTGTCTACACCGAGAAGACCCCCCTGGTCGCTGGAATCAAGGGATCGTTCTTCTATAAGAACAACAAGCTTGCTGTAGAGTTTGACGGAGAGAAGATGTTTTCGGCTATGCTGATCCGTTCCCTTCGTGTCGAGTACCCGTTCGTCGTTTCCGGACACAGGATGGTCAAGAACATCCGCATTCGTCTCCCTATCCGCTACACTGTTGCTGTTGACAAACACAGCCAGATTCGCGTCAAGCTCTTCACCGAGAAGTTTGACAAGAAGCCCGTGTTCCTCGTTGAGATTCGTCCTCTCAACTACATCACACGCCTTCCCGAGATCGTCTCCGAGAAGATTGAGGAGGAGCAGAAGACCGTTCTTCTCAACGTTTTCAACTTCAACCGCGTTTACGGAAACGAGATGAAGATGAAGGTCCGCGGACACGACAATGTGATGGAGATCCTTTTGGAGAAGACCGCTGAGGTTCCCGAGTACTACCAGATCCAGATGGTGCGTGAGCAGAAGGAGGAGAAGATGCTGTCGATCAAGATGGACAAGAAGCTCGCCCAGATCGGAGAGTGGAACAAGATCCCGCTCGTCTCCCGCATCCTCGTCACCCTCAAGGCGGAGGAGAAGAAGATGGCCGAGATCACCTTCGACTATCTGTTCAACTCGCTTGTGCAGCACTTCGAGATGCTCGTGCGCCACGAGGATCGCCAGATTATCAAGGCTCATCTCACTCAGACTCTCCGCAACAACCTCCTCCTCAACAACGGCAAGTTCGAGCTGCTGCGCTCGATGATCAAGATCGAGTCTGTGCTCGGACGCCAGGAGATCAAGTCTCTTGTCAACTACGACATCGAGTCCAAGTACGAGCTGCTGTTTGCCCGCCTCATCAACTACATCAACACCTACCCCATGATCGAGATGCTGCCGATGAAGAACGCTGAGAACAAGGTGCTCTTCCACATCAAGTACTCAAACGAGCGCGTCGCTGCCAAGCTGGAGACCCCTGAGAGGAAGATGATCCTCCTCGAGCAGGCTGCCCTCCCCGAGATGGACTCGTGCCTCCTCAAGGACTCCCGCGTCTCCACCTTCGATGACGTCATCTTCCGCACCCCCCTCAGCAAGTGCTATCAGGTGCTCGCCAAGGACTGTTCCGACAAGCCCCGCTTTGCCGTGCTCGTCAAGAAGACCGTCGGTGACTACAAGATGGTCAAGATCATCGACACCGAGAAAGAGATCGAGGTTGAGAAGAAGAACGGAGAGTTTGTCGTCTACGTCGACGGAGAGAAGATCAGCATGCGCTCGTATGAGAACTACGGAATCTTCGAGGAGGAGAACAAGATTGTCATCTCTTCCGCTCTTGTGACTGTCGAGTTCTGCGGAAAGACTGTGAAGACTCTTCTTGGATGGGAGATGCAGGGACAGCTGTGCGGTCTGTGCGGACACTACGACGGAGACATGACCAACGAGTTCATCCGCGCCGACAACACTGAGACCGACGACCTCGAGGAGTTCCACCGCAGCTTCATCGTCGAGAAAAAGGAGTGCCGCGACGAGAAGATGGAGAAGATCTACCAGCTGGAGAAGGAGGAGTACGAGCTCGAGGAGGAGAAGGAGGAGATGATTCGTGAGGAGGAAAACCTTTGGGAGGAGGAGGAGACCGAGGAAGAGTACGAGTTCGTGAAGAAGGAGAAGAAGATCATCCGCGACTCCGAGGAGAACGACTATGACGAGACCAGTGAGTGCTTGTCTTATGTCTCCTCATTCATCTTTCTTTTAGTCCCCATGGAGAAGACTCTTGTGCGCGAGATGAAGGACGAGGTTTGCTTCTCTCTTCAGCCTGTTCCCGTCTGCGAGAAGAACACCGTGATCGATGAGGAAAAGACCATCAAGGTGAGATCGTTCACAACCACTCGTGTGACAGTGATGTTCAGGTCCGTTTCTTCTGCATGGAGCGTTCTTCCGTCGAGGCTCACCGTCTCATCCGCGAGGCTCGTCGTGAGGTCCTCGACCTGTCTGACCGCACCGAGTCTTTCATCAAGACCGTCCGCGTGCCCAAGACCTGCGTCGCCTTCTAAATTCATCCTTAGTTGACTGCAATACAGCCGATAAAGATTTATTCAAATACATCTCATACACGGATTTATATTGCTGATACACGATGTTCTTTTCACAGCTGCACAACCCTGTAATGCTATTAATAATGTTTTGTTGGTATGACATTTACATCATTTCTACATGCCTTTTGAGCAATCAAATGTTCCTGGCTTTCGGCGTTGAGTGTTATGTAGTATCGACCATTATATTCCTCATCAAATACAATCATATGATTCTTGGTAAAATTAAGAATGATCGACTCATCTATAAAGGTAAAACAGTTGTTTGTAATTTCAAGTAGTTTACCGTTATGTTTCATCCATGTTATATGGTCTGTTCCATTTACAGAATAGAAAATTGGAATTGTAAAGAGTGATCTGCACGTATACAATTTTTCACTTTTCAACTGCAAAGCTACGTACACTCACTTGTATGGGCTATGTTCATTGTATTTCTTTTGAGAAAATTCCTCCAAAGCATTGGTCTGCGTAATAATATACGTGCTGTTCGAATATTCTATGTTTATCCTCGGCAATCCCTTCTAAAAAACTACGTCCATATTCTTACGGTAAATGTTGACCTGATCCATAAAAGTGTGCAGGAATTCATGAATGTGATTTGAATGTTCGCTTTTAGGAATTATATTTATAAAATTTTGGAGAGATGCGGATTTGAAAGCATATTTTCTCAGAAAAATCTAGGCATATCATTTATTTCATTATTCTTTTTCTAAACACACCTGTAACATGCTTCGAAAATCTTTTTCTCCCAATATACGCTCCAGCATTTTTACGATGCCACCAGCCTTCAAATTATATATAAGGAGGCAAAACGTTCACATTACTGTACTATTTCATAAGTAGTTTGAAAAGCGTTCATGTAGTCATCCACATTATTCACAGGCTGACGAACAGCCAAGTTCGATATGGCCAAGTTCTGGAAACAACGCTGAGTTGAATGAAGAATCTTTTCAAATTACCCAATGCCCCGAAACATTGGTATATTTCATTTGTAAAAAGTGCGTGATGCCTTCGTTTATCCATATATCTGTCCACCATTTGGCCGTTACAATGTTACCAATCCACTTAAAGTTGAAGACCAATAAAACACTTTAACCGAATAAAACTACCTGATGATTAATCTCGTGCCAAATTTTGCCGGTAATAGAATCAAGTGAATGCATAGATATTCCTTCACGAAGATCTTCCATACTATAACTGATCATTCCAAAGTTTTCCATAGCTCCCAATCGCTCCACGAAGATTCCATCTAAAACCACTTCAGATTAAATATGCGTTTCAACCGTTCGCCTGCCGATTTTCGAGATCGGCAGAGGGTATGAATAATAGGAACGTAGTGATTCATAAGCCGTTTTAGAAATTTCGGCAATCGTTTCGAGTAAAGTTGTGTTAATCGAGCTCGAGGCATCGACAAATATTCGTAATATCATTCCATCGTCTGCCACTATTTCAGCGCTTCGAAAGTTGCCGATAGAGAATGCGAAAAGATAGGTTGACATTTCTGGCGTCTTCTCAAATAACGTTGTGTGGTATCCAGCCAAGTTCATCATTGGTTGCGAGGAGAGAATGGGTGTGTTGGAAATGGCTTGGCTAGCGCTTGGATGATTCAGTCTGAGTTGAAAGCGCGCTTTCATATCGGGTTGATCGATACACGGCAGAATCATTCTTGCATAAATTGGTTGACACTGCGTCGTTAGCACTGTTCCCTCGAGAAGATTTCCGTTCAAGTCACTAAATAAGTCATAGTAAGTATTAACAATACTCACACAACTCAACTCACGTCAGATTGTTGTGCGCCATTGGAGAAAAAAATCCCATCTCTCTACTTTCAATGAATCCCGTATACATTATCTAGCAAAAAAAACACACAAGTGATTGATTGATTACAACTGCACCTGCATTGAATACGTGTGATTTTCGAGAAACGAGTGTGTTATCCAAAGTTGATAATTTTTTCGCGTATAGTTCAATTCTAGATTTGACTCAAGCAATAATATTTGACCCATGTGCATATTCTGATGGTGAAGCAGTTGTTACAGTTGATGACGATACTTACAAACACTTACCTCGTGTGCATGAATAATGAGCATATTCATTTGTTCATCTACACTCATAGAAATATTGACTTCTCCAGAAAATAGCATAACATTACTATTCAAAAGTCGTTCGCTCGTAATTTCGTGAAATGGAGTGATTTCCAATCGATATTCGTTCACTTTCACATTTTGTTGCAAATATAATGCGCTCTCGTCATACTCAGCTGATATGAGTCTAGATGGAATCTTATTCAAATACATAGTTTCACTGGTAAAACATACCGAAGAAATATTATATACACACATGTGAATAGATATATTTTCATTGATGAGACGACGAGACGATTTGTTGATCGATCACAACAGATGAATTCCATGACTTTCGAAAAACGTGATCCAAGAATTGATTAGTCATCGAATGTTTTCTCCTTTCATACCACAACACAATCGAGTCATCTTCCGAAATATATTTATATGGTAACAGACATCTGGCAAAACAAGGACACACGCATTGATACAACATATACAAGATTCAGTGACGCAGGAGAGCAATAGTGAGCAGTGAGAGGAGTAGTGAGAGGAGTGAGCGCGCGCCGCTCACCGGCCGCTCCGTCGGCGTACCCGATCCGATCGAAGGCAGTTTCAGTTCGCCGCTCGTCGTTCCCGCCCCACTTCCGCACCTGCAAGACACGCGTATATCACCCTAGCATACAGGGATAAAGTCTCCCCCGTGGTCAAGTGGCTAGCGTTGTCGATTCAGTTCCGAAAGGCGGTGGTTCAATCTCCACAAGCGCAACTTTTTTTGCTATATCAATCCACTATGTGTTTTTATGCTAATTAGGGCCAATGTCTGCGCCGACCGCACTTTGGCAAGGGATCCGTCTTGAAGCGCTTCTCCTCCATGTTGAACTTGTCCAGAATCTCCGCCAGTCGCTCATCAGTCTCTGAATATGTTACAAATATGAATGAATTAATCAAAAAGCCTTCTCATATGTACTACTCACCGATAATAGTGACGCGATAGATGGAGCACTTGCCACCCGTCAGCTCACGGTTGTACTCAATCTAAAAAAAGGTTTCTAGTAAAGTCTGAAGCACGAATCTGCAATCGACTCACATTGATTTGGAAGGGCTCGATGTTGAGCTTTTTAGCGAGCTGCGCCTGCAGCTCACCCAGCGAGTAGTTGGAGTGCACTGTCCAGCGGAACGAGGCCGAGTTGAACTCCCTATATAGATAGATAGGTTTATTACCGATAACATGGAAAAAAAACGCAATTATAAACAAAAAGTGAGCAATACAAACGGCAGGTATAAACGGGGTTTCAATGATATTGAACACGAACATAATCACATAGTATTACATGGAAAAGGAAGTGGGGGGAGAGCTCTCTATAGGTTGCGCAATTTGCTAGGTGGCATGAGATCTAATGTAGAGAGTTGTGATTTGAAGATAGAGGGATCATTGATGGAGATTAGGTCACGAGAAAGCGCATTCCATATTGCGAAGGTTCTGCTTAAAAAAGTGCTGGTACGGCCTGTGTGATCAAATGATGGAACAATTCTAAATTCATGAGAGCCACGAGTACGAGATGGAATAATTGCAAAAAGACCATGATAGTCCAATATAGTTTTCGAGTGGATTACTTTGTGAATGTATGTGACATCATTCAAGAATCGTCTATTTTCGAGAGTTTGAAGATTGAAAAGCTCAAGGCGTTGAGGATATGATAGGCTGCGCCCGATACGCTGACACACACGACGAGTATAATAGCGTTGTATGCTCTCAATTAGGTTTACAGAAGCAACATCAGTAGGGTTCCAGAGCTCAGTGCAATATTCTAATTTACAGCGAAAATAGGTTGTGTATGCGGTGATCAGTAGTGTGGGATTTCGTGTTTTGTATGTCCGAAAAAAATCATTTATAGAATACAGAGTTTGTTGAATTATTTGTTTGAAATGATCACGGAACAATAAGTTATTACTCATGAGAATACCAAGATCCTTTGCAGAATCTACTGGTTTGAGAGTTGAGTCGTGGACGATATAAGTGTGCTTTGGATTCCGCTTGCCTACATGCAATATTTGAGTTTTCTCAGTGGATATCTGAAGTCCCCATGAAGCTGACCATGCTGCGACTATGTCAATGGCTTTTTGGAAAATAGACTTCGCAGAAGTACTGGTAAAATCAAAAGGAAAGTAAATTTTCAAATCGTCTGCATAAAGCGCATAATAAACGCCATCTGGTAAATTATCAGGAATGTTATCTATGAAAATGTTGAACAGCAAGGGTCCAAGACACGAACCTTGTGGAACGCCACAATTAACAGTGCGCGGTGAGGAACGCTTAGATCCAATCATAACATATTGCTTGCGATTTTTGAGAAATTCAATTATCCAGCCAAGAGCATTACCGCGAATACCGATAGCGTCAAGTTTCTTGAAAAGAAGGTCATGGTTGATGGTATCAAATGCTTTTTTAAAGTCGAAATAGATGCAATCTATTACGGAACCAGATGAAATATGCTTGCACCAATTCATATGACATTCAATTAGTTGTGCATTAGTGGATCGATTTTTGCGAAAACCAAATTGTTTTTTGGAGAGTAGGTTGTGCTTTTCTAAGTATTTTGTAATCTGCTGAACGCATATTCTTTCCATAACTTTAGAGATGCTACATGTGAGAGAAATCGGTCTGTAGTTTGAGACAGATTCACGTGCGCCTTTTTTGAACAATGGTTTCACCCAAGCTTCTTTCCAAATAGATGGGATTTCTCTGACAGACATGGACATTGCAAAAAGAATCGTCAATGGAACCGATATGGAAGTTGCCGTACGTTTCAGAAACACGTTGTTAATACCATCTGGAGAAGTGTTATATTTGGAATCAAGTTTGGAAATGATTTTATGAACTTCGAGAAGGGTAATATCAATCATATCAAGTGAATGTGGTAGTTTAGGCAAGTCAGCACCAGGTGGTGTGATGGAATCGCGATAAACTGATTCAAAATAGTCAGCAAAGATCTCACATTTGTCCAGCGCATTGTGAATGAAAATATCATCGTGACAAATTGCGCCGATGCCACCATCGGGATGCATTTTATTTCGAACATCACGATAGAAAGCTGATTTATTGCCATTAACGATCAATTTAGATTCACGCTTGCAATTCCAAGAAACTATTGCTTTACGTAGGCGACGCTGTGACCTATTAGAATCGATGGAGTGGGGTCTCGTTGATGAAAGTTTATTGGCTTGTCGCTTCAGCTTAGTTAGATAACGAGGTAATGGGCGGGGGCGTTTGTTAGCTGGAGCGACAAGCGGAATGTGAGCATCAATTATGTCATGTATGATTTCGTAAAACTTGGATGCAGCTTGTTCAACTGTTTTGCCAATAAAAACACGCGTCCAGCGAATAGAATCAATAGCATTGTTAATGGTATCCCAGTTTACATTTCTATAGTTTCGTACGAGATCAGGTTTGTGGTGTGCAGACATGTCTTCGACGCGCAATATGAATTCAACTGGCAGATGATCGCAGGTACTGAAGCGATGAAGTATGCGTGTACTAGTTACAAGAGAGGAATTGTCGACAAGTATTATATCGAGAATATTTGATTTTATGCCGGTACGTTTAACCATGGTAGGTTTGTTTACCGTTTGAAACATTGAGTGTAAGCAAGCGAAATCCAAGAGCGATTTGTCAAAGGAGTCAAAAGCACGACCGCATTTCCAATCGATTGAAGGCGCATTAAAATCGCCTAAAACAATATGTGACCTGTTTTCGGAGTCAATAAGTGAGTCTAATTCAGAAACAGTGTATGAACATACGTGTTCCTGTACTTGACCTACCTCAACAGCGCGCACTCCACAGACCCATCGGCAGTGCGCAGACGAATCGTGCGTCCAATTACTGCAAAATCGATTAAAACGTGAGAAAAGGAATCCCTCAGAAACGAGGAATGTGTCATCCGCTAGTAGTCAGACAGGGATAACTTTGACATCATCGGGGATTCGAACTCGCGCCGCGTCAAGTGTTGAGCGAGAATGCTAACCACTAGATTATTTCGCGTGCTGTGTCTTGCCTCACCGGAGAACGATCCGGCAAGCGGCAGGTCCTCGACAGTGCGGTGCTTTCTCGTGCCAATCGTGAGCGCCGAGGATTTCTGGAATAAGATAAACAAACATATATCCAAAGCAGGTAATGATGTACATACCTGGGTGGCCGCACCGACCGGGCAGAACGGGCGGCTGTCGCGAGAGCACTCGGTCGCCTGAAAAACGTTGCGATGTCGCGCGCTCATTTAGGGTCTATGATGTGTACTCACATTCATCTTGAACGGATTGTAGATGAGTGCGGTGGCGCACGTCGCGTTCTCGTGGTTCACGATATCCCAGTCGGCCTCCTGAACTGTGACTGTTATTGATTGATTGACTGAGATTGGATGAGATCATTCGCTCACTTGAGTGCATGTAAGTGTAGCTAGTTGTGAACAAAATCAAAGTAGTAATCAACTAGTTAGTTATAGACAGTCGCACCTCTGGCCTGGAAGTGTTGTTGTCGGGTCGGGTGAGCGCGTAGTAGACCTCGGTCGGCATGCCGAACGCCGCATTGGCGGTACCGAACTGCGTCTGAAACGCCACCACAATTCTACGAACCTATGTCCTATGTGTGGCGCTTCGCATTGCTGTCCGGACAGGAGACAAGAACCGAAACTGGTTTGCTCACAGTCGACTGACATTTCGTGATCACAACTACTTTCGTCACGTCAACACTCACGCACATCTACAATCTACATACACCCGCCACTCACCAGCTTGACGAATCCGTTGACGGCGCTGCCGTTGAACTTGGCGACCGCGATCGTCTTCGAGCCGTCCATCACAAAGTGACCGCAGTAGATCTGAATCGGGGAAGTGAAGGGGCAGAGTCGCAAAGAGCGGATAGATGACAAGAGCTGCACACCTCGTTTCCATGCGATGCGAGCAGTGTGCTGCCCAGCACGTTCTCCTTGCCCGTCACGAGAAGGTCGTTGATCAGCACACTGGAAAATTGGCTAGATTTTTCTAAAGATCAAAACACCTTTTTCCAACGTCTGACCCTCTTGAATTTCGAAACCACTCGCCATCTTTATTCGATCTATACCGTTTGCGCAAGAGATCAAGGAAAAAAAATTGTTTTTTTGTTACTGTGCACTGGCGAACTTTGCTAACGACGCAGTGCCAACCAACCTGCTGTCGTTGTCCTTCTTGGTGACGATGTTCTTGACGGGCGCGAGCCACGTGACGTTCTTCATCGCGCCGATCGTCAGCTCGCCGCACGGAGGACCGCCTGCAATTTTTTTTCTGAGAAATTTTTCAAATCATTTCACGAACTATGTACATACATCACTATATGTGATATGTACGTGTTGCACAATGCCAACGCCGAGTGTCATTATCGAACTACAATACGATCCGTCAGACAGAGTGAAAGAATCGCGAATCTCTATGACCCACCGGTGACAGCCATGTCGACGGGTCGCGCGTGCACCGACACGTCGCTCATCTCGCCCTTCTTGTTCAACACCACCTGCAGTATGATCACAATTATTCCATAGATTGAGGGGCGCCCACCTCCGTGTAGTTGTTGGCGGGATACTCGAGAACGACGACGGACGCCATTTGCGGCGCGGACACTGGCGAGTATCTGGAATGATGTGAGGAACTTCACGTACAAGGTCACATACCTTCTGACGTAGGCGCGCGCCGAGATGGCGCCTGTCGGGAGGTGGGTGAGGTTCGCGCATACCTGAACGATTTCAATCTCACAAAAATAATACTACAATTGAGAACTACATTGCTCAGTTTTCTACTTGAGAGAGAGAGAGAGAGAGAGAGAGAGAGAGATAGACGAACTCGCCTTGGTCCACTCCAGATCCACGATCACGGAGCGCATGTCCTTTATCTCGAAGAAGGGCAACACGCCAGACAGCGTCACATCTGAAAAATACGCGAGGAGTGACATCTCCCATAAGAATACAAATACAAACCATTTGTGTCGTTCTTTCCCGTGATCACAGCGGCGTCGGGTACAGTGAAGCAGTTGGTGCACTGCTCGAGATACTGCGGACAACCCGCTGCGTCTGCCCATTTAGGAGAAATCTGCAAGGATCCATTTAGCAAGCCATATGCAGAGATGCACGCACTTGCACAGTGGCTCTGGTCGGGGTTTCGTCGAACAGGCTGCGCAAATGACCGGTGAGGTGCACCGTGTCGTCCGTGTCGACGAGGATCAGACTGGAATCGTGAATACAAGACTGTGCTTTGACAGAAGTCCTCACCGTCCCACGATGGGATGGCTGAAGTGAGCAGTACTGGCGGGGCGCGCAAACTGCGGCCGCAGAGTCACGCACGGACCGTTCGTCACAGCCAGGGACTGGAAACAGAGTTTAGCCGGGAAACAGGAAAGGTTACTTGTTTCATTGTTCCACCAATACTAACTTACAACAACTTACCTTGAGCATCTGCGTGTCCGCGCCGAAGATGCTCATCGAGGGGTAGAACTGCTCGAACTTCTCGTGGATCTGGAAGAGTACACTTATTGAGATGTCCGATTTTGAATTTAATATGCAAACCAACCGTCTCCGTGGCGAGATCGAGACAGTCGTCTCGAATGTGCAGCTCACTCGGTCCAGCCACGCAGCGCACCGGCTCGTACGAGTGCTGCTGAAAAAGAAACTGTGTGTTTTTCGCCAGCTAACGATGGTGGAAGAATACACTCATTGGCATGTTTAATTTTTTTAAGAAAATTCCTTTGTGAGGTGGACTTGTTGTTCTCTTGTCATACATTCACAATGCTTTGCTCTCGTGACCAAAATCCAAAGGTGGAAAACGATGAGAAGGACTATGACAGATGTTGTCTTACATTCACCATGCTTTGCTCTCACAACCAAGTTGGACTATCGGGAACCCTCGAGAATGGCATGCCTGTGTGAGGTGTACGGTGTGCGCTTTGAGGGCGCGCTGCTCCACTGGCACGATGGGCGCGCACGCGAACGGCCGCCCATTCCGGAACAGCTCAAAGTTCACCAGAGAGATGTTCGTGCCGGTCGTGTCTGCAATTGTAGTACAATAATGTGATGCAAAAAGCTTCACAATATTTTCCTTGTCCGTGGTGATTAGGATTGCTCTGTGATACGAGAAATGTTCATGTTCATGTCATGTCTAAACGTGGAGTCCATTTTCAAAGGCCCGGTCATCAATTCATTTTCACTTCTAAGTCACATTTTCGGTGAGCGCATTGTCACACATTACCAGAGAACACATTTTTTTCCGAAATCGCTCTCTTCAATTACACTTGATCGAGCTAATCGTTCTCGATTCGCGTGATACGCGCCATCAATAACTATGTCTACGTACTCGATAGGGCAAGTATGGAAGAATGGGGAAGAGAGAGCGCGACTGTTCCATTCTATCAACGAAATGATCGCCGCACTTTCGCTATTGGCAGGTGCAATAGCAGACTGTCACAGGCGTACTGACGCTATTTGTTTCGCATGACACATTGTACAAAACAGGATGACACGCAAACCTAAGGTGATAGTTGTGCGGCTGTCGATTCCGAGTTCAATTCCAGTGGTCGCCGAGTTTTGCAGCACGTTGCTGCCATCGCAAGACGCGACAAACGCCCAGTCGATGATCTCCTAGAAGTAGAACAAGATCGGAGGACTCGGTTCGTGCGTAGCCTCACCTTCTGCGGATCGGTCGCCTCGTAGCGCGGCTGGAAGCGCAGGTCCGGCAGGAGACGAACCTACATAAAATGGATGTGAAAAATCTCACACAAGTATGATACCTGGTTCTTGAGAGGAATGATGTGGATGTGTCCGAGAATAGGATCAGCATGGAAGGAGGCATGAAGGAGCGGCTGGCCCGGCAGGATCACTGTGGCGCAGGCGAACACCTTTAAATTCAGTTTTCATCCCCTCTCTTTCACTTCTTCTCTCTGACGTGTGACGTCACACAAAACTGTATTTGCCAACTGAAATCGAGGAATACACTCTCGCAAACTTTTGCCGAAACGAGTTGACCTCCCTCTCGATTCTCGTTTTTGCGTCTCTGTTGCGATTAGAGGAGGTTTCGTTCGGAATTGCAAGAATGGTCACTCTCTCCCTCTCTCTCCCACGACAATAAACATGTTGACGTTGTTGCGGGCCGTTACGCGAATCAAAACGCGATCTTCGAAGTTGAAATGCAAAAATACCTCATCATCAGTGCCGACGACAATCGTGTGTCCGATTAGGTCGCTCGCTTTCATACGCTTATCCTCGAGCGGCTGAAACGGTTCTTGATTTGATTATCAATATGAAAGTTACAACTACAAATGCTATACATACCGCAATAGTATTTGTGGCAAACTATCTTCTCTCGCACCTGATTTCTGATAATGTGCGGGCTCTTCTTCACCCGTCGACAGTTCTCCGTCATCACTGCGCTGTCGTAGGGCGCAGACGACGTGTGCACCGACCATCTAGACACGCAATCGCACGACTGTACACATGGAAGTTTACCTGGCTCCGGCCGGCGGTCCCTCCTTGATGTCAAAGTGGATGAGGTACTCATCGTGGCTCACCGGCGACACCTGCAATCACGTCGATTGCGCCATCGCCTTCCTTCCCCGGTTTTCGCGCGTGTGCTAACGTGATAATGGCTGTCGCATTGATCCAAGGCCGGGATCAGCAGTGTCACATTTACGCGCAAAAACACAAACTGTTTGTTCCACCACCCTGCACACATCCAGTCATCCTAGAAGTGAGAAGGAAAAGAGAGAGAGAGAGTGCACGGCGGCCGGGCGACCTTGAGCCGCAGCCACCGCAATCACATTTCACTATCATTATCATTAATCGATGCGCTCTCGCGTGTTTAATACCTTGAGATAGCCCTTGAGCTGCTCGCCGTGCAGCAGCGTCTGGAACGCGTCGTGATTCGCGGCGACGCACACCAGCGACGTCAACGACGCCAGCCACACTAACAACATCGCCTGAAACGAGCCGCTCAAGCTGCGGAGAAGCGCGACACACGTGATAATGAGAGGATATGGATACTGGTTCGATTAGAGGAGACGGGTTGCATACTGGCGCTAGCGACACAGCTGATTCGGACACAGCGCGGGGCAGAAGGGGAGGAGAGGGGCGTGGCCGGCGCTAGCAGCGGGTGGGAGACAGGGAGCGATCTTGATTCTTGAAGTGATTCACTGCCGAGCGAAAGTAGTGAGAGAGAAAATGGAAAGTGTACTCTTCGTGTGGAAGAACATGCGAATAGGAGCGCGAGCATTTTTATCCGCACACATGAGACGCGGGGACGTTAACACGTAATCGGTTGTGATGAGTTGGTTTGTATTGACACGTGATATCGTAACGACGCGTTCCTGTAAGTCTTACCGTTATTAATTCTTTTAAACAAAAATAATAATAAAAACATTTTTTAAAGAATAGTATTTGGAATCTCTTTTGACAAATGTCATTAAATTTGCAATGATAAATGAAAAAAAGTCTGAGAATTGATTGAAGAAAACCTGTTACTGCAACAAAATGTACGTATTGGTTGGTGTACAGTTAAATGGTGTTGTGTATCGCTTTTGAAAACATTTTCAGAAAGACTTGATGTTGTTACTCATATATATCTTTATGGGTAGTCTATTCATATCTATGAATGAAATTTAGAATGCGACGCAGGTCTTGGGCACGCGGACGGTCTTGATGAGAGACTCGGTGCGGTCAGACAGGTCAAGGACCTCACGGCGAGCCTCGCGGATGAGACGGTGAGCCTCGACGGAAGAACGCTCCATGCAGAAGAAACGGACCTGAACATCACTGTCACACGAGTGGTTGTGAACGATCTCACCTTGATGGTCTTTTCCTCATCGATCACGGTGTTCTTCTCGCAGACGGGAACAGGCTGAAGAGAGAAGCAAACCTCGTCCTTCATCTCGCGCACAAGAGTCTTCTCCATGGGGACTGAAAGAAAGATGAATGAGGAGACATAAGACAAGCACTCACTGGTCTCGTCATAGTCGTTCTCCTCGGAGTCGCGGATGATCTTCTTCTCCTTCTTCACGAACTCGTACTCTTCCTCGGTCTCCTCCCAAAGGTTTTCCTCCTCACGAATCATCTCCTCCTCCTCCTCGAGCTCGTACTCCTCCTTCTCCAGCTGGTAGATCTTCTCCATCTTCTCGTCGCGGCACTCCTTTTTCTCGACGATGAAGCTGCGGTGGAACTCCTCGAGGTCGTCGGTCTCAGTGTTGTCGGCGCGGATGAACTCGTTGGTCATGTCTCCGTCGTAGTGTCCGCACAGACCGCACAGCTGTCCCTGCATCTCCCATCCAAGAAGAGTCTTCACAGTCTTTCCGCAGAACTCGACAGTCACAAGAGCGGAAGAGATGACAATCTTGTTCTCCTCCTCGAAGATTCCGTAGTTCTCATACGAGCGCATGCTGATCTTCTCTCCGTCGACGTAGACGACAAACTCTCCGTTCTTCTTCTCAACCTCGATCTCTTTCTCGGTGTCGATGATCTTGACCATCTTGTAGTCACCGACGGTCTTCTTGACGAGCACGGCAAAGCGGGGCTTGTCGGAACAGTCCTTGGCGAGCACCTGATAGCACTTGCTGAGGGGGGTGCGGAAGATGACGTCATCGAAGGTGGAGACGCGGGAGTCCTTGAGGAGGCACGAGTCCATCTCGGGGAGGGCAGCCTGCTCGAGGAGGATCATCTTCCTCTCAGGGGTCTCCAGCTTGGCAGCGACGCGCTCGTTTGAGTACTTGATGTGGAAGAGCACCTTGTTCTCAGCGTTCTTCATCGGCAGCATCTCGATCATGGGGTAGGTGTTGATGTAGTTGATGAGGCGGGCAAACAGCAGCTCGTACTTGGACTCGATGTCGTAGTTGACAAGAGACTTGATCTCCTGGCGTCCGAGCACAGACTCGATCTTGATCATCGAGCGCAGCAGCTCGAACTTGCCGTTGTTGAGGAGGAGGTTGTTGCGGAGGGTCTGGGTGAGGTGAGCCTTGATGATCTGGCGGTCCTCGTGGCGGACAAGCATCTCAAAGTGCTGCACAAGCGAGTTAAAGAGGTAGTCGATGGTGATTTCGATCATCTTCTTCTCCTCAGCCTTGATGGTGACGAGGAAGCGGGAGACGAGCGGGGTCTTGTTCCACTCTCCAATCTGGACGAGCTTCTTGTCCATCTTGATCGACAGCATCTTCTCCTCCTTCTGCTCACGCACCATCTGGATCTGGTAGTACTCGGGAACCTCAGCGGTCTTCTCCAAAAGGATCTCCATCACATTGTCGTGTCCGCGGACCTTCATCTTGAGCTCGTTTCCGTAGACGCGGTTGAAGTTGAAGACGTTGCGGATGATGGTCTTCTGCTCCTCAACAAGCTTCTCGGAGATCATCTCATTAATGGAGCGGATGTAGTTGTACGGGCGCATCTCGACGAGGAACACGGGCTTCTTGTCGAGCTTCTCGGTGAAGAGCTTGATGCGAATCTGGTTGTGTCCGTCAACAGCAACAGTGTAGCGGACAGGTAGATGAATGCGGATGTTTTTGACCATCCTGTGTCCGGAAACGACGAACGGGTACTCGACACGAAGGGAACGGATCAGCATAGCCGAGAACATCTTCTCTCCGTCAAACTCGACAGCAAGCTTGTTGTTTTTATAGAAGAACGATCCCTTGATTCCAGCGACCAGAGGGGTCTTCTCGGTGTAGACAAGGGGAAGTCCGAGAATGGTCGGCACACGGTACATGTGGTCGTGGACAAAGGTAGCCCAGAAGAAAGACATGGTCTTCTTCAGCTCGGAGACGCGGGGAAGAGTGCGGAAGAAAGAGGTGATCTCCTCCAGAGGAAGAACGGCGTAGTTCATTCCCTTGTAGGTGAGGAAGAGGTAGACGGAAGGACGCAGAGTGGAGGCGCGGCGGGGAACGACTCCCATCTCGGAGGCGAGCGAACGCAGCTTCTCGGCGGTCTGCACGGGAAGGGTCTTGATGAGGGTGTAGACGAGCTGCTCGAGGTTCTCCTGGCGCATGCGCACCTCCAAGAGCTTCTCGTGCATGCGGGTTCCGAACACGTTCTCGAGGGTCAGCATCATCTCCTTGGGCAGGAATCCGGTCTTTGTGGTCAGGTGCTGGAAGATGGCTCCGAGGGAGATCTCCTTGTTGAAAACGCGAGCAAAACGGGTGGTGAAGGTCTTGCGAGGGCGGAGAAGTCCGCGCACATACTCGAAGCGCTCCTCGTTCTTGAGCAGGGAGAGAGTGTAGGTGTAGAAGTGCATGTCCTTCTCAGAGTTGAGAAGGTTGACGATCTGGATGAGGTGAGTGTTGTCGAGGGTCTCGACCGAGAGAAGAACGCGGACGGCGATCGAGCGGATCTCGGGCAGCTGACGGCGGTCCTTGATGAGGGGCATCAAAAGAGAGACAAGCTTGCGGGGAACGGTGTAGCGGAGCGAGATAAGAGCCTCAACGGCCTCGGTCCTCACAAGCACAGACTCGTCGGAGTGGATGAGCTTCTCCAGGGGGAAGACGACCATGTCGAATCCAGCGTTGGCGAGCATCTTCACGATGACGACCTTCTCAGCGTCGGTGTCGCAGGCGACAAGCTCCTTCTCCATCTTCTTGACCCACTTCATCTTGATCTCCCTCTCGCAGTGCTCAAAGCAGACAGCGCGCATGAGGGATCCGGTGGAGAGGAGGGCGGCCTGGCGAAGAGCCTTGTGCTCGGAGACAGACTCGATCAGCTCCCACATCTTCTGCACAAGCATCTCAGACGGGTAGCGGGTCTCGGCGATGTGCTGGATGAGAGAGTACATCGCCCACTTGTCCACGCGGTCAGCCATCATCTCCTCGAGCATGTACTCGACAGTGTAGCGGGTTCCAGCAAGCACGAGGGCGCGGTGGAACAGCGTGTCACGGATCGTCTTCTTCTCGATCTGCTCGTGGATAGACTGCAGCTGCTCGATGGTGCACAGACGAAGCACGGGGATCACGCGGACGAGCGACTCCTCGGTCTCCTCAAGGAGGGACAGGGCAACGCTGACAATGTCCTCGTACTGGACGGGCGACTCCTGGAGGAAGGTCATGTCTCCCTTCTTGTACAGTTTCTCCTCCAGCATCTCCAGCTTGTCGGAGTAGACCAGGTCGGTCTTGCGCATCTCACGGGGCAGAGTGATGTGGGTGTTGAGGGTGGTCTTCTTCTCGAGAGTCATCAGGATCTCAGTGCGCATCTCCTCGGTCGAGTAGACGGCCTTGGACTCGACGAGGTGAGGCAGGCGGGCGTCCTTCTCAATCAGCATCTTCTGCTCGGAGAGACGGGCGATGAGGGGCAGGCGCTGCTGGTCGCGGATCAGCGGGGTGGAGAAGCGGAGACCGCGCAGGGTCGGCTTCGTCTCGCACTGGGTGTAGTCGATCGCCTTCACCATCTCGAACTGCTCCTCGGTCGGCAGCACGGTGTAAGTCGTGTTGCACACTCCCTCCACGTTCTTCTGAAAGAGACAGAGGTATTGATGTTATAGATATTTAAATAAACTGACCTCGGTGAGGTAGTAGTCGAAAGCCTGGTCGAGCTGCTTGTCGATCTTGTGCATGTTCATGTGGAACATGTTGACGATGGCCTTCTTAATGTTCTCGGTCCAGACGGGCTCGTCATGGGCGAACTCGATGGAGGAGACGACTCCGTGCTTGTAGTGGAAGCGGATCGGGAGGAGGAGAGCCTGGCGGGTGTTCTCGGGCAGCTCGAGCTCGTCGAGCCTCTCGATCGGGGCGACCTGGCCGGCGGGCAGAGAGAGCGAGTGCGCGAACTGCACCTCGGAAAGCTGCAGCAGCACGTGCTCCTTGTCTATCTTGGCGGAGACGAGAGCGCGGATGGTGGTCGCCGATCCGGGCTGGGCAGGCAGGTACGACACCGTCTGGGCGGAGAAGCGGTACTGCAGGGTGGGCAGATGGGTGGGCAGCGCGGCCGCGAGGGTCACAAGGCCGAGGAGAGCCAGCAGCTTCATGAGAGCTGGTGATTGACCGAGGGTGACTAGAAGACGCCGTCGACACCTTATGTACTGTCGAAAAGATACACAGATAAGCAAATGTGTCAGTCATAAGAGTTTTTATGAGCGCGTTTGTTGAGGTGTCACTGCGATTTTTTGGTTTTGATATCTGCAGTCATCACTGACAGACGCTTCTCGAACTGTTGATTTCATCATGCAAATTTATCTACATACAAAGTAACATACAACGTTCTCACACTCTCACCAGTGATGATGATCATCATATCGATAATAATCAGAGTTTTCCTTTTTAGTACAATTCACTGTTAGAAAAATGTAGCATCCGCGTCCATTCATTCGCCAATGAAACATTACTCACAAGTAAAGCGGAGTTGTTGTGGCTAGCGGCGGCGACGGTGAGTCAGGCGGCGCGCAGGCTGCGGCGGCGGGAGAGATAGATGCGTCCGGCACTCGCTGCTCTGCTCGTTGTGGTGATGGTGTCTCTCGCTGTCGCCATGCTTCTCGTCGCGACATTCGCGCGCGGACAAGGGCTCGCTCCTGCTGTCACTCCGCAAGATCCGCAAGCCCTCGTCGCCAAGGTGTTGTTATTGACACGTATGTCTTGAGAGTAACCATTGCCAAATAGTTTTCTTGTGATTTACACTGTTTCAGAGGGAGATTACCGACGTACCGGAAATGATTGATGGTGACGAATACGAATACGAGTTTTCTGGGACTGAGCCCGGATCGTCAGATGAGCAGGAATCGACAACTCAGTCAGTGGAGGAGCGAGAGGAGCTGCTCGAAAAACAGGTATTCTCTGTCTTTCATCATATTAGATGTATGAACGCATGAATCATCACCATGTTCAGATGGAGTTCTTCAAGAGCCAGGCTGACGAGAAGATCAAGCCGCTGAAGGAGAAATGGGCAGAGGTAACTTAAAAAAACAAATGGTAACTCATAACCACAACCATTTCAGGTGCAGCAGTGGTACCACTATTGCGACTACTATGTGGATACGATCGACGAGGTGAACGGCAACATCACCGAGTTGGAGGAGATGCGCGACTCGCTGACCGAGAGCAACCTGGTCGCCACCCTCTACGACATCCAGACACGCGCCGCAGAGAAGCTGGAGGAAATTGACGGAAGGATGCAGCATGTGCAGACCTACTACTGCATTCCCTCGTGATTGTGTGAATGAATGCTATACGAAATGCGAATTTCAATCACACTATTGAACACGAGATTCACTGCACCTTCACATTTACTAGGATAAATATCTATTCTGATGCTCGTGGACGCTTTGACATCTCACAAAAAATATTCACTTTATGTATAATACTTTATGTATATTGAACAAAGAAAACATGTTCTCAAATATTTTTGTGGAGCTATGACATAGCACTCGCCACCCGGCCCAACAAATTTTCCTAGCCACTGCGGTAGTCCTAAGAAAATAATAGCGCGTGTTACCCCAGTCTAGGCGTTGCCATTCTCTAAGAAAGCGCTCTGCTATGCTCTAAAATCGTAACAACTTCGTATCTTCACATATTGTTGATATGATAACTGGTAGTGCTTGCACACGCGCATCTCTTTTTGGTCAGCAGATCACACCGCATATCAGTCGGAACGGCACATCGATTGATAAGAGACGGGGGCTCAAAACAGCTGGGTCGTTGCGCGGCACCACAACACCCCTACCACTCGTCTCATTTTTCTATTGCCGCACGCATCTCGGACTTGACGTGCAAGTATTATTTCCTAAAACCTTATACAAAACATGTGCACACTCATCACTTGCTCATATCGCTAGCGATTGATTCCGCGTGTTTCCCTTATTGTCAACTCACTGTACATTCGTTGTTGTATTATGCGGTTTGTGTCTTCAAAGTTATTGAAAAAGAGTTTTCGCGCCAGATTCGATGGGGAGAGGGGTGAAAAACGATTCGCCACTTTCCTGAACCCTGAATGTCGTCGTTGAGTATGTAGCGCATCGTTTCAGAATGCCGTCGTGCGACGTGGTGGTGGTCGGAGCGGGCATCTGGGGCAGCTGCGCCGCCTATCACTGCCAGAAGAGGGGCTTCAAGACGGTCCTCATCGAACAGGTGGCTATAATTACAATTCCAGCTACACTTTTTTGATTGAGCAAAATCACAAAAAAAACGTGTTGGGGTAAGTGGTGGAAACAAGTTAGCGAAAGTGGTGGATCGAAGTGGTATCCCTTTGACATCATATAGTTTACATGCATCCTTCTCCGTTTCAGTTCCCACTGAATCACAGCAACGGCAGCTCGCACGGACAGTCGCGCATCATTCGCTACGCGCACACCGAGCCCGAGTATGTGCCGGGTACGTTAGCATTTCGAACTTGACTGTAATCCGTAATCCTACTACTATGCACTACGGTATGTATGCATGTTAGTACTCAGCTCCATGAGGGCCTTCTACGGTGGTTTTGTTATATTCTATTTTGTTTTTATGTGTATGTAATTTGTTTCAAAAAATGGGATCAGAAAATATTTAATCCAGTGGTGGCCGATGCGTACAAGCAGATCGCGGAGCTCGAGGCGAAGCGCGGCGAGAAGCTGTGGAGGTGAGTGCTCTCTCTCTCTCTTCCTCTCTATCTCTGCCTCTTTCTCTCTCTCCCTGCATCTCCCTCTCTCTCTCTCTGCCTCTCTCTCTCTCTTCCTGCCTCTCTCTCTCTCTCTCTCTCTCTCTCTCTCTCTCTCTCCCTCCCTCCCTCCCTCCGTCCCTCCCTCTCTCCCCTGTCTCAGAACCCCCGGTTCCAGGAAGACAGGTCTTCTCTGGATGAGCAGCAAGGCCGACATTGACAGCATCTCGTTCATCCTCAACAAGGCGCAGCTCGAGAACACGGTGCTCACCGCCGAAGAGGTGCGTTTGTTTGTTATTGCATTAATAGAAAGCACATTATAATTATGGCGAAAATACATACATAGCTGAGAGCTGTCGTTGGAACATCGTTGGGCTACATTTACCTTACCTTTCATAATAATTCAAGTAAGTATTTTTGTAGTCACAGGCAAAGAGACGAAAACAGTATTGTCAGTATATTCATCTGAAAAATGCAAAAAATGGTAGAAGGCAGTCAAGGAGAGGGAATGAAGGGAGACAGCAGAGGAGTCACCCCAATCATCCCAAGTTCAGGTGTCCGCCGCCTATCCGCAGTTTTCATACGACGACTCGTGGCGGGGCCTGGTCGACCCGCACGGCGGGGTCATCTTCGCCGACAAGTGGATGAAGGCGTTCCAGGCACGTCGACCCTTTCTCTCTCTCTCTCTCTCTCTCTCTCTCTCTCTCTCTATCCCGTCTCTCTCTCTCTATCGATATCTATCGCGCTCTCTCTTTGCTTTTTCTCTTAACTTGATCGCATCGGGGTAGTCGATAGCTGGTAGCCCGTACTATTCTCATATCCACTTTAGGACGAGTTCGTGAAGCTGGGTGGGGTGATCGTGGACAAGACGCGCGTGACCGCGTGGAACGAGGCGTACAGCATTCTGCTCGTCAAAACAGACAAGGAGACCTACACCACCAAGAAGGTATGCCAGTGATGAGCGATTTATACGCATGTTATTCAGTTGTCTAACGAACTGCATCGATATGGAACCGACTGGTTTTCGTGGTTCGTAGTAATCGTAGTATTCGTATTCATCACGTGCAAAAAACATTCTGGTTAGCATAGTAGGTTAGCATCAATAGCATATATTTACTTGAAATTCCAGATTGAAGAAATTCCAGAACTTGAAATTCCAGATTGTGTTGACGACTGGATCGTGGATCAGCGAGCTCACCGAGGGTGCGGGAATCAAGGCGCAGGTGAAGTTTCTCTCTCCAGTCTCTCTCTCTCTCTCCAGTCTCTCTCTCTCTCTCTCTCTCTCTCTCTCTCTCGCTTACAGTCTTAATTTTCGATAGATATCTCGGGAACCAATTGAACAATCAAAAATCGCCGAGGAGATTCTATGGGGACTTGTACTACGAAAATCCTGTGCAAGTTTCGTGTGATTAGGAGTCTTGGAAACAGAGTTATTTACTCTCGAAGCTGGACAACTCTGCTTCATTAGACTTGCAAATAACTCTCAATTACCTAAAAAGAGACAACCAAGTGCGCGAATTGCACGGTCGAATTTTCCAGAACTTGAAATTCGCGAAGAGGTAACGGGCTATTGATGTCTGAACTGCTGTCTCGTAAATATTTTGACTCAGAAATGACTGTCGTACTATAAACGCGGGGGACGCTCTGTATTATTTCTTTAGCCCGAGCGCATTGCTGTTACATACTGGAAGGCCAAGGACTCAAAGGACACGCCACTACTGCAGATGGACAAGCTGCCGGTGAGTCTTCTCTCCCCCTCCCACCCCCCCCCCTCACGGTCTCTCTCTCTTTCTCTCTCTCTCTCTCTTACTTTCCCCACCTTCTACAGGTGATGATCATGCACCGCGACGAGAAGATGATGTACGGCCTGCCGGCTATCGACTACCCCGATGCGATCAAGGTAAGCGGGAGGGGAGAGAGAGAGAGGGAGAGAAAGAGAGAGATTCGGTGGGCATGCGTGGATTTGCAGTTCGCTGGACACGGCCACCACGGGCGAAGCGTGGGCTATGATATGATAGTAGTCGTGTAGTGCCTATTATATTTTCAGTTCTGCGACCATCACGGCGATCCCTATCCCGTCGGCAACGTGCCCACCCATCACACCCACGAGAGGTGAGTCTCTCTCTCTCTCTCTCTCTCTCTCTCTCTCTCTCTCTCTCTCTCTCTCTCGCGCGCGCGCTTCCTTTCTCTCTCACACACACACAGCAAGAATGATTATCCACCAGTAGTGAGTCATATCATCTTTCTGTTATGTGTTCTCTTTTTCTTTCTCTCTCTCTCTCTCTCATCACCATGGGTGGTCTCCTGTCAGGATCAAGGTGCCGTCGGAACACCTGCGCGATCACATGCCCTTCATCGACTCGAGCCAGCCGGCGCATATCGATGTCTGCAAGTATACGGTATGTTTTGCACTTTCGACCATCTGCTGTTGAAAGCACTTACTGTATGGGACACTGCACTGTTCTGGGTCCCAAATGCCAAGCCGATGCGGACACGTTACATTAAATGCCTGGAAGATCTATGATGAGTGAATTTTGAGAACTCGCCGGACGACCACTACCTGATCGACTTCCACCCCAAGACGCGCCACGTCATCATAGCCGGGTGCGGCAGCGGCAGCGGGTTCAAGGTGGGAACAAGCTATTGTTTGCTGTACAAATCAGGCTAACATGAACAACTCTTGACAAAGCAAGTGCAAATAATTCGAATGAAGTAGTTCGAAGGCAAACAGGAAGAGGTATTGGTATCGCAAGTCGCAAGGCATATCGCAAGTATGTAGTTTGAAGAGAACTATTTCAGGTGGCACCGGGCGTGGGTCGGGCCGTGGCGTGCATGGTGGCGGATGAGAAGACGCCCTTCGACCTTTCCCTCTTCTCACTCAACCGCATGCACAAGAGCAAGATGTGAACCACTATTTATGCGAGTATATGATAGAATAAACATGACAAGGTTCAACAAGCTACTGCAATCGGACCGGGCAAAATGCATGAAATGAACAATCAGGAACAAACAAACGTGATAAAAGTAAGACAGCAGATGTAAACAAGTGAATACGCCTTCAGTCTAGTACGACAATAACTAGAAAAGTACTATGTTACTTTAATATGACAACAGATCTAATCAAAGTGAATCTTCAGTGCAATGCCAATATGAACAGGAACTGTATGGAGATTATGGGGAACCTCGGTCCGCGTCTCAGTTGACGATGTCGATATCGGGGCTGGGCGGGCGGCTGCGGTTGTTGTTGTTGTTGTTGTTGTTGTTGTTGTTGTTGTTGTTGTTGTCGTCGGCGGGAGGGGCGGGGCGCCAGACGGGCGCGTTCGTGACGCGCTGCTGTTCGCGACGCGGCGACAGCATCTCTGGACTTCCGGGACACACCGGCGGCGGCGGCGGCTGATGTGCAATGGGCGAATGCATGCGCGCCGCACCAGCGCGATTCTGAAAGCGACATATGAAGTGCGTGTATGCATTTCGGTGCACCTGCACTGTGGGGCTCTCGTGAAGCAGCGACTCAGGCAGGGTGGTGTTGAAGTGGTACCTGCAGCGTATGTTCTAATTTGCAAACAATCGTGAGCGATTTCGTTTTGTACATGGCATGATCATGTATGCGATTTCGTTAAAAAACTATTGGGTTGATTTGTTTAACTAGCGGTCAGTATCATCGAAACTCTCTTCGCATCGACAATTGACTTTGCGTTTCGAATGGACCACACCTTTACTTACTACTACTACGTTTTTGTCCCACCTACCTGTTGAGTCCGTTCTGTATGGTGGCGAGCGCGTTGCCGGGCATCGGATCGCCCCCGTACCGGCCGCCCATAGGACATAGCAGGAAGGGGCGCAGAGGCTGGCAGGCAGAGTCTCTCCCTCTCCCTCTCTCTCTCCTCTCTTCCTCTTTTCTCTCTCTCTCTCTCTCTTTCTTTCATCTCTCTCCCTCCCTCCCTCCCTCTCTCTCTCCCTCTCTCTCCCTTTCTCCCTTTCGCTCTCTCTCGCTACTTACCCCGACCTCGTCGACTCCGCAGTCGCACAGGTGGAACACGTAGGTCCACGCGCTGGTAATGGTCCACTCGGCTGGCAGCGGAATGTAGGTGAGCCGGAGACCCACGATGCGGTACAGCTTCAGCTGAAACACATCGATAATTCTGGAAACAGTAGCTGACACGAGAAATGATAGCTCGTTCTACGCGCACCATCACATCGTTGATCACCTTCCACTCTAAGGTTTTAGATTATCTTCAAGTGTGTGAATGAAATATCACAATTGCATAGTGCCACTCTCTGTCCTATAGAATACCCCACTGACCGTGTGATGTGCGTGCGCGGGCGCGCCCCTCTGTATGCCCTCCAGATAGATGCGGTAGTCGGTCTGCAGCGAGACGAGGTGCCGGATCATACGCTCCCTGAAACGGGCGAGCTCACTCAAGGCGAGGTCAGACTCGATTATGCATCAAAAAATTGTTTTATGATACAACAATAACAATAGGCACATCTTTCTGAGGGTGTCTGAGATCTTTCTGAGGATCTTTTGTCAGCAGATGAGCAGAAGGTGACCTCTACATACTTAATGTATCAAAAAAAACACTTTCCGATAATCTTTGTGGGGATCTTTGTGGGGATCTTTTTGAGGGTGCGCGGCCATTCTGAGATCTTCATGAGGGTCTTTTGCCAGCAAAAGTTGGAGTCTGAACTTCAGTGCAAGGCTATAAGTATACGCACCGGTCGTACTGCGGTTATAGAAAATGCCTACCGGTCGTACTGCGGTTATAGAAAATGCCTACCGATCGTACTGCGGTATTCCCGGCATGAGCGAGTGGAAGGGCGGGACGATGACGCGCGGCGGCGGCGGCTGGCGGCGGCGCACCAGCAGCGGCGACACCGCCTCCTGCGACTGGAATTTGTATTTGTATTTGAAGTTGACTTCAACCACTTGTAAAGTCATGTCCAGTATCGCTACGGTGCTATGGAACACATGTCTGGTGATGCTTAAACATACTTGTAGTTCCCTACTAACCCTATCTGCCACGTTGTCGTACGGCGGCGGCGGGTGCGCGATCGCCCCACTCGGCACCATCCAGAACGGCACCAGCCCGTTGGCGAGCGGCTGCAAATAGAGGTGCGTTATTTTCTGGAGACCTTTCTGTCCGGTTTTCACTCCGGCAACAAGGAGGAATCGACAAAGCCAAACGAGAGTGATTCAAAAGAGATAAATCACCGCTCCGGTGGAGATGAGCTGCCAGTTGGCGTTGGTGGCGTTGAAGAGGCTCGGGTTGAACGAGTACGTCATATTGGCCGGCAGCGGGGTGCTCAAACGATAGATTCAGTTATTTAGATTCGATAATGCATCAGTGGCTTTCGAGAGATAGAGGGTACAAGAGTGTTCCGTCTGTGTGTGTTTTGTTCCGTCAAGATGACGACCGACTCACTCGCGTCGCTTCTTGCCGCGCTCATCGTCCGACGGCGGCGACTCGGACGAAGGACGCTTGCTGCAATTCTCGAAGGCATTAGGTGAGGTCAGACACAATGAAAAGGTAAAAAGCCGCTTTATGATACAAAAAGACACTTTCTGAGGAACTGTCTGAGGTTTTTTCGCCAGCAAAATAGTCTGACATGTACTTTAGGAGCGCACCGGTTTGATGTCTCTGGCTCGTCGACGATAGGAGGCTCCGGCAGCGGCGGCTGAGCGGGCTGTGCCGGCTGCGGGCTGAGCAGCAACACTATAGGCGGGTTCGTCATTGACGACCTGCAACACAGATAGTGAAAGGTAGGCTCCAAGAGATTACTCTGCAGAGAGGTCGAAGGAAGACTATGTCACTACACCATAGCGATTTTCCGACGACATTAACACAGTATTAGTACTCATGTATATACAAGACAGTAATGTCATGGACAGTAGTAGTGCAGCAAAAGACTACCGTACCCCGAAAAGAGCGCGGGATGGGGCATGCTGAGAGACGACTGACAGAGTGAGAAGCGATGCATGACTGTGTAACTGACCGACTGTGTGTCAGCTGCCCTCTCTCTCTCTCTCTCTCCCCCCCCCCTCTCTCTCTCTCCATTTCCCTTTCTTCCGCCCTCTGTTTTGGAAGGGCGCGGGTGATACAGCAAATGTCATACACTCTCCCTTTCGTGAGAGCGCTGTGGATGAAGCGCCGAATTTCGCGGACTTTTCGGCGGCTGGGCGGCTGACAGCAGCAGCTGGGATGAACTCTCCAGTGTTTGGGAAAGAGGCAGCGATATGCGCTGAATGCCGTTGTGCGGCTGACCACCGCTGTTTATGCGTGTTGAATGACAGTGAGGGGGGGGGGGGTTGATGAGTGCGCAATCTAAACAGTCTACTCACTCGCACTCACTGCGCACACTCATCACAGACATGATCTGGCTACTCTTACTACTTATTGCCGTTGTTCGTTCGCAGGTGAGAAATGCCGCATTTGTGTTGCCCTCACAAATAATGGTTAAATTCTCGCAATATAAGTCGCAGCTCTGTCGAGAGGAGGGACACGGTAAAAAAGGAAGACGGCATTTATAAACGTCTAAATAGTTTCCCTCATAAGTAAAGGTAAAGGTATCCTCCCCGATTCAAGAGATTCACTCTGCGGAGGGGGTCGAAGGAGGACCATGGCATTACATCATAGCCCAACGATTTCTCAACGACGATACCTGGCCTATTTTCGCAATAATGGGTGGCGTGGGTGGCCCCTACACTGCGGGTTACCTTCGCAGCAGACAGTTTGACTAGTTTCCCCTCATACTTACACTTATGTTTGTAGAACACGGTGCACGTGCAAGTGGGCGGATCGGCCACGTGCGGCACGACCACATATTTCATCCGGGAGAAGCTCATCCCGGTTAGTCGTTATGGTCTGTCTTTCAATCCCTTTAGTCTCCCTGTCTCCCTGTCTCCCTCTGTCTCTGTCTCTCCCTCTCTCCCTCTCTATCTTCCTCTCCCCCCCCCCTGCTTCAACCTCTTTCTTTCTTTCTCTCTCTCTCTCTCTCTCTCTCTCTCTCTCTCTCTCTCTCTCTCTCTCTCTCCCGAACAGCCCTTTCCAGCTCTGGAACATGCTTGGCGGTTCGGGTCGCATCTCGGTGGAGATTCTTCCGTACAGGGGCGATCCTCTTGACCGGCTCGCCAACTGCGCCATTCACAGAAGCAACGATACACAGGTCGAAGAGCTGGACCATGAAAACCTTCCCAGAACAATCATGACGGCGACTGTGGAACACAAAAGAACAGAATTAAAACTCTCTCAAAAATCGATGCTTCGAAGTAATTAGGGATGGCAACTTTTCAGGAGATGCTGTCTTCTGTCGACTGCATGCTCTATCAGACGTTTGACGCGGCGCTCGAGAACTGCTTCAACGACACGATCACCGAGTGAGTATATATATATATATATATATATATATATATATATATATATATATATATATATATATAGGTGCGGCTGACCACCGCAATCTAAACAATCTACTCACTCGCAATCACTGCGCACACTCATCACAGACATGATCTGGATACTCTCACTACTTATTGCCGTTGTTCGTTCATTATTCGTTCGTATATATATATATATATATATATATATATATATATATATATATATATATATCTGCCAAAATTGTCAAAAGAGCCGGTTTTTTTCGATCCTGCTGGCAGCTCGGTGCTCTAACCACTTGTGTACTATTGTAGCGAGACTCTCCGTCTTCTTCTGATCTTTGTACCTCGCGGCGCATGACTTGAATAGGACTATATGATTATTGTATGCAGATAGCGCAAGAAGATTACCTATTATATATCTCTTTTTTCGTTATATGATGACAGCGTTTCGCTTTGAACTAGAATTTAAATTTTCAGAATGTCAGCATGCGCGAATGGTGATGAAGGACATGAACTGCAAATGGTCACGCATGACAAGTGAGCTGATCTCTCTCTTTCTCTCTCCCTCTCTCTCTCCTCTCTCTCTCTCTCCCTCCCTCCCTTCCTGCCTTCCTCCTTCGTTTTTTTCGCACCTGATCAGAGAAAGTCCGGACGCTCCCTCCCACTCTCCCTTCCTCTCCTTCCTTTCTTCTCGACTTCCCCCTCCCCCCTCCGTCTCTCTAATTATCACGTCTACTAGGTTCTTCGAACTGCCCATCTTTTTCTACGAGGACGACACGTTCGATCTGCCGCAGGTGCACTCTACCGTAATGAACACCTACTTAGACAAGTTTTTTTTGCGCGCGCGAATAAAAGCCGTCACAATCCGTTATCAAAAGAATATCTTTCCGGATAAGCGGTATCATGCGCACACGAATAGACCGAGTGTCGCATAGTACGCTTCTCTCCAGCTATTATGCTACAGATCTTTTTGCCGGGAGATATAAGAAACACAAGAACAATGAACTATCCGTATCAAACATCGAGCTACTTATGTCGGGCTCTCACCAAAACTTGCAACATTGCGGATAGATAAAATAAGCGGAAGGAAAGTTTCATCATTACAAACACACAGGATTCAATTTTAATTTTCACTTTGTTTATTTTTCTCATACCGTTGCACTGTTTCTCCATATGTACACGGTAATGAACTTATTATTATCAACCTTTCTTCACTCTCAGGTTGCTCTGAACGGTCGCGCGTTGAACGGGACGTGGGAGGAGAGTCTGTTCGATCACGTCTGTCCCATGCTCGCCCCACCGATCGAGGGATGCATGGAGATGCAGTTCGCCACCCAAAACAACATGGATGGTATTTGGTTCGACATGAACTGAATGCTTTTTTCCACCCTCCTTTTTTTCCTCCCATTTATTTTTAACTTTTATACCACACTTGTATACCACTCTGGGAACGTCGATAAATGACTGTTTGAACTACGAAGTTTTTACCACTCGCTCGTAAACGCATACGTGTGGCAGGCAAACTTTCTTCCGCAGATGTTTTATTATCTTTGATTTTGAGTAATGAAGATATTTACTTGAAGAGTGTTTTTTTTTTCGAGATGTGGAGTCGCGTGATTTCTGCAAGAGCGCGGTTATATATAATTGAGCGGTTAATGTATACGAAACGCGGTACCCGGTACGGATGAGGCAAAAAGACGGTGTCGCGACTTTTTGAGGTGACCGTGACTGTACGAGTTGGCGACAACCACCTGCCGCGCACGTATCTCGACTTTCCCCCCGCCCCGCACAAAACACAAAACACATATTCTGAGGAAGTGACTCATTTGGCGAGTTACTTTTAAGGTGACTGTATGAGTTCGCTTCAACCACAGCTGAAACATCAGAGTCCGCATCGCGTTGTTTTTGAGTTTATCTCGATTTTCCTCATCCCCGAGGAAAGCGCATATTCCGAGTAAGTGACTCAGAATTCGGCGGTGCCAGTCGGAACGTCATACAGTACCCCATGCCAGACAGGGCGTCACATCCAAAAACACTCTCACACATTGCAACAATTAATGCAAAAGTGCGTGTGTGTGTGTGTGTGCGTGACACACTCTTGGCCCGAGCTAATTATACATACCCGGCTGGCTGTATAGCCGATAAATATTCGGACACTGCGGAGCTGTTGCTCAAAAACTCCTTGCATGGGATAATCGAATGCGTATATAAAACGGCGGCGGCGGCGGCGGCGGCGGGAGAGGCGAGCTCACTGAGAACTCGCGATGCGAACTACTGTCTTCTCGACACTGCTGCTGGTGCTGCTACCCGCTGTCCTCGCCACCTTGGACATACCCAAAACAGGAGGTGAGCTGAGAGAGAGAGGGAGGGAGGAAGAGAGAGAGAGAGAGAGGGAGAGAGAGAGAGAGATTCAGTTCTGCGCGTGGTGAAGTCGTCGCATCCGCGCCGTCTCCACCCGCAGTTCAAGTGCCTGCTCATACTCGAAGCGTTCGACTACTCCGAGATGGTGGGAAAAGTAAACTGTGGTTGGAAAAGCGATGGTGATCAGGTGAACAAAAGTATCGCATTCTGTCACCTGGAGCTTCAGAGCGTGCGTCACTATCACAAGTGACAACCACTTTCCTTGTCATCATTCCGCGGAACGCTTGAGAGCTAGCCAGATGATGCATAGGCAAGAATTGACCACCTCAAGGCGACAAAAAACTGGAAGACACGGCTGATCTGCTCGTGACCAGTCTGCGCGCGCTTCCTTCCACCTCGTGTCGCACCTCGCCTTGTACTTGGAAGTCACCATGTCAGGCGATGGGCGTCTCTCGCGGCGAGTGCACGCGGTATCTACTCGGGGAGACGGTGGACGATCAAGTGACCGAGAGGATGAAGGAGCTGCACGAGCTGGGCAACAGGGTGGAGAAGGTGAGAGAGAGGGAGAGAGAGAGAGAGAGAGAGAGAGAGACAGACAGAGAGAGCGCGAGAGAGAGAGACAGAGACAGACAGACAGAGAGAGAGCGAGAGAGAGAGAGAGGGAGGGAGGAAGAGAGAGTGAGAAAGAGCCAACTCCATTTCAGGAGTACCTCGACGAAATCGACGACAGTAGAGGAAAGTGAAGCGACTGCTACACCAAACTCATTCTAACTATCACATTCGCCCAGCAATAAAGAGGAGCTTTCAGTTACATACTTGCAGTGTTCTGTTTTGAAGAAGAAAAAACACGTAAATACGAAATCATTCATTCGAACCTAAGATGGTCGTGGCGACAGTATACCCGCGGCGCACTTTACCCAGAACATTTGTGTTACTATGTTGACTCACTGCAGCAATCGAACATTAGTACATCACATTCACACGCAGCTTCCATAACCATATACCGTTTCCCGCGCACTACATACATTCTCACACTTCCTGCTATAGGGAAAACAACAAACATTTGTAATTATGGATACGTTTTTGCGTGTGTTTCCAGCGCTTGTGTAGCAGTGGAAAACGTGCATTCTCACCTGTGCGACACATTTCTCACGGCGACTCAGTATCAGATAAGAGATAAGTAAAAAGAGAACTGTTTTTTCCTTGCAGAAGTTAACAGAATCCGCCAGGCTCCCTGCATAAAAAGCTGAGTCTATTTTCTTCCAGAATGGGATAAACAATTGCGCTCCATTGAAATTTTGCATTTGTAACGGCGACGCTACTTTCATTACCACTTTGAATCACCGTTGTGATTTTAGGCCGCCTGTGAAATGCCAAAAAGAGAAAGACGACTAAATTGAAAACATTTCCTAGGATTCGCATAATCACATAAAAGACTCATCCAAGACACAAAACACTCATGTTATAATATGATCATATCTGTGTTATAATCCGTGTTAGAATACGTGTCTCATAATGCACTATTTGTGCACTATTTTTGGAATGTCTGATTAGAATTTAGGATTCATTATCATCATTATAGAATAATGATTTGGTACTGTACACATTACGGACTTATATAAATTATTCATTCAACCTTTCGAATTACTTGTGTAAACAAATGTGTGAGCACTCACTAAAATGGAAAAAAAGTTTCATTGTCATCACTGAGAGTTGATAGGGACTTTATGATAAAAAAAATTATGAAATTTCATAATTTTTATAGTAAGTAACTTATATTATTTTTATGTTTAATCTACTCTTGACAGACTTTGTGTAAAAGAGCATGAAATTCCTTTTTTTTTAATATAACAATGAATCCGCGCGGGCTTTGGCGTGATGGTTTGGACATATATAAAATACATTCGACATGAAGCTATGAGTTGTGCTTTCTTTTCACAATCACAGAATGCCAACATCAGCTGAGAAAAATCTCTATTGCATTGTTTGGCCAGAAAGCGGTTGCATTTCACACATTTCATGTTCCATTTTCTAACTGAGCATTATTATGTTCCATTGCCAGGCGAGCCGGCGAAGGCCATACGTGAGCCCCCCGGTGTTGACGCTTTGCGCGACAAGAAGACCATCACCTCTGCTAATTCGCATGTCACGCGCGACTGCGTGCAAGCATGCGGATCTCGCACACTCGCAACACAAACTGGCTAGCTGGCGCCCGTGGAATGTCCTTTCAACAACGAAAAAAGTGGCGGGCTCAAAAACGGCGGCGGACAAGCGAGTGCGAGCTTGTAGGTGTGTGTGTGCAGGCGTGTGTGAGATGGAGGTCAGGCGATAAGGCGCGCGCGACAATTCTCACGCCGTAGCCACTCACTTTTGTGAGATCTGTCTCCAGCATGCGGCTAGTCTGGCTTCTCCTCGTACCGGCGGTCACGTGCACACTCAGGTGAGTACTAGTTACTAGTACATCGTTTTCTAACTGAGCATTATTCAGGATAAAACGCGATGATCCGGAGAATCCGATCGCGCCGCAGAACCGCTTCGGACAGTATCAAGTGAGACTGTCTGTGGATTTTAACATTTCTTCAGAGATTTGTGATTGTACTTGTATGCAGTTCGATTTTTTTCACGTTAACAGTAGCTACCGTAATCCAAGGTTACTGTATGTCCATTCCACCGTAATCCTTGCGTAGTTCTTCGGTCTGCGGCCGTCCATATTCGTCCATATTTCCAATCATCAGACATTTGTGATTGTAGTTGTATGCAGCTAAATTTTACTTGTGCGACAGTGGCTACCGTAGACCGCGTTTACTGTGAACGTTTACACGTGACGGTCGAAACCGTGAAAGGTGTATGTGAAAAGTGCAGTTGTCTCCGACCGTAATCTCTGTCCACTGTAGTTCTTCGGTCCGCGCGGCCAGCCGTTCGGCCGTCCGCAGTTCCGCAACTTCCGCGGAAATTTCTTCTGGCAGTGGCCGCAGCAGAGACAGCAAGGATTCTCATCGATGGGGTAAGGTTTTCTAACGATTACCAATGTGCACAGAATCCGAATCAGAATATTTATCTCGAATCAAGTATGTATATTAGGTAAATTACGATGCGTACGTGCTATTGGTGGTGCATGCATATGCGCACAATGATTGTGAAATCATTCATATATAATGATTCGCCGATCATGATTTGCACAACAAACTGTACTGCTTCAGATACGGCCGACCGCAGTTTGGTCGGCAAGGCGGCGAATTCCACCTCTCCACGCAGACACCACCCACCACCATAAAGGTACAAGGGTAGAACACGTTAGTCTCCGCGCAACCCGAGAGGGTAACCGGGAGGCAAAACTGCCACCTAACCTTGGGTGTACGGGTGCGAATTCACTGCTACAATTGGTTGCAATGAGTTCGCGGACAGAGTTTGATGTCTGGGATTGCAGACGACGCGTGTGCCGTTCTCGATGTCGGGCATCGACGGCTTCCCGGTGGAGCAGCAGCCGCAGATGCCGTTCGACGCGCCGGTAGAGGAGGAGGAGACGAGCGCCCTGCCGCCGGGTGAGCGAGTCTATCGGATGAGATAATGAGTATTCAAGTGCCAGTGAACGTGTGATCAGTCTCTTTGAAACAGCCTCTTCAAAACGCGTTTCGAAGTCAGTACGGAAGGCGTTTCGAAGAGACTGACCGCTACTTGAGCATTATGCGTGTATCGTGCGACTAGTATTCAACGAAGAAAGTAAAAGTAGTGGACAATGACTGTTGTGTGATAAGTACACTGATTCTATTCCTTCATAATACTTGTTGTTTTCCAGTTGGTATCGTGCCGACAGCCGATCTACCAGCGTGGTATCGCGCTCAACTGTTCGCCATGACTTCTACGGTAGCCACCACTTCCACTTCTACAACGACGACGACGACAACCGTACCGACGACGACGACGTGGGACGAGGCTTCCGGCGACGACGTCGATGGGGAGGAAGAACAGAGAACACAGTGAATGATAAATGTATATAGTGATCTATTGTCGAGGGGAAGTTTCGGCTTCTCGTGAAAGCACTTTCGCTGAATCAAGCGACTCTGTTGTTATATAGAGAAAACTATTGTATTTTTCCGTAGATATATTCCCCGTAGATAGGATCGGTTGCGATGAGGGAATGACCCCTCAAATCTACGATGAACTAATACTTGACATTATAAGTCACCTATAGCAAAGCCAAAGCCTCATCCGATAGATAATTTTCGAGAATCTTCTTTTTTTCTTCCATATACAATATGTATAAGCGTCCTTAATCCTTCCTCGAACGCGTGAGCCTTATGGACCACGTCTAACGTTCTCGAAAAAAAAAATCCGTTTGCATACTTGCTCCCGGCCGATCCATACATCATTATCATGTTGCGAAATCCAGAAAAACTGATGAGAAGATGGGAGAAAATGCAAAACAAGTAAAAATGAAATATACACACATCTCTGGTCCACTCATTGAACCACACTGACTGAAGTGGCACACGAACGGGCTCCAATTGATATGAAAACAGCTGAGCCGCCTGCTGGTTTGTGATGACAGTGGTCCCGAAAGGCTTTTTGAATACTACAGTTTCTCCTTTGCACAGGTATTTCTTATCTATTCCAATTACAACAATTTGGATGACTGCGTACGGTAATGTAGGAACCACAACGTGAGATGCAGAGAGTGAGGCGAAATCATGTAACATTTTCTCACTGGACGCATGATGTGCTCTAATTAGCATAGAACGATTCGCCCTTTCGCGCTGATTCCAACGGTATTTTATTTATGGGATCATGTACCCTGTAAAGTAGTGAAAATCGATAAAGAGAGATATGATGACGTCTTACTTCTTTGATCTACCTGCCATTGCCCAAATAAAATAATGCATCACCGTCGGTAATGCTTAGTTAGACTTTGCCCGACGACGACTATGTTACATCTTCGAACCTCTTATCGTTTCCAGTTCACTATCTCCTTTGCGTGTCCGAAGTACAAAGGTATTATAACAAAATATTTGAGGTTTGAGATAATTATTGAACTGCACTCGGCGCCATAGCCTTTGCAACATTATCATGAGTGATTTCGTTTCGTACGTGTCATCACGATTCCGAATAAACATTTGATTTGATTTGTTTCGATACATTTGCATCTTCTCTCACTCTGAACATGCATTGATCAGTAAGTTCCGGAATGTTCTGTCTCCGAAATGTTGGGTCATGTCGTTTTATGGGAGAAGAGCTGGTCATTCCTTCTTCCTCCTCCCCATGATGCTGTCGTGCGAGCGGCAGTCTCGATCGAAAGTCGTCACACCCACCCCTCTCCGCAACTTCTCGGCGATCGCCTTCAAGGTACTCTCTCTCTTTCTCTCTCTCGTCTCTCTCTCTCTCTCTCTCTCTCTCTCTCTCTCTCTCTCTCTCTCTCTTTCTACTCCGCTCTTTCTACCCCCAGATGAAGCCGGCGGTGGCTGCTCAGGAGCGTCCACTGGGTGTCTGGTGAGTTGGGGCAGGTGTTTCCTACTGTGAGCGAGTGTACAAGGCGCGTTTGCAGCGCTCGTTCCGCGTCCGTGTCCACCCTCAACAAATGGTGCACGATCCTGAACCGGTCCGTCTTCACCAGCTGGGAGGCGCAGCAGTGGCATGACGAGGCCAAGTGAGTATCTCTCTCTCCCTTCTCTCTCTGCCTCTCTCTCTCCCTCTCTCTCTCTCTCTCTCTCTCTCTCTTTCTCTCTCTCTGCATTTCTCTCTCCCTCTCTCTCTCTCTCTCTCTCTCTCTCTCTCTCTCTCCCTCTTCCTCCCTCCAGGAATGAGATCCCGCCGGAGCACTGCCATCCCTGGCACCTCCTCGCCGGGAACATTCGTGAGCGCGCCGAACTGATCGGAGGCGACAACGTGCTGTTCTCGGTGGGTTGAGCGTTGTTGACTACCGTACATCAGCTTACAGTAAGATACCGTAACCGGGTTACTGTAGAGTACCGTAACCCTGGGGGGGGCGGGTAGCGGTGTAGTGAGGACGGAGTGGTTGTGTTGCAGCGGTGGGCGCGCGTGTCCCTGCTCCGTCTCGCGCTGTACAGGTCCGTCCCGCCGTTCGGGGGCCTCGCCGTCACCTCCCGGATGGAGTCGAAGCGGCGTCTGCTGGAGCGTCGCATTCTCGCGATCCACGTATGTGTGTGTGTGTGTGGGGAGAGAGCGAGGAGGGGAGGGGCAAAATGAGACGGTTTCACTCAGGCAAAGACGATGGCGATGCCCTAGGCGGCGACTCGTCCCCTCGAGAACACGTATGTTTGATGAGAGAAGAGAGAGAGAAGGAGAGAGAAGGAGAGAGAGGGAGGGAGAGAGAGGTGGTTGCAGGTGGTTGGCGCGACTCTAGGCGGCACGGCGTCCGTCTGGCCTGCACTCCCCCACCATAGCCCGCTTCCACCCTCCCCCCGTGTGTGTGTGTGTGTGTGTGTGTATATCTTGTCTAGATCTGTCGTGTCTATATAGTGTAGAGAGGAATAAAAGTGTTGTTTCACGTTTGGTTGGAATGACTTGCCGAATGCCAAAAAAAACGACGAGACGCGAAAAAAATATATGTTCTTTGCGATCGCATTGTCATCATAACCGATTGAAATCGTTTAAAAATCAACATAACGTTTGTGTCGGGGTTTTCCCTTTTTCGTCTACGCGCAGTCTATCGACAATCGATTTACCTGCCACGGCCCGGATAGTTGCACACACACACACAGGCCGCTTGGCAAGTGAATGGGCGCGTGGCGATTTCAGTGAAGAAATTATCGCGCTCTAGCGCTTGCTGGTAACTCGCAGTGGAGCTGGCGTCGCGTGCTTGCAGAGCGATCAGTGCGCGCGCCAATGTCCACTGTGCAACTATCCGAACCGCGCCTGCAAGTCAAGTATGAGTCGTACTACCTTGACAATTTTGCATATTACTCTTACTGTGGTATATTCAACAATTCGTTCCTTCCAATTATTTCCAAATTAGTTCCAAGTATTTGACAGGTTCACGTTTTCTGTTTATCGACAAAAGCAATAACATAATGTATGACATAAAATCTTGCGCGCATGCAGAAAAGATGTATACAGAGGTGGAAGGGGGATATACTCTTTGTACAAAAAAACACGAGGCACGACAGCTTTGTTCTGAGTGAATCGAATGGTGCAAGGCGCAACTCTCTCTCTCTCTCTCTCTCTCCTCTACATACACAAAACTATACAAGGAAAATACATCGTGATACAACATGACAACAACGAATTTACAGGGGTGGCCAGTGAGGAACGCTATGTACACAACGGGGGGAAATAAACAAAAAAAAACATACAGTACACGCACACCTCTTTCAACAAAACCATGAGAGAGCACATGGACACATGAAGGTTGACCTCGATTGGGGGAATCACAATTTGCGCCTATGACGGAAGACTATGTGAGTGAGGGGAGGCGCGGAAAGGGCGGAAGCGGCTGGGCCGCGTATTCGATGAGGGTTGTGGAAGAAAGAAGACACACACGTTTTAGTTCGAGCCCGGCACCTCGTCGCGGTACTTGTGCACCTGAAAATAGACCGATCATTTCCCCCTCCCCCCTCTCTCTCTCCCCTCCCTCCCTACCTCGTCAATGTACTGATCCGGCCTGAGTTGGTTGCGGAGACCTCCGAGAATCTGGTAGCTCACTTGGCTGCCCATCACCAGAGGGCGCAGCACCGCCGGAGTCGCGAATCTAACGAGGGGAGCGATGAGAGAGAGAGAGGGAGAGAGAGAAAGAGAGAGAAAGAGAGAGAGAGAGAGAGAGAGAGAGAGAGACGTCGTGACGTACCTGAGCACTGCGCGGAAGCTCGAGTGTCCGCTGGCGCGCTCCTCTTGCTGCGCCAACTCGAGCTCGTCTCTCGTCTGTCGCACCCCGTCCGACACAATGTCGTAGGCGCGCTGCATGCCGTGTCGCAGGTCGGTCGGAGCCGCCGCCCCGGTCACACTCGCGCGGTTGCGGCGGTTCAGACCCTGGTACGACGGCGTCACCTCGTGCAGCACCGACTCGGCCACCATCTGAAACACGGCAATGGTGTGTTTGTGCTTATTGACAGAGTGACTACTGATTACGTTCGGTGCGTGACCATGCCGATTACGAAACACTACAAATAGTAACTAACGCACCTGCACCACTCCCACGACGCTCTGCGCAATTCCGACCACACCGGCGGCGGTGGAGAGTCCAAAGGAGCCGGCGCCGCGCTGGAGTCCCTTGACGACGTGGCCGTCCTCCTTGCGCAGCTCGTGGACCGGCAGCCACAGCAGGTCGCACACGCCCTTGCCAATCTGCACGAGCGGCGAGATCGGACCGCAGCTGGCCAGCACACCCGGCAGGTTCGTGCTCACATCCGACGTCCACTCGTCGATAGCGAACTGCAAAGGGCAATGTGCGAGGACTGAACTGCTGTGTGACATGCATATGACGACAACGTCATCATTCATAGCGACCGACTGTGTGATTTTGTCACAATGTCACGTGTATATGGGCAAACTTATAGCAATCTCCGAATCGCTAACTGGAAAGAAAAACATATTACTGAGTTTTTGTCACAAACAATGTCACATGTGGGCCTCGGCAGACTTATTAATCGCCGAATCGCTGTAGTAAAAGATACGCATTGATCAATCGTGACTCACGTCGATGCAGCGTCCGACGCCGAGCAGTCCGTTGCGGTGGCTGATCTCCTTGAGCACAATCTCGGTGCGGTTCAGCTGGCCGATGCCTTCAACGACACACGGTTGCGGGGAAGGAACATGATCGACACGAATGTCGAGTTGCTACATTGTTCGAACAATCCAGTCAGGTAACAGGAGCCGAAACGGGATTGTTCACCATCACTTTCTTATCATTATTCTTCATCTCTATTATATAGACGGACACGTCGGACAATGAAGGTAAAGCTCCCCAACAATTTTCCTCGAAGATATGCCACTCACCCTTGAGCACTCCGAGCACGGCGCCGCCGGCGCGGTCCATGTTGATCTTGTTCTTGCCCTGGTAGTCGAGGTAGATGGAGACGGCCGGCGAGAAGGTGAACTCTTTGAAGAAGGTCTGTCCGCGGATGCGCTCCTCCTCCATCTCGGCTACTCCCTCCTGCGCGTCGCCGCATATCGTGTCCCGGTCCTCCTCCTCCAGCGAGTGCCTGCAACTGGTCTCATACCAATGAAGAGAGTAATAATCAGAAAGAGAGAACACGCACGACAATCATAACGTAACCACTTGTAACCACGTAGATACTAGAAACAATGTTCTGTTTCCACCCAATCATTAACCTGCGGTCCTCCAGGCAAAATCAAAGCCTATGGTGTTCAAATAATCCGACTGCTCAAGAATGACTAATGTAGTTTCAGCATAGTTGGTGTTCAAAAAATCGGCGACTACTAATGAACTACTAATGTAGTTTCAGCATTGTTGGTGTTCTAATCATCTGCTCAAGATGACAACATGGGTGGACTCCCCTCCCACTACATGTTCCCGACTCACCGCAACTCCCTGAGATCGGGATGAATCGACTGGGTCATGTGCGTGCTCTGCATGAGCAAATCGTCCACACACGGCGGCTCCCGATCGAGTAGGTTCGAGAACCTGCAAGACTCCCCTGGAATCATCCAAAACCAGTCGACACTCACTTGATCTCGCTGCTGCTCGCCCAATCGCCGCGCAACTCGCCCGCTGGTTCGGCGGCGAGAAAGTCGGGAGACGGCGTGCCGATGGGCGATCCGGTGGGCGAGTGCCGGCCCGCCGCCCACTCTCCCTCCTCCACTCGCTCATCCAGACGCGACGGCGCCGCGTCATCATCCACCCGATCCGAGAGTCGGCTGCGCGTGTGGAACAGCGCGCCCACAGAGATGGCACTCGCCGTGAGCGGGGCATCATCGGGCAGGTGGAGAGCGGGAGCGGGCGTCTTCTTGCCCTCGAGGTAGGAGAGGTCGCCGAGGGGGCTGGGCGCGACGGGGCTCGGCGTGAGCACGTCCATGTTGAGCGCGTGCAGTGGCTGGTGGTCGTGCATGGGTGAGAGCGCGCCGGGACGCGACACCGCCGAGGGCACCTCGATCACCGGACGCGCAGAGTGAACGGCCGACGAGACTGAAATGACCAGTCCTAATAATTTATACGGATACAACTCGTGCAAGCGACAACCACTCACGCTTCTCGGGAATCTTGATGCTACTCGTGACGGAGGCCCGAAAGTCCTCGAGAAAGTCCATCGTGTCCTGGTCGACGTTGAGTCGGATGGGGAGGAGGGAGACGCGCAGCTTGCCCTCGCACTGGTGCGTCTCCACCATGCGCACCGCCAGCATCGGGGCGCATGTGCGACGCGGCTGCTCCGCGGTAGAGTACTGCAAGGTGGTGAAAATGTTGAAGTATTTTGAAATTTCACTGTTATCATATCTCCAAGTCTAACATACTGCGTCATTACAATGCTTGAAGATGAAAGCCTGGAAGTACAACTACACGCCTACCTGGTAGAGCATCTCGTTGATGTTGGAGAGCTTGAGCTTGTCCCGGACGACCACGTCGTGGATGGACACGTGCTGCATGCACATGATGGGCGCGTCGCGGTTGAACATCTGGTACTGGTACGACACCTGCAACACATGTACGTTCCTTTCCCGCTTTCCCCTCACCACCCTATTCCAGAACGCGCAGCGCACACTGATTTGGTGTGTTGTGTGCAACCTCGCAGTAGGCGTTGCATTACTGCACTTTACCGTAACTTTACCGTAAATTACGTTGCCATGTACTACTCGATTTGAAATAAATATTCTGGTATGACGCCTGGACGAGGGTACAAAAAGTGATTCAATACAACGCATACAGTTTTCCAAGCGCCCACCTTGTTGAGTTCGAGAATGACGCAGGCCGAGTGGTCTCTGTGCGGTCCTCCGCGCGCTTCCGCCAGCACCGTCTGCCCGCGGCCCTTGCCCTCCCGGTACTCGTCCACACTCCACGACGTGGCGCGATCCGGCAGCGAGCCTGCAAACAGGGATAATTAACACAACCCACATAATAAACGTCAGTAATGCACATCCCCAGGCGACCTTCGAACTAACAATCCACGTTCCTAAACAGTGTTTCTAGCAGCGCATAGCCATTAAGGTGTATCGTATTCACATGTTGTATAGTCAGGATATAGCGATTCTGGATAAATGATTGATTGATTGATGCACACCCACCGAGATCATTGCCGCCATATAGGTGCAGATGGAGGCTGATGTCGCGCACAATGTAGCGGATGAGTGGCTGGGGGAATCCGTCGGGCAGGAGGCCGCCGTCGGGCTTCTCGTCGGGCGGGCGGAAGTGCGCCGAGTCGACAGCCACATCGGGCTGCGAGCCGAGCGAGCGCACACGCGGCTCGCCCGCAGACGACTGAACCGGATAGGTGAGTGTGAGAAAGGAATAAAGACTGAACGGCAAGGGTGAGCGTAAGAAAATAAAGAATTTTGTGTCTGTTTTGTTAGCCGGTTGAATCCGGGGTTCTTGAATTACGGCAACGTCAGCAGATAATGAAGTATAAATTCTAGCCTGAAGTTCGAGCACGCACCGTGATGCCGCTTCCGACAAAGTCCTCGACCATGTAGAACTCGTCGTCGGTGGACAGGGTGCGCGTTCTGTTGTGGTAGTCGTCGTCGTCTTCGCCGCTGCAGTCGAGTGTCGACGAGAGATCGGCGGGCTGGCTCGTGTCGAGGTTGAAGTTGAACTCTTCGAGCGCGTCCGTTCCGCACGCCACCTCGCCGCCCTTGCTCCCGCGCGGCGGCGACTCCACCATCGCAGACTCCACCATTTGCTGAAAGCCATAGTAAACTTTATTTGTCTCTCAGAATCTAATGCAATAAACCCAGTTAAATCGAGAAAAACATTGAAACCCTCGAGAGAAAAATTACATATAACTAGGAGTGCCGATGAGGTCACAGAAGTTGATGGTTACCAAACTGATATATGAGCCGTATTCAAAACCACACAAAACATTTCCCACCTGCAGCTTCTTCTCCATCATGGGCGGCAGGGTGGTGTGGGTGGTCTTGGTGGTCATACAAGTCCCGGCCTCGCTCTGCTCCTCCTCCGCCAGCTCCCGCTGCTCCTCCTCCGCCTGCTTCTCCTCCGGCGGCTTGAGACACTCGGCATTGGCAATCTCCGACGCCATGTTCACCAGGGCGCACAGAGAGTCGGCGCACATCCACGCCTAGAAACAGAAAACAATCAACTTCGGAAAACATTCTTTAAAAAATCAAATCAAATGTTTATTCGCAATCGCAAACATAATGACAACGCTTAAACGCCGAAACGCACCTTGATGACGTCGTTCTTGCATCGATACTCGACGAGGGGGGTGCGTCGCTTGGCGAGCATGTCGTCGGCGAGTTGCGAGAGGAGCACTTCGAGTTGGAACAGGCCCACCTCGGCCACCTGCACCCACGCCTCGCTTTTCTTCTTCTCCCTCTTCCCGCCGGCAAAGTGGACCGACGGCTGCGGGGCAGGCGCCTGGTTCGTCAGCATCACCCTGCACAGTGGTTATGGTGAGAGAGAGAGAGAGGGGGGGGAGGGAGATAGAGAGAGAGAGACTCACTTGATGCGCTCAAAGATGCACATGAACTTGCACACGTCCATATTCTGGATGAGTGACGCGGAGATGTCCGCCTGACCGAGCACCAGCCTAGAAATCGATAAATCAATAATGTCACCTTGAGTACTCATCATTCCAAAATCCGTTTTTCGTGTTTTTGCAGTATCAGAATGCTGTAGGCAATCGGTCATGCAATCATTCTTCATAAATGAAGAATGATATGAAAATTAAGAAGGATTCTTCATAAATGAAGAATGATAGCATGGCCCCTTTCGTCCGTTGCCGGCGGATACACAGTACACGCAACTGTGGTGAGTGAGTGATATACAGATACACGTAGCCCGTGGGCATACCCTCATTCTGCTACGCGGCATCCATATGACCCCGTATAAAATGCACACCACATTAACAACCCGCGCACTCTGCCCCACTTCTAAATGTCCTCCATCGACGAGTGAGTCGCGGAGTCGCCCTTCCTCTACCATGATCCCATCTTCCAGCGTCGTGACCAGTGGTCGCCTTTCTGGTGGAAACCGTGTCGGGTCAGTTGGATATGGACATGTGCGCTATGACCGACTCGCTCGCGTCTCCCTTCTCCTCGCCTTGTTCCGCGTCGTCCAGCCTCGCCAAGGTAGGACACACCTTATATCACTCATCCACAACTGTGGTGCGCGAGTGGTATGCGTGTAACTAACTCGCGCAGGGGGTGTTAGGATCAAGGATATTACTCAGCGTAGATATCCCATCCGAATCACTTTCAGTCGTGTTCCATCCCGACCGCTTCGTGTCGCGGTTCCCCCTCGTCCATTCCCTCGCGACTCCCCTCACCCACTCCCACCGGCACTCGCAACAAAAACAAGCGCCCGGCCGCCGCAGAACGTGCCATGTTCAAGAAAAAGCTGCGCCGCCAGTCGCGCATGCAGTGAGCCGCCCAAGTGCAGTGAGCCGCCCGCCCCACCACACACTCAATGAATTATATATTGCCAATCCCCCGCATGCTCTCGCTCGTTGTACATATCTCGCACAATGTTTTGTTGTTCCCTATATTTTTCACCCGTTATATCAATAAACCGCACCTGAGTCGCATATCGCTGTCCTTGTTGACGCACGAGTGGTCGTATCCGACGACAATGCCATCGAGATGGACATGAAGATCGGTGGCTACCAAGGGGATCTCGTAGCCCGGGATCTCGTAGTCCTGCAGGGTGAAGAGCTCGGCAATCTGCGAGACCCAGTGGTGGCCGAGGTCGCGCACCGGCCGGAAGTGCGCCTGCGTGTTGCGCACCGCGATCGCCAGAAGGACGTCCTGAAAAGAGAGATGGTGGGACACAATAAGTCAGGAGAAAGAAGGGAGTTACGATACGAAAGTTCGAAACGACTCAATGATGATTCAAAGGTTTAAGCGGGCGCTTAATTCTCATACAATCCACAAACCTTGACGTTGACGCCGGGTCGCTTCTCTAGTTCGATGGCTAGGGCGAGGCAGTCCTCGCCGCTCGACTCGAACACCTCGCTGGTGGTGAGCTGCTCGAGCTGCACCTCGTCCCTCCCTCGCGAAGCAAAGTCCTTGGCGCACACGTTGCGCGGCATCGTGTTCAGCAGGTCTGAATGTGGAGATAGAGCCAGCTGAATCAGCCAGTGTATGATGAGGCGAGGATTCAATTCTGTAACAGAAAAACTGCTTTATAACACCAAACATTTTGAGGTTTTTTCAGGAGAGCTTTCTGAGGATGGGGGCGCGTTCTGAGACATATCTGAGAGTCTTTCAGGTAATCTTTGTGAGGGTGCGCGGCAGTTCTGAGATCTTTCTGAGGGTCCTTTCCCGCAAAAGTTGAGTCTGACCTGTACATACACCAACAATCGACTCACTCCTCTGCGCGACGGCCATCTTGCTGGTGGTGAAGTACACATAGGCGTGCTCGAGTCGGCTGTGGAAGTTGTTCACCACAAACAGCTCCGCGTCGCCCACATCCAGCGCGATCTGACCCGCGCCAATGTCCACTTTTCCGTTGTTCTGGAAAAGACGATAATAAACTTCTTCTTTTTTGTAAAATTCATATTGAACATGAAATGAATCGGTCTAAAAAAGACGAAACTAATAATATACTAAATGCTAGTAAGTACAATACAACGAACATTTTCATGAAACTCTACTAAACGTGAAATGAAACGCAAAACATTTTTCAGACATCCGATCTGGTGGAAGGGACACTTTTTTTCATAATTCGAACTCGCTCACCTCCATGACCCTCGTTCCGCACAGCACCGTGCCCTTGGCGACGTTGAGTCGGAGGGCGAGCGCGTGGTTCTTCGTCCTGTCAATGGCGCGTCGAGTGGACGACGGGGGCTGCGATGACACGCCGGCCGACGGCTCCTCCTCCTCCCCGTCCGCGTCTTCGTAGTCTGTTGATTAACACATTTAGAACATCAAAACATGAGTATAATGAATTTGACAGACAGATACTAACCACTATACTACCCGAGAACCATTATGATGAATTAGTCTGGAATCATATGATAAACATGTTTAGCTGAAAAGAATACGATGAATAATAAGTGCACTGACCCCTGGCGCGGCACTCCTTGAAGCAGTCGCCCTGCAGCGCGGCCACGTTCACCTCCAGGTCCGACGAGTGCGCGCGCAGACCGCTCGAGCACGGCTCCCACAACGCCAGGTCGTTCACCTGCAACCCTCAGATTCATTAAATTCATTTTATGTGATCATCTTGATTCCAATGCGAGCATTACATAAATGTGGATATTTCGAAAACCATAGAAAACCATAGAAAACCATAGAAAACCATATCCTCACGAGTCGGTTGTATAGAATCTCGAGGAAGGTGTGGTTGGGGACGAGCCAGCGGAGGACGGGCATGTGGATGGAGAGGAGCACGTCCGCCTGCTGGCTGCACTCGTCGGCAAACGCCTCCATCTCGCGACGCGATCCAGCCTCGATGATCTGAACGGGCATCGGTACATCACTTCCATTGAAGGCGAGGCCAGACTCGATTATGAATCAAAAAGCCAGCCGCTTTATGATACAAACATACAAACGACATTTTCTGAGGATTTTTAAACCCGCCTCACCTTGGCATCGCTCTCATCCTGCGCGTATCCCCGGTGCGTCTGCGAGAAGGGACCGTCGCGCTTCGGCAGCGACTGGATCATGGCCGCCGAGAAGGACCTGCGAATCGAGTCATAAAAACGTATGCTACTCAAAACAGTCGACGTCTGCCTCGTGCAAATTTTTTTTCTCAAAAATAACTCTCTCAAAGCGCCGGCATGTTTCATGCTTGCCTTTTATCGTTTTTAGTTCTCCCTTGCCGTAGAAATGAGCATTGCGATATGTATGAACCCAATGTAGACAGCGTCAGGCTACCCACCTGGTCATGTCGTCCATTCCGCACGGCAGGTTGCTCTGTCGGCCAGTGTTCGACGACGCCAGACACTTGTTGCGCGCGTCGCTCTCGAAGCGGAAGCTGAAAGCGACGACCTCAGCAAATTACACGCCAGTACAGTAGTGCAATATTTCCACACACTACTCTCGAAGCGACCTCATCGTCAGACTAATTACACGACAGTATTATCACATTTCCACTAAAGTAATGCGAAATTGTCTGAGCATATGAAATGAGAATGAAACTAATAACTCACTGGACTTTCTCGGTGACGGCCGAGTTGCTCATCGTCTTTCCGGCGTAGAGGAAGGTGAGCTCGTCCTCCGTGCACTTGAGACGCTCCACGTCGCCGAGGAAACGGCCTGCGAGAAAACATTCAGTGATAGACATATCATATCACATATCACACACTCCAAACTTTATGTTTTCATGTTCATAAGACGCGATCCCGGATAAACCTTTGACTTTGACACTCCAAACACATTCTTTGCCTCACACATTACATTGCAAACAGCCTTCTACCACATTACAACTTGCTCATATTCACATAAAGAAACACGGAACCAAGATTAAAATGGGATACCCACCAGTGATGGTGCTGCACCACACGTCGAGGATGGTGGCGTCGCCGCCGAGAGGCATCTTGACGACGCTGCCCTGCATCACCAGCTGCACGCTCTCGTCGTGCACCTTCCGGATGCTCGGGTCGCGCACCCCGTCCGACAGACGCAGGTCCGCCATCGGGATCCTAAGAATAGAGTTGAGAGAGAATTTCGGGATATATCATAAACTTGAACAGCATTTCAAGAAAATGCATTTCGGGAACACACATTTCTAGAACTATCATCAACGTACAAAAGAAGGTATTGAATGCGCAAAGGGGAGCAGACTATAACGATTCGGGATTTTCTGAACACTTGAGAGGGAATGCAGTACTCACTTGACTTCGACGGTGCAGTGCTGGCACTCGACGGTGAGCTGCATGGTGGGCGCGTTGTGGGAGGAGGGCGCGGAGGGAGAGAACAGGTCCTCCGACAGATGCAGGTCGTCCCGCACACTGCAACACTCAATCGTGCAAACAGCAACTTTCCAACAAACTGTCCAGAGATGCACTTGCAAATAGCACAAAACTTGTAATAGGCAATACATTGTATTGTAACATGAACCGAGCAGTTTCAACACAGTTCAATAAACAAAATGCTCACCCCTTGCCTTTGCGCACGCGCTTCTGCGCGAAGAACGGCATCGGCGCGAGCAGAGAGGAGATCTGGGAGGAGAATGCATGAACATTGAACAAGTATTGTGAACGTACAGACGTTATAATTGAGAAAAGTAGTGAGAAAAACAACAATACCAACAATAAAAAACTCACCCTATCGACAATGGACATGTCGAGCTGGGTGCGGCACTTGGCGAGGAGTACGGTGACCTGCATCTGCTCGTCCTTGTCCTTGCCTTGTCCTCCGGATCGGACGAGCAGCGAGAAGTGCTCGCTCCTCTCCTCCTCCTCCTCTTCGCCCGCCTCCTCATTCACCGTAAAGTCGAGCAGCGGAAGGTGCAGGTCCGTCGACGAGCCCTGCATTACATTTTGGTAAAGACAAAATGGTTTGAATTCCTGAAATTCGACGCAACGCGTGATATCTAATTCAGCAGTTACACCAAACATTCGAAAATTCCAATTAGTTTCATGGCAAAAAAAAACGAATCCAAACTGGTGAAACACACTCTTACCGGACAGCTGCTCTGTCGCAGAAACTCGAGACAGTCGGCGTTGTTCACCGTCAGCTTCATGTTCATCTTGTCCTGCAAGAACAAAAAAAACTTTATCCTCGTTTATGAACCTCACCACTTCTATTGTGACCTTTCACAACACAACTTTTTTTTGTCATGCGTGACAATCGCGAGACAATCGCACTTCCTTTTCGTCTCTCCTTCTCGTTTCTTCTTCAAATCAAAAATCCACTTACCGTATGCGTCTTCTCCACCTCGTACCGGAACACAACGCCCGAGCCGACAAACCTGTAAACAATATTCAAATAATAAACTTTTTCAAAAATTCCAATCATCACATATAAAAGCAAGAACCAGCCGGATATGGTCAGTTCGAAAAAAAAAACAAGACCGCACCGTATATGGTCGGCTGGGTGGAGGGCGTCGCCGGCGTGTCGGATCGAGTCGAGAGGGGTGGTGGAGTGGAAGGAGAGGGACGAGGTAGACGAGAAGAATCTAGAGCGTCTCTTTATAACAATTCTTGATAGCCCCCTCCCATTCATGATATCCCCCTCGTAACATGTTTTTCGATAGCATGGTGCGGCCGTTCTCCAGAACAGCCGAACCATTCATAACAGCCCAACGACACGGAAGGGGTGCAATTGAAAACGAAAAGACTACAACCATATCAATTAAATTATACTGAATTATACAACTCACTTGTGGCTGTTGGCGTGCAGTTCGTCGATAGCGCCGTGATAGCCGCGCTCGTTCTTCAGAACGGCCGACGAGGACATCGGGTCGCTGAACGGGAGTAGGTAGACGAGAGAAAGGGAGAGAGAGAGATGATGGTGAGGGGTGAGCGTGCGTGATCAACTCTCTGTACCTGTGCGTTGTGTACATGAAAAACGAGAGCGGGGGAGGGAGTGAGAGAGAGAGAAAGGGAGAGAGATGGTCGATGTGGAGGATGAACGGACGCACAGGTAGAAACATTTGCTACCTGTGCGTGATGTACATGAGGAGAGTGCCGAAGGTGGCGCGCAGCAGCGTCGTCTCCTTCTTCCCCGGCAGCGAGTCCGACTCTGGAAGACATCATAACTTGCGACAATGCAATGCAAATGCACTACGCACACAAAACGAGTAAGAAGTTTGAAACAAATAACGTGGGGCAGTTTCACGTACTATTCGAAAAGATAGCAACAAGATTGTCACTCACTGATAGTGGCGTAGTCTCCGGAAGTCGTGGCCGTTCCGCCCAGTCTGTCCGGGCCGCCGTCCAGCGGGATCGAGGCAAAGTCGGAGAAGTTCTCCTCGCCACGCCAGTTGCCTACTGAAAAGAGATGAGTAAAGGTATACACGAATACATAATCGTCCACATTCCTCCAAACCTTGTGAGTATTCTACAGAATCAAAGGGAGACATAATCATTCGAAATTCCTCCACGTCAAAACCTACTCACCGAATGCTAGGTTGTTGCTGGGCACTCCCTGTGTCGTCGTGTCTTCGAGCTGTCGACGGACGACGTCAAAGTCCTTCTGCTCCATGCGCTTGCCCGTGTCCTTCTTCTCGCCAGAAGACGAGGTATCGGCGACGGCGACGGACGAGAAGAATCGGCGCACAATTTCGACTTGCGAGGGTGAGATGAACACGTTGATGCCCTTGCACCACACTTCCATCTCCACCTGAGAAGGAGGAGGCAATCATCACCAAACTCATTCATTTCACAGACGTCATAAAGAACAATATAATGCGCAATTCATCACAATCAATCTGTTTTTCGGGGCCATACTCTCCGGAGTCATACTGAACAAAATGCATTCGTTTTTTAAAACCTGAATCTGTTCAGTATGACCCAAAAGCGACACAACGAAAAAAGAGAGACAAAAACAACATAAACCCAGCGCACCTTGTTGTCGAGCTGCTCGTGCGCTTGGAGGTCCGAGTTCTGGATGCGCACCACCATCCGCGTCTCCCCCAGCACCTCGCCAAACTTGACCGGGTTCGAGAGAAGACTGAAACTTATTCATGCTCACTTCATAACACTTGTCTGACATGTGATGATAGGAAAAAAACGAAGAAAAAACACAACAACACATACTCTGGCTCGTGGGGCAGGGGTCGGAACTCTTCGACGGGCGGCTCCATACCCGACGATATGGTCGAGTAGCACGACTGGAAAGAGGCACATTCGTTCATTATTACATGATGAAAGGTGAAACTAAAGGTATCCTCCCGATTCAAGAGATTCAACCTGCGGAGGTTTCTTACATAATTACAATCTCTATAATTCTACTCCCAACTCTCACCTGAAAATTGGCGGTAACAGTTGTCATGGCGGATAGCATCATCTCTGGATCAATCTCCATCGGAGGGTGGGCGGGAGATGTGGACGACGACTTCTGGATGGGGCAAGATGAGGAGATGAGGAGAATTCGATATACTTCTACAGACAGGAAGAAAGAGAGGAATGGTAAGACAATGATTTATGTGGCCAAGCATAAACAACGAAACACGCGCACGCACCCTCTTGTTCTTCTCTCTGCGTATGTACATGGAAGTGACGACTTGGCTGGTCGAGTTGACGCCGTCGCACTCCGTGGGGTCGATGCGCGCAAACACGTCCGTGAACATCGACACACCTGAAAAAAAACATGATCACATTCTACGACACGTACAAAATAAATAGCCGTACGACAAAAGAGTTCGCACATCTATGAACGCATTCTACGACTCGAGACGGCTAAATAAATGACCGTACGACAATGACATGTACAGCTATAACGATTCTGCATAAATCTCTGAACGACAAAGAATTCTATCATAGCTCCAAGATGTCTACCCACCCCGGAGAAAGAGGAACTTGTTGAGCTTGGTGACCGAGTAGACGCCGTGCGGCTGGGAGACGATCGCCTCGGCCGACCGGCCCTCCTGCCGGCACTGACGCATCTGCTCGTCCATAAACTCGATCCTGGAAACAGTAATGAATAGTAAAGGGAATGGCGGGAAAACGCACAAGAAATCTTGGGAAAAAAATAGAAACAGTGTTGATGTGAATGAACAGGTATAGCGGGGGAAAACACGAGTGCTGAATATACTGAGATCCAATTTTACCATGCGCTTTTCGATGTTTGGATCAAAATCAGACCCTTATTATGTATGACTACGACTGACTGATAAACTAAAGGAGCATCAAGTATTCAAGTAAGTGAGTATGACTGACTGATCGATGGTGAGTTCTAGTGCGGTGCACATGTCGGATCCGGGCTGCGGCGGGTTCTCGAGCCGTATCGTCGAGTGCGACAGCACCACGCAGAACCGAGACACGATCGCGTCGATCACCTGACATGTCAGATTGAAATTGGAACAATTAGATTATCGTGACATTTAAAAGTATATATTTTATATGATACATGATTTCATTAAGTCACATAGTATACGTTTCACCGTAGTGGTACCGACGTGCATCGAACATTTTCGAACAATCTCTCTTCAGAATGACCTATAATTCAAATAGATTACCTGGGCGAATGCCTTCACACCATCATCGCTGTCGCTCTCGCTGGTGCCCTGCAATCGAAGAGGTCGACGGGCTGGGAGACGCTCACACCCACCTCCTTCTGCTGCTCCTCCTGGAACGTTTTCGCCACTTCGATTGACGACACCAGAGACTCCACCACCGATCCGATCATCGAAGCTACTGAAAACAATGGTGTGAACGAGAAAGAGAAAAACATTTGAAAAGACATGTTGCAAAAAATGAATAACGTGAATGGAGTACTGACCGACGTCCTTGTCGTCGAGCTTGAAGGCCTGCTTGGGCTGGAAGGTGAGCTGCAGCTCGCTCACCTCCACCTTGGAGGCGTCCGCCATTAGAGCCATCCATGGCACCTGCAATGTTGCGGTGAGTCTTTATATGACAAAACGACTACCAATAATAACAAGCAAATTAGACAGCGCTCACCTCAATTGTGATGTTGCCGATGAATCCGTCGATCAGCTCGAGCGGTATGTTCAGCGTCGTCAGCAACTCGTTCACGTACTACAAATCACAACTCACAACGGGATTCTCACAATACGACAATGAGACGGACCTGAACGTTGATGTTGACATCCTGGACGATCACCTTTCCCTTGGTGAGATCAATGGAGAGCTGCTCGAGTGCGAGGTTGCGTTCCAGAAAGTGGCCCAGATACCTGACAGCATTAGCAATCGATAATACCTTAATTATGCGAAGAGCACTCACCGGTGGATTATGAATCGACACCATCTGCTGTGTAGGTGGTCACTGATGTCGAAATCGAAGAGTAGCATCGACTCCTGCAAGGGAACGGTTATGAAATGGTTTCAAAAGCACATGTAAGCGGCAGGATGCGCGAATAGAGCAGAAGTGTGTCTATAGTTCAAATCACATGATCGCAGAGAGCTGAGAAAATGCGGCACGATGTCGGAGAAAAAAAGGAGTGGCGTCACGTGACCGTGTAAAATTAGCCAAAATTAGATAAATAAGTAAGCGAGTATTTTTGAACAATTTTTAAATGTGAATAATAATAGAAATAACAGTGAAATCTTGGCAAATATCGCGTGGGACGCATGCGAAAGAACGGAATCAGCTGATTCGAGTGAGAGTCGAGAGAGCGCAAATTGAACGCCAAAAAACACAAAAAAAATCATGAATATGCGAAACGAAACGATGAAACCGATGGATCCTGGTTGGTTCCAATATAAAAGTGCAATCATTACAGCATATCATCAGGTAATTATCGCAGTGAGTGATATTGACCAGTTGATTCGTCCCCTCTCTCGCGTCAGCTGACAGAGACGCAGAGTATTCGGCTGCGTAGCTATCTCGTGATACTCAGGCCGCCGCAGCGGTGTGGGAAGAGGGCTTTCCCGTGACCCATCACGTGTAGTGATCCTGACCTCACCGATCTGCGCTCACTGTATCACTCCTCTATTGTAACAATCTGCGTCGAGGCGGCGGCGTCGCCTTGAAGATGCATGCGAGGCGCTGCCGGCGCAAATACCGGAAAGAGATATTCATCTCTCTCGCAACCGGTTAGATGCTGGAGAAATTCGGCATGTGTGAATATGACGGGCGGATTACCCCCAAGAATGGGAAACACCTGCCCCCACTCTATGACCTATCCATCATTACACGCAATCGAGAGAGAGAGAGAGAGAGAGAGAGAGAGAGAGAGAGAGAGAGAGAGGCATAATGAGGAGAGGTGACAATAGGTGTTCATGTAGACAATGCACATTGATCTATTCAGACAGACCGAAACAAGGCGCTTATCAGTGTTGGGAGGGGTAGTGAGTAGGGCTCTCTGGAGTGATTGGCTGCCTCTTGCGAAATGGAACATGTACTAATATCGTTATCCGAGTATGAGTAATAGAGGTGGGAGAACTCTGTTGGCCCCTCTGTTGGGGGAGGAGGGGGCATCAGTTCATTCCTCGGTCATTCATGAGAAATGAGCGGGAGTGAGCAGAAGACACGTGCGCACCGCACATAAACACAGCACAACTCTCTTCCTGCACTATGATACGCACTCTGCGCTTACCACAACAACATCATAACCTTGAACGCTTTCCTCGTGCGTGTTATCATCGCATCTCGTGGCCAGGGTCAAGCTCACTGCCGGCCTTCCACCGCCCAAAACAGTTTCTCCGCCGATCGATGCCCGATGGGCGGTACACTCGAGCCAACCATCGAGAACGACTTTTTTGTTCGCGTCGGCATTGCTTTCTGATCTCCATGATCATTGTCCATTTTCTTCGCATGTGACCGCTCCTCCCAGTTCATTTTTCTCCGCGACTTGCCGTTCAAATCTTCTAGTCTCTCACCACGTCGCGTACAGTTGTTTACCCGGCGCTGTCTCGATACCATTCGCAATCTGCTATCAGGGAATAGAGTGAGAGAGGCTCTTGTTTTCGCGGCTATTCACGTGCCTGTCTTCGGCAGTAGTTATATTGCACACAGGCATTCACTGCATGCAAACACGTCTCTATATGAGCGCATTATTTCTGCACACTCTGTCGCTACTGTGTGTCTGTTGATCGTGTCCGTGTATGTTGTTCGTCAGTGATTGGTGAAATGTTGCAGGAATGGCCAAGTTGATCTCCGGACTGGAGTACAGCAAGAAGGTGCTGGCCGAGGTCGGCGCGAACATCGCCGCCCAGAGGGAGCAGCACCCAGAGTTCCACACCGTCCTCGCCATTGTACAGGTATGTGAGGAGGAAGACTGTGAGGAAGAAGGACTGAAAGAGAGCGGACGATCCAAAATATTGTCAGATGCATTGATTGAGAGTGAGAAGAGTGAGGGTCTTGTGGATCATTTGTCTTTGGTCGCTGGCCGAAGCCATCTCACGGGTTTCTCTTTTTGTGGCAACTATGCCAGAGATCGTCCGAAAAATCACGAACAGACCAAACACCACCACGTGTTTGATTGAGTAAGCACTCTGACAGGTCGGCAACCGCTCCGACTCGAACGTCTACATTGGGCAGAAGATCAAGAAGGCCGCCGAGATCGGAGCTGAGGGTGAGGGATTCGCTTCTCTCTCTCGCTCTCCCTCTCTCTCTCTCTCTCTCTCTCACCCTTTCCTCTCAGGTCGTCTGATCAAGTTTCCGGACACGATCACACAGGACGAGCTGGAAGCGGAGATCGACCGTCTCAACGACGACGACAACGTGGACGGCATCATCGTGCAGCTGCCGCTCGACTGCAAGCACGACATCGACGCCGACTACATTGTCGACAAGATCAGCCATCAGAAGGTGCGCACTTGGAATGAGCCTTGAGTGACGCGTATGTGAGACAGAGAGAAAGGCGAGATGCGTTGTTGAGCTGGCTGAATGAGAGAGAGAGAGAGAGAGAGAGAGAGAGAGAGAGAGAGAGAGAGAGAGAGAGAGAGAGAGAGAGATGACGGTGTTTGCAGGATGTGGACGGTCTGACGCGCGAGAACGCGGGGCGTCTGATGCGCGGCGAGCTCAACAGCACCATCTTCCCCTGCACACCCTTCGGATGCCTCTACCTCGTCCAGCAGGCCACTGGTAGGGGGAGAGAGAGAAAGAGAGAGAGAGAGAGGGAGAGAGGAGAGAGAGAGGGAGAGAGAGAGAGGGAGGGAGAGTCTTTCTTTATTCAGGTGATCCCAACTACGTGTGCGGCAAGAACGTAGTGGTGCTGGGTCGCTCCAAGATTGTCGGATCGCCGGCTGCTGCTCTGTTCATGTAAGTATTCATCTAGGTCTCGATGTCTCTGGCTCTCTCTCTCTCTCTCGCCCTCTCTCTCCTCTCTCTCTTTCTCCCTCTCCCTCCCTCTCTCCCCCTCTCCCTCTCTCTCCACCGCCTCCTTCCGCCCAGGTGGCACAACGGCACGACGACGACGTGCCACTCGCGCACGGCCAACCTGAAGGAGCAATGTCAGAAGGCCGACATCCTCGTCGTCGCCATCGGCAAGAAGCAATTCGTCAAGGGCGACTGGATCAAGCCGGGCGCGGTCGTCATCGACTGCGGCATCAACGTGGTCGAGAACGGCGCCGGCCCCGGCAAGAACAAGCTCTACGGAGACGTCGACTTTGACGCTGCCAAGGAGGTGGGGAAGGGGAAGAAAGAGGGAATACTAATAGAATACTTAGCCCCTGTGGTGTACCGTATTCACTTGTTGTATAGTCAGAATATAGCGACTCTGGATAAATATATGAAATGAAATAACTAATGTCATTTAACTAATGTCACCTATCATTTTTGTACGTTTTTATGTAACGTGAGGGCCCCCCAATAAGTAGCTGACCACTTGCACTGGTCAGCCTAGGGTTAGCCTTGTTTATCCACAATATTTTTCCAGCTTGCCTTTCATAGTTATCACTTCTCCCTTGCCGTGGAAATAAACACTTCAATATAATGGTGTCTAGGTGGCCGGCTATATCACTCCGGTTCCCGGAGGCGTCGGTCCGATGACAGTCGCTATGCTGATCCGCAACACTTATGAGCAGGCTGTACGCAGGAGGCTCAAGCACAAGGTGCATCCTTTTTCTCATAAGGCAATCGGCTCAGAGAGATGTCCTTATCACTTTCTTTCTTATCGATGCGCGCGTGTGTCTGTGACAGAGAGAAATCGAGATGCGACAGTTGTTGAACTGTTCACATGCGCGAATATTTCTCCTTTGCGCGCTCGTTTGTCACTGCGCTGCACAAAAGACGGCGGGTGTGGAGGGATGAGGTGGCAAATGAACAGGTAGCTCTCTCTCTCTCTCTCTCTCTCTCTCTCTCTCTCAACCTCCCCCCTTTCAGTCGGCTACCTGGGCGATTGACTACCCCGCCACCCGTATCGTCGAGCCCGTTCCCTCGGACATTGCCATCTCCCGCAGCCAGAGACCCAAGGACATTCGAATGGTGAGTGTGGATGGAGAGACCATGTAGAGTTGTGGATGATGGTTTCAGCTCGCGCATGAAGTGGGAATCAAGGAGAAAGAACTCGACATGTACGGTCACACCAAGGCTAAGGTGGGTTAGTAGTGTCCACTGAGATACCTTAGTAGAGTACATTGTCTGTGTTCACAGAGATGCCTCAGTTGAGAAAAGTGTGAGGGATAGTAGTGTCTGCACCCACTGAGATGGCTGCACAAACTGCACACTGCACCGACAGACACACTTAGTTGACTCCTCTGTGTGTACGAACCTGTTCTATAGGTCTCGTTGGACGTTCTTCGCCGTCTCGAGGGCAACAAGAACGGCAAGTACGTTGTCGTTGCTGGTGAGTGGAGAGACATGGTATAGTGAGATAAGAAAGTACCCTTCCCTACTTTCCAGGAATCACGCCGACTCCCCTCGGCGAGGGCAAATCGTGCACCACTATCGGCATCACCCAAGCGCTCGGAGCCCATCTCAATAAGGTACCACAAAAAGTTTTATTACAGTATTTTGATAAGTTATGCGATTACAACGATAAATCTCCCGTTTCCGATTTGATACTATTAATGGTACAACAATTAATATTGATGTTCAGAACGTGTTCGCCTGTGTGCGCCAACCGTCCCAGGGTCCGACGTTTGGCATCAAGGGAGGCGCCGCCGGAGGAGGATACTCGCAGGTAAAGAGAGAAAGAGAGAGAGAGAGAGAGAGAGAGGGAAAGAGCGGAGAGAGAGAGAGAGATTTCTCGTTCAGGTGATCCCTATGGAGGAGTTCAACCTGCACCTCACGGGAGACATCCATGCAATCACTGCCGCCAACAATCTTCTCGCAGCAGCCATCGAGGCTAGGTAAGAAGTCATTTCGAAACAGTTCTTTCGAAACGACTCCGATACGCATTGTGGAACGCTTTTCCGAATAGGCTCTACCATATCTTTAGAGATGTCAATATTAGAGTGGACATAATTGTTGTGTTTAGGATGTTCCACGAGTCTACGCAGCCGGATGAGGCTCTGTTCAACCGCCTGGTGCCGCAGAAGGACGGCAAGCGCCCGTTGACCGCCGTGCAGAAGAGACGCATCGCCCGGCTGGGATTCCCCGCCACCGACGACGCCAACACATTGACGCCCGAGCAGAGAGTCCGCTTCAGGTGAGCACGAAAGAGAGAGAGAGAGAGAGAGAGAGAGAGAGAGAGTTGATTCCCTCCAGCCGCCTCAACATTGACGCGGACACGCTGACGTGGAACCGAGTGATGGATACGAACGACCGTTTCCTTCGCGGCATCGAAGTCGGACAGGGACCGCAGGAGAAGGGCCACACCCGCAAGACACAGTTCGACATCTCTGTCGGATCCGAGGTGGGCAGAGGGTAGCGTGATAAGTCATGTAAGTGTCTCTAGATCATGGCCATCCTCGCTCTCACTACTTCCCTGGCCGATATGCGCGACAGGTTCGCCAAGATTGTGATCGGCAGCGACAAGGACGGCAACGCAGTCACGGCCGACGACATCGGAGTCACCGACGCTCTCACTGTAAGTGGCAAGGCGCAGTTACGACAATCTGTCCAATTCCTCCGAACCTTTTCTAGTTCCGTAGCTCTTACCAATGGAGAGTGACATCCTTTTTGCAGGTGCTGATGCGGGACACTGTCCGCCCGAATCTGATGCAGACGCTCGAAGGCACGCCCGTCTTTGTGCACGCCGGCCCGTTCGCCAACATTGCGCACGGACAGAGCAGCATCCTCGCAGACCGGGCGAGTCACTCTTTCCACCGGACATTGCACTACTACTACTACTACTGGCTGCACGTATTGTTGCGCCGGAGGTGATTCGGCATGCGATAGTGTTGCCGTAGTGCCTGCTTGCGAGTGCCGAGTGCCGTGTCTTATAATACTATTCTGGGAGATAGATCGCCAGACTACGGTAGAAAATCGATCTACCCTCTAGTCGCATTCGATCTACCTTCTAGTCGTGAGGAGACCCAAGCGCGCGCTTTCAATTTCTACCGGTGGTAGAAATTGCGCCTGGTAAGAATGCATCACAAGATGAAGATGTTTCCCGCCGTTTCCTATCATGTATTTCCATTCTCTTTCTAACCGTCTCTTTTCTGTGTCAGGTGGCGCTGAAGTTGGTGGGCGAAGAAGGCTACGTGGTCACCGAGGCCGGGTTCGGCGCTGACATTGGCATGGAGAAGTTCTTCAACATCAAGTGCCGCTACTCGAACCTCCTCCCCTCTGCCGTTGTCATTGTGGCGACGGTGCGCGCGCTCAAGATGCACGGAGGCGGACCCCCTGTTGTCGCGGGTGAGTGGAAGGATAGAGATAAGGAGAGGAAGAGGGAATGGAAGAAAACCGTGTCTGTGCAGGTGCCCCGCTCAAGCCCGAGTACACCAAGGAAAACATTGACCTGGTCAAGGGCGGCGCTGACAGCAACCTCCGCAAGCAGGTGAGAATACCTATCTCCTCTCCCCTTCCTCCCTCTCATCCACGCGCCTTCAGATCGAGAACGCGCGCAAGTTTGGCATCCCGGTGGTGGTGTGCATCAATCGATTCGCGACCGACACGGAGGCTGAACTGCAGCTGGCTGTGCAGAAGGCACTCGAGCACGGAGCATACAAGGCTGTCGTTTCGCAGCACTGGGCCAAGGTTCGATCTTGCACTACTTGATTGCACTACTAGTAACTCGAATACGGTACCGGCAACTTTCTCATGTGAATGTTGCAGGGAGGCGCAGGTGCGGCGGAGCTCGCCAGTGCTGTGGTCGATGCGTGCGAGAATGGCACTCGCGACTTCAAGTTCCTTTATCCGCTCGATATGTCGCTGGAGGACAAGATCGCCACAATTGCGAGGGAGATCTACGGAGCCGCCGGCATCGAACTGTCCGACAAGGCCAAGGAGGTGAGTGCTCGCAATTCTTCATCCTCTATCGAATCTCTCCCCCTCTCTCCCCTCTCTCTCTCTCTCTCACACACACACACTCTCTCACTCCCTCTCTCTCTCTCTCTCTTTTTTTTTCTTTCTTCTACCTCCTCTCTCTCTCAAACATTTTCCTTTTCAGAAGTTGGAGCGCTACACTCGCCAGGGCTTCTCGAAGCTTCCGATCTGCATGGCAAAGACACAGTACTCCTTCACTCACGACGCCAATATCAAGGGAGCGCCGACTGGTGAGAGAGAGAGAGAGAGAGAGAGAGAGGGGAGAGAGGGGGAGATAGAGAGGAGAGAGGAGAGAGAAGAGCGGAGAGAGGATTGAGAAGAGAGAAAGGTGATTGAGTAGACTTCACCTCACTCCTTCAGGCTTCACTCTACCTATCCGGGACGTTCGCGCCTCTGTCGGAGCCGGATTCATCTACCCGCTGGTCAGCCCTACTTTCTCTCTCGCTTCCTTTCTTTCTCTCTATCTCTCTCTCTCTCACCCTATCCCTACCTCTTATTTAACTACTCTATCCATCTCTCTCATCTCTCTCATCCCCCCTCTCTCTCCAGGTGGGTGAGATGACGACCATGCCTGGTCTGTCGACGCGTCCCTGCTTCTTCGACATCACCATCGACCCGGAGACGGAGCAGATCGACGGACTCTTCTAGCTGTCCAGCTGCGAACGCACTATTCACTCCTAACATCATTCCCAATTCACTGTGTTCCTCGATTACGGATTATGTTTTGTCATTTTGTGTTTCCTCATATCTACAGAGTGTATATGATAAATATTTTTTATACGTGAATGTGCGGCGGCGGTGTCGGTGAGTATGTGCGTCCGAGTCCGAGTCCGAGTCCGAGTCCGAGTCCGAGTCCGAGTCCGAGTCCGAGTCCGAGTCCGAGTCCGAGTCCGAGTCCAAGTCCGAGTCCGAGTCCGAGTCCGAGTCCAAGTCTTTTTTGTGAGTGTGAGTGTTAGTGAGTGTAATGCAGTTTTCTCTCTCTTTCGAGTAAAGATACGTTCTATATGATTCGTGCCTCAAGCTAGTCGAAGAGTGTCTCTCTCATTGCTCTGCGAGTTCGATATAGCACGAATGCACATCACAACATACATCCATAAAAATACATGTATCATATACACTACATCGATATAAAAAATATGTATCATATACACTACATCGATATAAAATATGATTTGACCATACACAAAATGACAAAACACAATCTGTCATGGAGCGAATTGGGAAGGGATAATGGGAAGTGAATAGTGCGTTCGCCGCTGGACAGCTAGAAGAGTCCGTCGATCTGCTCCGTCTCCGGGTCGATGGTGATGTCGAAGAAGCAGGGACGCGTCGACAGACCAGGCATGGTCGTCATCTCACCCACCTGGAGAGAGAAGGGATGAGAGAGATGAGAGAGATGGATAGAATAGTTAAATAGGAGGTAGGGATAGGGTGAGAGAGAGATAGAGAGAGAAAGAAAGGAAGCGAGAGAGAAAGTAGGGCTGACCAGCGGGTAGATGAATCCGGCTCCGACAGAGGCGCGAACGTCCCGGATAGGTAGAGTGAAGCCTGAATGAGTAAGATGAAGTCTACTCAATCACCTTTTTCTCTCCTCTCTCCTCTCTTTACTCTCCTCTCTCTCTCTCTCTCTCTCTCTCTCTCTCTCACTCACCTGTCGGCGCTCCCTTGATGCTCGAGTCATGGGTGAAAGAGTACTGTGTCTTGGCCATGCAGATCGGTAGCTTCGAGAAGCCCTGGCGAGTGTAGCGCTCCAACTTCTGAAAAGGAAAATGTGTGTGAGAGAGAGGAGGTAGGAGAAAGAGAAAGAGAAAGAGAAAGAGAGAGAGAGAGAGAGAGAGAGAGAGAGAGAAAGAGAAGATGAAGAATCGTGAGCACTCACCTCCTTGGCCTTGTCGGACAGTTCGATGCCGGCGGCTCCGTAGATCTCCCTCGCAATTGTGGCGATCTTGTCCTCCAGCGACATATCGAGCGGATAAAGGAACTTGAAGTCGCGAGTGCCATTCTCGCACGCATCGACCACAGCACTGGCGAGCTCCGCCGCACCTGCGCCTCCCTGCAACATTGAAGTAGTTGGTCACGAATTCGAGTAACTTTGCCAACTCAAAATCGCACCTTGGCCCATTGCTGTGAAACGACTGCCTTGTAGGCGCCATGTTCCATTGCCTTCTGGACAGCTAGCTGCAGCTCGGCCTCCGTGTCCGTAACGAACCGGTTGATGCACACAACAACTGGGATGCCAAACTTGCGCGCGTTTTCAATCTGAACACGCGTGGATGAGAGGAAAGAAGGGGCATAGGTATTCTCACCTGCTTGCGGAGGTTGCTGTCCGCGCCGCCCTTGACCAGGTCAATGTTCTCCTTGGTGTACTCGGGCTTGAGCGGGGCACCTGAACAGACAATTTTCCTCCAATTCCTCCTCCTCTCTCTCTTCTCTCTCTTCTCTCTCTCTCTCTCCATCTCTCCATCTCTCCTCTCTCCACTCTTTGTCTCTCTTTACCAACCAGCGCCCACAGGGGGTCCGCCTCCGTGCATCTTGAGCGCACGCACCGTCGCCACAATGACAACGGCAGAAGGAAGGAGGTTCGAGTAGCGGCACTTGATGTTGAAGAACTTCTCCAAGCCAATGTCGGCGCCAAATCCGGCCTCGGTGACGACGTAACCCTCCTCACCGACAAGCTTCAGCGCCACCTGACACAGGAAAGAGACGGTTAGAAGGATAGTGGATATATGGTAGGAACAGGAAGAAACATCTTTCTCGGTGAAAAGAGTGACTCGCCCGGTCTGCGAGGATGCTGCTCTGTCCGTGCGCAATGTTGGCGAACGGGCCGGCGTGCACAAAGACGGGCGTGCCTTCGAGCGTCTGCATCAGATTCGGGCGGACAGTGTCCCGCATCAGCACCTGAAAAACACTATCACTCTCTATCGGTAAGAGTTACGGAACTAGAAAAGGCTCGAAACGAATTAGACGGCTTGTCACAACTGCGCGTTTCCCCTGCCACTTACAGTGAGAGCGTCGGTGACTCCGATGTCGTCGGCCGTGACTGCGTTGCCGTCCTTGTCGCTGCCGATCACAATCTTGGCGAATCTGTCGCGCATATCGGCCAGGGAAGTAGTGAGTGCGAGGATGGCCATGATCTAGAGACACTTACATGACTTATCACGCTACCCCCCCCGCCCACCTCGGATCCGACAGAGATGTCGAACTGTGTCTTGCGGGTGTGGCCCTTTTCCTGCGGTCCCTGTCCGACTTCGATGCCGCGAAGGAAGCGGTCGTTCGTATCCATAACTCGGTTCCACGTCAGCGTGTCCGCGTCAATGTTGAGGCGGCTGGAGGGAATCAACTCTTTCTCTCTCTCTCTCTCTCTCTCTCTCTCTCTCTCTTCCTTGCTCACCTGAAGCGGACCCTCTGCTCGGGCGTCAATGTGTTGGCGTCGTCGGTGGCGGGGAATCCCAGCCGGGCGATGCGTCTCTTCTGCACGGCGGTCAACGGGCGCTTGCCGTCCTTCTGCGGCACCAGGCGGTTGAACAGAGCCTCATCCGGCTGCGTAGACTCGTGGAACATCCTAAACACAACAATTATGTCAAACTCTCTCTAATCTTGATTCAACACGATCCCTAAAGAAGTGGTAGAGCCTTTTTCGGAAAAGCGTTCCACAATAGTTGTCGTTTTAAAAGAACTGTTTCGAAATGACTACACCATTATCTCACCTCTCACCTGGCCTCGATGGCTGCTGCGAGAAGATTGTTGGCGGCAGTGATGGCATGGATGTCTCCCGTGAGGTGCAGGTTGAACTCCTCCATAGGGATCACCTGAACGAGAAATCTCTATCCCCCTCGCTCTTCTCTCTCTCTCTCTCTCTCTCTCTCTCTCTCTCTCTCTCTCTCTCTCTCTCTCTCTTCCTCTTTCTCCTATCTCTCCCCCCCCCTCTCTCTCTCTCTCTCTCTCTCTCTCTCTCTTCTCTCTCTCTCTCTCTCTCTCTCTCTCTCTCTCTCTCTCTCTACCTGCGAGTATCCTCCACCGGCGGCGCCTCCCTTGATGCCAAATGTCGGGCCCTGGGACGGCTGGCGCACACAGGCGAACACATTCTGAAAATTATTAGTAGCGTGTACGACTCTCAATCTCACTGTCGCTGTTCGATCTCGTCTCGAGCTTATGGGAATTTGTCGTTGTACTCCGTTTTCCGTTTCCACCTTTCCAATTCCAATTTCAAGTGTCCTCTCATGCATGTGTACTTTCTACTTCGCGTTCAGGTAATGCGATAAACCTTCGAATTTTACTTTGATTGGTTCACCCGTCATACCTTCTTGAGATGGGCTCCGAGCGCCTGGGTGATGCCGATAGTGACGCACGATTTGCCCTCGCCGAGGGGAGTCGGTGTGATAGCTGGGGAGGGTTCATTTCTTTATTACTCTAGCACCTCTCTCCACTCACCAGCGACGACAACGTACTTGCCGTTCTTGTTGCCCTCGAGACGACGCAGCACGTCCAACGAGACCTATAGAACAGGTTCGTGCACACAGAGGATTCAACTAAGTGTGTCAGTGCATGCAGTGTGCAGAGACTTCTCTCAACTAAAGTATCTCAGTGAACACTGACTAATATCTGCCCACCTTGGCCTTGGTGTGACCGTACATGTCCAGCTCGCTTTCCGCGATGCCCACCTCATGCGCGAGCTGAAAACATCATCCGTCATCCACTCTCCGTTTCCCTCATCATCTACTCTTCTTCATTCAGCCTTCATGTTCATGTGTAGTGATGGTACCAAAATTTTGGTTTTCGTCTGGTTAGCCAACATTTTCTGACATTTCTGATAACAGCGTCATTTAAAGATTTAAAGAGTCTCCGGTTCAAAACATTAGCGCGGCCGGAACCAGATTTTGGGGGGAAACCGCGAGTACGGCAGCGGTGGGCAGCGGAGTGAGGCTCCGCCCTCGTCCAATTAGGCTATTTGGACAAAGAAATCGGACAAAGGAATAAATAATTCAAAGACGTAACTTTTTGAAGCCTCTCACAATTTTCATTGCCAGCTATAGAAACGACATGGAATCTCTCGGTGCATACTAACATCCCGGATGTCCTTTGGTTTCTGGCTGCGGGAGATGGCAATGTCCGAGGGAACGGGCTCGACGAGACGAGGAGTGAGGTAGTCAATCGACCAGGCAGCAATCGGCTTGTCCATTTCTGCAGTGTGCACATTGCATGAATCGCTGGCTCTCAAAATGATCTCAAAATGAACCAGGCGCGATCAACACACACACATAATAGTGACAGTGTGCATAACACGCCCAAATAGGGAAATAGGGAAATGTTTACCTGAGTGTCTCTGTGTGACTACAATGGAAGACAGAACCGTGAATAGCCGTCAAAACAAGACCCTTTCCTTTCCCGATAAGCGAATAACTGGTCACTATGTGATCGCACCGGCAAACAACAGCACGTGTTGCGGTGAGAGTTTTAAATTCAACAAATGAGGGAAATGGGCAGAGAGCAATGTTGATGTTTGATTTTGATTGTGTGACGCAGATTTTTCTGTAATAAATTCATTCATTCATTGACTCGCACAAATACGCCGGCAGTGAGCTTGACCTTGTCCAAAATATGCGTTAACAAACGATGAAAACGTTGAAGATTATGATTGTGTTGTGATACTGTGATGGAGATGTAAACAAGGGCAAGTTGTTTCCAATAAAAAGTGAAAGAGTTTTCCAGTTGCATTTTCTTCCATTTTGCAAGACGCGGTCATTCACTACCACCCCTCTCACCACCGATTGTTTCGGAATAGATCAATGCACATTTTCTACGACACCTATTGTTGCCTCTCCTCACTAGGTCATTCTTACTGCCGATTGTTACAGTATAGCGCTGTGTGTTTTGAGTTGTGTTTGTGTGTGCTCCAAAATAAAAGTGCATTGATTACAACAGCATTATTATCTGTTAAAAAGTACTTGCGTACAGATATTAAGTTTGTCTTGACCCAATTCAACAAAAGCGCATGCATAAAACGTTTACAAATACTAACACAAACCTGCGCCTCTCTCCCCCCTCTCTCTCTCTCTCCTCTCTCTCTCTCTCTCTCTCTCTCTCTCTAATATGGACGTATGACGTTATTCATTTGTATTGTTATATTTCATCTGTTAGTGTCCACTGTCCGTTATGCGCAGGTTTGTGTTAGTATTTGTAAACGTGCATGCGCTTTTGTTGAATTGGGTCAAGACAAACTTAATATTTGTACGCGAGTACTTTTTAACAGATAATACATGTGCTTTTGTTGAATTTCATAGAAATTTCTTCTCTTACTGATTCCCAAGCTCTGTCGTTAATTAGTACGCACAGAACTATTATGTGACACATTTTATGATGTGACGTACAATGTTGCGTGTATATGTAACTATATTTTTCTTGGTATTGTATAGAAACAATTTTAATCGACATTTTAATCGAGAATTTCGGTCGCCGTGGAGTAAGTGCATGTCTGCGCTCTCTGCCGACAGCGTGCTCTCTCGCGATTTCTCTGCGCGCCCTGCCCGCCTGCCGGGAGAGAGAGCTAGCCAGAGTGACGGGAACCACCCACGGACCCACCCACACGCTGGCCTGCCGACTCATGGGTGCGCGAGATCGCTCATAACTTCTTTCGGAGAAAAGATACAAAGATGCCATCAATTAGTGATATAGCCTACGGAACCGTGCGAATCTAACTAACATAAATTGGATGAGTTCGCATTCCTGCTAACATGATTTTTGGATATCGCTTCTTGAAAATTCTGGCGCGAGCCCTATCCTAAGCCAAAAGAGAGGGCACTGCGCGCCCTCTCTATTAATCAGGTAATTATCACAGTAAGTGGCACACGCACGCACTCACGGCGAAAACGCGCATCATCAACGTCCTCCTGGGATACTGTAGCTACAGTAATCCTAACGATATAGCTAACCTCTTACTCCTCGGCGAAATTGGATATGGTGCTGGCGTTAGATTGTCCTCCTCCGTCTTCTCTGAAAAAAAATTTACTGTAGAATATCGTAATCTACCGTAACCGTACCCTTTATCGGACGGTACTCGTAGATGAAGCTTATAGTGCTGCACGAGAGTTCTCTCCTGCCCAACATCGGCTTCTCACACTGAAATTAATCGATAACCAATCGATATCGACCTGAGTGCAAGTGAACTGCTGCTGCGAAAGTGCGTGGAGATCATATCATGTGTTCAGCAGTGGCGAGCCTGATGAAATAAAAGTACTATAGATGGTACGGGGTACGGTAGGTAGTACTCTTTCGGTGCGATGCGGATAGAGAGGCAGATCCAGTGGAGGGTGAGAAGAGAGAGAGAGAGAGATACGCAGAGAGAAGCAGAGAAATCATGTTCTCACAATCTTTAGATCCATTCGAGGGAACCATACGAGAGCTGAGGAGCGAACACAGAAATGACAGACTCATGTGAGGGATGGAGTGAGTGAAGTGATGAAATGATCACAGACTCCAGACGTCTCGTCTACATCGAGAGATTTCCAGCTGCACGTCTTCGAGTAGTCACGTGACAAACATAGCCATGTTTATTTTAGGTCCTATTATACTTGCCACTGTTGAAGTCATAGACGCGCTTGCCTCCGTTGAGTGAACGCATAATGAAGTATATTTCCAAGATGTGATCGTGCAAATCGATAATCGAACATTTCGAGATTTCGAGAGAGGACAATTCTCCACAATTCACTTTTAGCCCACACATGAGATGATGTCATTTCTCTACTTGCTCGCCAATCCCGCGGCAAGTCCCACCACAATGTGAGTGATCAAAAACATACAAGTCTCGATTTATTGATTGTCGATTGATCTATTGATTATCGATTGAACTAATGATTATCGATTGATACATTGATAATCGAGTGATGTATTGATTATCGGCTGATCCATTGGCAGGAGAGGCGCGCCTTCTACGCGGCGGTCGTGTAGAAAGTGAAGGCGCTCAAGAGGGACAACTGAGTGAGGAAGAAGAACGACGAGCTGAAAGAGCAGAACGAGGAGCTCGCCTATTGGGTACGGTAGCTAAGTGGTACGGTAGCTAAGTGGTACGGTAGATTAATGGTACGGTAGATTAGTGGTACGGTAGATTAGTGGTACGGTAGATAAGTGGTACGGTAGGTAGATGGGATGTACGGTAGATTAGTGATACGGTAGATGGGGTGTACGGTAGCTTAGTGGTACGGTAGATGAGATGTACGGTAGATTAGGTATACGGTATACGAGGCGTATTGTAGTGCCAAGAACTTGCTGCGGACGTGGAGCGGCTGGTGGTGAGCAACCACTTGATCAACTACATTGGGTACGGGTTACGGTAGATTTAAAAGGAAGAGAGAGGCGGGTGATAGGGAGAGAGAGAGAGAGAGAGAGAGAGAGAGAGAGAGAGAGAGAGAGAGTATACCTTGCAGTCGCAGCTCGACCGCTCTATGGCGCGCGGTGACCCGCTGTTCGAGTGTGTCTCGTACGAGGGAGAGGCGGCGAGCTGAAGGAGCAGAACGAGGAGCTCGAGGTACGGTAGATTTGTCCCGCCCGTTTTATAACCGAACTTTTATTACCATGACGTGCCCCATTTGACTCTACTTTAGTATGAGTATGACCCATTTATAATCGGATTACGGTAGCCGCCCACGTGTTTTCCAGGATAATCATTTCCAGTAGATAGTGAGAGGAGGTAGTGTGTGGTTGTGAGTTATGTTGTTCTGATGTGATGTTGATGTAATGATAACGTGGCGGTATTGATCTATTCAGTGATCTATTGTCGTGGTTTGAGGTATTGTAATAGTAAAGTAATCGCTTCCGTGTCGTTCGGTTTGGTTTGCGAGAAATTGACTTGGTTTGTCTGAGGTAGAATAACTGGTTATCTCTACTTTGGCACAGACTTCTTGGCGTGTCACCACCTAGCTTTCCGGTACAGATTAGGTATACGGTAGATTTGGAGTACGGTAGATTATACGATATATGAGGTGTATTGTAGAACCACTAGCGATGTGGAGCGGCTGGAGCGCGACAACAATTTGATCAACTACATCTTGCACCGGGTAGGAGTTACGGAAGATTTAAAAAGTACTGTATTACCGTATGTAGCAGCTGACGCCGCCTGCGCGCGACGAGAAGACCGAGCAGCCGACGCAGGATGACGTGAGTGGAGGGGGGAAGGGGTTGAGAGAGAGAGAGAGAGAGAGAGAGAGAGAGAGAAAGAGAGAGGGAGAGAGGTGAGGAAAGAGGAGGGGGAGAGAGAGGGAGTATCCGTTGCAGTCGCAGCTCGACCGTTCGATGGCGCGCGGTGACCCGCTGTTCGAGTGTGTCTCCTACGAGGGAATGGCCGACCCCGCCTCCCATCTCCTCTCTAACCCTGCCTCTCCTGCCGAGTCTGTGTGAGTACGCTACATTAGTGTGGCTTACGATAGAGTACCGTCTGCCGTCGACGTGTTTGTACGGTACACTATTACATTTGTTTGGTGTATGTAGGATAGCATACTGTCTGCTGTAGAATATGATAGCGTAATCAATCTGCAACGTGATCACTGAGAGTACGATACACTCGCACGCGCATACTGTTGAGTACCGTATTGCTAATGAGGTCGTAGTCAGGTAGTCTGTTGTATACATATGTATATACATATGCGTGTTTCAGAGGAGGAGGCGGGCGCGGATCATCACGATGCCGTTCGTTTTGAGAAGCGCGGCGAAGACGTCGAGATATGTATTCACACGAAATCATCCAGTGTGTCTATCGATTGAAATTTGAAATAAGAATAAATAATAAAGAAAGTGGTTGTTGAGTGGAGTTGTTTTAAAGTGAATCATTTCGATAACAATAAAAAAACTTAGAAGTTAACATTTGAATCCAATGGTTTTTTCGATGTGATGAAAGTCTTTCTTGCGTACATCGTCGTTTGTCCATTTGTGACCATAAAAAGGTGTTGTCAGAAAAATTCAAATAATAAAGTGAAATAGTCGAAGGGAAGGAAGAAAAACTGTCATTCTTCAAAACGGAAAAGAATTAAAACGATTGCACCAAATCTGACGTGGTTTCATTCGAAAAATACATTAATTTACGGCTGACTTTCTGATGTTATTTTCATGCGAATTCATTTTTAATTCATAATAATATAAGCTCTCGACTCCAACAACTATTACGAACTGGCGCAAACATTCATTGGCGCTCGAATGGTGTGGGTGCTGCTTCTAATCGCTAGCGCCCGATGGGTGTCCTTTTACAAAATTGCCGCCAGCTGACCAATCGATATTTTCCCGTTCTTTGCTAATAACTTTCTTTTAAAATTAGTATTATTGTTGTATCTATTCATAATAACAATTCTTTGCCAGTTGCAGCCATGCAATAGACGCCGTTTCGTGCTAGAGTCGTCGTTGTCGTCGTCTGTTTGGTGGGTTGAAGATGAAGCCTCCTGCGCGTCCCGTCGGCCGTCCGCCCGGATCCGGAAAGCGCCCCGTCGGTCGCCCGCGACGCGACACCAACCCCGCTATCAGGTACGACAGCATCTACCAAGTTTCTGTAGTTCTCTATGCACTACTACTTCAAGCACTGGTCATTGCATTTATAAAGTGATAAACAGTCTTCATGACGGGTGATTATTCATTGTACAGTGCCAGAATGTATAACTTCTAGGGAGCTGTCGTCGTCGCGCTCTCCAGCCGCGTCCACCTCGGCGTCGTCAGACGCGTCGTTCGTCTCCTCCAACTCAAATGTCTACGCCTCACCGAGGAGGTCCTGCCTTTTCTCACGCATATCACTTTTGCGTATTATTCACCTAATGCATCACGCAATCGACGTTGGCTCACGTAGATGCGTGTAGACACTGGTGTTGATCGCGGCGAACCCTGCACGCAGTGGCATGAATGCACGCGCCGGTCAGACGTTCTGCACTTTCAATTGTACATGCGTCACACACACACACACACACACATGTACACATTACAGGAGCGCTCGCTTCGGCGACTCGTCGTCCGACACGGCGTCCACACGGAGCAGCGCCGTCTCGTCACTTGTCGCAGTGAAACCTCCACTGCCGCGCTGCTCGCGCAACAGCGTGTCGAGCGAGCGCATGTGTCGCAGCATCGGACGCGGCAGCACCGCGAGTGGCGGCAGCAGTGCGCCGTCGAACAAGGAGGAGAGCGGCGCGACGCTGAACGGGCTGGACTCGGGCGAGTACCGCGAGCAGCTGCAGTGCAGCTTCCGCCTCTACGCGCTCATGACGACGCGCGACAACGGCGAGCGGCCCGTGTTCGTGCCGTTCCTGCCGCGCACGCTCGTCTACCTGCGCGGCACGGCGTGGACACGACCGGCCGAGAACACGTGGACCGAGGTGGGTGTTGGTCTGTAATATTTGTGTTATGCATTATGTTTTGAACACTACCGTAGTTTACATGTACTGCATGAAATATTTCTGTTGATAGGTTTTATCAGAATTGTTAATGTATTAATATTGTGTACATAGAAGCCGCCGGCGCTGGTGCACCGCGGGCCGGCGCGGTATCGGCGCGACTCGCGCACCCAGCAGCAGAAGACGGCCAACCTCGACGCGCTCCTCGCCACCATCAAAGAGAGGGGCAAGGTGGCCAGGATGGTGCGTTTTAGGCAATGAGGACTCGAATTCAAATACTAACCACTCGACTGGAATGAACTCATGCTCCCAGCGCTCGTCAAACACCTCTCATGCTATATGTTATATTATATGTACATGAGCATGTTGCAGCTCAAGTCGGAGCACCTGCCGCCGTACTCGTTTCCACTGTCCACCCTCGCCGCGTACCGCCGAGACGGCCGACCGGCGCTGCTCAAAGATCAACACTTTCGCAAGTTCTGCAAGTTCCACGAGCATGTGAGTTTGGCCAGGAGTTTTTTTTTGTATTCCAATTATTTGTAGCGATTTTCTATGTCTAGGTATATATTATAATTTGTATGATTACAACAATTTCATATTGCAGCAACTAATGCATCAATTCTTATAGTTTTGCCGTGAAACATATTGTGTTGGGTATAAGCTTATTTTGTCTGGAACCGAAAATGAAAGCCAGTCTGCCAGTATGATGAGTGACTGTGCCGTTCTGTGTGATTTTGAGAGTGAAGGCTACTGATTTGAGGACATATTGTGTGATTTGAGGAGGATCTGGTATGTGAGATGCGCGCTCTGCCCTCCCGCTCGCCGTCCAGCGACCGCTCCAGCCACGCCCCCAGCCTCACCATCCACACCACCACTATTGGTACGCGTCTTATTTTTATTTCTAAATGTATCGGGACGTATACTAGGGATTCTTTATGTTTCTGCCGTAGATGTTTTCCCATGTTCTCGTATATATATTTTTATAATTTAAAAATGTATACGCGCCCGATCACACTACTATGCGTTTCATTTATTATCTATGGACTTGTTAGTTATTTTGTGGGCTCGCTGCCTCTGCCGTTCTTTTTTTCTCATTTGCTGTCTTTCAGTGGTGATAGCTGTTTGTGTGTGTGTGATCACTGCCGTTCTCATGTGATTTCTCTCAGTGTTCTCGGCGCTGCGCCACAACTGTCTGCCGGGCTCGCGGCGCGCCAAGGTGCAGGTCTACCTCGTCGACCAGAAGGGCGCGCGCTTCGACAAGGCGGTTTGTTATTCGTCTATACTTTTTTATTGTGATACTAATTCCCTACTTGCTTCCATAACACTGCTTAGATATGTATGCTAATGTATGCTAATGTATGCTATGTATGCGTATGTATGCTATTTTATGTTTGCTTTTTATGTAAGCAGCTCAGTGGCGTATCCTGGGTAACATGTACGATGTGGGATTGTTGCAGGAGCGCCTCCCGTCGGCGACGTTCCGCATGCAGCTCAACGAGTCGCTCGCCAGCCCCATCCGCATCGACCTCCCGCCCCTCATCAACGACAGTGAGTCGAGCGAGCGGCGGGTGTTTGTTATTGTTGTTCAAGATCAAAACTCAAATTCAGTTTCCTGATGCAAGAGTGCACCAGTTGTAGTGATTGTAATGATACTAATGGCTTATCCATAGGTGTAGACAAAATACAATTTTATAGTGTAATGTTTTGACATTGTTCGTTGTGATTTCAGCCGCGAAATGGCTTATGTCGATGACACATAATTGTTGTAATAATACTAATGCTTTATCCATGGGTGCAGACAAAACACAAAAATTACAAACTTGTATAAGTAATTTTGTAATGTTTTGGCGTTTCGTTGTGCTATCAGATTCACACCCGCAATTGCCGGTGAAACATAATAACGTGAACATATACTGTAACTGAAACGTAGTTGCACCGTAACTATTCGAAATTGTCTGGTTTCGCAGTTGTTTCTTTTCAGTGAGCCCGACGAAACGCTACCGTATACACTTTATCATCCGCGTAGAGATCAGCGTCGACAAGGACTCACACAGCGTCGACGGTCCGTAGCATGTTTATTTATTTATTTGGTTAATAATGAGTGATGTATGCATGAACGTGTCTCTTTTAGCCTTCGTTTTCTCATGTGAGAGTGCGAGTAGCGCTTGCAGGTCGTAGTCTGTTTGTTGACAATCTTCAACATCGTTCTTGTAAATACACTCACTCATATCCGCTGTGCATATCCCGCTTGCAGGTCGCAGTCTGCGCGGTGTGCCGGGCCGGCAGCGCGGCGCCGACGACACGCCGCCCAAGAAGCGTGGCCGCCGCTCGAACGAAGACGAACAGGTCGAGGTGGGTAGGCTAGTTATCCGTTATTATTGTTATCATTAGTATTATTATTTCTGGTATTGTCATGACGAAGGGTTGAGAGGGGTTTTTAGTTGAGAGATGTTAGATAGTTTTTTCCCAATAAAAATATGAATCTCGGCCTGTTATTTATGTGGTGGAATGTTGGTACTTTTTTATTTTTCAGCTGGTCATGTTCGGCGCGCGCTGTCTGTACTTTAGCGGCGACGAGCACACCCCGGGAGGCTTCCACAATGGAAACGCCAGCGTCGTGCTCATGTGAGTGTCCTAAGTTTACAATGCATATATTTATTTTTGTTTACACTTTTCAATAATACACATTGTTTCAGTGAGGAGGATGCGCTCGATTTGCCGGCCGACTGGACAAAGAGCACCATGCTCGTGCCTACCATTGAGACGCTCTCCAAGGTGGGCAGTTTTGGGAGAATAGCGTCCGTGTTTCAATTGAGCACTGGTACTTATGATTCGTATAGATTTAAAAATGCGATAATTTTTGCCGACTAAGTGCGGTATAGGAATGTTACAATTTTGAGTTCTGTGATCGATTTACGTACGACATTAAAAAAAAACTAACTGACTGACTGATTTACTGCCGATATCAAGAATACAATAACGGAGATGGAACACAAAGGGTTTAGTCTGCGTGAAGTATCTGTCGGTGGTTCCTTCTTGTCGGGATCCGACCTGTAGGAGGGATGGTGTGCTTGGTCTCACGCTTGGGTTGACGTTGCGACAACCATTGTAGAAAGTGTACTCGGCGGGTTCAACTCCGTGCTCCGAGGATTCCTCAATTTCTAAAGCCAACAGCGAACATGTGGCGGGTACCGTTGATCCAGCAATTGTCCACGTAGACCGGGCTTGGCGGGTGCGACGGGGACAATAAATTGGGGGGGGGACGACCTTAAATTTAATTAAAAAAAACGGAGGGAAACATTAAAAAAATGCTCGCAGTGACGTTGAAAAAATTCATTAAAAAACGGGAAGGAAACAAATCACTTGTTGTTTTTCCAGAAGATGCACACGAACCCGTTTATGCAGCTGGCGGTTGTGAGGGAGGCGATCAGCGACGACAGCGACGACGACGCGGCGAGTGGAGAGGGGTGGGTGGAGGAGGGAGAGAGAGGGGGGGGGGAGAGAGAGAAAGAGAGAGAGAGGGAGGGAGGAGAGAGAGGAGAGAGAGAGAGGGGGGGGATAGGGATGCTTTTAGTTCGTCTCGCGTCACTGCGAGCGTGGACCGCGATCCGGTGATGCCCGTGGAGGGATACGATGGTGAGTATAGTAGGGCTGATTGAGACATGTGTCTTTTAGGGGTGCCATCTTCGCAACCATATCTGACTCATGTTAATCAAGAATCCAATTACAATTACCTACTATCAACACTTGTTAGCTCTTTGATTCGAGCTAATCAGAGCATCACTGAAACTCTCTACTACTCTCAGCATACACCTTACGCGTGAACGACGTTGGTTTGTAGTGGTCGGTGGCTATTCCAAAGTAGTCCGATGTTGTGAAGGAAATATCGACAATGAGGCTAGTTTGATAGATTGAAAATGCTGACAGAATGGCCGTTCAGAAGTGCGCGGCAGCCACCTTGCCGCCCGCATGTGCATCTCCTCATCTGTACTCGACTCGCTGTGCGGCTACCACAACGACCCCAACAAGCCCGCCTACACCAACCACCGACGCACCTTCGAGAAGAGTGGGTCGTAGTGGTTTGATAACACGAAATTGGTGTTTTTAATTGTTTTTTTTTTTGTGTGTGTGTGTGTGTGTGTGTGTGTGTGTGTGTGTGTGTGTGTGTGTGTGTGTGTGTGTGTGTGTGTGTGTGTGTGTGTGTGTGTTGCTTCATTATGTGATCTATTATTATCACTCTAGAACTCCGCTCGACGGAGGCCGAGCTGTGCGCAGACCCGCAGATCTTGAAGCGCATCAACCGCATCGTTTCTCTGCAGTTTCCCGACACGATTCAGTGAGTGGTTTTGTGTGAGTATTTTTTTGCACGGCTCCACTAAAATACGATCTGTTGTGTGTGTGTGTGTTGTACATTCGGTCTAAGGGACCGTACGAATGTGTGCGATCTTCACGTAATTATGGATTGACAGATCGACTCTAACGCCTGTCCCTTTCAGCTTTCTCTTCTCTCACGCGGACCGCCGCCTGAAGGAACTGGAGGTGGAGCGGCGGGCGCCCGCCGCCGCCGCCGCCGCCGCCGTCCGCGACTCTATCTCGCGCGAGAGAAACGGAAACGAAGTGAGTTCGTTGTCCTTTCTGGACACAATGATTCGCGATGCAGCAGCAACGCAGATCGCGCAGTAGGGAATAACGAGAGTTGATGGTCTTTTCGTTTTATAGTTTAATACAATTTTCGAGTTATGGGTTAGCTTGCTCGTTTAGATGGACCTGATCACTCCGCAATTTTACGCGATCCAGCGACTCGAATACCGCTGTAGTGAATAACTAGAGAGTCTTTTTTAATTTAAGATCGTATTCGAATCGTATTCATACGTTAGCTTGCTTGTTTAGAAAGACCTTGTCACTCCGCACCCGCGCACCCTACAGGCGATTCAGAATGGAGGCAAGGTGAAGACATCCTAGATACATGGTTTTTTTTAAACGTACTGTCGTCGTGGCACGAGTTTCACATGACTCGGTGCGAATGCGCAGTGTTCAGAGAAAGTCTAGTGTGGACGCGGGCAATGCGAGTGGGCGGAAGCGGGCGCGTCGGCAGGCGACAGACTCGCCCGAGTCGATGGATCTCACGATACGCTCGTCATCCGGAGAGGAGGGAAGTGACAGTGGTGGAGTGGAACACAAGGAGGAGGAGGAGTGGAAGAACGATGTGCGCACTGTGGTGAGTGCCATCTTTTAATTTTATGATTTTAGCATATGACTGGGTTGTCCGAGTATGGGCTTGTGGTCGAGTTCAAAGACGTGACACAGTATTGAACGCATGGTGGTTGTAGTTGTCATGATAATTGATTGCATTGTTGCAGTCCTAAGAATAAGCGATTCTGGTAAAACATTTGATCGTAATTGATTGCAGTCTTGCGTGGAGCCGTCTCGCTGCTTCATCTGCCAGCGCGCGTTCCCCTCGCTCTTTGCCCTGCTGCTGCACATGAACACCATGTACCCCCGCCTCTCGTTCCGACTCAAACTCGACGTCGACGAGGTGTGTGGGATAGAGATTGTATAATGCGACAAAGTGATGATAGACGTGTGATAGGATGGTCATATTCCAAGTAGGCATGTCATCTTTCATATCATACATTGTGATTGTTTTTTATAGTTACATTTTCAATTTTCATAAGTGGGCCAGTGCCAGTTTTGCTACTGATTGCAATTCGATTATGGGTTTAGTTGTTGTATTTTGTTTTGTGTTTCCAATACCAATTTTCAGGTGGCGTGCGGTGAGTCGTCGATCTCTGTGGACGTGTTCCTCTCGCCCTTCTTCAACAGCCTGCCCGACTCGCTCATCGCTCGACAGCGCATCCGCGACAACGACACGCACTGCGGGTGCGTATGTAGCCGAATGATGATGTTCAGTCGATGTACCGCGATAGGCACAGTTAATTCCGGCGTTTTGTCTTTATACCATCATCAGGGAAGGCATTTCCTCAAACTTCATGGTTCATGGTTGTGGTTGTGATTCAAATTCATGGTTGTGCACTCTATGCGCCAAGTTGTATCGTTGACAATGCAAAGTTCGGTGTTCGGACTTGGTAACAAATTTTTTTTTCGGAATCGTTATAGCGTTATAGAACTGAATCCACTGGAATTTTTCGACTCACTTGTGTAGGACTTCGTTGAAGGTGCAGGTGTTTCTTGTCACAATGTCTTGTGCGCTTACTCGTAGTTTTATATGAGTTTCTTTTCAGTCGTCTGTGCGAGGATGGTCCGTACAAGCTGTGGCAGCGGCCACGCCCTCAGTGGCTCGTCACGCAGTCAGTCGTTTTATGTTTCATACATTTTACATTTCAATTCAATCGTTTATCCGGAATCGTTATATCTGAATATGACAACGCAATCAGAAATATGACAACATTTTACATTTATTGCATATTTAACATGTGTCTGCAAGTACTATATCAATCCAGCTATCAGTGAACTAAATTAGAACATGAACGGAGGGATATCTTTACCTCTGTGAGCAAGAAAGCGTCATGTTGCATTCAGTATATCGAAAATGTTGTCAATAATGATGATATGCCTAATCCATTCTCCGATGGGCGGCTTGGCGAGAGGAGGCTAGTCGATAAATCAATAATCATTCCCTTCTCAGTCGTTTGTCGCGTGCGGTGCGGGCACGCGTTCGACAAGACAACACGTTGTTCGCCGAGATTATCCGCACCCCTTGCACCTTCAACGAGGTTCTACACAAGTGAGTCGAGTCGTATATTTGTCCAGATATTCATTGTATCTGCTAGTTCATGCGAATAAGTGATTGTGTATGTTGGCAGTGTGTGCTGTGTTATTGAGCTAAACCCTTTATCACTTCAGCGATCAGTCGAGGACCATAGTGATGGTATTTCTAGGTTCTTTCATGTTGCAATGGTAGTTTATGTACGAAATTTAAGTGGTATGTACCTTTTATGATTCGTGTGTTGCAGTGAGTCGCAGTCGGTGGACTTCCGGTCGGGAGTGCGAGTGTACGAGACTGTGCCGACCAGGCACGCCAGCTACGCCCAGTCGAGCGAGTTCGAAGTGCGACAGATGATCAGGGTAGGGGGGGGGGAGAAGGAGAGAAGAAAGAAGGAGGGAGAGGAGGGAGGGAGAGAGAGGGTGGGGGGAGTAGAGAGAGGGAGAGGGGAGGGAAAGAGGGGAAGGGAGGGAGAGAAGAGGGAGAGAGGGAGAGCGAGCGCAACCTAAATTATCTTTTAAAAGTACTTCCAAGTAAAAGTAGTTGGTTCTGTCGTCTCAATTGAGTAAAATGTCGCGCCCAACGCGGATCGAAATCTAGAGAACTAGACGTAGCCAGTTCAATATAAAAAGTGCAAGAATGTTGCGTATTGCGGGCTATATAAGGTCACCTTTGATTGCTATGTTTGTCGATAAACACTTCGTTGGCACGGCCCGGATAGTTGCATAGCGCGCCTCACAGAGAGAGCGGCTGGCGCGCAGGCTGCCTCGCGAGTGAATGAGCGCGTAGCGATTTCAAGAGAGAAATTATCGCGCTCAACCGCTTGCTGGCGAATTCCCAAAAGAGCAGAGCGTCGCGTGTATGCGGCGCGGTCGTGGGCCTGACCGCTCTCGACTGTGCAACTATCCGGACCGTGGTTGGAAGCCTGTGCTACATTCGTAACATAAAAAAATTATTTCAATGGAGACATGAATATCAGATCAAACGAGAGAACGTTGACGCGCTCTCTTTATCCTTATTAATGACAATTTGCAGCTGCTTAACGACTACATTGACATTGACGACAAGGACCTGACGTTTATGGCGTGGTGGAACTACCACCAGATCAAGCTCGGCGTGGTGGCCGACGTGAAGAATGTGTACCTGCAGATGGTGAGTGCGGGGAGGGAGGAAGGGAGGGAGAGGGAGGGAGAGAGAGAGAGAGAGAGAGAGAGGGAGGGAGGGAGAGAGAGAGAGAGAGATGGAGGGAGAGAGGGAGGGAGAGAGAGAGAGTCGCCGTTGCAGCGCGCGTTTCTGCAAATCTACACGGAGCACCTGCACGCGTGCAAGATGAGCACGCAGTGGGTGTCGCACGTGAAGACGCTCCAGCAGCAAGGCCGACTCGACACTGTCGAGAACATGGACCTGCTCGTGAGGTGGGTATGGCGACGGATTTCTATGTGACGATGTTTGTCTTGCATTTTGTTTCTCGAATCAAGTAGCACATGGTAATGTGATTTATGGTAAGGTTACGGTAAAGTACAGTAATACAACGTATGACGCGTGTTTAGGTACTGCACTCCCGGCTACGACCCGCTGTCGGATCGTCGCAGCGCGGTGCGCAAGATCATACTCGACCGCGCGGCGGAGGGCTACGCGGAGCACAAGAACAGTGAGTGGAGGGGGCGACGACATCTGCGCCGGTTTCCCGCAGTGCTTCGAGCGTGGGCGGTGAACGGCGAGTCCGGGTGGATTGGGCGAGGGAGAATGACAGCGAGACAACGGGGGAGGAATATCGAGTATAGAGTAGCAAGAATAGCCACCCTTGCAGAAGCGACTCCCCGCCACTCGATCCCCCGTCGCTTCCGAAGAGATCCCGCACAAATGTCGCCCAAGGTGCCGTTTTGAGTTTGATTGTTTGGAACTTATGTGTTTTTGTAAGAGCTATAATGTGTGTCGGAATTGTGGATCTGCTCGTACAATCTAAGTTTTAGTATCAGTGAATTAGTAAGTGAAGAGACTTGGATGCTGTGTGCGAAATAGTAGTGTCCAGTAGTGTAGACGAAAGAAGTTGATACCATATTCATCCATGTTCAGGAGACGGATCAGCTGCTGAGGGACATGGTGTCGGCGATGCCACCCCGCGACCACTACCGACAGTTTGTCTGCCACCTCAGCACGGTCAGTCTGCGCGGCAAGCTGCGCAATTCAGCCTCTTATCGACGGTTATGGATTCGAATTTGTCTCTTACAATTTGAACGAATAAAGTAGTCTGTCCTGCAAGCTGTAGTAGCGTCCTGAATTCTGGGCTGGTTGTTCCCGTCGGGTTTCTTTTCTTGTTTGTTTTCACATGAAAAAAACCCATACTGTATGATTGTAGGAGTTGTTTGGGGCGGACGAGCTGCCCGAGTGTCTGCAGCCGCCCAAGTGGATTCTCAACTTCCGCCGGACCATGTGGGACGACGGGGAGAAGGAGACTGGAGAGCGGGAGCAGGAGCGAAACGGAAACTACAAGAAGAAGTTGAACGGTAGCGAAACGGACGACGCCGAGATGATGTGAGTTGTGCATTATGTTTCAATTCGGAAACACTCACAAGTTCACTTTTTAGAAAGCAGGAGGTGAAGGTGGAGCTGGACTATGAGGAGTTTGACGCGTTTGTCACCCCGTGCGCCTCTCCGAAACGCAGTCCGAAGAGAAAGGGAAAGTAGGCAACGCATCTGGTCCGACAACCCCGGTAATAATCCCTCATCTCTTCCCTCCCGCGCTAGGCTCTTTCCCTAGGCGCTATTTTTTGTTATGTGTATACTAGTACAAAACCGATGCGTTAATTGTTTACTTGCACCATTGTTATTCTTTGTTTACATGTTTTAGTTTTGTATTCTGCGTGATCTCACCATATGCACTGATATGTTCCTCTGATGACATATATGAATTCATTCACTGTCAACGCCCCTCCCCCAAACCCTTGATCGAATCTGCGTTATATTTATAATTTATATATTTATAATTCTTTTAGTGTCATTTGAAGTTCCCGTTTCTTGCAATGAGTTTTGCATTATACTGCTCACTCGTTTTTTTGGTATTTCTGGAATAATAAACGATTTATTGTGTGTTACTAATCGTCGTACTTTGTACATGTTCGGAGCATGCGAGCCGCGTGATATCGGATTGAAAAGGGCTGGTGACAGGAAGACACACGTTTCCGGAGGTGATAGTGGAGATATCATGCCAGCCTATCTTACCGTAACCACGCGTTGCCGGAAAGATAATAGCGATAAGCGGGAAAATATAATCTACAGCACTGCGAGCCGTGTGTCTCTAGATTTTTTTGGTTTTCCGTTTTGTGCAAGTCTGCTTCCGCCAAGTGCCATAAAAAAGTAGGCTCGCAAATGAGTTTCACTCTTTTCATGAGAGACATTAGAGTGGCTAGAGAAAGATCACGATCCTTTCAATGAGGTTTTCTAATTGACAAAACTGCGCGATCGGTGAGAATTGAATTAGCAAACTCATTCTTGCCAAGCGAGAGCATTACCACTACGCTAGCTAGGGATGGTGACAACTTTGCGAATAGGAACTGTGATCGCGAGAAGAAATGTTCACTGTCTAACAGTTTAGGGTACTGTAAAACTATTGGACAACATAAATTTTTTTTGACGAGAAAGGTTGAGCTGTTGTGATGCAGTTTGAATGTTTCTTTAGTTTACGTAATCGATATTGTGTGCTACTCGAGATGAATGTTCTGCGTCTGATTGTGATTCCGATGCAGTATGTCAGTTCAACTCGTGTAACACTGCGTATTATTGTAACATATAGGGACAAAACATGTTTAGAGAGAGTATGCGTTCTCTGCTGGTGCTGGCGTTTGTGGCCGCGTGCGCGCTGGCCGCCGTCGTGCCGCCGAGCGACGACAAGGTGCTGAAGGGACACCTGTGCAAGACGTGCAAGGAGATCTACACCGTGAGTCGCACCGCGTCCCTTGTTGAAGTTGCGGCCAGTCTCTTCGAAACGCTTCAAAACCCCGAACACTTCGGAATGCCTTGCTATGTCTTCGAAACACTCCCGAATGGCTTTCGAAAAGACTGACCGCGAACATTCCATCATATTATACATGACATGCAAAATCGATGCGCGACCTATAGCATGACGGTATCGAACCTGCATGAAAAGAACACACGCATGAATGGTTAGAAATCATTTTCCGAATCAACTGGCTGGTTCGCACTCTGGTAATTCTCATTGATTCCAGGACCTGGAGAACCAGGGTGTGGAGAAGATCGAGGAGATCATCTCGGACAAGTGCTCGATCCTCGGATTCCTCTCCAAGGAGTGCAACAAGCTGCTCGACGAGGTTGGGAGAGAGAGAGAGAGAGAGAGAGGGGGAGAGAGAGAGGGGGGAGGAGAGGAATTGAGAGAGTTGCCTTGCAGAAAGTGGAGGAGCTGGAGCAGCAGCTCAACCAGAAGGAGACGCCCGACGCCGCATGCGCCACCTGTGACTTCTGCTAAACGCCTGTACAGATTCCCTATAAATATTTTCGTCATCCAATCAAAATCACTCAATCGCTATCAGCCTTGCTGTCATGAGCCGGGAGCTTATCATTTCTCAGCGCGTCTGGCGCGTATATATCTATCGTTTATCGGTTATCGCGCGTGATTCGTGAGATTGCAAAGTGATTGCACAATCCGGAACGAACTGGACGGAGAATAGCAGGATGACTAGTGTCGCGGTTTCTGCTGCTCGAGGAGATGCGGATTGGGGTGTCTGGGCTTGGTCAGTGTTGGTCGGGCGGCTCGGTAGCGGGCACAAGCGGAAGACAGCGAGCCGAAGCACAAGCTAGACATGGTCGCCGAGGTCTGAAAAAAATCACACAGAACTAATTCGTCTTTCTGTTCAAATAAGCACCGTCGAAAAACATGATATTATAGCATACAAACACACGCATGTTCATACGTCTGTTCACACACACAAAAAAACATGTGCTCACCGCGAATCGTCTATAGTGCGCGAGCGCGGCGTCGGAGTAGAACACCGAGTAGTATCCGAACCGGTTAAAGTTGACGAAGAGCGGCTCGCGAGGCTGCATCGGAATGCGGAGCGGACCGGCTGAAGGCAGACGAGACTATCGCATGTGGTCAGACTCAACTAGTGCTGGCGAAAGACGTTCAGAAATCTCTCAGAACGCCCCGAAGTCGAGTCTGACCCTGCCGTAATTGCAATGCGCACCTTTCGTAGTGGTCCACACGATCTGTGGACTATTCTGCCGCAGTGAGGTGAAGAATAGGGGCACGTGGAAAAACTCACTGAATTAAGCACGCATCTCTTTCTCTCTCTCTCTCTCTCTCTCTCTCTCTCTCTCTACCTCTCTTCTCACCTTGACTGCGCCGTCACCAGCATCTCGCCTCCCCCAGGCGCAATGTCGACGTGAACAGAGGGAATGTCCACCTATAGAGAAGAATTTCTCATAAAAACAATTTCAATATTATACATAGTTCTTGGCGCTTTGAAATACGGCATGCGTAGAACCTGTAGACCTCCAAATCAAGGCATGGGTAGAACTCCTCTAGCCTTTGAGGCATTATATCATAAGAATACTCAGAATACTCCGACAAGAAGGACCCACCGACAGATACTTCACGCAAACTGAACCCTTCTGTATTTCATTTCCGTTGTTGTATTCTCGATATCGGCAGTAAACCAATTTTCGAAACGCTCCCGACCTGATGTGTGTATGCCTTCGCGAATGCGGCGTAGTCGGCCGGCAGGTTGGCGTCCGGTGTGCGCGTGCGCATAGCCGAGAAGAACGAGTCCTCGGTGACGGTGCGCCACGCGTTCGACCGTACGTAGTCCTGCTCAGTATTGTTTTGTTTGCATAATGTTTTTGAACACAATTGGGGTTACTCGAACCAGATGTTTTTGTGCCCATGTTGAACCGTACGTATTCCGAAACCAGTTTCAGTACTCGGGAACGGTGTCCAGATTAATTTGTGAGACTTTTACTGGACCACATGTAGTTCGTACCGTTCCCAAATAATTTTCATGCGACTTTCGACTTGCATTGCACGTAGTACTGAAGATCAGACATCACTCACTCGAGAAATAAAGTGAGCCTCACACGTTGGACGTTATTTTCTTAAACATTTCTATATCATGTTCCTATGTCCTATCAGTAACTTGACAACATTCACATTGGTTGTAGACAGTGGCACTCACGTTGAGCGCGAGTTTGAAGTTGTCTTCGCCCATGAGTCCGTAGAGCATGCGCACGAAAAGAGCGCCCTGAAACTTGGTGTAGGGACGTCAAGAGGTATTTTCAAGTGTTTTGGCTATGTGCTCACTGTAAATCAAAAAGTGACTTATATGTACTTTCGAAAATATTACTTGACTTCGTTGTTTTCTTTCGTTATCATTTTGTGTAAACCACATAACATTTCCCTATTTTGCTAACCACATTTTTTCGTTTTGAAAACAGTGTATAGCGATAATTAAACGCTCACCCGGGAATTTACAACTATACATATATGTATACTTAGTTACCGTCTGTTTCTAACAGACGGACGAACAAAGTGCCTGTCACAATACTAGGACTTTCTTGAAATGCTGTTTTCACCTCGCTGTAAATGTAGACGAATCTGTCGTTAGCCTGCTCTCTCGTCGTCACTTTTTCGTAAATCGGCCGCTCCGGTTTGTTGTAGCCATACGTCTGAATAGATGATTAGGCGGAATGCTTTAATCTAATGAAAACATACTAATGCTCATGGATGTGAGCTGACGCTCGCCGAATAGCCACTTATTATACATTACATCATACGTCTGATCTTTGTTTCACCTTGAGAGCACTAGATATTGGACACAAGCGCCACTCGAAATTTGCCGCATTTCTGCTGTGTTTCCTGCGTCTCCTATTTCTCCGTGGAAGGTAAAGAATATTGATGTTATATCGGCCGCTCCGTTTGTGGTTTCTCAGATGATCTCCATTCACTCACCGGCATTGGCGTGGCGTAGACGTCGCGCATGTAGAGTTGCTCGATAAACGCCACCAGACCCTCGTTCAGCCACACCTCCGCCCAGTCAGAGATGGTCACCAGGTTGCCGATCCACTGACATGATCCATCTCTCTCTCTCATATATATATATATATATATATATATATATATATATATGTAGCTTATTTCTTCCTTTATCAGTTCCCAACTACCATCGTCACCAGGTTCGTCACCATCGCTAGAGTCATCCACTAAAGTCTTATTAGTTATAACTTTCATATACTCCATTATGGTTAGCGTAAGCCACGAAAACACCGTCTCATAAACTTTGAAAAAGCACCATCAATCTTTCTCCTCTCCCAGCGCAGTAAACTTCCGGGAAATTACTTTTTGCTTCTGTTTTTTTTTAATCTTTTCCGCCTTTCTTTGTTTTTATCTCTCCCTATCTCAGTTTCCAATATCCAGACCGGGAAATAACCTTTCGCTCGTTACGATTTATGACCGTCGGTTAGATTATTTTCGACTAAGCAATTGAATTACTTGCGTCTTTGCAGAATATGAAATAGATAGCAGATGCAAATTGGGTTTGCACGGTGCATTTTTCCGAATCGCATGTAATTTGTTTTCAAATTAGCACGAGATATGTAGACCGCATTTGCAACGATTTATATTATGCGCGCATTTAGCTCACCATTTTCCGAACAAAAAAATAGTCGCGCTCTAATTGATACCGTATTCTATGAGGATATGCAGACTGATTTTTTATAGCAATCATATATCTCTGTTTCGCGGATTGTTTCACATGGCCAAGCCCAAGTGTAGTAGCAGTACCTCAAAGCCAATGTTTTTTTTGCGATTGAACTGTTTTAATTGTGAGAATGTAGGACATTCATGAAAACTTGAACAGCGATTTGCATAACATGACTTGTCCACATCTATTTTCACATGGTCTGCAATCAAAGTCACGCACTCACTCTGTTTAATTGGTAATGCGTTTCACTGTATCACGCGTTCTCAAGTAGCGGCCAGAGTGGATTCTGACCCCTCAGAAAAGCTATTATTACCCCTCAGAATGCATTTTTACCCCTCAGAATGACTCACAGAATAGGTGTGAGAATGGGCTCAGAATGCGATTTCGCCCTCAGAATAGCCCTCAGAATGGCTTTGAGAGGAATTGTGCTGCGAATATGATCTGGGTCTCGGAACGAACTCCCTTATTAACAAATGTCTGACTGCTGGCAACATGCCCTGCCCGACTTGCGGCGGGAAAACAGCTGATCTCATGATGACAATGAAACTTGCTTGAATTTTGTTATTTTTTCATCGTTTTTCGAGATTCTTTTTGTTTTCTTGTTTTAAGTAGCACAATAATGTACACTATATGTTGTTTGAATAACGTTTCATTGCGATTCTTGTCATATTTCGCATGTTTTTTGAAGATGCTCGGATTATGTGTCATTTTGTGCTGATTTCACTGAAGAAAGCAAAAACAAGTTTCATCGAGCCGTCTCGCTGTCATGTCTGTTTCAATACGTTTCATGTCTTTTTTGTACTACCTCATTTCACTTTTTCAGGAGCAATCGATAATCGATCTATTGGATGGGAAGAACCAAAAACAAGAGGAAACAAGATAATCAAGAACGACGACAACCATCACATCATAAATGTATAAATTACCGCAGTTCTCAGACTGGTCATTTGCATACTAATAAATTTATCAAACAATTCGAGATGGTTCATATTCATATTTTGTTGTTGTCTTGGTGTCTTGGATCCATCCATCGATTCAGCTAAGAGTGGTCCTTCGAATATCGATCGATTATCGATTGCTCCTGAAAAAGTGAAATGAGGTAGTACAAAAAAGACATGAAACGTATTGAAACAGACATGACAGCGAGACGGCTCGATGAAACTTGTTTTTGCTTTCTTCAGTGAAATCAGCACAAAATGACACATAATCCGAGCATCTTCAAAAACATGCGAAATATGACAAGAATCGCAATGAAACGTTATTCAAACAACATATAGTGTACATTATTGTGCTACTTAAAACAAGAAAACAAAAAGAATCTCGAAAAACGATGAAAAAATAACAAAATTCAAGCAAGTTTCATTGTCATCATGAGATCAGCTGTTTTCCCGCCGCAAGTCGGGCAGGGCATGTTGCCAGCAGTCAGACATTTGTTAATAAGGGAGTTCGTTCCGAGACCCAGATCATATTCGCAGCACAATTCCTCTCAAAGCCATTCTGAGGGCTATTCTGAGGGCGAAATCGCATTCTGAGCCCATTCTCACACCTATTCTGTGAGTCATTCTGAGGGGTAAAAATGCATTCTGAGGGGTAATAATAGCTTTTCTGAGGGGTCAGAATCCACTCTGGCCACGCCTTCAACAACAAGACCCATTAATGGATCTTAAAGAAGAACTCCGGGGAAAATAGGAATGCCGGTCAATAGGGGCAAAATGATACTTCGGAACACGATTCTGACAATAAAAATTCTGAGAGGCTTCAAAAAGTTACGTTTTTGAATTATTTATTACGACTCATTTGTCCAAATAGCCTAATTGGACGAGGGCGGAGCCTCACTCCGCTGCCCGCCGCTGCCGTACTCGCGGTTTCCCGCCAAAATCTGGTTCCGGGCGCGTTAATGTTTTGGGCGGGTGACTCTTTCCCCGGAGTTCTTCTCTAACGACTATTTTCGAGCATGGCAAACCTGATGCACGAGTTCGTGTGCGATGATGGCGCGCGCGGGCTGAGACGTTTCATAGGTGGCGAACACGTTGTTCACATCCCACGTTATCATGCCCCAGTTCTCCATCGCCCCCGAGCGCAAGTCGATCACCACGTGGTCTCAAATTCATTACATTGGAACATTAATCACAAAAAGTGCGTTTATCACAACCACGTGGTCTGACGAGAAATGCAGATGTACAGATCTGGCCGGGCGACCCAAAGTTGCCATTATTATTGCGACTCTCGGTCACATGGCTGTGATTCAGCTAACAGTTTAGTAATCGATCTAAAAGTAAGACAAAGAGTCGCTATTGAATCACATAGGCATTGATTATAAGTCGACTAGATTGTGATTATTGACCAGCAGGCTGCTAGAATCGGTCTGAATGATGGATGTGAGGTGTTTATAGTTTATTCCTACAATCACACTGTTGGATTGTACTGTCGAGGTGAGAGTTACTGCAATTTTTTGAGTTTCAGAAACTCGATGGGATTCAACATAGTATTTGGTTAACTTCTCATTTTGCCCGATTCCGAATCCTAAGTTCTATTATAATTAGTTGGTGTGTAATTATTGTGTAATCGAAAGGTTATGTGCAGTGAAGTGGTAATGATAAATGTGACGCCACTCCCGCATAGAGCCCCCCCACTCACCGATCGCCTTGCCAGGAAATGGTGTGTCGAAGAGTCGATCGCACCACTTCATCGCCTTCACGATTTCCTTGACGAACTTGGTGGCGGTAGGCAAGCGCGACGGCTCCGTCCACACGCGATGCTATGATAATATTTATCATCATGTATACTGCAATGACGTCATGAATAGAGTGCTTACCACGACTCCATTACTGGAGCGCTCAGTGACTTGCTTGTAGCTGCCGACAAACGCCGCCAGTAGATATGTTGACATTAGGGGAGAGGGAGCGAAGCGCGTCTCCTGCCAGCGAGCACTGAGCAACGTTGCGGTGTGATTGAGACAAAATTCAGTTTCAGATAAAAAATCCAGCTGGATTTTCCACGTTTCCACTGTAAAATTGGAAAAACCAACTAGAAAATACAGTTTCCAATAAAAAAAAAGAATTTTTGGGAAAAAAATGGAAAAGGTGGATTTTCCAGTTAGGACAAAATCACTCACTCCAGTTTAGTCCTCATCACCGCGTCCGCGTTAGACAGCGCCACTGTGTTGACGGGATGCACGATAGAGACGTTCCAAGTCGCCTGAAAGTTGGCACTGTTGGTGCTTGCTGTGCTTGTGCGTGTGGCACCTTCCAAATAGCGGTCAGTCTCTTCGAAACACTCCCGAATGCCCCCGAAACACTTCGGAATTGCCTTCGGAATACTCCCGAACAGTCCCAAACACTTCGGAATGCCTTGCTATCCCTTCGAAACACTTCGGAATGGCTTCGAAAGAGACTGACCGCACCTTCATGTCCGGGCGATCGAAGCAGGGCACTAGGTTGCGCGTGAACTGCGCCTCCATTTGAGTGACGACATAGTGCTTGCCGTCTGAATTGTGAATGCAGAATTATCACTACATCGTGGATTGTTCAGTTGTCATGTTGCCAATGATGACATTGACATCACTATTCACATATGATACGGAAAGTGTGTTCAACAGTTCAACATCAAGTGTTTTTGAACCTAACAATAACATGTCATGACGCAAAAAAACATACCTCGTGATTGTTTCATGAATAGACCTTCAACACCATCATGTATCAATGCGGTGTAATTGATCTAAACATACCGTAATTACAGTATTCATAAATTAAATATAATTTTATCAATTATAATTACATTATTCATTTCATGACCTCATATATTATCATAATTGTCTAATTTTTAAAACTATACGGTACTGTGATGATCAGTACTCACCGTCACTTTGAAATTCTTTTTGACCTTTGGCAAAGTGATGGTCATCGACTGTCCAGCAGGATTCATCTTATATTGCTGGGCTGCGCCATTCACTGTCACCTAAATTCCCACCTTGATCCTTGATAATCACTATATACAAAAAAGGTTCGTGTTCAGCATGGCTTCGTAGAGAACGATAACTGCTATGCTAACTCGACTCGGTTCCGCTAATTCATTTCAAATGTTTAAATCTTGCATATAATGACGCATACGTGATGGATGTCCAGCTCGAATGCGTCGAGTCTTAGCTCGCGGGGCGCGCCACGACGAGCTTGTAATTCGATCGTAACCACTCCGTCCACCGTCGAAGTTCGAAGAAGGCGCGGTGTACCGTTGTACCTCAAACGCTCTCGTACTACCTCGTCTTCCTGCATCTCTTTTTCTCCCTTATTCATAAATCTGTTACTGTTCTATATCCATAACATACGACGATTACTATATATGTAGTTGCACCCCGCACGGGTATTGTTCAAACTGCGTACACGAGTACTCATGCTACGCGGCTACGCCTACGAGTGCGTTCATGCAGAATCGTCCCACTCACCCCGGCATGTTCGGCTGCAACCGCAGCGCATAGCTTCTCGGAATGATGTCTTGTGCGTGGGCGGCGCTGCAATTTTTTCACACCACACCACACCGGCGAAACACAAACCTGAAAATGGCGACGGCGAGAACAAGAGCGGAAAACATGCGCACATCCTCATGTGCGCTCCTCTTCCTCCAATTTATACTCGCGCGCGCGCTTGTGCAACCAGTTTAGTCTGTTTTGCAATTTGATAGATTCCCGGTCTGTGTCTGTGAGGCTAGGAAGAGAATGAGACCGAGGAAGAAACTGAAAAAAACAACAATCCGCGTAGCCGCGTTACATATTCCGCACGTTCACATTGCACCTGCTCCTATTCGCTACTTGCCCCAATGTAGTCAACGCATTCGCACGTTGCCTCTATTCATGAGTACGCTTCTACTCATCTGAAAATTGCATGTTGCCCTGCCCTATTGAGCAATTCCCTGTGGCAATTCTTGGTAGACACAGTGCGTGCAATCACGATCGCTTGTGAGTAGCGACGATTACTATATAATGTAGTTGCACCATATATGTTGCAATACATATATGTTGCAATAGTTGCAATACATATATGTAGTTTCATTGTTCAAACTGCGCACACGAGTACGCACATGCTACGCCTACGCATGCGTTTATGCAGATCGTGAAAAAGTTATTACGGATACGCGTGAGAGACACAGCGTAGCTGCAAATCACCAGATTCTGCTCACTCTCTTGGTGATTACAATCTTTATCAAAGATCTCCTTAATCTCATACCACGCATGCTGGGTCTCCATTTGAGGCACGACAGTATGGCAGATATTTAATCGAGTTTGACAGCATTATAGCATTATATGTTGATCGCGCGCTAAAACTCAATTTGCGCGCTTGTAACGCGTGATATTTTCCCCGCATATGCATATAGTTTGCAGAATGAACGAACAGGACTGTGCGACCGCTGCGGCAATGTATCGGACAAAAGGCATCATTGTCATTCATTCCATCAACGCCACCGCTAATTTATTGACGATCGCCAGCATAGTTTTCATCATCTGCATGCTATTGAAGACCAAGGTGAGGCGGTGTGTGTGTGTGTGTGTGTGTGCAAAAGCATAACTTTCGTACCAAACAGGTGTTTCATCTGAGTCTGCGCATTCTACTCGTTTTCATCAACCTGATGATCATCTTCCGTACGGGTATGACGTGCCGACGATCCCTCGCGTTTGTCGTCAACACAATCATGTTCGATGTGAGTCAGCAGTTGGGTAGATCAGTTTGGTAAACAAGAGTTCAGGAGAGAGATTTGTTTCATGAGATCACACCGGCCGCTTTTATAGGGCAAAATAGACAATCACAAATGAACATAGACAGGAAAATGAGATCGTGGCTAGACGCTAGACTAACCAAGCTCGCTACAGCATTCAATAGGTAGCTATTGCAATTTGAAATTGAATTTATCACGCCACATGGATGCTTCACACGTGAAATGCCTGTGAACAGTGACAGTGAAGGGGCTGCAGTAGAGTACTAGATGCTATGGTTTTAGAATACCATCAATGAGAATCCACGATGACCTATCACAAGTTTGTTCAATCATATTCGGGTTTGACGACTGCGACGAATGAAAACGAATAATGCTCACGGAACCAGCTGCATAGCGATCCAAACCAAACCATAGGATTGTGTATAGAGATCCTGGATGGAGTTTTTGATTTGATTCGTGTTCAGCCGGCCGCCGATCCCTGTACGTACATGGTGGAGTCGAACTGGTGCTGGGCGGTGAGCAACGTCACCTCGCTGCCAATGTACGTCATCATCCTCCTCATCTCCTCCCTACTATTCGAGAGGATCATCGCCCTTGTGTTCGTGAGCAAGTACGAAACCGTCCACGTTCCCTATGTCGCCATCATTGTAGTGACCGGATCGGTAGGGAGTTCTTTGAGACGTGTCAATTGTCAATAGCAAGACATGTTTTCAGACTTCCTACGCCGTTTACCAAATCTACATACAACTCGCTTCGTTAATGGAACTGTCAGACGCGGATTACAGCTACATCCCGTACTGTATCAGCACCACCGATCGATCGGATTGGAAACGGTAAACGCAACACTTGAAAACTGAAAATAACTACTCACCCTTTCCAGCATATTCTTTTCGTGGCAGTTTTGGGTGCTACTCAGCAATGACGTAATTCTGCTCGCAATTTACGTCTATACAAAGCGGAAATACAAGTGGGGGTAATTTATGTCCGCAAATGCGCAGGAAAGAAAAAGATTCGCCGAATGAAGATTGCTGGGAATAGCGGAGAATCAAAGTCCGAGTTTAGACTGACGATCAACACCAGCACCCACTCGTTGACGTCGCGCTTCCAACTCAGCGAGACTATCAGCGTCATACAGGTGCGCAGAAAAAAAAAGTTGGAAACTCTCCCGAATTGAATTCGAAACACTTGGGAATTGCCTTTTTTGAGAACTCTAACCTTGCCCCCTTCAACACTTCGAAACGTCCGCACCTGAAGGAGAACACCCTGATATATCGACGTTGCAGATGCTGATTCCGAACGTGACGTTCTTTGTGGTGTCGTACACGGGGCAGTCGATCATGACCGGGGTGATACTCACCGACATCATACACGACTACGTTCACTTTATCGTCATGAAAGTAATAATAAGTGTTTAATATAAACATCACATGTTTAATGTAATATGCAAGAAATGCGAAAAGGCACTAGCGAAATGAGTGATAATACGAATACGATTGTGAAAAAGTGAGCTAAACTGAAATGAGCTACACTGATTCAAGATTCTAGAAACCTGGCTTTTGCACAAAATTATCGAGTGCATTTTCTGTCATTTCAGGAGATCTCGTCCATGCTGATGATTCCCGTGTTTCTCTCGTGGTCGTGGATTCTGTTGTTGAAGGTGTGAAAAGCGCATCACAATCACAATCACAATCTTTGTTCTAGGTGGATCGTCTTCGCAATCGCGTGTCTTGCCTGCGGGTTGCTGTCAGCTATCGAGCCAAGAGGGACCATCACGCGATACTCGAAGAAATGTGGCGAAAACCCTGAGTGAGAAGCTTCATGTGCAAGTACAACCCCCTTCCTTCCATGTGCGACAGATTAGGTTACGATAGCGCACTCCCGTCGCCCCACGCACTCGCGCGTTTTAATAAAATTGTTGTTTATAGTTCGTATAGCTCGCGTTTTGATGTTTTGAAATTATTGTATATCACAACATAGCGTCGCTCAATTTTCAAATCTCGACTCATTGTTGAGATAATCAATTAATAAAACCCTTTTGCGTTCAAAATAGACCAATTCGCTTGATTTAGAAAGTTTTAAATAGTCTTACTAAAAAGCCCTCATTATTCGGTCAGAGAGAACATCATGGTTGAATGAAACGCGACAACGTATGTAGTTGTGTATATATATATATATATATATATATATATATATATATATATATATATATATATATATTAGGAAGACGCAATCTCTAGCACCAAGTCCCTAGCGGAACGTTTGGAAATAAAGTACTTACGTGCTTCGCCTATTCGTCACACATTTCACCTGCTAATGTCGTCTGTTTCCGTGTTCAGACTCATATCACAAAGCGTCTCAGAGTCATTGTTTTCCTACAACAGACGTTAGATACATGGGAAAGTACTGTGCGACTATCACACTCGACAGAGTTTCGAGTCGCACAATCATCGCTCACTTGTTTGAGAGACACAAACGGCAACGTTTCTTCCGCCCCATTTCCCATTTCCCACATTCAACTCTTTCAGTCACACCGACTTTGAAACGTTCATATCGACAATTTGTGATTGTAATTATTTCCTCTGTTTGTCGGTCCGCAACCGTGATGATTTGTTATTCTACATTTTCCTTGAATGACTCGCTCTGAAATTGATATGTACTGTACTTGTCTAACAAGCTATACATACGTTTGACGTTTACAGAATGGTGTCAGAAGGTGACGGAGGTGGGGACTGTTTTCTGGCAGAGTCTCTGTATCATCATCCCGCGTTAGTCGCGATTCACTCCATCAACGTTCTATCCAATGTGCTCACCATTCTGAGCGTCGTATTCATTACTACACTCATCATCATCACCAAGGTAGTGTCGTCATTTTCAACCGGTTTGAAACTCGTAAATTGAGGCGTTTCACTCGAATCTGCGCACAGTGTTAGTCTCGATCTGCATAATGATCATCTACCGAACGGGCATGACCTGCAGGCGATCGGCCATTTTCGTGTGGACAAGGATGACATATGATGTGAGCGAACTTTTCCATTTCATATAACTCTTGTCCAGTCGTCCTCGCCATGCGCTCTTCTCTCCGAGGTGCACTTTTGCGCGGCGATCAGTGAGCTCGCGTCGATTCCCATCAACGCTATGATCATACTCATATCGTGCCTCCTCGTTGAGCGAGTCCTCTCCCTCATCCTAGCCAGCCGCTATGAATCGCTCAAAATACCCTACTTCGGAGTGGCGGTCGTTATTGCTACGGTGAGCGTGAATTAGCGAGAAGGGTACTGAGCGTTCGAATCGTCTCAATGCACAAGGTTCGGCAATCCGGATATTTCAGCTTGTCTACGTAGTGATTAGCGTTTTCGGGCAGGTCGCCTCACTCATTAGCCTCGACTCCCGTAACAATGTCTACGTGCCCTATTGCACGAGCATGGCTACGAAAAAGGTCGTCTGGACCAGGTATGCCTTGATTACTCAAGTATAGGTATCGCATTGTCTCTCAGAATATTCACGTCGTGGATCACCATTTGTCTGCTCGTAGACGATTTTCTACTGCTTGTATTGTATGTGTACATTACCAGGAAATACAGGTGGGAAAGGCGGAAATCAAACGTCTAATTTTCATTTATTTCACGCAGGCTGCAAATTGCCACGAATGTGCACTCGCTGTCGGCTCGCTATCAACTCAACGAGACTATGCGAGCGATTCAGGTTCGTACCTATATAACACATTCAATGCGCACTTAGTGGATAGTGGTCGTCCGCAAATGTCCTACCACTGTAAATAAAGCAGACATCAAGCAGACAATCAATCGATGACGAATAGGCAAGCTGTTGAAAATATCAGATTTCATCAGAATATCAGAGTTACCGAGAAATGAACTTTGGGAAATCTCTGCTATTGCGAATTTTTCGCGAAAGGATGAAATAATCTTGAATTCCATTTTTAAGGTTTGCGAACCGCGAAAACGGGAGACTCACTATAACACCTCACATCAATTGCAGATGTTGTTCCCCAATGTTACTTTCTTTCTCATATCGTTCACCGCTCAGTTCACTACAACTATTTTCGCGCTCCCCGATTGGGCCAGCGAACCACACCAATACACTATAATAAAGGTGAATTGATGATTGAACAACAAGGTCTCCGAAATTTCTTCAGTTCAAATATCCCCCGCTTGGTTAATTCAATTCATTCCATGGTTTTGTTTTTAGGAAATCGCGTCCATGCTTATGATACCAGTGTTTTTATCGTGGTCGTGGATTCTATTGTGGAAGGTTAAACAGAGATTTGAACAACCAAAAGTTATTATTGTTATTATAGGTTGATCGTCTGAGGAATCGATTTTCGTGCATTCGTGTCGTGCCAGATTACAAGGTGGACAAAAAGCATCACGAAATCACTGTCTCTATGTGGAATCGGGCTGCACGTTGGTAGCATCACCTGACAGCTGTTAGTTTAGTAATTCGAAAGTGTCATGTTTCTTTTTTGAATTGCCATCATTGCTGAACGGATAAAAATGAACATCAACAAGCTATTGTGTAATTGTTTTATTATAATGCTTGGTTTCATAATCATTGGCCGTTAGCGTTTCGAGCGAGCCTCGACGCAAGAGATATGAGATAGGACAATTGACACCTCTACAAACGCACGCATAAAAACTGTTGTGACTGACACCATTGCTTATCACACTCATTTTCGAATAGTACATAAGGTGTCGACCGCGTGTTCTAGTCACCCTCGGTCAATCACCAGCTCTCATGAAGCTGCTGGCTCTCCTCGGCCTTGTGGCCCTCGCGGCCGCGCTGCCCACCCATCTGCCCACCCTGCAGTACCGCTTCTCCGCCCAGACGGTGTCGTACCTGCCTGCCCAGCCCGGATCGGCGACCACCATCCGCGCTCTCGTCTCCGCCAAGATCGACAAGGAGCACGTGCTGCTGCAGCTTTCTGAGGTGCAGTTCGCGCACTCGCTCTCTCTGCCTGCCGGCCAGGTCGCCCCGATCGAGAGGCTCGACGAGCTCGAGCTGCCCGAGAACACCCGCCAGGCTCTCCTCCTCCCAATCCGCTTCCACTACAAGCACGGAGTCGTCTCCTCCATCGAGTTCGCCCATGACGAGCCCGTCTGGACCGAGAACATCAAGAAGGCCATCGTCAATATGTTCCACATGAACATGCACAAGATCGACAAGCAGCTTGACCAGGTTTTCGACTACTACCTCACCGAGGTCAGTTTCTTTCATTTTTAGAGCACTCATTAACTCTTGTTATTTTTTTTCAGAAGAACGTGGAAGGAGTGTGCAACACGACTTACACCGTGCTGCCGACCGAGGAGCAGTTCGAGATGGTGAAGGCGATCGACTACACCCAGTGCGAGACGAAGCCGACCCTGCGCGGTCTCCGCTTCTCCACCCCGCTGATCCGCGACCAGCAGCGCCTGCCCCTCATCGCCCGTCTCTCCGAGCAGAAGATGCTGATTGAGAAGGACGCCCGCCTGCCTCACCTCGTCGAGTCCAAGGCCGTCTACTCGACCGAGGAGATGCGCACTGAGATCCTGATGACTCTCGAGAAGAAGACCACCCTCAACACCCACATCACCCTGCCCCGTGAGATGCGCAAGACCGACCTGGTCTACTCCGACAAGCTGGAGATGCTGGAGGAGAAGCTGTACAAGAAGGGAGACATGACCTTCCTCCAGGAGTCGCCCGTCCAGTACGAGGACATTGTCCGCGTCGCCCTGTCTCTCCTTGAGGAGACCGAGGAGTCGCTCGTCCGCGTGATCCCCGTGCTTCGTCTGTGTACCATCGAGCAGCTGCAGTCTATCCACGAGCAGATCGAGAAGAAGACGATCCGCGACACGCTGTTCCACCGCGCCCTCGTGCTTGCTGGAACCCGCTACACTGTCGAGTACATGATCGAGGAGATGATGGCTGACCGCGTGGACAAGTGGGAGATGTACTCTCTCATCCAGCACATCGCCGAGACCCGCTACCCGTCCGAGATGCTTGTGCAGAAGATGTGGGAGCTGATCGAGTCTGTCTCCGAACACAAGGCTCTTCGCCAGGCCGCCCTCCTCTCCACCGGATCCCTCATGCGCGCTGTCTGCTTCGAGGAGCACTGCGAGAGGGAGATCAAGATGAAGTGGGTCAAGAAGATGGAGAAGGAGCTTGTCGCCTGTGACACCGACGCTGAGAAGGTTGTCATCGTGAAGATGCTTGCCAACGCCGGATTCGACATGGTCGTCTTCCCCCTGGAGAAGCTCATCCACTCCGACGAGTCTGTGCTTGTGAGGTCGGAGGCCGTTGAGGCTCTTCTCTCGCTCCGCTACACCGTTCCCCGCAAGCTCGTTTCTCTTCTGATGCCTCTCATCAAGGACCGCCGTCAGCTGCCCGAGATCCGCTCGATTGCCGTCCGCGTTCTCCTTTCGGTCGAGACCCTCGACAACACCCACCTTATCCAGATCGTCGACCTGCTCAACTCTGAGAAGGACATGCACTTCTACACCTACACCCTCTCCCTGCTCAAGAACGAGAAGCGCTTCGAGTATGTGCGCGGACTTCTCCGCCCCCGCAAGACCTTCACCACCCGTTATGCTCGCGTCTTCAACAAGGAGATCTCCCTTGGAGCCATCTTCCAGCACCTGACCACCAAGACTGGATTCCTGCCCAAGGAGATAATGCTGACCCTCGAGAACGTGTTCGGAACCCGCATGCACGAGAAGCTCTTCGAGGTGCGCATGCGCCAGGAGAACCTCGAGCAGCTCGTCTACACCCTCATCAAGACCCTTCCCGTGCAGACCGCCGAGAAGCTGCGTTCGCTCGCCTCCGAGATGGGAGTTGTTCCCCGCCGCGCCTACAATCTGCGTTCTTCCGTCTACCTCTTCCTCACCTACAAGGGAATGAACTACGCCGTTCTTCCTCTGGAGGAGATCACCTCTTTCTTCCGCACTCTTCCCCGCGTCTCCGAGCTGAAGAAGACCATGTCTTTCTTCTGGGCTACCTTTGTCCACGACCACATGTACCGTGTGCCGACCATCCTCGGACTTCCCCTTGTCTACACCGAGAAGACCCCTCTGGTCGCTGGAATTAAGGGATCGTTCTTCTATAAGAACAACAAGCTTGCTGTCGAGTTTGACGGAGAGAAGATGTTCTCGGCTATGCTGATCCGTTCCCTTCGTGTTGAGTACCCGTTTGTCGTTTCCGGACACAGGATGGTCAAGAACATTCGCATACGTCTCCCTATCCGCTACACTGTTGCTGTTGACGGACACAACGAGATTCGCGTCAAGCTCTTCACCGAGAAGCTTGACAAGAAGCCCGTGTTCCTCGTTGAGATGCGCCCGTACAACTACATCCGCTCCATCCCTGAGATGATCTCCGAGAAGCTTGTTGAGGAGCAGAAGACCATCATCCGCAACGTCTTCAACTTCAACCGCGTCTACGGAAACGAGCTCAAGATGAAGGTCCGCGGACACGACAATGTGATGGAGATCCTTTTGGAGAAGACCGCTGAGGTTCCCGAGTACTACCAGATCCAGATGGTGCGTGAGCAGAAGGAGGAGAAGATGCTGTCGATCAAGATGGACAAGAAGCTCATCCAGATTGGAGAGTGGAACAAGACCCCGCTCGTCTCCCGCTTCCTCGTCACCTTCAAGGCTGAGGAAAAGAAGATGATCGAGATCACCTTTGACTATCTGTTCAACTCGCTCGTGCAGCACTTCGAGATCCTCGTCCGCCACGGGGACCGCCAGATCATCAAGGCTCACCTCACCCAGACCCTCCGCAACAATCTCCTTCTCAACAACGGCAAGTTCGAGCTGCTGCGCTCGATGATCAAGATCGAGTCTGTGCTCGGACGCCAAGAGATCAAGTCTCTTGTCAACTACGACATCGAGTCCAAGTACGAGCTGCTGTTTGCCCGCCTCATGAACTACATCAACACCTACTCCATGATCGAGATGCTGCCGATGAAGAACGCTGAGAACAAGGTGCTCTTCCACATCAAGTACTCGAACGAGCGCGTCGCTGCCAAGCTGGAGACTCCTGAGAGGAAGATGATCCTCTTCGAGCAGGCTGCCCTTCCCGAGATGGACTCGTGCCTCCTCAAGGACTCCCGCGTGTCCACCTTCGATGACGTCATCTTCCGCACTCCCCTCAGCAAGTGCTATCAGGTGCTCGCCAAGGACTGTTCCGACAAGCCCCGCTTCGCTGTGCTCGTCAAGAAGACTCTCGGAGACTACAAGATGGTGAAGATCATTGACACCGAGAAGGAGATCGAGGTTGAGAAGAAGAACGGAGAGTTTGTCGTCTACGTCGACGGAGAGAAGATCGGCATGCGCTCGTATGAGAACTACGGAATCTTCGAGGAGGAGAACAAGATTGTCATCTCTTCCGCTCTTGTGACTGTCGAGTTCTGCGGAAAGACTGTGAAGACTCTTCTTGGATGGGAGATGCAGGGACAGCTGTGCGGTCTGTGCGGACACTACGACGGAGACATGACCAACGAGTTCATCCGCGCCGACAACACTGAGACCGACGACCTCGAGGAGTTCCACCGCAGCTTTATCGTCGAGAAGAAGGAGTGCCGTGACGAGAAGATGGAGAAGATCTACCAGCTGGAGAAGGAGGAGTACGAGCTCGAGGAGGAGGAGGAGATGATTCGTGAGGAGGAGACTTTTTTTGAGGAGGAGGACACCGAGGAGGAGTACGAGTTCGTGAAGAAGGAGAAGAAGATCATCCGCGACTCCGAGGAGAACGACTATGACGAGACCAGTGAGTGGTTGTCTTAGGTCTCATCATTAATCATGCTTCTTAGCCCCTATGGAGAAGACTCTTGTGCGCGAGATGAAGGACGAGGTTTGCTTCTCTCTCCAGCCTGTGCCGGTCTGCGAGAAAAACACCGTGATCGATGAGGAGAAGACCATCAAGGTGAGACTGTTCACAACCATTCGTGTGACAGTGATGTTCAGGTCCGTTTCTTCTGCATGGAGCGTTCTTCCGTCGAGGCTCACCGTCTCATCCGCGAGGCTCGCCGTGAGGTCCTCGACCTGTCTGACCGCACCGAGTCTCTCATCAAGACCATTCGCGTGCCCAACACCTGCGTCGCCTTCTAAATCACATGAATAAGTTTCTATCCAGCTATAAAGAGTTTTCATTTTTCTTTTTCGCATTGTTTTGATATATGAGCAAAACCTAAATGAAATGAATCAAAGCCAAACTCGACGCAGCTTTTTAACATACGACACATCGAAACCGGTTATTTGGCCTTTTGGTGGTGAGCAGGAGAATCGGCTCATTGCTGGAGTGAAGCATCCCTGTCAAGAAAGAACACGAACCAATTTTGGTTGACTCATGTATTCGATGCGACAATCGGAAGGGGAATCCAGTGAAAAGCTACGATTTCAAGAAGACGAATTCGACGGGTCTGATAGTTTCTTGGAAAGGAGGTGCAATGTGCGTAGTTGGATAATGGCTTGTTGATCAAAGTGAAGAAAGTTCATGGTGATAGAGAGTATGCAGAAGTGGATACCGCTCCAAACGTTGAGTAGACACCACTCATCAGTCTGATTGGCTGATTTTTTTAGGTTGGAACGTCTACGCACGCAATTGCGTCCACCCAATCATGCAAAAACAGTCAACACCCGTGCTTCCAATTACGCAACTGGTGTATCTTATCGATGCTACTTTCCCCCACCCAGGCTCAACCGAACACAACACGCGCTTATCACCAGCGCGGCTGTTTTCCTTTTATGAGCGTCATTGTCGCGGACCGCGCGGCAGAAAAGTGTCGCTTCGTGATTCGTTCCAGCCTTGTACACGTCGTCGTTGCAGATGATGTCGCAGACGAGCCGCCTGGTGCTGGTCGCCGGCATCGTCTGCGCGTTCTTCGCGAATCGCTGGTGGCGGACGCCCGACATTCCGCCGCACCTTCTCGCACACGACGCCAAGTTCATTCCCGGTATGCAGCTACATGTTTGTCTGTGTGTCCAAGTATGCATATCGTTCATGTGTTTGAGCAATTTGTCGAGCTGGTGATCACAACCGCTTTAGGTCTGATCGAGAAGGAACACGCCTCTGAACTTTTGGAGCTCATCAAGCAAATGGCTGACTTTCCCAGCAACGCCAACGATCTTGAGGTGAGGTCATTTTGGTGCTTGATATGGTACAGGGTCGCCTGGTACACGCCACTTGGCGAGATTGCGGCTTTCTTGGCGACTTTCGGAAACCTGAGCTGTTCTAGGCGCTTCATGGTCCTAACATGTTGCGCAAAACGGAATCTAGTTTTCTCTTCGTCATCTATTAAAATGTTTTTTGACTGTATAAATATCATTCGAGTTCGCAGTTTGTGATACCGTAGTCGGGTAGCACTTTGGTGTTTTCTATTTTCGCCGCTTGATCTCGTTCGTGAAGAAATTGAACTGTCCGGTGGTATTTCGCAAAGTTTTTGTAACTCAATTTTAGAAGTGGTTCGATATCGTTATTACAAAAACATTTCCAGTTTGATCACGACCATGCCTCTCGATTCCTCTTTTTTTGAGCCCATTTGAACAATGGAGCGTCTAGAAACAGCCTTGTTCCAAAAGTGGCCAAAACAGCCGCAATGGCCGCACCAACATACAGAGGTGTGGAATGTATCTCGAGTGGCGCCAACTTTGAATGTTAGTCACGTTGGCTATGTAGTTTACACGTTATCACGTCAAATTCGTAGTTTACACGTTATCTCTCATCACCGCGTGGCGCAACAAAGGCCTTTGCTCCATGGCACGCCTTTGTAGCGCCCGTGAGCCGTGATCAGAGATAACATGTAAACTACATACGCGATCTGACGTGTAGACCATAGACCAAGAACAATGATGCTACAGCGCCTCGAAGTTAGTTTATCAGCAGATTCAAGTTATACAACCGTCAACCTAGCCAATGAGGGGACTAATGTAAGGCTCTCAAGTTCATCGATATATGGATCAGGTGACGTCCACGACCTTGTGGACGTCTTTTCGGATCCAAAAACATTTGCATTTTCCAGTTCTACAAGACGGTGCACGAGCACATGGGCGAGGCACAAAGGATCGGCAGCGACGGCACCTGCAAGGACACCTTCCTCGTGCCTAACGTGTCAGTTCTTAATTAATATAATTTTATTCCACCACAAGGATGCTCGAAATGCCTGTGAGCAATGACAATGAAAGAGTAGAGTAATGTTATAGGTCTCTCTATCTATTTCTTTTTCTCTTTTCTCACGGCGTTGATAATCTTTCTCATTTACGCACACATAACAAAATGCACAAAGTCATGTTCCAGTAACAAGACGCTGTGCGTGTTTCCGGGTCGGATCGACGTGGCGCGCCACTTCTTCAAGCACGGCGGACTCGAGGGAGTCAAGGAGCGCTTCGAGGTGGCTGGAACGTTTCTTCCTTATATCGTTTATATTGATATCGGATGTCCTCTCTGTATTGATGTATTTACGTTCAGTCAGTATCACTCGGTTATGAGATCTTAACTTCATTTTTGCCAAAGCATACATACATACATAATTGTTCGGCAATTGTGACAATTCTCTTTATCCAAATACGTATCATGTAGCAACTTTTATCATTATCACCTGTTATCAGGTGTCCGCGTCGCGCCTCCAGTCGTTCGGTCGGTACATTTTCGACCCGGAACAGTATCCGCTCGTGAAAAAGCTGTTCGACGCTGAAGTGTTCCAAGATGTAAGACTATTATGAGTTTTTATTTGAGTTATCAAGTGTTATTAGGTGAAAGAAAGGGTAAGATGATGCAGGTTCACTAAAGGGCTATTTACATGTTCTTGTTGTTAATCAGGAACGTTTTCTACAGGGCGCTCACTCGATCTGCCCCGACCACAAGCAGGTGCTCGACCCGTTCCAGTTCAACTTCATCATACAGGTGAAACTACGCTGTACTCAGTATCAGAATATTCATCTCAATTCGCGAATAATTCGAAAATCGGTAATTTCGTGGATGCAAACGTGCTATTAGTGATGCATGTTATTTCTACTCTACATAACCTGAAGTTACATTCAGGTTCCTGGTCAATCAGTGGCGCTCCACCTGGACGCGTCGTACTTCACGTGGGCCACTCGCTTCCAGTACCCGCAGTGGCTGCTCACAGTCATGACGTTCTCAGGACTGTGGCAGAACGACTTTGTTGACCAGATACAGGTAGTTCTATGCGTTTTGCATCTTTTTTTGAGTTCATTTTGTATGTTTCAGTGAGAGATATGACGCACAACTCCCTCCTGTTTCTGATAAAAATTACCTACCGTAGCGCAGCGCCGTTCCCTAGGAACCTTTGCAAAACAGTGAATAGAATTGCTGATAGCAATGACTTGCCTGAAATGTGAACACGACATTTTGTTCGCATGTTACCAATGGGTTTAAAAATATGCTTCATCTTGCGTGCTTACATCCATAAGACGTGTTACGGTGACGAATAATTGTACTCACTCACTATTTCATGAAAACAGTTCAGTCACAGTGGGATTGCATTCGTGCATTCGTCTCTCAGGTCGTGGGCTACCTACACGAGTGGAATTCGACGGAGCGAGGTGGTCAGTTCACATACTGGACAGCCAACGAGCTGCAGCCACGCACCGAGAACCCCGAGCCGCGAGCCGGCAGCATCGTCGACGGGTCAAAGGTGATTCGAGATTTTAGAACGATAATCATGTAATTTACGGTAGGGTTACGGTGAACCATCAACACGAGTTTCGGTAGTCCCGTAGTACGTGGCAATGGTAGTGCATATCTATAAACCATGATTATCAATCACACACAGACCGTGCACGCGTCTACCATCTACATGCCGTCGCGTCGTCCGCCGATGCTTCCGAAAAGCGCCGACAATCGACTCGCGTTCAAGGGCAACGACGAGTGGGAGGTAAAGTCCTGTCCACGCTGTGGAACACATTTCATGAGATCCTCATCAAGTCTATTTGAAAGAGCATCGATGACTGTTCGCTTAGGTACTTTAACCTGTAATATCCGCTAGTGGTAGAAACTGGTATGTAACAACCGCGTCCGTTTCAGGTGACGAGCAACGGCGAGGTGGTGGATCGGTGAGTTTTCATTTACACAGTGGAGACAGCCACGTGCTAGCTTGCAACGAGAGAGAGAGAGGGAGAGAGAGAGAGGGAGAGAGAGAGAGAGAGAGATTGTCATCGCCTGGGAACCCGCGCTGCAAAGTGATATGCCGCCGCGCGTGCGTCACTCCACTCCCACTGGACTTTGCTCTGCCACACTGTTTTTCGAAGATCATATGGATTAGATCAGCACTGTAAATATTGTGGAAGCGGGCCTCTAAGTAAAGTGCATTAGGAATCTTTGATATACTCGGTCCCCTTATTTCTGAAAGCATGCACTTCGCCCATTTCCGATCGGCTGTAATAATAGGGATACTGTAGACTTCCTGTCGTCGCGTGACCCCTCTCTGCAGATTATATTTTGCCGGGCCCTCGTCTCTGCTGAATGCGACGGCTCGCCGAATAGCAAAACACAAAGCAAAACAAAAATCGGTCTGACTGTCTGGTCACATGCATTGTATGCAAATAGCGGGGGGCAGCCGCTTGACCAGATGTCTTGTGAGTCACGGCCGTTTTGAGAACGGCGCCGCGTTTATTGAAAGCCACATGGTATCGCGTTTCGAAGGTAACACAATGAACAAACACATTCTCATAGATGTTTGCCATCGAGTGTGGCAGACTCGGTTCGAGTTCGTCGAGCGTCCGCGGCTTAGCAACCGATTAGACGGTTCCGATCATTAGACCCCGACTATCCCCGACCGCGTGCGTCTCTCTCTCTTTTTTCTCCTGCGCACGCTGCTGAGCGCTTGCGCACACTCTTGCCAGCGTTTTCAATTAATCTGTGGGCGCGCGCGATCCGGCGATCCGCTTTCTCTCCCAAGCCTTGCAAACCCAACCCACGTGACAATCGGAATGTGAACCGTTCCGGTTACTCTCATATCATGTTTAGTGGGTGAGAGACAAACAAACCGATGCGCTGCGGCGGCGCGCACAAAAAAACGCTCTTGATGATGCGCGTGTGCGCAAGCGGCGGCTCTATCGCACACTCAAGTGATCCCTATCACGCGCGTATCACTAGCAGATCATCGTTCAGGGCTCAGGACGGGTATGAACGGGGCGCGATCGATCAGCGCGTGGATGTTCCAGATCCTCCTAAAGGGAGGGCGCGGGAGATGCGTGTTACACCGCGCGCTAGCCGCTCCACTCTCTCTCTCTCTCTCTCTCTCTCTCTCTCTCTTTCTCTCTGTTTCTCTTTCCCCTCTCTTTCTTCCCCGGCTGTCTGCAACTGCTCTATGCAAATGCCATTGCACAACCAACACCGCCGCCACCATCGCTTCTCTGTGCGCTATCTCTCTCTCTCTCTCTCTCTCCATCCTCTGTCAACGCACCACAAGCAGACATCATTTCTCATAATATATATCCACCCGAATTGATATGTGAAATGTGCGGGTGGTCTCACGTTTCCATGTAACAAGGTGCGGGTGGATTGAGTGATAGAGAAGGAGGGAAAGAAAGAAAGAGAGAGTGTGAGAGAGAGAAGCGAGATAGAGAGAGAGAGTCTACATGAGGTGTCTCGTTTTTCTTCTTCTCCCGCGTTCAGGCTGATCGGGAAGCGGCAGCAGGTGCGAGGGAGAGAAGGAGAATGAAGGAAGAGAAGGAAGAGAAGAAGGAGGGCAATGAATCTTTCATCGCTCTCCAATTATCCCACACACACACACACACACAGCTACACATACGCGCTCATTGCCGCTCACATTCACACTCACGAACCCGTTAACGAGCGCCCTATGCCCTATCCACCACAAATGAGACACAATGAAGTTGCGGTCAGTCTCTTCAATACACTTGCGAAAACACTTCAGAGTTGCCTTGAAGAGTCGTCCTTTGCCTCAACACTGACCACATGACGTGACGCTCGATTTGAATCTGCAGATATAAGACGGACGATCTGCGCATCTCGATCGTCTACCGCGCGCGCTGCTTCGAGAGCGAGGAGAGACGGCATGAGTTCCGCGACTTCATGCAACGGGGAGAGGCGGTCGTGCCCATCGAGAACATCCTCAACGACCTCAAGGTGGGAGAGAGAGAGAGGGGGGGGGGAGAGAGAGCATATTAGACGGACCTCGTTGCCCGGCGCGGCTACAGCAAGCTGCACCTCGACACCATGCTGCACATGGACCTGGCGATGACACTACTCAACGAATACGTCAAGGTGACGTCGCGAGGGGCTACTTGATCACTGTCCCCTTTCAGTACCCTCTCCCGGCCAAGGCGATCATCCCGTACAACTACTGTCTGCTGTCGCGTCTCTTCCCCTGGACGGAGCCGGTGATCAACCGTCTCTGCTGACTGACTGACCACCCCCCACCATATCAAATGTCAATCTTCGCCCCCCCCCCCCCCCCTTGCATACTGAGTAGCTCCTCGCGTGTTTTTATGTGTGTTGTGTGCACTACACTGCACTTGTTCAACACCCTGCAATAAACGCGTTGCTTATTCATGCGGGGCGTGAATGGAATGCAACTCCTTGTCTTTCTCTCTCTCTCTTCTCTTTCTCTCCTTTCTCTTCTTCTTCTTTCTTGTCTATCTTGTCTCAGTCTCCCAGCGGTGTCGAGTTTCCACAGGTGTCGGTGATTGGGGCGGGCAGCGGCTGGGGGCTACTGTAGACCGGTTCTCCTATCGGGGGGTGTACGAGTACGGTAGAGCTGTGGTCCGCGGTCGCCAGAGCCGCTGCCGAGGATGAAGAGAGTAATAATCGGCGCCGGGTGTGCGCATCGTTTCGCAATTGGCAGTGCTCTCCTCTCTCGCGCGTCTGCACCTCCGCCGCCTGCGCACTCCCTCGCCGTCTGAACAAACCCGCTCTGCCTCTCTCACCGCGCTCCGCCCTCGCCACGCTGCCTCGCAGCTTGATCGATTTTTTGCAAAGTCGGCTTTTTCTGCTTTTTCTAGCGTGGATCGATGCTTTCTTGCGCTCTCGCTGTCTGCGCGCGCTCCCTCGCCGGTGAGTGTCGCTCGCCTCCACCGCCTGCTCACTGCCTCACTGCTCTGCTCGCCTGGGGGAGGAGACGGCGCTGTCTCGCCCCGCCTCGCCTCCCTCGTCCCTCCCCAGCTACGCGCTCCCTCACCACTGCCGCCTCATTCATTGAGTTATGAGAGAGAGGGAGAGATAGAGGGAGCGATCCGTAGCAGATCACTCGCACCCTCGCCGCCTTGCAGCTCGCTGTGCCGTCACTTTGCAGCCGCGACGGCGGCGGCGACGGTCGTTTGTGTCGTTGCTCCCCATCTCTCTCTCCGCCTTGAGTATTCGGTGGTGAATGGGCGCGACGTGGTGATGTGGTGTGTTGGTGGCTCCTCCCCCATCTCTCTCCCTCTGCCCCACGGCACATGGCTGGGGCGGCGTTTCGGCTGTGGCCTCGGCCGCACTCGGCACATCTTCCTCGTGAGCTTCTTTCGACATGCTCACGTTGTGCGTATGTGTGTGTGTGTCTCTCTCTTTCTGTGTCCGCAAAGTGCATCGGCCTTCTCCGCCTCTGTCCGCGTCTGTCCGTCACGGGGGCGGGGCTACAGTGTGCCGCCACCGCAGCCACCGCCGCCGCGCGCGTTGTCAGTGTGTCCGCCGCAGTCGGTCGCGGGACACCGAACGGTGCGGCGGCGGCAGCGGCAGCGGCAGCGGCGGCAACGATTCCCCTTTGCTCACTTCTTTCTTTCTGTTTTTACGGCAGCGCCTTTCTCTCTCCGTCGTTGCCGACCATCCATCTGTCTCCGACTCGGGGCTGTGCTTGATTAGTCTGTGTGTGTGTCGTTGTTGAGTATTACCGGGTAGCAGCCGAGCACCGCCCCCTCTATCGTCTCTTTTACCCCCCGCGACGAGCTCCTCTATCCCCGTGTCTATTTTCGTCGTCGTGCTCACTCGCTCCTGGTTTGCATATCGTCGCCGCCGACTGCCTATATTCCCTATCTATTCTCACTTCTATGGCAGGCCACTACCAGTCATTCGCGATGCTCGAAGTACCAAATAAAGCGGGCGGGAGCAGTAGCGAAGAGGGCGGCAGTCGCGTCACCTTCACCACCGAGACCGACCAGCAGGTCAACATCGAGGGCTGCGAGTATGAGGTGAGCTGCTCTTCCCCCACTTTCTCTTTCTCTTCTGACTCGCGTGTTTCGCCTATGCATTGCTCTCGTTGGCGGAGTCGTTATGGATTCAGCTGTGGACCCTCTCGCTGCCACTCACTCTCTTTTGGCGTATGTATGTTTTGATGTGTGTGGGGGCGGCGAGAGCTCGATTGATTTCACTTAGCACGAGTGCAGCGCTTCTCGCATCAAAGCAAGCGGCGCGGAATCGAAAGTAATATCTGATATCTCTCTCTCGCTCGCGGATATGAGTGTCGCTCTTTCGTCCCGTGTGTGAAGTGTGAAGTGTGTGTATGCGCACTCACTCACTCTCTCTCTCTCTCGCTTTTGCCACTCGCCTTTATTTTTAGGCGGAGATAGAGACAGAGAGAAATAATGCGGCATGTGCAATGTTGACATATGATTTGCGACTCGCTCGTCATAATGGGCCGCCGACTTCATTAGGTGATTTCGCGGCCGCAGAATTAGCTGTAGCTTTTTCGGCGACAGAGAGGGGAACAGAGAGGCTCATTATGTGATACTCGTGGAAAGTAGTGCCAGACAAAAGCAGCCGACCGCAATTTGCATTCGCTAATCGCATGCGTGTCGTGCTCTCGCGCTTTCCCCCCCCCCCCCCCTGAGATTGAGGGTGATGGAAGAAATGCGTTCGTCTCATCAGTGCGTACATATCTGCTTCCCACTCCGATCGCCGGATTGCACTTTGGCGAATCCAGCTTCTCTCCACTGGCGATCGATTGTCGACTCAGCCGCACGCCGCCTCGCAGGTGTAATATCCTTGGGAGAGACAGCTCCTCATTCTCACTCAACTCAAACTTCGCGCTCTCTGCGCGCTCTCGCTCCCTCGCTCCCTCGCCGCCACCCTCGCTTTAGCCAATCTCTCCTGCCTGCCGCGCCACGTATAACACCAAATGCGTGATAGTGAGAGTGTAAGCTTGTGTGTATCCGGAGCTCTTATTGCGGGAATGGAAATCTGTCGAGTCGGGAGAGAGAAAAAGAAGACTCACACAGAAAACATTGCAACAACGCCGCGCCGAGATTAGTTCGATTAGGACTAGGCGGCTCTTCTATATATGCGTGTGTGCGCGCCTGATTACTAGTCAAAAAGAGAGGAGAAGCGCACGCACACAAACGCAACCGAAAAACGCGCGTGGTTGCGTGTCGCGCCGGTGGGCGTAGAGAAAGTTTTGCCGATCAGATGCATCAGATGCACTCAGCCCTACTCTCTCTCTCTCTCTCTCTCATTCTCCTCTTCCGGTGACGTGCCAACAATGAAGCAGAGCCATTCAGCCCTCACCGCGGCCCATTCAGAGTGGCATTGTCGTTGGGGGAGGGAGGGGGCGCCACTTGTGCCCGCAGGAATGTGGAAAGTTTTGTGCGGGGGTGGAAGAAAGAGAAAGCGGAAAGAGCGTGATTACATACTGATTAGCGCGCGATTAGAGCCAGCCGCTGACTTCAAAAGCCGCCTCTGACCAGCGATAAACGAAAGCGAACGCCTAGGCTTTTTGGCAACTCTGCACTATACGACATGCGCGAAGACGAGGTCTGATCTGATTCGCAATCTGTGCGTAATTGCTACTTTTTCAGGAGAACAAAGGCATCACATTCCACGTGGAGGACGTGAAGCGAGAGCAGTGGGACAACAAGACGCAGTTCTATATGGGAGTCATCTCCTACGCGGTCGGTCTCGGCAACGTCTGGCGCTTCCCCTACCTCTGTCAAAAGAATGGCGGCGGTGAGTGCAGTGTTTTTCGTTTGTCAAATACACTTTTTGTTTACTTGTTTACGAGTCCATTCAGGCGCGTTCCTCATTCCCTACGTGATTATGATGGTGGCGGGTGGGCTGCCGCTCTTTTTGATAGAGCTCGGCATCGGCCAGCGGTTGCGGACAGGCCCGATCGGCGTCTGGAACGCGATTCATCCCTACCTCGGCGGTGAGCGCTCATCCATTGCCATGTTTTGTGCCGCTTCATAACCTATTCGGGAACGGCGCCGCTGTTTACAGCCGATACTACTAGTGCAACGCATGTCCGGTCTCTATGGAGAACTTCCTTTCTTTTTCGCTCGCTCACTCACTCACTGCGCTCGCGGAACCATTATTCTAATTATCACACACACACACTTTGCCGCGCCCTGCACTCTGTAGCGACGGGACGTGAATAGAGAGGTAGTGATGCGGGAAACTCTAGCTAGCGTACCTCGTGTGCGCACGCGTCTGTGTGTGTGTGTGTGTGTGTGTGTGTGTGTGTGTGTTTGTGTGTGCGTGCGTGTGTGCAGGGAGATGACGCTAGGCACACAAAGTTGTTTTCGTCGAGCTTAGCAGAAGAGAGAGAGGGAGAGAGAGAGAGTGCGGGAAGTTGGGGTTAGGAAAAAAGGTCGTCCAATTTCAGGCGTCGGCGTTTCGGCGGCTATCGTCTCGTACCTCGTCGCACTCTACTACAATGTGATCGTCACCTGGTGTCTGTACTACCTCGGACAGTCGTTCGCCATGGAGCTGCCGTGGATGGTGAGTCTGCATTCCTTCGCAGCGCACGTCTCTCTCTCTCCCTCTCTCTCTTCTCTCTCTCTCTCTCTCTCTCTCTCTCTCTCGCAGCTCCTCTCTATATATGAAGAGGCTGAGATTAGACCAGTAGTCTCTCACGTGGTTTGTGCCCCCCTCGAAAAAAAAGTGGGAGACGTCTATGAGTCTGCGCGCTCTCTCGCTGTGTGGTGGTCTCTGCTCATTACCGCCTTCGAATGCTCAAATACTCGTTCCTCTCTCTCTCTCTATCCAACCGACCCCTCCCCCTCTCTCTCTCTCGTTTTTGCGTCATCATAAGCTGGGCGATGATTGAGTATCGTCGACCGCGCTTTTCATTGATCCACATAAGTATGTAGAGAGAGAGAGAGAGAGAGAGAGAGAGAGAGAGAGAGGGAGGGGGGAGAGAGAGCTGGCTCAAGTTGAGTGAGTTTGCGAACAGCCCTCGGGGCGGCTATCTGCATCACGTGTGTGTGTGTGTTTGCCGTCGGATCGGGACATGTGACAGATCAAGTGACTTCAAAATGTCTCCTTCTCTCTCTCTCTCTCTCTCTCTCTCTCTCTCTCTCTCTCTCTCTCCCTCTCTCTCGAATAATAGCAGGTGCGAAGTGTATTGCCCTCTGGCGCAGAGAGTTTTCAAAGAGTCCGATTTCTTTCTTTCTTTCCTTTCTCTCTCTCTCTCTCCACATCATCATAGACGCAACAACAATGCATTCCGTATCCACATTCCGCCTTCTCTCCTTCTCTCTCTCTCTCTCTCTCTCTCTCTCTCTCTCTCTCTCTCTGTATTTCTCTCGCGCTCTACATCTCCTCGTGTGGCGGCAAAACATTCAATGCGAGGGTGGCAGGGCGAGAGGGGCGGAGAGCACAGACAACGGGAGTGGGCGCGGAAAGAGGGACTAGATGTTATTATATGGAGAAAGGGCATGCAGCTGCGTGGAATCCATTTCGAATCGGAGCGCGGCTCTCTCTTTCCCTCTCTCCCTCTCTTCATCCTCTCTGCACCCCTCTCGCGCTCCATGTCTCTCTCTCTCTCTCTCTCTTTCCGCTGACATCTGTCCTATGTGTGAACGAGAGAGTCGAATTAAATCGAAAAACGCGGAGAGAGGATACTAGGGCGGATATAGTAGCCAAACTACTAGCAGCACGTGTCTCTTTCTCATCAGGACAGATTAGGTCATTCGATACGGGCGTAAATATTATTTCCCTGGGGGAATGGATGGCAATGACAACATCACGTGGCGCCCCGTTTTGCAGAAGTGTCCCACGTACGCGAACGGTACGGAAGATGCCGAGTGTACGAAGTCTACGTCCATCACCATGTACTTCTGGAACCGGAAAGCGCTCGACACCACTGGGTGAGTCTCTTTTCTCTATTATGCTTTGATCTACAGTCAAATCTGTTGTAAGAGCGAGCTTTCTTTTTGATTGCGCTCTTATGATACGGTATCGCCTGAGAGAGAGAGAGAGAGAGAGAGAGAGAGAGAGAGAGAGAGAGAGAGAGAGAGAGGGTGTTCGGTCACATGGGCCTCTCTTCCCACTTGACGCAGGCGCCTGCGAGTCGCCATCGCCACAAATATTGACTCTCACCCTTTTTGCGACCCTCCCCCCTTATTCCACGTCTCTCTCTCTCTCTCTCTCTCTCTCTCTCTCTCTCTCTCTCTCGACGATCCACCCTCGCACACACCACACACATACACATACGCCCACAAAATCCAATTCAAACCGCGTTATAAAACCGTGGAGCCGAGCTAATAGGCAATGTGTGCGCTTCACGTATAGCTACCGTGGCCACACTGTCCTCGATGTGGGAAACAGGTGATCAAGGGGGGCAAAATGAATGGCGACAAAGTCTAAGTGCGAACGTTTAGGTCAATCGGCGAGTTCGGTGGGTTCAACCCGCACATCACCATCTCTCTCCTCTGCGCCTGGACGCTCATTTACCTGTGTGTGATGCGCGGAATCAAGAGCAGTGGAAAGGTGAGTGCCGTTTCCCCTTTAACATCACTACCAGCAGCACGTGTCTATTTGTCTCCTCGGAATAGATTAAGGGGATAGATCCAGAAGATCCCGCACGTCACCGGGTATTCATTGTGATATTCGACATTACCCTGCATGACACATGCAAAGTCATAGATAAGCTGATTGCGCTAGAGATCAGTGCCTTCTCTCGCGCGTTGACGCATGTGATTTGTCTGGGTCTGAGTCAGTCTTTGATGTCTTATTGCAATCGTTCTCGCCCCACATTTTGTCTGCGCCCCTCTAAAGCGGCGGCGAGAGAGAAGGAAATAAAAAAAACCAACACATGTGCTCTCCACGTCATGCGCCTAGGATTGAGTCAGTGGACAGTGACGCAGCAAAGTGACGTGATGACATGACGTGAACGTAACGCATCACGCAGGTGATGTACGCGACGGCGACCTTCCCCTACCTCGTCACCTCCATCTTCCTCATCCGCTCGTTGACACTCGACGGAGCTATGGAGGGACTGTGGTACATGATCAACCCTGATGTGAGTAAATATCGTACATAATACGTGATTAGTATATTCATGGACTGTCAAAAATAAAAACTGATCAGAAGTATACAAAAAACAAAACACAGGTGCACAAGCTCTACAACCCGAACGTGTGGCTGGAGGCGGCGACGCAGATCTTCTACTCGATGGGACTCGGATTCGGAGGTCGGTCGAATTGACATTTGATAATCGTGTCAACATGAAATCATGAATATACACAGTTGAGCTTTAGAAATCAGCGGGAGTATGTTGACACCCGGTAGTTTGCTTCAATTTCTCATAATTTTCGTGATAGTATCAAAAAAGGGGTTCATCTTGACGATTGTATTCAGATTGACGAAGAAATCAACGCGAGTAAGTTTGCTTCAATGTATAATAATCCAGGTCTGATCGCGTTCGGCTCGTACAACCCGATCAAGAACGACTGCAAGCGCGACGCGTCCTGGCTCGCCCTCGCCAACGTGGTGGGATTTCATTAAGATCGGGTTAATCCCAAGCTTTACCTTTACCTGCTGATAATTTTTATTAGAGGAAGTGATTTGCAGCAATCTCCGTATCTATGGTTTGTCTGAAAAACCTTGAATTTATCCACAGGTGACGTCGTTCTATACGGCTGTCGTCATCTTCTGCGTTCTGGGATACATGGCGCACAACAACATGGCCAACTGCGTGACCCGGTGAGTATTGTTTGTTTATTTGTTTACACTAGCCAGATCCGTAATGTTTACACATTTGTTTACACTTGTTCTCGCCGCGGAAACATCTTGTTGTACGAGTCTAGACAGCTGATAGGCGTGACGTCATGATCGCATGATTGAAGCGTCCCATTCTCGCGGCTGTTCCGCGGGCGGTAGGTAGAGATAGCCGAGGCGGAAAACATGATGTCAGACTGGAATGAGCAAGTAGTAGAAGGGGGGGAAGTAATTGCGGGTGAGACTTGTGAGAAGGCGAGGCACCGCCGGAAATGACGTGAGGTTATACAGCGAGATCGCCCGATTACGCAAAATATGAGTACGTGACTACGCCGAGATGCGGCGTAGAAAACACTTGGAAGAAAGAGAGGAGCGAACGCTGTTGCAGTGACATGACGAAGATGGTGGCGCTGTTCCCGGAGTCGTTCTCGTCGCTCGACGACGTGCGCGCCATGTTCAGCCACGAACAGTGGGTGGAGCTGACCGAGAACAAGTTCAGGTACTGTCAGTCGTTGCAGCTGCAGTGGTGTGCGTCTAAAGCAGTTTATCAGTTAAAAAATTTTGACCAAAAAAAATGACCTTCTCGAATGCTCTTCTCGATCGTCATTGGCCAGAGCCGACTTGGCGCCAAAAAAAATTGGTCAAATATTTTTAACTGAATAACTGCTTAATGTGTCCTTCCACACGTGTGCTCAGATGTTAGACTAATGCCGTATGCCGATCACATATAGTGTGTAGTCGTCCTGTCGATAGCACTAGCCATGATAACACTCTCTCATCCACGCGCGCTTCCGTCCCGTCTTTGGCGTGTCTTTGTAGGAGAATGGCATTCTATGAATCGTCTAACGTACAGGGGTTTCAGCGGCAACTTCACGCTGATGGCCGCCCACTCCGAGTTCTGCGACTATCACAAGATCATCACGGAGGTGAGTGAGAGGGAGGGAGGGAGAGAGGAAGAGAGAGAGGGGGGGGGGAGAGGAGAGGTAGACCACCCCCGACGATGGCTAATTCCATGATTCCAGGCCGCCGAGGGCACGGGACTCGCGTTCGTCGTCTTCACTGAGGCGATCCTCAAGTTCCCGTTCCCGCCTCTCTGGTGAGTTCATAAAGAAATACAACTGTTGTGAAGTGATCAAATCAAAATCAAAAAAGTTTTTTCTAGGATATATATCCAATAGTTTGTCTCGCTAACACGTGTGACAATATGTAGTGGGCCTTGCTCCGCTATCCAGAAGCTATTTATTATAACGGTATTCATACCATAAGTTCAGGTCGGTGATGTTCTTCCTTATGCTCCTCTCGCTCGGTCTCGGATCCATGTTCGGAACGCTGGAGGGTGTCATCACATCCCTCAACGACTCCCACCTCATCACGCTCAAGGTAGAGAGAGGGAGAGAGAGGGGGAGAGAGAGAGAGAGAGAGAGAGAGAGAGAGAGAGGAGAGAGAAAGAGACCACCCCCGTCGTGTTTCAGAAGCCGGTGCTCACCGCCATCCTGTGCGGCTCGGCGTGCATCGTCGGTCTCCTCTTCTCCACCAGGGCTGGACAGGTAAAACTTTTCCACTTTTCCCTTATATTTGTATCAGAGGGGTCAAAAAGAGGTTCAGATTTTGATTCAGATGTTGCTTCAGATTTTGCTTTTCTGTCCCTAGAATTTGAGTCTATCCGCTACTTTAGCACAGAGCTGAGTGTGAATCTGGTTTCAGTACTGGGTGTCGCTGTTCGACCACTTTGCCGGCTCGTACGCTCTGATGTGCGTCGCGTTCTGCGAGGTCATCGCCGTCATCTACGTCTACGGATACCGACGGTACGTGCTTTTTTATCGTTTTTCAAACCCTTTTTCGTTGTGTACCAATTTCATCGGCTCACGTTCACGTTTACGTCTTATGTTTACTATTTTCACCGTCTACCTGTTGTGTACCCCACGTCTCTACACTATTTTCTCAAACTCCATGGTTTCAGCTTCTCTCGCGACATCGAATACATGACTGGCTCGGAGCCGGGACAGTACTGGCTCATCACGTGGAGGTGAGTGAGATAGACCCTGTCGGACCACCCACGTTGTTGGACCGATGCTTCCAGATTCGTCGCGCCCATCATCATGGCAGTCCTCTTCTCCACGTCCATCATCCGGTGTTTCTCCCATCTGCCCAGCTACTACAGCTATGACATCGAGACGGTGCGAATATTGATTAATTGATTTTTCTTTCTTGTTTCTTACTACTTCCGGTACCCCCTTTTTTCGGGTGTTGTACTGTTAGGCGACAAACGCATTTTATGGGGATTTCTAGCGTTGAAAAGGGCGTGAATAGATTAATGTAAGATTAGAGATTGAAAAGAGAGAAAGAGAGAAGAGAGAGAGTCCACGTGAGTATCTGTAGTAGTTATGGAAACTACATTTAGCTTCACACGGAGGGATATAAATAGACCCATCACGAGTGTGAATAGTAAGAATCTCTAGCGTTGTTCATTAGTGGGACGTGAGAATGGCGAAGGTGATTAGATGATTAGATGACCACGCGGTGTTTGATGGGATAGGCGAGACTAGGGACGCCACATGTTGATAAAACTGCAAAGAAAAAATAGTTGAGACACCAATCATATACTGAACATTGCCAATAGAATCGAAATTGTCATTATAGATAGTAAAGTGTGTTATTTGAAGAAGAAAAAACGTAAATAGGGTGTTAGAGAACGCATGCTGTGTCGAAAATACGAGATATAAAAAGTACGAGAAAAAAGTGGAGCTTCGAGGACGAAATTGGAAACAGCATGGCAATCGACGGGATGGTTTGTTTGCAGACCAAGCTGGTGGAGACGGAGTACCCGATCTGGGCGCTCTTCATCGCGTTCGGCATGGTGGTGCTGGCGATCGCGCCCGTGCCCCTCGTCTGGTTCCTGCGCAAGTTCAAGATCTGGAAGGTCGAGGCCGACATCCCCGCCGTGAGTTGGATCAATCGTTTAGCCGGAATCGTTGTGTCTGAATATGACAACACTATCTCAATGATATGAAGCATACAGCAGTGCCTTGTGCCTAAGATACTAGTTAGTGGTGGGAGTACGATACTTGATCGATAATCATTCCTGGATCATTTGAGTACCATTCTTGACATGTAGAGCCGTGAGTTTGAATAATAATAATGTTTATCTATTTGCGAGTGATACACAAATATTTTCAATTCCCGCAGGGCTGCAAGAGCACTTATGACGGGTGTGACACTTTTCCCTGCGAGAGAGAGAAGACCCCTGTTGAATCCTCCGTTGATTTTAGTTGTTATTGCACAATGGCTTACGATAGACGACGCATTCAAAAAACACACACACACACATACATACAAGAAGTTTGGTATTCCAGACGATGAGTGTTGATGATACTATAGTTGTAATTGTACCAAAATGTTTTTTTTCTAGGCGAGCAAGTGTCTGGGCGCTACCGCGTCTACGACGTACATGCTCAAGTCGGAGCAGTCGTTCAACCGGATGACCGAGTCGGCAGTGACCGTCGACTGCGAGTGACGCCCCAGTCCCTCCATCACCGCATGTACATAGTGCGCCCCCCACGCGGGCCCTTCCCACAACTCTTCCTCCCCACCCCGCCTCGCCCTGCCTGGGTGGTCCGTGCAGCGATACAGGTTGTCAGGCAGTCAGCCGGTGAAAGCGCGGTAGCTATACACGTCCCCGTATACTTCTTAGCATTGTTTAATTGTCTCCGTGTGAGAGAGTGAGTGTGAGTGTGTCATATTCATCTATATGTAGTTCTCTCTCTCTCCCGTTTGTTCGCGCGCCCCCTTCCGGTCAATTCAATATTCGCCCCTGCTCAAGCACGGCTCATGATGATGTGAGAAAGAAGGAGATACAAAAGAGTCATATAACATCCCTTTGAATGCACATCCCCCGTCTCAATCACATCACTCCACCCCCCACCTAAAAATCCACCGTTATAGTATATATCAACACAGAGTTGGCACACAGATTTTCTATCTCTTTGTATGTTTCATATTTCTTATATGTGGTTTGGTAGTTTTTATATGTAAGATCCGTTGATTTTTATTGTCCAGATTGGTGAGAGGCCCCCGGTCTCAACATGCGATTGCGATTCAATAAACGCCCTCTAAGGCATTCAAATGTGTGTCGAGGCCATGGGTGGGGAGATGGCGAATACTTGTTGCGAGAGGCAAGTGTAATACCTGATCGCTTGTGTGACCCGGCTAAGCCTGCGCACCGCCGCTTCATAGAGAAGCCCCTACGAATAAACTAGGCAACGATTACCGAGATGGGAGACGATGCAGTTCCTGTGAAGCGATCCAGTAAGTTTTGTTATGGTTGTATTTTTATGCTGAAGCATGTGAATGTACGTATAAAACGTTTGAAAAGGAGAATTAGAAGAAGACAGTGTCGTGGTGCGCGGTTTGGTGTGGCTGTATTGTCCGGTAATTTGCACAATATTCCTTCATGAGTCACTGACCGATGACCGATGAGACCGGCTCTTTTTTTTGTCGCGCGCATTGTTTTCATTGTTTTCCTTTCGGGCGTTTGAATTCATGCGATTTTTTGGTTCAGCGATGCAACCGGTTTGGTGTTTTTGCTTGAACATGTGGGTCAAATCGGATAGATCACTCTTGTGCAGTGTCTCACGTGCATGCTCTGCTTATTTCTGCGGCTGTTTCACGGCTATTTTACACGCTCCGACCACAATTCCATTTGACCAATCGATTGTAAAGCTGACCGGGACCGTTGACCAAATCTCATTACACGCATTTCCGCTAATCGTGAATCACTCCATGTCTGTGAGTGATAACGTGCAAAAGCGCCGCTAGTGATAGATGTGCGGGCGTTTTACAGCCGCTCCGCTCACTGTTTATCACTCATCAGTCTATCAGCTCCGTTCGCACCGCGCGGCTCACACCAACCTCATACCAGTTTACAACCTTGTTTTGTTGTTGTTTATGCCGCACAGGTCCTGTAGGCGGTCCGCGTATATATATATAAACTTTGTGCTGCAGCAGAGTGTGTTTACATATTTTGGCGCAGAGCGATTATGATCAGAGGATCGATCGGTGTGTCCTTGTGTGTCGCGGAGGGTGAATAGAACCTCCTCTCGCTCTGTTGATCACGCTCCATTTTTTGTCTTCCTCCACTCATCAACATTTCTGCATTTCTTGTTCTGCTACTGTTGCGAGTGCTCGCGAATCATGCGATATAGTTGTCTCGCCCCCCTCCCCCCCTCTTTTTTGCGTGGTTCGTACTTGTCGAGCTGTTTCCCACCGCTTATCTACACGCGGATCAAGAGGCGATTGCTGAAACGGGGGACTCTCGGCTCATTGTCAAGCCGGATTATGTGATTAAGTGATTACTTAATCGCCCGGCGCGTTTCTCGCACACAACGTGGCCGTACATGTTTGGCTGATGGGGGGCGCGCGCCCGCGACTTGTTCAAAGTGTCGCCGAAATGTCCATTTACCTACGAATCCCCTATTTATCTACGAAAGCTTACTTAATACTATGTTTGCAGAGATGACGACGACCGAGGAGCAGTTCAACGCCGTGTTCGCGTGAGTATCGGGGGTATCAATTGATTATGTTCTGTTTCATGCTCGATCGAGCCGCTGACATAGCGATTTTGATGGTTCGAGAAAAGACTCGAGCATGTTTCCGTTGATAGTAGGACGGAACTGCAAAAAACATGGAATCGATCTGACCGTCCTACTATTGTTTCCGTTTAGTCAGATCGACGCCAATGCGGAGAAGTACATTGAGCGTCTGCGGGAGGCGGTCGAGATTCCCTCGGTGTCTGCCGAGGCGGGCCGGCGCGGAGAGTGCGTCAAGATGAGCCACTGGGCCAAGCAGGTACATATACTTTCAATATACTTTTGTATAATTTATTAATTCAATCAATAATTTATCCAGAATCGCTATATCCTGACTATACAACAAGTACATAGTTAAAGTGATAAGAAAAATGTTCGTGGAATGATTGAGCTGAGCGCTTAAAATAGGTTTTATTTAGTTTGAAGTTCGATAAGTTCGCATTTACATGAATGGTTACGGTAGATTGTCCCTTTCTCTTATCATCCTTTGTGCTATTTTCGTTTCCGTATGCGCGATAATCGACCTGACCTTTCCAATGTCAATCGCAAGCTTTTGTTGATTTATTCTGATTCACGAATCGAATTTTATTAATGAGTTTCGATGTACGATCCACACTCGATGATCAGTGATCATTGATGCATCCATCGATCGTAAATCAGAAAAAAGATCGCGTGGCGGTTTTCAATATCTGTCTAGCTCTTCATTGAAAAGCATCGCAGCTGTACAAGCGTTTTTATTATACAAAGTGATTAGACCATGACCGACTCGCTATATCAGTGAAAACGATAGTGCATGCCATTCGAGACAGGCGACGTTATCTCGCGCCGTCTGCAAAACACCCCCGGTCAGCAAACTAGATATGTGAGACATACGTTTGCTTGACGGCTTTCACGTGGCAACGAGCATCGACTGCTATAATGTAATGTTTATTTTAATCGTCAAAGATGTACATACATGGGAAATACAAGACATCTTGTTGCAATATTTGGGTGGGAAATGATGCTGCCGTGTGAGACAGATCGCTAGTATATGAAGTAGCTAGCACCACGTGATTTCGAGAATACCGTAACCCGGTTCTCTATTCAGAAGCTCGAGGCTCTGGGCGCCAAGTGTGAGCTGATCGACGCCGGAAAGCAGGTGAGCAAGGGAGAGGTTTACTGTACGTCTCTAGATCCAGAATCTAAAGACAGGGATTAATTACAGTTTAGAGACAGTGCTAGATGTACACTAACTTCTTTACGTGTATGAGCTTTTTTTACTTGCTCTCTTGTTTCATCTTGTTTAGGTACTAGAATTACACTAGCTTCATACTCGATGCAGTGGCAGCTACTTTTTTGTGTATCAACATGTTTTCGAAACAATTTCAAAGAAGAAAATATATATGTCCTTTTGTTAAATTTCATAGAAATTTTGAATATGTGCTGAATTATGACTATTCATCTGGACTAATATAGTCTCATAGATGTCCGTCGAAATACCGCCACGTGACATTTAAAAAAAATTGGATGTGTACCTGGTTGAGGTGCTGGATGGCGTGGAGCTGCCGCTGCCGCCGATTGTGTTCGGCATCCTTGGCGCGGACAAGAAGAAGAAGACGCTCTGCGTGTACGGACATCTTGACGTCCAGCCCGCCAACAAGGCTGTGCGTCCCTCATCTCTCTCTCTCTCTCTCTCCCCTTCTCTCTCTCTCTCTCTCCTTCTCTCTCTCCCCTTCTCTCTCTCCCCTTCTCTCTCTCTCTCCCCTTCTCTCTCCCCTTCTCTCTCTCTCTCTCTCCCCCCTTCTCTCTCTCCCCTTCTCTCTCTCTCTCCCCTTCTCTCTCTCTCTCCTCTTCTCTCTCTCTCCCCCACTCTCCTTCTCTCTCCCCTTCTCTCTCTCTCCTCTCCCCTTCTCTCTCTCCCCCCTTCTCTCTCTCTCCCCTTCTCTCTCTCCCCTTCTCTCCCCCCTCTCTCTCCCCTTCTCTCTCTCCCCTTCTCTCTCTCTCTCTCTCTTTCTCTTTCTCTCCGTATTTAAATCAAGTTTATTGAACTCTCCGAAGTGAAAAGTATCGTATGTTTCAGGACGGCTGGGACACGGAGCCGTTCAAGCTGATCGAGAAGGACGGAAAGCTGTTCGGACGCGGATCCACCGATGACAAGGTGCGCGTGAATTGATTGATTGATTGATCGTACCGAAACATGGAAACTTCTTTTTCTCTACCATTTACTGTGTTTCTCATTTTGTAGTTTTGTCTTGGTTGTGTACAGTATACTTTTTTTCATTTATACTATTCCTCATCGATTGATTGATTTATTGATTGATTTATTGCAGGGACCGGTGATTGCATGGATGAACGCCATCGAGGCTATGCAGCAGAAGGGCGTCGAAGTTCCCGTCAACATCAAGGCACGTGCAGATTCGACTTTTTGTTGTATAACTGAAAATTGCTGAAAGGCTTTATAATCGCTCTTTTCAGTTTGTTCTGGAGGGTATGGAGGAGTCTGGCTCGGAGGGACTCGACGCTGCTCTTGAGAAGCACAAGGTTTGAGAGAGAGAGAGAGAGAGAGAGAGAGAGAGAGAGAGAGAGAGAGAGGGAACGACTTTCAGAACGACTTTCTGCACGACGTTGACTTTACTTGCATCTCGGACAACTACTGGCTCGGCAAGAAGAAGCCCTGCATCACCTACGGACTGCGGTGGGTTAGGAGGGTTACTGTAACTGGACATCTCTTACGCTTACCACAGAGCCGCTTGCAGAATGGTCGAAAAATTTCGTCGTTTTCTCACTGCCTTTGGTCGCAAGTTGACCCGGGTCGAATAGGTTTTTGTAAAAGATATCGGTGCAATGTATGATTTCATTTCAGTGGCATCAGCTACTACGGTATCGAGATTGACTGCTGCAAGCAGGACCTCCACTCTGGCAACTATGGCGGCTCTGTGTACGTTTGTTGTTTACTTGTTTGTTTACTTGTTCGTCTTGTCTGTTTAGGCACGAGGCGCTCAACGACCTCATGTGGGTGATGAGCCAGCTCGTCAAGGTCGACGGAGAGATTATGGTGGGTTTCGAAAAAAATAGTTTGCGAAATGAAATTTAGGAATCTCTAGAATAAAATTTGGTATCATTTCCTGACGATGTCCCGACATGATAGATTTTGAAAATGAGTTTGCGAAATTAAATGCAAGAATCTACTCGGGAATTAAAAAAAAACTTGTGGATGAGTTTTTCAATTACGTTCTCTCTCGCTCTACGTAATTGTTATAAGTTATAATGTGCTACTTGATTCGATGTAAATATTTTTCTCCAGATCCCTGGCATCATGGACATGGTGGCGCCGCTGACGGCTGACGAGAAGGCCCTCTACTCGGCCATGGACTTTGACAAGGACGACTACGCGTGCGTGGAGTTTTATTTTTATATCAAATCAAATATTTATCCACAATCGCTATTTCCTGACTATACAGCAAATGCATACGGTAAATCACAAGGTGAATTTATAGGTTATAGTTTATCACCGTGTTGAGTACTTGGGCATCATAGGAAACATAACAGAGCCTACGATAGGATAGTAAAATGGGAAAAAGAAGAAACATTCGAACAGTGGACAAACCCTTTTAAAAAGATTTGTTCAGAATCAGCAATCACATTATGACATACACGCAGATTCTAACAAACAACCGGTCAGACCCGTGAATGCCCTGATTGTGGAAAATCGTCTCTCGACCCCCTCCGTAGAGTGAATCTCTTGAATCTGGGGGATACATTTACCCATACCCTGATTGTTTGATCGTTTGCAGGAAGGACATTGGCGCGCACGGTCTCACCAAGAAGAGCAAGGAGGAGGTGTTGATGGCGCGCTGGCGCTACCCCTCGCTCTCCCTCCACGGAGTCGAGGGCGCCTTCCACTCTGAGGGAGCCAAGACCGTCATCCCCAGTAAGGTACGCGCACCGCATCGCTTTCATTGTTTCGTAGGGAGAAATTCCAATTCTGCGCTGAGGGACATACACTCGCGCGCCGAAATGGTATTTCTCTTTACGGTATGAAAAAAATAAAAAAAAACATGTTCCATTCATTTAAGCCCTTTTCAGTGCTTCCGTAGTGGTAAATTTGATGTAGAATGTGTTTTGGTATGTTGTGATGTGCACAAGAGTGCTGGGCCGGGTTGGCCAAGTGGATAGCGTCGCAGCTTGCTAAGCGTACGGTCGCTGGTTCGATTCTTCTCGCGGGCAATTGTTCTGCCGAATTCCACTACCTCCCGGTGGGCCGCGTGAACCCACTCTCACTCTCTGAGAGCCCTACCATCGGCGGCGGCAGTTTTTTAAGATCTTCTACCACGCCTCGCATCCGGAACTGGTCACTTCGCGATGTTCACGCCCATCTACCATGAACAGTCAGGACTCGCGCCGCACTGTTCCAGCCAAGGAGCCCCAATACCCCACTGTAGGATTGTGTGTGCTTCCAGATAACCCATCATGCTACCATTGTATGTACATGTCGGAATCAGGCTGATAAACAAACAAACAAAACAAGAGTGCTATTTACTGCGGACTTAGGGACTTAGAGTTTGATGATTGTGTCGTTGTGGAATTGGCGTGGCTGTTGGCTAATTGGTTTGGCGTTTGCAACCCCCGCGAGTGCGAGCTTTGATGAGTGGGATGAAAGAGGAAGCGATGCGTTTGGTGTGTATGTGTTTCATTAGCATGATGTGCCCGTTTAGAACCCCCTCGTGTCTTTGTGGCGATTAATGTGTAGTTGCCCCCGGTTGCCCGGCGCACACTTTTGAGATGAGTCGGTAAAGACGAATAGAAAAGAGGAAGTGTTCTTTTTTCACCCCTCTGATCCTCTTATCATGGCTTCCTGTTTACGAAAACAATAAAAAAACATACTTACTAGCCTTAGGAGTGAGAACGGCTTCAAAAATCGAATTCATTAAACCATAAATGATGCGCCACACATGAAATTGAAATGTCAATGAACGTTGACAGTTGACATTGCACTTGGAAGTAACACTACGATAATGAGACCACGCGACACTACGATAATGAGACCTTATTCCCGAAGCGACCTTTAGCGTTTCGATATTTGAATGATAATTATGTGGGATACATTTAGGAAGTGTACTCTTACATACTCCTACTCCCACTTATCAGTGTTTATCAGGGCAGAGCTATACATACACCAGACAATTGTAGTGAATACGTTTCTATCTCCCCTCATATCTAGGGGGAATAAGTGTGGCCAGATAAATGTTTTGATCTTTGCGAAAATTAGTTTTGTGGTGAAAGTCAAACCGAGGGTCCAACGTGGAATAGTTCATTACCATTCAATTTCATTACCATTCAATTTTAAAGTGTATGCACTACCATTATCACTACACTTGATAGTAATAGTCATGTGTTCGTCTCACATGGGCCATGAGAGATGAACAATGAAGAATATCAATTACGCTAGCGCTCGCTGTAATTATATATGTCGCTGGGTATACCGTAGTAAAATGACCAAACAAATGTTTCCGACAAAAACTACTGAGCTGAGAACTACTAACCTAATTAGGAGAAATAACTGAGAGGCAATACATGTAATAACACTATGCACACATCCGGTTTCGGTCCCTTTCACCAGACCGGATGTGTGATCCTACCGGCCGGGACCATCATCAGTGATGAGCCGGTAGGACAGGGGCATTGAAATTATACTTGAAAATAAATGGGCATTGATCATTCTATCGTCTTCTAACAAACATAAAGTAAATAAAAATAAAAATAAAAATATGGGGGAGGGGGAGAAGACCGCACAAGAGAGTGCTCGGTGTTCGACTGAATGTGGGTGTGGGTCTTGGGTCGTATGGACTAAAATATATAATATAAGGACGTATACACGAAATACGTCATAATAATATTACACTACCCAGTTCTATCTATTCACAGTACACAGTCTCATACTTACAATCACATTCATTATCACTATTATTCCATTGTCGCAAATACAATAAAATTGCTAAAGCGAAACTTCGTCGAGCACAATGATGAACAAACGGAACCTAAATTCACATAATATCGCGATTATCATGCTCTGAAGTTGGGGCGCTAGTCACATGTGTTTACTGTGGTGTATTTTGAGGTGGAGTATATAGTGATATCAAATATGACAGTCGCATCATGTGAGTGTTCCTATACTGTGCTTAGAAAGGTACACTCTTTCACGAGAGACATTAGATCAATTATATTAGTTATAATATTATTAGATAAGTAAATGACACACATCACATGATAATTTAATTGCGACAATAGTTTGTGTGAGTAATTAATGCGAGAGTTGAATCGACGAGAGTGCATAGCCTACGTTGAAGAGAATGCGCTCCAATACGATTGTGATTCAGAGAGTTCAGAGCAATCATAACAATCCATTGTGGTCTAGTGGTTAGGACTATTGTGATTGTGGACGATAACTCGATAACAAATTGACTGTCAGTTACGTTGCGTTTCAGGTTATCGGCAAGTTCTCGATCCGCACCGTGCCCAACATGTGCTCGAAGAAGCTGGACGAGCTCGTCTACAAGTACCTCAACGATCTGTGGGCCAAGCGCGGATCTCCCAACAAGATCAAGTGAGTCGGAGAGGGAGAGAGGAAAAAGGAGGGAGAGAGTGTGTGTACTTGAGAGCAAGAGAGAAAATAGGAAAGAGATAGAACACCAACCCGCATCAAGTCATTTTTCCACGTCAGAATTTCATTATATTATCACTATCCAATATACCCGCTGTTTGTGTATTCACTATAACAGACACAGCTAACACACACGAAAAGCTTGAAAAGGTAGTTTTCCCAGTGGGAAAGTGTGATTCACTTTAAAAAACACACACACACACACATCTCGCAAAACAATCAGGCGTCGTCTTTGTGTCTGTTCGGTTTCAATCCAATTAATCCTCGTGGCAATCAAGGAATACAAACGCTGGGAAAGAGTGAGTCTTTGCCCTGAGTGACACACGCTTTTCCATACATTGTGTCATCTGCCAGCAATGGTGATCGGCATTGTTTCGCTGCCGATGTCCACTCATGCGTTGTTGACAGACGCGAGTGCACCGAGCGCCCGGCGGCCAAATGACATGCAGCATTGCAATTGCATGGTTCGCGATTGCAGACCTGCTATCCTCGCTAATCCACAGCGAGCCACCGCCGTTGCCCGCCTAAATTGAGACGTCTCTTTTTGCGAGTCGCTGTAATTGACTCAACACGAAATGGAGAGTGTTTCTCTTGTTTGTGTGGAGCGCGCTGAGCACTGAATGTGTGAACCGCTAAAACGAGCGAGCACTGCACTCGAAGGGGAGAAGGGCAAAGGAAGAGTGAGGAGAGGATCGAAATAGCCAGCCAGACGGATTGCAGAGATGTCATAATAGTGCAGACCTGCAGACTGCCTTTCCTGACTGTCTCTTTTGTTTAGGCCGTTCAACTTCTCTCACGGAAAGGCCTGGCTCGGAGACTTCAAGAACGACCTCTTCCAAGCTGGAGTGCGCGCCACCAAGAGGGGTACGGTGGCCAAACAGATCTATCGATCGATTGATTGATTGATTGATTGATATGGATATTTATTGATTTTAGTGTTTGGCGTTGAGCCCGACTACACTCGCGAGGGCGGATCCATCCCCGTCACCCTCACCTTCCAGGTGTGTATGTCTGTTTAACAGTTTGTATCTTAGTTTTACATTACAGCAGTTTGTATCTTAATCTTAGTGAATACAAATCGCATTCGTAGCCAAAAGAAACCGAGGGTTGAGGATAATTTATTCGAACAGAACAGCGCTGGGAACGGGGAACGAGGAAATACAAAATAGTGGCATGTGTTTTCTAATTTGGAAATTTGGATGCGTGTGTGTAACATCGATGTTGTGCTGCAGCAGGCGCCCCTCTATTTGGTCGAATGCGTTTTTTTGCGAGGGGATGGTTGCGATGGTGTGTGTTGCGATATTTCATTGGCTAAGTAGCCGGCGATAGGCTCGTGGTAATTAACTCTATGCAAAATGGTACGCTATCTGTTTACGACATGTGCTCCGCGGAATAGGTTGCATCGGTGGGGCATACCAGTTGTTGATGGTACACTAAACGAGGTTAGGAACAGGAAATGTGGTGGATGCGAGAGAGCTTGCACACACATACACACACACGTCGGGTTTAGGAGAGATGGTGTTGTTGTTTTGCAGGAGCTGACTCGCAACCCGGTGATGCTGCTGCCGATTGGAGCGTGCGACGACATGGCGCACTCGCAGAATGAGAAGATTAACAGGTAGGGAGGGAGGGGAGAGAGAGAGAGAAAGAGAGAGAGGGAGAGAGGAGGGAAAGAATCCTGTTTCAGGTCCAACTACATCCAGGGCACCAAGACGCTGGCCGCCTACCTCCTCGAGCTTGCCCAGTAGACACTTTCTCTCTTTTTTCTCTGCCCCTCTCTCTCTCTTTCTCCGTGTAGATAGATGTGTTGTGGTGATAGCAGCGATACATGTTCAAGTTTCATCGACACGAGTCCCATACCAATCCCCATCTGCGTGTTGCTTTCTAATCTAATAAACATTGTCTTCGTTGTGTGTCGGTTTGTGAGAAAAAAAACGTACACACAGGTTTGCTAGTTCGCTTGTATTCGGGTCGCGTACTAGCTTCCTATCATCTAATGAGGATCATTTTTGGGTGGTTGTCCTCGCTTCCTCCCGTACGGACTACTATTGAGATTGAGGCAGGGAGAGAGAGAGAGAGAGAGAGAGAGAGAAAGAGAGAGAGAGAAAGAGAAAGAGTGAGAGAGAGAGGTCGCGCTGGCTTCGAATTGCAGTGCGTGAGAGGTTTTCACTTCAAGAGGCTCGAAAATGGGAGACGAACGCAACACCCTTCCCTTTCAGACGCCCCGCGTCCTATATGTACCGTCTCACACTGATTTACCTATATCATTTATCCTCGGATGACGTGATGAGTGGTGAATAACACGCTGCACTCATTTCGCGTCGTGGATTAGACGGCGTTGTGGAGAAGGCCAAACTGTGCGTCTCTCTCTCTCTCTCTCTCTCTCTCTCTTTCTCTCTCTCTCTCTCTCTCTCTCTCTCTGCCCTGAGTCGGTGGAGCTGCTAGTTGTGTGTGGGTTGCTCCTCGAGAAGTGCGATCTCACTGCTGCATCTTTCCGAAAGAAAAAGGCAGTAGTCACGCCGACAAACAAGTCAGAGTGAGGGTGTTTCTCACACTGCAATTAGTCGACATGTACTGGGGCGTGTCCAGGTCTCTGATAGAAGGAATAGAGAGAGAGAGAGAGAGAGAGAGAGAGAGAGAGAGAGAGAGAGAGAAAGAGAGAGAGAGAAAGAGAGAGAGAGAGAGAGAGAGAGAGAGAAGAGAGAGAGAGAGAGAGAGAGAGAGAGAGAGAGAGAGAGAGAGAGAGAGAGGCAGCTCCTCCTCCTCCCTCTCTCATCATCACAGTTCGCCGCTGCCTCTAGTGGTGAAGTAGAGTACCTTTTATCTTTCTCTCACTATGTGTGTATTCCCTCGCTGTAAAATTTTTCGCTGTGTGTGTGTGTGTGTATGTGTGTGTGTGTGTGTGTGTGTTACCGTCTCCCACAGCAGCTCTCCGATAATTACGTCGTGAAAATATATGCAGAACCCATACAAGTATTTACCGGCACGGGTGGGGTTGGGAGAGTGAAACAGTGGTGGGGAGAGGCGCGGCCAATGGGTGGGGTGGATGTGAGGAGAGAGAGAGAGAGAGAGAGAGAGAGAGAGAGAGAGAAAGAGAGAGGGGGGGAAGGGAGTCTTCTATTTTCTCTCTTGTCTCTTTGTTTTGCGTGCGGATGTGACGCTCGGCTCCGGGTTTCGCGTCCGGAACCTCTCACATACCCAGTTTAGATGTCCTCATTACCTTTTGTATTCCTTTCTCTGACTCTTTTCCTCTCTCTCTTTCTTCACTTCCTCTCTCCCCTCTCTCTCTATCTCAATCATCTTTTCACTCTTCACATTACCCATTTACCTATTCCTTCGAGAATAGTCTTTTTCTCGATAGTGAATAGTGTACTTTGCAATTGCACACACAGCATATATCGTACGGTTTATATTTTATATATTCAGAGCGTCTCCCATCTCCCATCTATTTCCATAAAATATAGTAGATCGATTCTCAATGTCATCGGCGAAAAGAAAACAATCAAAAATAAAAATTGACGGCATGTAAACTCCAGGCAGCTAGTGCATTATTTTATTAATAAAATGCTTGATCTTTTTTTTGAATCAGCTCACGTATAACGAACTTTACGTCTTACATGAGACCTATGAAATAATAGTCGCCTCTATCACATCCCGTGATGCTCACTGTACGCGCGTTCTTTTGTTCACTCTGTAATCATTGGGAACATCGGACACTCTTACTTACTTACTTGAATACTTGAATGCTTCTTCAGCTTGCAAGCGCGGAGCCCATCTTTCGCCACAGTGAACGGTCTCGAGCTGCAGTTGCCCACTGCTTGTAGTCGTTCCTGCGCCCATAGAACAGTTTTGTATTATTGCGGACAGAATCTGCCCAGCGGGTTGGCGGCCGTCCGGGTTCTCGAGTTGCTAATCTTCTCTGTATTGTTCGAATGTACAGAGAAGATCGGGCACTCTTACGGTGTAAGTAGTAATTAGTATATAGTATTTCTCCACATGCCTCACTGTGCTCGTAATCTCTGGATACCCACGAACTTCTCGTGCCACGAGTCAATTCACACTACACACACACACGTGCGAAGACATTGTTGTGATCGTGTGATACCGTGCGGGAGAGACGTTGCATGTGTGAGATACGCATTTCACCGCTCTCTGTTACTTAAGTTGCGGTCAGTCTCTTCGAAACACTCCCGAATGCCTCCGAAACACTTCGGAATTGCTTTTCGAATCGCCCTTAGAACACTCCCGAATTGCCTTCGGAATACTCCCGAACACCCCTGAACACTTCGGAATGCCTTGCTATGTCTTCGAAACACTCCCGAATGGCTTTCGAAGAGACTGACCGCACCTTCATGCAGATGAACGGGAGCGATGTGATGGAAGGTCCTCTAGAGGAGTGCGTCGTCTTCCACATTGTCTACCCCGACCCGGCAACTTCCATCTACACCATAGGTGAGTTCATATCAACGTGTCACCGTCAGATCTATGAACAATCGAACAATGGCGTTGTCACTTCGCTTTCTTCTGTCACCCTTCAAGCGTTCCCCGACAATATGTGTTAGTAATCAGTGTTCAGTGATGTATTCTAATATGACATATAACAACTAGCTCACTTCATGTTTACACTACACTACACAAGTTTTACTAGTAATCTGAATATCAATGTCTCAGTCATAAACAGTCACGGAAGTAGAGAGAGAGAGTGGGAGAGAGAGAGAGGGAGAGAGAGAGACTTTTTCAGTGCCATTTTTCTTCGTATACGTGTCGATATTCGTGTTGGGGATTGCGGGAAACGTGGCAGTCATCATCGTCACATGTCGCAACAAAACACTCCAGGTATGGTATCTAATGTCAAAATCAGCGATCCTTGGCAATGCGCCCAGCATCCGCCGCACGCGGACGGTTGACACGCGACGTGTACCTGGCTCTCTCTTTTATAGTACTCTCTCCTCATGTTCTCTCACGTTTGTTGAGCGATGCATTCGAAAATGATTATATATATATATCTACTTTGATTTCCCAGAAGCTTTTTTTCGCGCGCCTTTCAAGAGCAGTCTTTGCAATATGCGCATATGTGTTTCGAGTCGTTTGCTTCACAGTTGTCTCTTGTGTGCCTCGAAGGGGAGAAATCCCTCTCCTTCTCTTTGATTCGCCCCCGCTCCTTCTTTTCTGCACAGGAAAACAATGACATCAACACCGGCACATTCAAAATTTTAATTATTCCAGCAATAGAACCAAACCAAATTATGGCAAGCTTTTGGCAGAAATCCATGATTAATGTTTATAGATTGTGTGAAATCAAAATAGTGTATGCAAATTACCTAATAAGTGAATTGGTCTGCAATGTGTGTTCAACTACAGAAAACGAGAGCCAGCGAGAAAGAGAAAGAGAGAGAGAGAGAGAGAGAGAGAGAGAGAGAGAGAGAGAGAGAGAGAGAGAGAGGGGGGAGAGGCGGGGGGAGAACTGATTAATCGCAGTTGAATGGTTGCGTAAGTAGGGACGGTGCGATCGCTAATATTCTAGGATGCAGCGGAACAGTGAGGCACACAATCACTTAAAAGGTCTAGGTTGAGATGGACGACTATAGTACGTCTGTCTCGAATAGGCCGCGATGACAAGCGCATTATCACACAACACACAACAATGCAAAACACACAATATTTTCAGACCGTCCAGAACATGTTCATTCTGAATCTGGCGGCGTCTGACGTCATCGTTTGCCTTCTCTCCCTGCCTATCACACCAGTAACCAACATCTACAAGAATTGGTTCTTTGGCTCGCTGCTCTGCCGGCTGATACCGTGGGTGCAAGGTGGGTGAGACACAGACAACACACACACACACACACACACACACACACACACACACACACACACACACACACACACACACGTCGCAACAAAACACTCCAGGTACACACACACACACACACACACACACACACACACACACACACACACACAGAGAGAGAGAGAGAGAGAGAGAGAGAGAGAGAGGGGGGGGAGAGGGAGGTATGTGTGACTTTGCTATTCCAGGCGTCAGCATCTTCATCTGCACCTTTTCATTGGGAGCGATAGCTGTGGATAGGTTCGTGAAAGAATCATCGCGTTCCAGGGAAAAAATACGCTAATTCGTGTAAGAGCGGGGAGAAAATTCAGCCTGTCATTTTGTGCTCACAATTCTCAACTCTGGGTCTTTCTCTCCCTTGTCTTTCTTTTCGAGTCTACCTATAGCCTGCGCCAGAGCGATAGTTTTCGATCTACCTCGCTTGCATATCGAAATACGGGGCCATAACCGTCTACCTCTCTTATTTTGCGCGCTATTGCCGCGAGCTGACTCTCTGTCTTCCTCTGATCTACCCCACTTCACGCAACTTATTGCGAGTATAGAATTATAGTCTCTATCATCGCATATCCTCTTTGCAAAAAAGTGGTGGGGGAAAACTCAAACACACACACACACACACAAGTGAAGCGATTCATCAACACGGCAGCATAGCCAATGAGCGCGGCGCTCCGGCGAGACACTCTGACTTTTTGAGAGGGCGCAGCGCGGAAACGGACGAGACAGTGGGCAGAGTGTGGAGGGTGCGGTTAAGCCGCGGCTAATTGACAGCGTTACATATACATGGATGGGATGAAAGTGGGATCGCTGCTCTACATGCGATGAATGCAAAGTGCTCAGTGAGTCTCTCTTTTCGGCAGCCGCCCGCCAGCGAGGCGAATATATTATGCACTGCGGGATGTGCATCGCGATGCTGCAACGTTACAGTAGCGGGAGAGACGAAAATATGCATGCGTACTTTCAGGTACATCCTAGTTGTCCGCCCGCACTCGCCGCCGCTCTCACGAAAGGGCGCGTTGTGGGTGGGTGTCGATGTACGAAACAACAAACGCGTAGAAAACGACCGTGGGATTCAATCCGACACTAAACAGTCAACGGCAACAAAACGGAATGCTGTTTGTATGTTGCATGACTGAAGCAGACTAGACTAGTTTTAAGCCGATTTCGGAAATCCGAAATGTTACAGGTGACCGCTTGTCTGTGGACGCTGTCCGTGATCGTCACGTTACCGTACGCCATCTATATGTACGTGGAAGACTACGAGGTAAGTACGTTTTTCTCACTTTCCGGCATCAGTGTTGTTTTTCGGGTGTACTAAGCGTTTCAGGGCATTTGCGGTAGCTTCTGCACCGAGAAGTGGCCGAACGCACAATCGCGGAGAGCCTACACGATGGTACTAAATAATTTTTTACGGGTTTTTAATTTTAACAACTTGTGCAAAATAAATGTACAAACACGACAAGAAACGGAAAAAAAGACTACAACAAAACGAATCTCGAATCGGGAGCCACTCGTTCAGATACTGTATATGTGTATATACAGTATCTGAAGGTAGCATGCTAATATGCCATTTGCAGATGGTGATGGTGGCGCAGTTTGTGGTGCCGTTCGTGCTGATGGCCTTCTGCTACGCCACCATCTTCAGCCGACTCCGCAGCCGCGCCAAGGTAAAGATAGAGAAGACACGACCTTTACTGCGAAACACTACCGAAATACTACTGTATTGACCTGTCGTGCGCAGCAGTTATTCAATTGAATAGTTCAACCACAAATTTGACTGAATGTTTCGTTCTCAAATGTTCGAGAACTGTATTTTCAGCACTCGTTGGCTACAGTAGCATGCATGCACTGCGCGCTTTCGAGTGATACCGCGCTGGCTACTGTAATAATTGATATGTGTGTGTGTGTGTGTGTGTGATAAGTTTGTGCGTGTTGCTCTGCTTTCGTGTCGTTTTTACACTCTCCGAACAGTTACACTACATTTGATGTGGCAATAGTGTTGAGTTTTTCCAACGTTTTTTTCCCGGACGGCGGATGAAAAAGGCGGATAGGACAGGAAGTAAGTTAGTGTGACTCCGATTGATTACGCCTCGCCGCTGCCGTACAATACTTAGCGTTGCGATATTACAAAAATAATGCAAATGTGATGTACCTCGGTTCAACTTTTTTTCGCTGTCGATATTTCAATGGTCTTCATCACTCCCACGCAGGACAGATATCGCAGGGAGCAATTAGCGTTTAAAAAATTCAATTCTTCAATCTTACAGTTCTGCAATTATCGCACAGTAGTTTTCTGCAAACAGGTGTCATTCGTCTCTTTGAGAGAAGCACTCTGTCTAATTTCTTCGTGATTTTGCCTTGTTTTCGGCCCAGTTCAGTTTATTGGAGGGAGAGAGGGAAGGAGCGGAAATGAAGAGGGGACGGGGTAAGCTGGGACAAAGCGCGTGCTCTCGAGAGAAGATCCCCTCCGGTGATGTAACATTTCGTTTCTGTAATTGTTTCAGATTAATTGAGATTGTATGCATATAATATGCGTGCACTACCACAAATGTCCTTCCGCATAATGTAGTGGTAAAATGGAATCAAACGAGACACAACACCCGTGTACTTGTGGGGATGTGGGGAAAGAGGAGATTGAAAGGAAACACAAAGCTATCCTCTTGGAGAAATGAAGCGACGCAAACAATAGCACACTCCTTGCTCTCTTTTAATTGAAATCGCACAGGTGCGTCTGCGTAAGATGGACGCTCGCTCGCTGGCGCTCGAGGGCGGCCGCGACCACAAGGAGGCGCTCAAGGACGATAACAACGTGAGTGGTCCTCTCCAGGTGGTTATATGTATGCAAATTCAGATGGGCCTGTTTCTCGATAAACAGGAAAGGGAGCGGCAGCGACTGCTGCATCAGACGAGGTAGACAATCACATGACTAAATGCGTTTTTTTCTTCAAACAACAATTTCGAGGGTGATGACAGGAAAACAGTCTAGCCACAACCCACACACAACAAAACAGTCTTCACAACAATCGAAAAATTGAATCGGCACGTTTATAAGCACAACAATGTTATGTAAACAGTGATTCAATTTCAACTCGGTCTGATATGATTTACTATGAGTAACGATATGAGGTTGATGACAACAAAAGACATGAGAAAAACTAATTAGGTGACACAGAACACGAGTCGTTTCGAACCGTGGTTGTAGTTTGTTTTGTTGGTTTGTGTGTGAGTCATATCCACTCAAGAACACGAAACAATTAAATTCAGTGTCTCGCGTCCGGGAACCTCATGTCCCGTCCAGATGTTCTCATTACCTATTGTGTTTTTTCTCTGACTCACTTCCTTTTCTCTCTCTTTCTCCCTACATAGTTCTATTCTTTCAATAATCCACGCACTGGGGGGTCGATCAGAGGAAGACGGAGAACCGTCTCGATGCTATTGCGCGCAAAACAATAGAATTAGATGGGTAGAGCATTTAGATGGGTTGGGTCGCTCGGGCTAATTATAATAATTTTCATCTGATATTGAGCTGACTTTGGGCTATCTGTATCAAACATCTAGCCATACTTATATCACAATCCTCGTTCCAGACGCACCACGACTATCCTTGCCGCTATGGTAGTGATGTTTGGGCTCACCTGGCTGCCGCATAACGTCGTCTCCATCATCATTGGTCAGTACACACGTTTTTAAGAGTTTGATCTTTGACGTAAAATTAGTGAGAGCCTTTTTTTCCAACGACAGCTCGCACTTACCTTACTTCCGCGATAGAAAGTTTGCCGTTTGTAATTTTCAAAATGTCAAATTCTATTTTTAGTAGTACATACATACACATATCTGTCAGGAAGTAAGGACTTCACCTCTCTTACATGAACATGGGTGGTATTTCTTTGAAGATCGTCAAAGTTAACAAAAAAGTGCTACTAACAATATGGAACATAACATATTTGGAACAAGTAATTTTGATGTTTACCAACGTGACTGCAGAGTACGACGACGAGCAGACGTTCTTCCATCTTTTCGGGAGAAGCGAGTGGGACGTCAGCTACCTCACCAACCTATTCACACACAGGTATTACAGGAAATCATGGAGAGGTATATAAATGTAATAATCAGCGTAGCAATGTATTAGTGCATATTTGAATTCGCTCCCTTCCACCAGACCAAACAACGGAATTTTTTTTTCCACAATAGAGCTAACTGTGTTACTATCTCCAACATCTCCAGAATTGCTTCTCTTCTGTTTTTTTTTGTTGATGCGAATTTCGCAGTGTTGCACAATAGAGAATAGCAACTACAAAAACCATGGTCCCAAATCTTTCAATAGAGAAGAAAAGAAACTGGAATGCCACACTCACACATTTGCAGTATCGCGATGACGAACAACATCACCAATCCGATTCTCTACGCGTGGCTGAATCCCACGTTCCGAAAGCTGGTGCTCGAGTCGTGCACCCGACGGAAGAAGAAGAGCGAGCAGAAGGACAATGCTGACAAGGGAAAAAAGTGGGTTTCTTTAAATCTTTGTACGAGTTTTTATGATTTCATCTATTAAAAGTGTGTGTGGGAGCGGGTATTCGGAAAAGGGAGAGAGATTTTTGCGGGTGTTTTACGCATTCTTTCAGCGTTCGAGGCCACACTGTCTACCGCGAGACGAACGCGGTCGTGTTCCAGAATCCCTCGTCCGCCGCGCCTATCGATAGGTCGTGTAAGTAATTGAGACTTGTTTTCACGAGAATAAAAAACACACACACACATCCGAATTGTTTGCAGCGCTCACTCTGCCGACAGTGGAGACGACGCTGGCTGTGGACGCTGTGACTCTGGATCGACTCATTGATATCTCTGATCAGGACACGATCGTGTGAGGCCCTTGTCGATAGATCGCCTCGACTTCCGTACCATCTCTCCACCCCTTCCCACCCCCGGTGCTCGACTACTTACAGTGTCATTTTATGTCTGATAAATTGGATTTGTATCGTACTTTTTTGTTAGTATTACATTCCATCGCACTGGAGACTGGGGTCGAAATAATGAGCCACTGTACCTTTAATGTGACGAAGCAAGAAGCAAGTACTACATTGCGTTCGAAATACAACATGTATTCGGTCCGATCACCATTTATTCAGCCGCATGTAATATGTATGCATATGTTCACATCCCAATCCCTCCGTCTCTGCGCCCTCCACCTAGCGCCACACTCCCTCTCACCGCGAAATTTGTCCAGCGTCTGCGCCTCTCCGCAATCACCACGCTGCTTCGCCGCCCGTTACACCTCATATAAATGAATATATTGCGATCCGGAGAGAGAGAGAGAGAGAGAGAGAGAGAGAGAGGGCGCGGCTTGATTGGTACCGATAATGTGTACAATCGCTGCGTGTGTATGTGTGTGTTCGAGTAGCCCCGATGATGTTCGGACGACGCGTCTCCCCCAAAACGATGTCACCTGATGCGTGATGCTCACTTCCTGTATTCCTATCCACCCCTCTCTCTCTCTCTCTCTCTCTCTCTCTCTCTCTTCCTATCCTCCTGTATTCCTATGCACCTCTCTCTCTCTCCGGTATGCAATCCACCACTACTCGTCGCCTCTTCTTTTTTGGTATGCTCCCTAGAGCGGCGATGCGGCGCGCTCTCAAAACAACAGCATGCGAGAGTGGATTTGTGCGTGTGCGTGTGTGTGTGTGAGAGAAAGAGAAAGAGAGAAAGAGAGTAGCCGGGAACTTTCACAGTCGCCAGGTCGTGACACTACTAACTTGTGCTGACCTCGTGTGTGTGTGTGTTGCTTTTTGTGTTGTTGACCTGTCAATTGGCGTTAGTAGCGGCGGCAGCAGCGCGTGAGTCAAAAAGGTTGCAATTCGCAAACGGGGATAGAGAGAGAGAGAGAGAGAGAGAGAGAGAGAGAGAGGGAGAGGGAGAGAGAGAGAGAGGATGATTCATCCATAGAACAGGTGCGCGATTGTCGCCCGATCCCACGGCCTCTGAATCCCTCTCTCCCTACATCGCGTTTCACAACACCATTTACTCACTCCCGGTTTGTAATTCGGCAGATTCACACCGCCCATGATTTCTGGATGCCATACTCGCCCAATACTCGTACTCGTCCTTTCTTCGCCACCACCCAACCCATTCCTGCATTTATGCGCGGCGCGAGAGCTGCGGAATAATGTGAGCCGAGAGGTGTAATATACATAATCACTCACTCATTTCTCGGCGGTTTCGGAAGCGCTGCGAGAGTGGCGAGAGAGTGTGGGGTAGTGGGAGGGTGCGGGGTGGGGGTGGCTGACCGCCGGCGGCTGACAATCGCAGCATTAGGGCTTCCGCTCTCGAGCTCGGTGCCGGCCGTATCACTTGTGGGGCGTCCCGGCTGACCAGTCTTCACTACTCTCCTTCTCCGAGAAAACAGCATTCCCTACCCTTACCACCTCATTTGCATATCACCGATCATGTAATCGCCGCGCGGCTGCATTCATTTCATCGCGCTTCTCGCTCTCCTTCAATTAGTCTCTGGAGCGTGTGATTGCGTGGGGTTAGGGATGACTGGATTGCCTCTCATCCTGATCTGTCATTATCATTAGCGAGGTACGCGCGAGCTATGGCTCAATGCACCGACCGCAGCCCGTTGCTGACAGATGGTCGAAATAGCTATACGAGAATCAAACTCTTTCTCTCTCTTCGCTCTATCTCTTTCTCGCCAGTTTAGCACCCCGCCGTTCCTTCCTCTTTTTCGAGCCAAGCCTGAACGTTCCGCCTTCCGTAATAATGCCGGGACTTCATTCCGGGACTACCGGATCCGTGTGTCAGTAGTTGCATCATCGTCATCCGTAGCAGAGAGTATGTGTGGAGGATTAGTGGGATTGCCCCCGGGCCGGATCCAATAATGCAAATCGCGCAGAGCGGTGGGTCGGGAGCCAAGTGTCGACACTGATTAGCAAGGGCGCATCCATCGGCGCTCCAGACTCTACAGCTGCACGCACTACTCCGCACTACTCTACTCTTCTATTACCCTACTACTCTGGCATTTGCATATATCTATATACTCATTCACAACTTTCTTTAGACGCCTCGAACATGATTGCATTTCGCGTTGTTGTTGTTGGTCTATGTTGGCAATCAGTGGCGCTCGATTTTTTGTGCGCGCTGGGTAGGGGGGGATGTTATTAATCCGGTTGGCACTCTCTCTTCTTCTTTCTCTTTCCTGCCAATGACCGTAGTAAGCTGTGTTTGCGCGCCGGCTACCGTAACGCTGTTTGGATACGTTTCCCATATTTGCATAGTAGTTGTGGTAGGCGTTGTTTCCGCCGTCTCTTCCCACCCACTGTGTGTGACTACTAATCCGGTCATATCGTGTTTCGCGTGTTTCACCCTCCCTTTTCTGATTGTTTGAGTTACGCGCGATTCGCCTCCTATACTTTTGCGGCAACACACGCCCTCTGGCCCACGTTCGAAATGGATCGGGTTTGACAGATTCGTCGGCAGGGGCAAAATGAAAGAATGCGCGGCTAGTGTTTGCAACGCCAGTATGCGCTCGTTGGCACATTGCTCCTCGGGGAATGTCTCGAATGAATATAGGGAGAGGAGGAGGCGGCGGCGGCTGCTGCCCTCTGACCGCGTCTCTCCTCCCCACTCGCACCAAATGCGATTTGGTCCTCCAGAGAGACGCGCCGCCGCTCAACTATGTTTGACGTTTCATTATCACTATATGTGCGGATTGCAGTCCCTCCTTTCTCCACTTCTCACTCGCGCCATTTCAGATCGTGTAAATGCATGATAGCGGCGGAAGAGCGGGAGCGGCTAATGTGCAGTCGTTAGGAAGAGTACTCTCAGTACCCTTCTTCTGCCCGAGAGCGCGTCTCTCTTTCGCTTTCTTTCTTCGCCATGTGTCCTTTCTGCAAAGAACGCGCTTGTGCGGCGAAAAAAGCCGTGTTCTTCTGGCGTGTGTACAAGTAGCGATGTGACATTTGGCTAAAGTAGAGGTGAGACTCAACTTTTGCTGGCAAAAATCCCTCAGAAAGATCTCAGGAACGTCCGCGCACTCTCAGAAAGATCTCAGAACGCGGCCCACCCTCAGAAAGATCCTCAGAAAGTGCCTTTTTGTATCATAAAGCGGCTTTTTGATACATAATCGAGTCTGACCTCGCCTTAATCGCATGAAATGTTAAACTACTCCATCTCAGGCACTCCTAAGAGTGAGTGCGAGAGTGCGGAGACATGCCTCATGTCACCTCATGCAGAGAGGCACCTGCCCCGGGTTAGTCTGATTAGTTTCCCAGACGTGTCACCCGCAGACGTGTTTCATCGCGAGTAAACAAGTCACGCCAACCTCTGGCCGCCGAGAATGTGTCCTAGCTTCACTTTCTACTGTATCCCCGATCGCACCTCTATACTATGTGACTGCGGTTACCTCCGGAAATGAGTGTTGGATTGGCAGTGTGTGAGGGAGGGGGTTGGGTGGCAACTGCGCACCTCTATCGCATCCTTCTCTCTCCTCTCTCTCTCTCTCTCTCTCTCTCTCTCTCTCTCTCTCTCTCTCTCTCTCTCTCTCTCTCTCTCTCTCTCTCTCTCTCTGCTCACCCTGTTACAACCTGAGCCCGAGAGAGAGAGAGAGAGAGGGTCAGCGCTCCAAAGACAGTTGTCGCATCGCCTCCAACCCGAGAAACGGCAGTGTGTGTGTTTACGCAGTTTCACTATACCTTTTCTCCGAACGTCTTTTATTAACTCTTATAAACATCTCATTATGCACATCGTCGCTTCCCCGCCCGCTTGCCCGTCACTTTTTGCCGTTCCGCGTATGCAAATGGTTGCAATCGGCTTGTGTGTTTTCTTCGCTGATGTGTCTTTACGCCGAAAGAGGACTTGTTGATTTCCTCCCCTCCCTCTCTTTCCCTACCTCTATCTCTCTCTCCCCCTCTCTCTCCCTCTCCTTCCCTCTCTCTTTCGCACGCGCGGCGTGAGAGAGCAATTGCCAGAGCAAGAGCTGCCGACAGCGCCCCGGCGGCAATATTTCAAGCACAGAGAGTGACTCTCGCGCTTCGCAAGCGTATAACATATCTTGTTGCTTCCCACACTCATTGCGGGTCGGCAGGGCTCCTGTTTTTCACCACCACCGCCCGAAATCTGTGTGTACTCTGTGAGAATCGCTAGGCTTCTATTCAACTGTAGCGGTGCCCGTGTAATCTTGTAATGAGAGGCAGTGGCTTTAGGAGAAGGAGGCGCGACCTAACCTCCCCCTAATCATAATCGACGCATAATCCTTGAGAGGATGGGCCCGAGAGCGCGAGCTCATTATTATTCCAACGGCGCCAATTCTCTATCGCTTGATTTATGACAAGTCTCTCTCTCTCTCTCTCTCTTTCCCTCCCTCCCTCTCTCTCTTTCTCTCTCCATCTCTCTCTCTCCCCTCCCTCTCTCTCTCAGTGCGCGCCTCCGTCTCACGCATCTGTGCTCAGCTGTTGCATTGTGGTTACTGTCAATTGTCTCTCGACCCATTCCACATGCAAATCGAGTGTTTATTTGCTCGCTTCACTCTCTGTTTTGAAGACGTTTCGATCGTGTCGTGATCGTGAAATGCTACCTATACGACTTTCGCGCCGCTACTTTTTTGTCGTCGTCTCACCCAAATGCATAATGATTATAGATGTGAAGATGTGTTAATTTGCAGGTGTGTGCGCGCTATGCAATGTTGATTCCGGTGTTGTTTGTGCTGGCGTTGGCGGCGGCGGCGGCGGAGGACGAATTGCGACTCGTGCAGCGGCCTTCCAACGTCTCCGTCCCACTCGGACAGGACGTCCTTCTCAAATGCGCCGCCGAAAAGAGCGAGCTACTGTCAGTAAGATTTTGTCAGCTTTATTTTGAGAAGCTTTCAAAACCGTGTATGTGAGCATGTACAATGCAGTATGTGAGCATGTACAATATGTGAGCATGTACAATGCAAATCGGAAAATCTGTGACCCTTTCTTTCCCCTTTTTTGCGTGATCATGTAGGAAGTTGTTAAACAATAGTATGTTCGCATGTGATATCACCGACTTTCGTTCGCAGTCGAGTTTTTAGCGTTACACAAACTTTAAAGCGGGCGAGTGAGATAGTGAGAGAGAGAGAGAGAGAGAGAGAGAGAGAGAGAGAACGTACATGTGTCACCCTGCGTCTCGAATTTCATATCTCTGTTCAGCTACGCGCAATGGAAGACGAACACGGATAGTCTGCTGGGATTCCATAACGCCGGGCCGCTCAGCGTGCGCGGCGGACGATACAGCTACGTCAAGGTGGGTAACACCTCTCTCTCTCTCTCTTTCTCTCCAACTCTCAAACCTTGCAGGAGTCGCCGGAGGAGCTGCACCTTCGCATCGAGCGCGTCTCTCTGGAGGACGACGGCATGTTCGAGTGTCAGATGATCCGACCAAGTATGGACCACGTCCGAGCCAGCGCCTTCGTCAACGTCGTCGGTGAGTGAACGTAATGTTAATGGTTCCTGCTTATCTCTATGATTAGTTTATGTGAAGAAGACATATTAAAACTGTATAATACCACATAAAATACTTTTATTGAAGTGTTCATTTCCACGGCAAGAGAGAAGTAATAACGAAAAAAGGCAAGCAGGAAAAATATGTGGATAAACAAGGCTAACCCTAGGCTGACCAGTGCAAGTGGTCAGCTACTTATTGGAGGGCCCTTTCAGTGCCGCCGACGCGCGTCTACTTTGCCAACTACGTGGCGGGGTCGGACGTGGAGGTGCAGGAGGACGCCACCCTCAACATCACCTGCGTCGCCCCGCACGCCAAACCACAAGCCGACATCGCCTGGTACGTGTTTAAACATTATTTGGAGGAAGTCCTGATCGAAGACATACCCTCTTTCTCACGTGAAAACGCGCAGACGCCTTTTTCCCTTTTCCATGATTCTCTATTTACCCGTATAGCAACAAGGAAAAGGACATTTTGTTTGCATTCCACCAATAGTCTGTGACTTTGTTCAGGTACATCAACGGGCGTCAGATCACGGAGAACATCCAGCACTGGAACACGTACAACCTCAACAAGACGGTGACCTCGCAGTCGGCGCTCCTCTGGAAGACCAGGTTCGGCAGTGGCGTTTTTAAATGGCAGTGTCCAGTGTTAGATGACCAGATCGACAATGGTGTTTTGAGATTGATGTTTTTGGAAAACTGTAAGATGCTAGGAGTCTCTCCCTCTCTATTGTTATATTCACTTGATTCAAATTCGTGTTTTCTTTGTGATTACACTGTATTTGAGAATCGCTAAACTTCATATTTGCAGGCGCGGCGACCACAAGAAGGTGATCACTTGCGAGGCGAGCCACGGCGACAGTGTCGGCAAGCTGCGCGCCAACCTCACCCTCTCCGTCCTCTGTGAGTCTCTCTCTCCCTCTCTATCTCTCTTTCCCCCCCTCTCTCTCTATTGTTATCACTCGCCAATCGGCTGTCACGATCGCCTCCTTCCGGCGCCGCTCTGATTAGCATATGCGTTCTCGCCCCCCACCGGCGGCGCTTTCATCTCTTTCTGGATGGGGTCAACGCGCGTTGCCCTTTCCGCTCGCGCTATGATATACAACCCGACACCTGACCACACGCCGAGACAGTTGATCGCTGGACAATGGAGCGCGCGATTTGAATAGAGAGCGAGCTAAACGGTCATCGAGCCTGATTGAATGCCAGCCATCTGTTGATCTCTCTGCGTTTCAATCGTGAGAACGCGCCTTTTTTCGCCTGGCGGGTTGCCATATTCCGGAGTGAGAGTGAGAGTGAGAGAGTTGCAGTGAGTGTAAGAGGGAATGCCTCGAGGGATCTCCGAGACACGGGTCAGATATTGGCGTGTGTGATGGATAGGAATGGGAGAGTGGGAGAGAGGACGAAAGTGTCTTGAGTCTTCCCCGAGAATCAATCTGCGCGAAAAGGCGAGGTCAGATTCGACTGATCAAAAAGCCGCTTTGAGGCGAGGTCAGACTCGATTATGTACCAAAAAGCCGCTTTATGCCACAAAATTCACTTTCTGAGGATCTTTCTGAGGGTGCGCAGCCGTTCAGAGATCTTTCTGAGACGCTTTTGCTAGAAAACGTTGAGTATGACCTCTACTAAACGCATAAAATTCACACGTCTCTTTTTTTCAGATCCGTCCGACCGTCCGCAGGTGTCGATCGCTAGCGGCGACTCGTACGTCAAGGCGGGCGAGAACGTGACTCTTGTTTGCGTGGCTGCTGGCGGCAACCCACCGCCAGCCCTTACATGGCACCTCAACAACAAGCTCATCGACCAACAGTACCGCTACGACGTTTCCGCACAGGTAAGAACTCGCTGATTAGATTAATAGCCGAGAAACCACCTGTTTTGAGTGGGAGAGAGTGTGTAACGGTCATTATTCGTGGCACTGTGCCGCATCGGTGATTTATCGTCGCCTTGCGTGAGTGACACCCCCTCGGCAGCTGTCAAAATCCGTCATAGAGAGAGAGGGAACCGTAATCCGCACACACCTCGTGTTACGCAATGGGGCAGTGGGCAATCGCAATTGTCTCGCCGGAAGCTAGAGAGACAATGGGGGGGATGCGCGGCGATTGTTCCGAGTCTCATTGGGTGATGCAAGCTCGCGAGTCGATTAGTTGATCGAGTTATGTGTCGATGAGGTAATGAATTGGCAAAGGGCAATCTCGGCGCATCTCTCCACTTGATTGTCCATCTGGCGTCACCGACGAGAGGGGGGCTGAGCGCAAAGACGCCGCCGCGACACAGATATGCTAATTGGGAGAGATGAGCCTAGGGATTATGCAATGCTCATGACGCCCTTGTAATCGAGCTCTTCCGAGAGGCGACAGCCGACTGGATTATTGGGGGGAAACGTTTTGTGAGAAAAAAGGTGATACGTTTCAGGAGACGCGCAACACGTACTCGTTCATCGCGGAGGCGTCGGACAACATGGCGGCGTACGAGTGCCGCAGTCAGAACCTCGCCGGCAATGCGCCGTTGAAGAAGACGGTGCAAGTCAAGGTGGCATGTGAGTTGATTCTTGTTTTTGAGAGAATGAATCACATCATAAGGCTCCGTGTTATTTCAAATCTATCCACATGAGAATAAACATTCCAGTTGCTCCGCAAGGAGTGGACATTCTCGGCGAGGCCACTCTCAAGCAGGGCGCCACCACCACCGTGCAATGCCGATCGCGGTATGTCATACATTCATTTCGATATCATGTTCAATCACCTTGAACGCTGTAATCTATCTCGATGTTTAGTAGTGAGTAGGTCTGGTTAATTCAGGTCACTTTCCATAGTATAGCGTGAAATAGTAGTGCAAGTGTGGCGCGGGAGAGATGCGCGCTAATTGTTCTAATGGACGGCGCCCGCGTCAGCGATCAAATCACGACGACGCCTCCGCGCAAACACGAAATTGTTCCGCGCCGCATGTAATGGGGACTGCTGGAAATAGTATACATGTATCAACACCCTTTTTTCTGACTGTAAGCTCCTGGTGTTCCGCTTCCACATTAGTTCGTCCTTGTCCCTGTAGTACTGCATCCACGTGAGATTAATTAACGATCACACAGCGCGGGAAAGAAGACATTCCAAAAAAGATTCTTATGGTACACCTTTTCAGCGCCGCCAACCCGCCCGCCAAGATCTCGTGGCTAGTTAACGGGCATCCGGTGCCGTCGAACCAGCAGAGCGAACATCAACAGGTAAAATTGGAATCAGAATCAGATTCAGAATAATTATCTCAAATCCAGTAGTCATTACGTAAACTACGGTGAAATAAGTTTCGGTACGACAATGCCTACTGCGAGTTCCAATACGACTCCATGTCCAAAGGCCGCATACGTGCTATGGGGGAAAATGTGAGTATTAAAACGGTTAAAATGTTCCAGGCGCACGGCACGATCTCGATCTCTAACCTGACGATCCACTCGAACGAGGTGATGAGCGCCGGGCACCGCGTGAACGTCGAGTGCAACGCGCGCAACGACGAGGGCGCGAGCAGCAAGCAGCACCTCATCAAGATACTCGGTGAGCGCTTCAGCAGGTTCATCCGGGATTGCTATAGCTGTACATGACATTGCCATCACAACAAAATGAATGAAGTTCTTCACCGCGCTTTTATGCGCGATCTTATCATTCTCTACGTTTTCAGCGCCGCCACTCACGCCCAAGATATCGGGTCTCGAGGAGGTGTACGCGGAAGGAGACGTCGTCAACGTCACCTGCGAGGCCGTCGGAGGCAACCCTCTCGCTGAAATCGTCTGGTTCCGCGGACACGAGAAGGTACGCCTGGTTTCATTTTGAATCTTTTCCACTAACCTTGACTCACCCCTTCGCTAACCTTGTAGAAGCACGCCAAGAATAAAAAGAAGCCGCGATGGACAAAGGTAAATAAATACCATGGTTATATGTTATATCCCGCAAGTGTGTCCCCACCTCTCTCTTCTCCCTATGTGTGCTCTGGTGGTGGTTTGTGTAGGCTTCTGTCACGCCAGCGTTTCGTCCACTCCACTGTCACACTGGACGGGATGCTTATGTGAACACGTGTTGTAAGCTGAAACAGCTTTCTGTCAGGCACTGACTGTTATGTGACGCTTGGAATGGAGAATCTTTTCAGATGTCCGGCGCGCGCTCTTCCGTGTCCGGCAACGCTGCCATGTCGACGCTGACGCTGAGCCTCGATCGGAGCATGAACAACCAGAAGCTGCGGTGCGAGGCGAGCAACGCCGCCCTCGACGAGCCTCTCGTCGACATGAAGCCGCTCAACGTCGTCTGTGAGTAGCCTTTTTATGCATCTTGTTGTCTCACTTCTTTGGCTTCATTTTTTTGTGCTTAGTTTTCAATGATCCCCTTTTCCAAGCATTTTAAAACGTCGTCTGTGAGTAGACGTTCTGAGCTTTCTTAACTTGAGTGAATAATTATACTTATCGGTTTTCAGTCGGTCCGCAGCGCGTCACTATCCGCACGCCGGAGGGCTCGCGGCATCAGATGGTCGCGGGACGGTGAGTGGTCTCTCTCTCTCTCTCTCTCTCTCTCTCTCTCTCTCTCCTTCCCTCTCCCCCTCCCTCTCTCAAATCTGTCCCTTCAGCGAGTCTCGTCTGCTCTGCTCTTCTCCGGCCTCCAACCCACCAGCGGTTATTCACTGGGAGTTCTCCCCTGCCGGGTCGGACGGTCCCGTTGTTTACGCTGGCGAGACCACCCTCAACGAGAGCAGCCGCGAGACCGGGTGGACTGTGGAGAACGGCACGTTGTAACGAAGACTTCATCATCTAAATCGACCACTTTATTATGAATCGTCGTAGATATCGCAATAGTTCAATAACGCGCATGAGAGACTCCCAGCATCTACTTGAGCGTCACGACAGCACATGCTGACCGGTACATTTCAGTCGTGTCGTTCACCCCGCTGGAGACGTTCGACGGCACTGTGGTGCGGTGCGTGGCGACACACCCGCTGTGGAGAGCGGCCGTCAACACCACCTTCCCTCTGAATGTGCACTGTGAGTCTGACACAACCGGATGGCTACTATCGCTCCACAGCTATGTCGATGACATGTCTATGTCAGAAAAAAACGCCCGGCAGACACAGAAAAGAGACACTGTTGTTTCAGACGCGCCTCGCCTGCTCGTCGACTCTCCAGTGTCGATCGTGGCCACCGAGGGAGACTCTTTCCACGAGAACCTCACCGTCAGAGCCAACCCGCCTGTGAGCGACTGGAGGTGCGTATCTTGACATGATGTAAACGGAACAATAATTTATACGGTTCTAACAACACGTGCAATATGTACATACAAACGACAAGAAATACGAAACGATTACCTTTACGAGCTTCAATTTGAGGACTCATTCGAACTTCAATGTAACTGGTAGCGAGCAGAGAGGGAAGAATACGTTCACCGAATCCTTGTTGCAGGTGGAGAAAGAACGGCATCCCATTCCAGCAGCAGGTCGGCAACGTGTTCGCGCGCTATGCCACTCTTAGTGGACGACAGCTGAAGGTGAGTAGTGAGTCACATCAAAATCGGAATCAAAGACGATGAAACTATCACAGTCAAATCCAATCAAATCAGATATGTTTATTCGGGATCGCAATGATGATTATGACACGTACATAACGAAGTAACGAAATCGCTCTGTAGTGAGTGGAATATGTTGTGAATTCGCAGCGCGTCTCAGCTAAGAGCGCGGAGGGTTGCGGTGAATACTCGCGTCGCCTATAAATTGCCCCTGCTACGATTCTTCGTGATCAGTGCGTCAATAAAGACCTTACTGAATCAGTGGTTTCCATCGAGCTGTTATTGCACGCGAGTGTGTCTAGTACAATCGAAATGTTGCAGGACTCGGACGCCGGGCAGTACACGCTGTTCGCCACCAACAACGTCGGCACTGCGAATGTCACGATAAACATCAACATCGAGTTCCCGGCGAGGGTGAGTGACGCTTCAGATTCCGCGGTCTCTGCAGCATCAATTTCTCGATCGAACAGTCACTTGCGAGAATGAGAGCTGAAATACGGGAATAACTGTCGGAATTTACAATTATTCGTTCAGATCACGCGCGTCTCCTCGCCAATCACCGCCTCTGCTGGTGAGGCGGTGGTGCTGGAGTGCGAGGCCGAGGGAGTGCCCAGCAAGGAGAACATGGTCAAGTGGACGCGCAACGGGAAGGAGGTGGGTGCAAGGTTGCTTTGAAGATATTTCATCACCAGTCGCACACTCCCATACGGTGATGAGAAGAACATAAGCAGAAGAACATTCATAGGACTCATAGATTCATTCGATGATAGTACTCACATCACCATCTAGATCCCGTTCGTGCATTCTGCCCCTAACCGGGTGGCACTGCGGCTCAACGCCAGCACAGAGACCGCCGGACAGTACATGTGCGTCGCCGATAACGGAATCGGGGTGGTGAGTGATTTTTTTGTCGTCTTGCGTGAGTATCAAATGAGAACCGTAATCCACACACCTTGTGACGCAATGGCGCAGTGTTTCTAACGTGTGTCGTATTCTAGCCTGCCGAATCTCCTGCCTTCCTCCTCGTCAAACGTCCCCCGTCTGTGGTGCAGCTTCCCTCTCTCGCTCGCGCCGCCGGTGCACTCGGAGGCAGGGCCCGGGTGCGCTGCCGAGTCGAAGCCGTCCCTGACGCCCAGTTCGACTGGCTAAAGGTAGGTTCGAGAACTTACGAGTTGCTCACTGCGATGGAGTTGAATGATCCTGTCCTAACACGAAACAACACGGATTTTCCAGTAACGTGTTAGGACAATAACAACACGTTCTATATTGCCCCAGCGAGATGACTTGGGTTACCGCAATGATCATATCACAAATGAATCGCACTAGGGGATACATGGTTTGTTTTCAGGCGGGCCAGCCGATTCGCGCCAACAACACCAAGTACGCCGTGTACAGCACGCAGCTCAACTTTGACACGCACGAGGTGAGCTTTTTCGTACTTTTAACGCACATCACTTATCCTCCCAAACACGATACCATGTACGTTATTGTATTCGTATTTTCGCAAAACCCTCCAATTCATTGCTCCCATGTATGACTATTTTTTGGCCGGTTGAATCCGGGGTCCTCCTAGTAGTCCTAGTCGTGAACAAGATTTCGGATTACGACCACGTCGGCAGAGGGAGTTGGGTTGGGTGGCGTCGGACATCTCGAATTCCGTTCTTGAGTCCGTAGATGGTGCTGTGACGCCTTTTGGCTACCATGAGAGTGGACTGCCACACCACAGGGGCTGGGTGAATTTAACAAGAATGGTTGGCTCCGAGGGGGGTCCAACCAGCGACCGTGAGATTCAGAGAAGAACGCTCTATCCACTCAGCCGCGCCCCCGGTTCAGTGGATAGAGCTATCCTTGCCTATAATGTATAAGAATAAACATCACATTACATTTTACGTATTACGTCACTTTTCACTTTTCAGTCCACCCTCTACGTCTCTGACATCTCGCCGGACGACTACCAGACCGAGTACCGCTGTGTGGCGAGGAATCAGCTGGGTCGGGACGAGGTGGGGCATTACTCTCTCTATCTATCTCCCCCCCCCCTCTCTCCTATTTTCTCTCGACTCTCGCAGAACACTCATAAGTCTCTTGACGCGGAGGCTACACGGGGATTTCGTATCTTCAAATAACTGTTCATATTGCCAGGTGGTGATTCCTGTGGGTCCTCTGTCGCCACCGGACACGCCGCTCCAGCTGGTGCACACCAACACGACCCCGAATACCATCTCCATCTCCTGGCTGGCAGGATTCGACGGCGGCGCCGAGCAGACATTCGAGGTCGGTCGGACAAAATAGGACAAAACTAGCTCACATTAAAATAACATGGAGTGAAAGTACACGCACGTTCAATACAAATCATATTGCACGGACCGTTTTGCTCAATTGAGACAATCAGTACAGGCCAACTGAGAGGCGATAATTTATGATTTGGCTGCAGGTGCGCTACCAGCTCGATGGCGACAGCACCGTGCACTCGGTCAACACCAGCAACAACGTGAGTGGTTTCCTCTGTCTGTCTCTCTCTCTCTGTCTGTCTGTCTCTCTCTCTCTCTCTCTCTCTCTCTCTCTCTGTCTCCCTTTTTTTATTGGACGCAGATGTTTCTGTAACAAATCCGTTCATTCAAACGAACCCTTTTGCAGCACGTGCGTCTCTCTGGTCTGCAGCCGGCGCGCGCCTACCTCTTCCAAGTACGCGCCCTCAACGGCCGCGGATTCAGCAGCGACTTCTCCCGGCCCGCCACCGTCGTCTCCACGCTGACGGAGGACGGCGTGGATGTGAGCAGCATCATCAAAAAGGTGCGTTCATTTCACGCGCTATTACGAAACAGCATGGTTGATTAATGATGGTCGGCTATGATAGCGTGTCTGACACCGGCCCCCTCGGGCTCCCGGTGTACTAGTCGCTTCTAGAGATACATATGTGCTGCACGTTTTGGTGTCACTAGAGGAGATGATGTGCGAGAAGGACCTCTCTTCAACCATTTGCAGAAGGACACGATCCCGCGGCCGATCATGATCTTCTTCGCTATCGGCGGCACTCTGCTGCTGCTTTTCAACTGCCTGCTGCTGTGCTACCTGCAGAAGCGGCAGAGAAGAAAGAAGATCCAGGAGAAGACGGAGATGTTGCGCTCCACACTCACCGGAGACAGCGCGGTGCGACCAGTGCAGGTGAGACTAGCTCCGCCCACTCTGACCCCGCCCCTTCTTTCAGATGTACGGCGCGACGGGCAGCCATGGGGCGATGACGCGGATCGAAGACGAACCAAGAGACGTGAGCGAGGACGATCACAGCGTGCGGACGATGATTGTGAGTGATGAGTGATTATCGATCGATTGACTATTGATCAATTTCCAGGAGGTGAATCCGAACGGCTACATGCAGCAGATCGATCCGGCGTTCTACGAGAGAAACTGTCTCGTGGAATACGAATACGATCGTGAGTGCAGTTCTCGATTTTTCTCTCGATTCAATCAATAAGTCGATAATGATTTCAGCTCACGGCTACTCGAGCCAAGCGGGAACGATGAGCCGCCACCAGGGCACCTATTCCAATATGCCCTACCCTGTGAGTTTGATTCTCTCTCTCTCTCTCTCTCTCTCTCTCTCTCTCGCTCTCGCTCTCGCTCTCTCTCTCTCTCTCTCAACGTGCCCTCTCGCAGGAGCCGCCGCGCGAGCAGTCGGTCTACTCGGACCGCTCACTCTCCCGTCGACCATACAACCCGCAAGACTCCCCCCACCTCTCCACCTTCATCCAACAGAACTCGGTCCGCGCCGGACCCATCCACTACTCCCAGCTCGACGGCGACCTCGTCTGAGACTGGTTCCCCGGAACCAGCCTTTGGTTCCCTCCCGCCCCTGGTTCATCTAGTCTCTCTCTCTCCACTGCCATACGAGTCCATTGTCATAGCCGGCGTGTGTACTGTTCAAGTATCGCTCTGGCCTGTCACTTTGCGTGAATATTGTTACGTTTGCTATTATGTATTTGCGATTGTGTGTTGTTCGTTCCTAGACCTAGAGATATCGTGCGCTCAATCCGCCCCATCACAGATGTTTATGTGTTTATTGCGTTCGGATAAAGTATACGTGATTTTGTAGAATCTTGTTTCAATACTCACTCACCACCACTGTTTTAATGTCAACAATCATGGCACCTTATAAATTTAGAACTAGGTGAGTGTTACATTGAACTGTTTGACATGAATGGGATAACTTTCTTTTCAAAACTGCTACAAATTTACAGGAAATGGTATGCTGGCGTGGGAGACTCCAACTTGTTCGTGTGGGCGGTTCAATATATCACTGACCAGCAAATCGAGCTGTGGTAGATCAGAAAAGAAACCAAAATCCAGTGTCATTCGTTTTCCCTCTGTTTCTTTTCAGTATGTGTGGGAGAGAGATACAGTAAGGAGAGACTACGAAAAATGAAGTTTGAAAAAATTTGTCTGTCTTTCTATCACAAACTCAGATCACATGTTTTCATTGGAAAAGAAATGCGAGAAAGAACAATGTTGTATCTGTAGATGGTACACCAAAACACACCGCTACATTTCTATTCTCTCTTCCGAGTGTACTATAGTACATACTTCCCATGGAGTACTATGGTACTTTTGTCAACTTTTCGCAGTACTACATTCTGATGGCTACGTAAGTATAGTACCCTTGGCCTCACAAAATACTATGAACATTTAATTTGTCACGTTGTTGGGTTGTGGATTTTCACGAAACGGTGAAAAAAGTACATAAATAAATCGATAGCAATTACGCGTTTCTTGATAGGTTCGTTTGTAGGCTGACAGCAGCGACGGATGCAGTAGTGGTGCTTGGAAGACGGAACTGGATCGCTCGGCGCAACTGAAAACGGACCAGTGACAACACTTTCTCGATTCTTTCCATAGTACCATAGTTAAAAAGTATGGCGCCCTTTCATCGTGGTTTGTTAAAGTTCACCTCATTCTAAATTTCCTTCAGTTTCAGTCGCTTTCATTTCTTCAACTACAGTCCCTATAGGTCTAGAGTTGGCAACATGCATCTCTCACAAACAGGCAGTAGTTGTACTATACAATCAAAACACGAAACACGAGACACAAACGCGGTCGCACTCACTTCGGAATTCATGAGAAGTGCCATCCAGGGTGAGATGAAGGCGAGTAGCGTGTTCCAGAGTGGGAAGTACGTGCGTAGGAGGACAATAGCCGCCGTGTTCTGGACATGAGGAATGAAACTTCGGAGAAACTTATAGGTTCGATTAGTCTTCTAAATCAGACATTTGATTTGCATGACTTTCAAGTTGCCTCTGAAATGCGAAGACTCACTTCGGTGTAATTGAATATGTTCTGAAGGGCGTAGTGTAGTGTGATGACGAGTAGAGCTATGAGAAGACCCAGTAGTTCCACCGCCATCTTTGCGTTCCTCCTTCCATGCGAGTTCTTCCTGCAAAGTATTTCGGTTTCGGGTGTGATAGCATTTTCAAAAGTAAATGTAAATTTATGTTTATCTGGTTTTTTTTTGTATGAGCATAAGAACTGCGTGATACAATTCTTCATTTTTACCCCGATATTCGGAGAATTTCTACTGATGTGATTGCTTTCACTACAAAAACCTATATCATGATTTTTTTTACTTACCGGAATGACGAGATGTTCCGTCGCAGCGTGTTCAAAATCAATCCATAGCAGAAAGCACAAATGACAATAGAAATAAGCGTTACGGACATGGAAGTAATATACGTCATCTAAAGCATTTGAAAATACATAACATTGGTTTCGTAAATTCACCTGGTTCACATCTTTTGACACTATCAGATTCAGTGTGACATTACTGTCAAAGGCGACTTGCGAGGTGAGAATATGAGATGTGAGAATGAACGGCGTGACCCATTGAACGATCACAAATACAAACGGAGGCGTTTTCGTCCAGAGCTGTGAACGAATCATGTTTTCAAATTAGCATTCATTTCATTCATAGCATTGTTTTGTGTATGGCGAACTTGCACATTACACAAAACTCATTCTATCAATGATAATATTATAATAAACGTGTTGTGTTGTATATATTGATTTTACCGTGAGCAGCGGCGTGCGTTCGTGCGTAAATGCGATAGTGAAGCAGCGTTGCAGAGAGATGAGGACGATTCCTGGACCGAAAGTGGTTGATGTGTTTGGAATCCCGGTTCTACCTATGCATCGCACGTAGAGCGCAATGTAGACCTGCGCGTACATGAGAGTGACCAGGTAGGTGTTGTTCCACGACCAATAGAACGGCTTCAACATGTCGATCCCGCGCAGGTTGAACGTGGAAAAGTACACGAAGAACCCGATAATGTCAACGAAACCCTGAATGCTTGAATATTGAAATGATAGAGATAAATGGGAAGGTGGTGAGTGAGAGAGAGAGGGAGAGAGAGAGAGAGCGCACCTGTGACACCCAGATCGTGTAGAACACGCTACTGAAGGGTTTCGTGCGTTTGCGCCTCATCACCGAGTAGATCATCCGCGCATACATGGGCAGAGTGAGCACCGCCGCGCCGAGAATGATGTAGCTCTGCCACGACAACATCGAAGCCTTCAGAAGTTCAGGTTCAGAAGACGTGCCGGCTCAGACGACGTGCTATCTGCACCGGAGACTGATGTGAGTCGAACGAACCACGCTTACATACCACTGCCACTTTCACACGCGAGTCTGCACTTTTTGCACCAATGAATTGTACTCAGTCATCTGAATGTCACCTCCGTTCTGTGCGTGAGAAAATAAAATCAATGCAAAAGTGAAATGGAAAAAAATGCGGCAAATCACAAATGCGATCATCATGTATGTATTCGGATGTTGTAAAAAAAAAAGTGTTTTGTGAAGTAGCCGGGAAGGTTCTAGCCCATTATCCATTATCACAATCTGAAAAGTACATTGTAGTTAAGTACGGAATGTACTGAAATACAATATATACTAGGGACCACAATGAGATTTTCAGATGTTGACATATGGTATAGCAATCAATTCAATAATGTAGTTCAGTTCAAACTGATTTCAAAAATATATAATGTTCATAGGCTTCATCATTCACAATGCGCTCAAATTCCGCGCGGCGCGCGCGCACCTGAGCGCGCGCTCACATAGGAGAAGTGCAACAGAGGGCGGCTAGATCAAAGCACTGATGACGTAACTATTAGTTAAATTATGAATATAATCGTTGATAATAAGAGCACTACGCTTTGTTTGATTGTAATCGATCAGTACTTGGAGAAATACGTCATTTATCATTACTCATTTTGGGCAATGGCGGCTAGATCAAAGAACGATGACGTCATCATATCACTCTTTATCGATTTTCACTACTTTACGGAGTACATGATCCCATAAATAAAATACCGTTGGAATCAGCACGAAAGGGCGAATCGTTCTATGCTAATTAGAGCACATCATGCGTCCAGTGAGAAAATGTTACATGATTTCGCCTCACTCTCTGCATCTCACGTTGTGGTCCCTAATATATACAGCACATTCCGTAAAAAGTCTTTAGAATTAAATAAAAATTCAAAAAAAGTTTCTTTTGAGTAATTGTAACTCCGTTCAGAGGCGGAATTCGAGTTGCACCTACAGATGTAGTCTGCATGTGATTGTGTCTTTTGTTTTGTAATTACATCATTATTTAGCGGGAGTTTTACATTAAGTTTTTTTTTACATTAAGCACGTTTGTGCACAGTTTTCTCTTGAAAGAGCGTATTCGAGCGCAAACTACACAAACTTCAAGGCGACTTCAGCATAACTTGTCTACGAGAAAGTACTCTAATTATGACATTATGACACATTTTAACATCCTGACGCCAACTCAACTTCAAAAATTAGAGGGTACACTCCCTTTAAGTCCGATATTTTATGCAAATTTCACACGATCGACTATCGTCATCGTCATTTCTCTCGATTTTCTCGATTTTTCTCGATTTCGGAACAGGTTCGTTTTACGTTTGTATACATTTTGGACCAGTTATTTCGACCAACTTGATTTCTACTCAGGTCAGGAGAAATTCAAACTCGGCGTTGTAGCGGTATTGGAAACTTGCAAGAAAACTTTTATCTTTATATATCAAATACATTTATCGTAAAACCGTTTCCCAATAAACACTTTGAGATGACGGATACTGTACAAAACGAGAGAGAGATAGAGAGAGAGGGGGGGAGGGAGAGTTGTTTTGAAGCGTTATTACGGGTGTGAGCAGCTCTAAAGCTGATGGGGTAAATGTATGCCAGGTCTGGGTAATATATAGAAAATAGGCAGTCAACATTGGGTCTCGGGGAGGAACAATACACGAGAGAGAGAGAGGGGGAGGGAGGGGGGAAACTGTACACAACATCTGGTTATGAGGGAACATTGATGACATTTCTGGAATCGGGTCTCGGCTAGTGCGCAGCCTGGGTGGTCTGTGTGACGGAGAGCCGCCGCGGACGGTCAGCCTCCTCCATGGAGCTGTAAGAGGGTGTTGAGAGAGAGAGAGAGAGAGAGAGAGAGAGAGAGAGAGGGAAAGAGAGAGGGAGAGAGAGAGGGTGAGAGAGAGAGGGAGAGAGAGAAGGAGAGAGAGAGAGGGAAAGAGAGAGGGATAGAGAGAGAGATCGTACCTGCTGAGGGTGCGCTGCCTCTCCATGCCCGGAATAGCCACTCCGTTCAGCACTCCGCAGCCCTTGCACAGAAGGATCAGCGAGCGAGCCAGGTTCTCGGGCTGAACAAAAGATATATCACCTTTTTGGCAATGACAATTCAAGCAAAAAAGTCAAGTTCTTTTCCTCCACTCCTCTCACATGGATCTTCGCTTATCAGAATAGGTACAGTATCTTCGTTCTGCATCGTAGCGGTTTTCTCACATGGACATGGAGCCGGACATAATAAAAGGCCCCAGTCCATGCTCATTGACAATATCAATAATAACTCAAGACTCAAGCTCTGTATTCGCTTAAACCAAAAAAAATCAAACCCTCACCGCCTCGGCCATGACGTCGCAGACGTTGTCAACAACCAGCAGCGTCGTCTTCTTCTTGTTCATCGACTTGTGCGTGGTGTAGACGGTGTGCAGGTGGGACGCCTTCGAGCCGGACACGAGCAGAGCGTCCACACTGAACGAGGCACGTCTTTTTTTACCTCTCTGTATCTCTGTATCTCTTTTTCTCTGTGTCTCGGTGTCTTTGTGTCGGTGTCTGTGATCTTTCTCGATCTAGCCGTATCCCTCTCTCTCCTTCTCTCTCCCTCTCCCTCTCTCTTTCCCTCTTTCTCTCTCTCCCGTCTCTCTCCACCACTCACGTGTCGAGCTTGGCGCCGATCATGCCGCTGAGATCGGTGCGCTTCGAGAACGCGAACAGGTACTTGCTGAGGTTCTTGGCGTTGAGCGTGCTCTTCAAATCCTCGAGGTACTCGCTCTTCTCCTTCTTGTCGTTCTGCAATACGCGTCTACAACGAGTCCACCGTCGGAGGCAGGACTACTCGAGCGCCGCTTCTACGACAGTTAGCCACGCGCGCACGCCGGTCACTTCATTTCGAGGTGCGGTCAGTCTCTTCAACAATGTTGCGAAGGGATAGCAAGAGTGAAGAGACTAGCCGCAACTTGAGCCGCACTGAAGTGACCGGGACGCGTATGTTCACAGCTAAGGTATCTCTATCCGCGGATCGGGGGCAGGGAGAGAGGTGCGAGGTTCGGGCAGTTGTTAAATATATATATATAATATATCGACAATGTGCGGTACGCGGTACGGCAAACTCACCTCATGCTGCAGAACCAGCGTGTATGGAAACATTGTATTAGATGACGTCATCATCAATCAATAACCACTCACCGATCCGAACTTGTGCATGACGAGGTACTCCCACGCGCCGTCGCTCATCACCCCGTTCTCCAGACGCAGGTTGATCAGCTGAAGTGAGCGAGCGTGAGGTGTGACGCAAGGTGACGCATGGTGACACATGGTGTGACGCAAGCGCAATATACGACGCACCTTGTCCTTGCAGTACTCGATGATGCCGGCGGTGGTGGAGGTGCAGTGCACCAGCACGATTCCCATGATGCGGTTCGGATAAGCCATCTGAAAAATGAAAATGATTGGTTCGAGAGTTTGCGAGAAAATTTTGAGTGTTGTTGTTTTTAGTGAAAAGCAGGGTTCATTAGAAAGTAATATAATGCGAGGCGGTAGCGCAGTGAATGCGCGCGCGGCACAATGCAAATCGCAAAGTGCGGGTTCGAAAGAAGTTTCGCTACCGAGGTGGGTTAACGACCTGACAACTTGTCAGCCGCAAGCCATAAGACACTCCGTTATCGTGGATTCTCATTGCTGGTTTTCGAGAACCATGACATCTAGTACTATACTTACTGCCATCTCATAGTTCACAGGAACTGTCACGTGTGAAGCATGCTTGTATTTAATGGTGTAATTAATTTAATGTAATTAATTTGAATTTCATACGAGCTCTGTTCTATCCGGCACGTCTAATCTCTAATACTCCCCTCGAATTGTCCTTTCTTCCAGAAATAGTGCGGGTACACACGTACACTCATATACTGTTTTCCCATTTGGCACGCGAAAACATTACAGCTGCTCTAAATTTAGAATTCACGAACAGTCCATAATAGTATTGTTTGTTATCAGGTCACCATGTCGTTACTGTTTGTCGGAAAACGATAACAGTGATAGGCAGGCAAACCTACGACCATCTTACGTACTTGGAGTGATTTCGTGTCATAATCATGCTATTCCGAGTAAACATTTGATTTGAGTGGGAAGAAAAAGGCAACAACAGAACAACTCATTTCGTGGATTCGTGACTTGTTGTTCCGAGGTTTGGAAAACTCACGGCAGATGATGGCAGTAAACTGCTACATTATGATGCAGGCAAACCTACCGTCTTACGTTCTTATGAGTGATTTCGTGTAATAATCATGCGTGTCCGAATCAGCATTTGCTATTTATTTGTGGAAGGCAATAACTCACGGCGAAGCGGCAGATGATGTTCGCGCCGGCGCCCTCGCCGAAGGCCACGCACGTCTTCACCTGAAACAAGATGGTGTGCAAGGGCCACTATTGTTTTTTCAACTACTGAAACATGTCTTGTAGGTTCACACATTTGGTCTGGTGGACGGGACCGAAAGCATGTGTCATGTGTGCAATGATTTCCTAATAAGATGCTGTTAGTGTCTTTGGAAGCAATTCCGAAGTGTTCCGAGGGGATAGCAAGGTGTTTTGGAGAGACTGACCGCAAGTATACCGAAAAAACGTGACTAACACATACATACCTCAAGCCTCTCGAGAACGCACATCAGATCCTCTCCCATCGTGTCCAGAGTGGGGAATCTGCAAAATAGTGATTAGCATGTTTTTTTTGTTGCATTTTACTGTTCCGTTATGTGGTTTGGAAACCTATCAGGTGGGGTGAAATAGTGAGTTTCTGTATGGTTTCCTCATCTCAGTGTGATTATTCTGAGTGTTTTGCTAATATATGTAAGCCCCACTCATCCGCGGATTCTTTGACTGTTTTCATGGTCTCATATTCTCTTTGTGGTCGCTACCGCAAAGTACATTGTCCATGTTTTCGTCCCCCACTCGATTGTCATATAGCCAATAGCCAGCACGAGAGATGAAAGGAGGGAGGGAGGGAGGGATAGAGAGAGAGAGAGAGAGAGAGAGAGAGAGGCTAGAAAGACAGATTTGTACATACGTATACGCCTGTTTCCGTGTCATGTGCGTCAATATAGCAGTAGAGCTATTTGCCAAGCGCCCCCAATAAATGCTGTATTAGAAGGCTACTGTGTGTGGTGGCGGCGGGAAAAACTCATATGCGAGCCAAAGATTGCCGGAATGAGTGGAAGTGTTGCTGTGGTGTGCTGTGGGGGGCTCCGTAGGGACGCCGAGAGCTCTCGGCTTATTGTGAGCAAGCACCCTGGACGAGGAGGATAGCGAAGAAGAGAGGGATAGAGAGAGTCTCTCCCGCTCCCTCTCTCTCTCTCTCTATTTGGCAATTCGCAATTTTGAACGGACGCACGCACACACACACAAACACATGCCGGCAAATTCAATCACCGAAATGCATGCAAAACTCTCCCTCCGTCTCTCTCTCTTCTCTCTCTCTCTCTCTCTCCCTCCTCTATCTCTCTCTCCACCGCGGCCGCACATCGGTCATTCAAGCGCTTTTATGATTTGAAGGCGTGCATAAAAGTGCATAAAACATGATTAGGAGAGGATGCTACAGCGTAGAGTAAACCAGGAGAGAAATGACGTCATGTGTTTATATTTTTAAAAAAAAACACTCACTCTCCAATGTACTCGGCGGCATTGTCCTCCTGACCGGGCACGCAAACGTGCAGGAAAATCGCCTGAAACATCAAAAGTTGTTTGTTTGTTTGTTTGTTTGTTTGTTTGTTTGTTTGTTTGTTTGTTTGTTTTAACTACCTTATTCTTGACGTCCGCCATAGCTGGGTGGTTGACGAAGCGCACAAACGACTTGTCTACAACATGTCATCAGTCATCCTGCAGCTTTCCTCTCTCTCTCTCTCTCTCTCTCTCTCTCTCTCTCTCTCTCTCTCTCTCTCTCTCTCCCGTTCTGTTTTCGCCATCTATGCCACATGCCTTCCTCTCTTTTCCAACCACACTGTCCATTGTTGTTTCGTGTTTTCTATGGTCCAGAGCCCACGTGTCATCTCATCGCAATAAACACACGTTCAATATCGAAACTTCCGCGATATCAAGCGCATTGGATATTATCAGCGCCAGCGGTTTTGATAATTGCCTCGCTGACCACAGCGACACGTCACACGTATCTTATCACATATGATTTGATTTACACCCCCAACACGCCACTTTCACACGTTGTTTACGGGCGCGACTCCCGGCTTTCCACACACTCCTTTGCCACTCTAGCCCTCTGAAAAAATTCGAGAGGGGGAGCGAAAGATTTCACACGACTTGTGGCTAAAAGGATTAGATGCGAGCCACCGGGGGGTAAGGGAGCAAGCGTGACAGCCAATCAATAATTAGCCTCAGGGCAACACAGAGTGTGTGAAATAGAGAAGAGGGAAGTTGCGAGGAGTGAGAGAAGCGCGCGACTCGTTCGGATATATGAAATCTCGAAGCGATATTGCGTATGTCCGGTGACAAGACTATATCCGAGTTGCCCTATTTCGCAATCTTACATTGGCGGCTAGAAAAGGTGTTTTGTTTGTGTGACAGGAAAGGGCAGAATTCGGCTGCGATTTAGAGTGGCAGGATTGGACAAGTTATCACTGTTATCAAGCTAACTCTAGGGCAACTGTCAACACTTTAACAGCTTTTCGACACCCGCTAAAAATAGGCTCCCATGTGTTCGATAAAGACCAGCTTGCATGCATTAGCATAATACGCATCAGTGTGTAGAGAGAAGGGAGAGTGTGTAGGTTTCTTGAGAGGCGAATCATATCCTACTACATACACGGCACCAAAACGCTGACCATATCTATAAACACTTTAGGCCAGATACAGTAAACACTGTTCATTTAACCCTCCATCTCTCTCTCTCTCTCTCTCTCTCTCTCTCTCTCTCTCCTCCCTCGACTCACGGTTCGTTCCGACGTCGTGGACGGTGAGGATGACGGTCTTCCCGTTGCGCTCCTCAAGATTGCCCTGCACGTAGACGTGCAGCACGGAGCCGTGATGCGTCTGCACCGCCACCATCTGCAACAAACCCCATGTGTACATATAGAACTGTAGAATTTACGTGAATAGTAGCTATAGCCATCTACCACGACCATCTGCAACCGCGTTGCTCAGATGTGTCTTTCTGCGGACGTTCGAATTTCGAATTTACAGTGTAACCATCTACCACGACCATCTGCAACAAGCAAATCCACACAGTACATTGTACATGTTTTTTTCGGAATTGCACACATGATTATGACATCTTAGGCATCACGGCATCTACAATACTATCGAAATGTGTGTGAGAGAAGGAGAGTGTTTACATGAATAATTGTTGTAACCATCTACCGTCACCATTCTCAACGAAATCAAATGTGTGTTTTTTCGGAGCCGCAAACATGATCATTTGACATCTTAGGGATCATCTTATTAGGCATCACAGTAACATGACGTTACCATCCTACAACCACCACTCAGATGTGTATGATAGAAATGTTTTGAACTGCGTATGATAGAATTTTCATTGTACTCCAAACGCATTCTCCACAGTATACTTAATTATTATAGCCATCTACCGCGACTACGACCATACCACCAATACGCATCTACTTCTCTTAACTCATAAGATTCTACGCTCAGAATTTGAATTTCACAACATTGTGGTTGTTCGGGACAATGCCAATATTACGAAAAGAAATTATGGAAAGAAAAATTGTCACCTGTAGTTCGTCGGACATAGTGTTGGATGAGAGAGAGAGTGGGGGGCTCTGCAAACGTGCGGATTGTGTGAATGAGCGATGGAATGGACGAGGGAACGACGCGGTACGATGGGTGAGACACACACTATGAAACACGATCACTGCCCAGCAGATAACAAGCGGCGTGTGTGTGTGTGTTTTCGGCCGGCCTTCTCTCTCTCTCTCTCTCTCTCTCTCTCTCTCTCTCTCTCTGCCTCCCACCAGTGCCAGGGGAGGAGAGACAGAGAGGGCGTGGTTGGAGGCGCGATCGATAGATGCCCAGAGGCTCTCTCTGGCTAACCCGGCAAGTCTCTATCTCTCTCTCTCTCCCTCTTTCTCGCTTTTGACGAGAGCCGCGCTGTGGCCTGGCGTAGTATATGCAAATGTCGGCGGCATCTCTCTCTCTCTCTCTCTCTCTCTCTCTCGCTTCCTGTGAAATAGGCCAGCTGCTCGCTCTCTGTTCTTCGCACAACAGACTCACACAGCACTCTGGCACGCAAACATTTTCGAATACCATTGGCACAACAACAGAAAGAGAGAGAGAGAGAGAGAGAGAGAGATGGTCGTCCGGAATGGCAAATGATGCGATAGAAAATAGCAGACCGCATGTGAGGCTGTTTATATAGCGAGCGAACACACACACACATATAAGTCGGGCTCAATTGATTTTTTCGCAATAATATGGAAAACTATGAAATAGGTAAATATTGCGACTGAAGTTTGCAAATTCATACCATCATTAAAAAAATGCAAATCACGTTTTCAAATAGTAAAAGTTTCTGAAAATCCAAAACATTCTGTCGTTGCATTGTAAAATGGGCCCATGGACAGCCCATGGACAACTTTGCAGAAGTGCAGCGAGAACTCATCTGCACAATCGGCCCTGGGCCGATTTTGCAGACGAAATTCAGACAGTCTGTAAAATCAGCCCGGGGCCGATTTTACAGACGATTCGCAGACAAAGCGGGCAGAACGGCAGAACCATCTGCATTATCGGCCCTCGGCCGATTTTGCAGACAGACCTGATAGCTTGTCTTGGCAAAACATTCGCCGAGCGCGAGGTTCGAACTCGCGAGATAAGATCAATGTTCGCGGTGTTACACCACTACACTACGCTGGCGCATGTTGCGTGCTGCATTAACTAATAGTCGACAGCGCGCACTTCAAAAAAGTATTGTGACAGCTACTGCTAATTGTGTGAGAGTGAACATTCAAATATCAAATGCTATGTTTTCAAAAGATTAGTTCCTTGGTTTCGAAACAATTACATTCACAAAGTAAGCATCATCAAGTCTCGTCTCTTTGAACGCAGCGCATTGTTTCCCGTCTTTGAGAGAGAGCAGCGCAAGCGTGGATGGCCTAGTGGTATCGTTGTGCAATCTGCGCGCTCGCTTCTTGGGATCGAGTCCCGCGCTCGGCGAATGTTTTGCCAAGACAAGCTATCAGGTCTGTCTGCAAAATCGGCCGAGGGCCGATAATGCAGATGGTTCTGCCCGCTTTGTCTGCGATTCGTCTGTAAAATCGGCCCTGGGCTGATTTTACAGACTGTCTGAATTTCGTCTGCAAAATCGGCCCAAGGCCGATTCTGCAGATGAGTTCTCGCTGCACTTCTGCAAAGTTGTCCATGGGCTGTCCATGGGCCTATTTTACAATGCAAATACAGAACACTTGGAAATTAATAGTTCGTTTCATTTTTGAACTATTTTACAATTCATTCACAGAATTTCAAGAGCGATTTTGCATCATAAGTTGTTAAATATCTACCATAGACAGTTTTGCAATTTCAGTCGCATTAGTTGTCAGTTTCAAAGTTCTCTATAACTTTGCGAAAAAATCAATTGAACCCGACTTATATGATAACGGCGTGCGTGCGAGAAAGTGCGCGCGGTCAACACTCGAGACACAAATCCGCCGACAGTTCGCGGTTTACTCTTGGAATTCCGACCGGGGCTGCTGTGGAACGCGCACGTGCGGCGAGATGTGATGATTGGAGTGTTTACTGTTCCGCGAGCCCCGGCGCCGGCCGTCGTTTGTGTGCAAATCTCGTTGCAGTCGGCACGAAACTCACGCGCACAGTACATGTTTTCCAGCGCTCTTTCTCTCTTGCTCTCCCTGTATCTCGCATCTCAAACAGGGAATGCAAACACCACAACGATTGTAAGACAGTTTTAGCGACTATTTACTAGCAAATAGTCTTACTGACGTAAGTCGTCTTCTCACGTTTTGTCACGCGAGGCGATCAGTGAGCATTCCACATGAATATGAGAGAAGTGGGGCAGAGAGTATAGGGCAACGACTCTCAAAAGGGACGTCGAGGAAGTGGAGCATAAAGGAACAAAAGAGAAAATAACTATAATTGTGCATGCGTAATTCAGTTCTTTTTTTCTTTTTTAAGTCAACACCTAGTGGTTACCGTGCGTTCAACAACAAGTTGAAACACATATTTTGAAAATACATGACAGTCAAGTCGGTAGATGCCAGAGATGGGTGGTTCGTGATAGAGGAACAGCAATTTGCTAGATTCCGATTTTTTAAATGATTTCCCTATTCCGACTTTATAAAATGAAATATAAAATATAAAATATAAATTTTTTATATAAAATTATAAAATAAAAAATAAAAAATATAAAATTAATATATAATTTATAAAATATAAAAATTTTAAAATGATTTTTTTCGTATATCTCGAGCATGCATGATGAAGAAATACATTTTTTTGTTATGAAAAAAAACTTTTGTTATGAACAAACATGAGCAAAAGTTATGAATAAAAACACTCTGAGATCGTTTTGAATAACTTTTCACAAATGTAAGTAGGTGAATGAGAACATCTTCTTTAGCAGCGCTTTTCGTGAATTAATTAATTTTAATTTGAAATTATATTGAAAGTTCTTGAATCACATGACGTCATTTCGAAAAGGATATCTGTTGTGGCCAAGGAATTTGAAGAAAAAAATCTAATTGGAAAATTTCCTCTCCAAACACACTGGCACGCAAACAGTGTCGAATATACTGGAACAACAACAGAAAGCGGAGCGAGAGAGAGAGAGAGAGAGAGAGAGAGACGTCTGTAATGGCAACTGGGATAACACAGACCGCAGTATTTTGCAGAATTTTACCAACGATGTTGAAGACTGCAACCGGACAATTGAATAATTGCTGATCCTGAGAATAGGGTCGCTTTCGTTCTCGTCAAACAAATATTTGACGAGAAAAGACGTTCAAAAATTGTTTGTAATTTCGCCATTTTTCTGCGCAAACAGAATTCTAAAATTGGTTTCAATTAAGGAGAACGACAGTGACACAGTGACCCCATCCTGAAGAAAGAGAGAAACAAAAGTAGAATTTGTTTTAAACTTCGACTTGGTTGAAAGAGTCATATCAACTCCTAGTCGGTTTGTAAAAAAACGACGATTCTACATACGTTACTTTCAATTCTGCATCACACAAAAAGCAGGATTTTTTTCGAAATCAAAATTAGTTCTTCCACGATTTTCATGAAGCCAAACGCTATTATACTGCAGAAAATGACAGTGAATAGATATTTGGAAACGAACCACACTTTATCACTTGCCTCGTGGCGCAACGCGCTTGTGCGCCGTTGCGCCGAGCGCGCGGGTTCGAATCCTGTCTATAGCATTATGTTTTGCATGTGTGATATCGATGATTTATGAGAGCTGATGCAAGATTCAAGTCGTCAATTTGCCTTTTATGACATCGTCATTATCTTCAATCATTAGAGAGATTTCGAGGTAGTCGTAGTACCACCAGGAGGTGATCTGCAGATCTGTCACACTGCTCTATACGGTGAAAGATTTCTTATCCCCAATAATAAGTAAGAACTGACGACATCAGTCGAATGCCGGAGAAAGTAGCTTCTACCACGCCGCACGGTCGTCCACCTGTGTATTATCTTGCTGGAAAGATCTCCTGCCCCTCTTTCTCCCCTACGGGTAACACAGCTCGCATTCAGTCTCTCAGCTGAATCGCGTTCTGGAAGATAAACCATAAACAATTACACGTGCAGGCCGGACTTCTCTGATGAGCCATCTACAAATGCGAAAAAGAGGTCGTGAACTCAAGACTCTGCTGGTTCTCACTTCTTTAGAATAGGAAGAAGAAGGGCAATGAGGTGTCGAAAAAGACCTACCCGGATCCCGGAACTTATCACTGATTGACACACTGATTGTGAGAGGGACACGATTTGAACAAAAAAGATGTTGGATTGGCGATGGAAGAAAGCCATGGAAACGGACGCCATAATAGATTCAATGATTGCGCATCTGTTCTATGGACGCTTGGCAATAGGTAACTGCAGACACTGTGTACTGTGAAAATAGGAACGCTCTGGCGAAACGGAGAAATACAATGACACGAAAACGGTAACTACTCGAGGAGAGAGAGTGTGTAGATAACACGGTAACTACATAACACGGTAACTACTCGATTAAACTAACCGGATAATCGAAGACAGATCACAAGTCGATTTTCAATATGTTCAGCCGTGCGAGTTTTCTAATTATTTTTTTGCATGCGCTTTTCGGAAGAAATGAATCGTAGTTATCTGAATTACAGTATTATTATATTAAAGTATTTATTTCCAGAATCAAAGACAGATGTGACAGGTTATATCAAACGTAGATAGGTTTAGTCTGTAAGTCTTGGCGAATAGGAAATCACACCATCACACCACCACACCATCACACCATCATACCACTCACACAACCCACACCTCCACTACTGTACACCACCACACCACCCACACCACATATAGGAAATCACACCACCACACCACCACACCACCACACCACCACACCACTCACACAACCCACACCACCACACCACCACACCATCAACATAATCAGTCGTAGAGAATAGTGTGGTTGTGTTAAGTTGTGGTGGTGTGCTTGTGTGATGGTGTGGTGGTGTGATGGTGTGGTGGTGTGGTGGTGTGGTGGTGTGATGGTGTGAACTCCATATTGCCGTAAGTCTTGCTGGGTCCATGGTGATCGTCCATTGGTGCGGGTCTTCTCGTGCCATCCTCTGCCAGTTGCTTCCGTAGATAGGATGCAGCTTTCTCGTCGCACGATTCTTCTTTCCTCGGCCAGAGTACAGCATCATGTCCAAAAGGTCCTTGCTCCATCTGTTCGGGGGACGTCCCTGTCTCCTCTTCTTCTCTTTGGGATACCAGTCAGTCAATTTACGGCTCCATCGATCTTCAGATTGAGCCAGTCGTTGTGCCCACTTCGTCTTCCTTTTCGTGGCTAAATGACAAATGTCAGTCAGCTTTGTTTGCTTTCTTATCTCCGAGTGTCGACTTCGGTCAAGAAGAGTGACTCCTAGCATTGCTCGTTCCATTCTTCTTTGAGCCCGCACCAGCTTCCACTTTTCTTTCTCTTTCAGAGACCAACATTCCGCACCATAGAGCAGACTTGGGATGACACAGGTGTTAAAGACGCGTCGTTTCATGTACAGCGGCACATTCTTTCCTCGCAGGACGGTGCTTCTCGAACGCTCCCCAGCCGCTGGCGATCCGTCTTGCGATTTCCGGATTTTCGACTCCTGGATTGCATGTGAGGACGGCTCCGAGATAGCGGAACTGGTCTACCACCTCTATAGCACGACCTTTGAGTGTGAGGTTGGGTTGCAGCCGGTTGGACATGGCTACAGTCTTCGTAGGCGAGATCTCCAGGCCGACCTTGTTGCTGGCCTCGCTGAGTTGATCGATCATCTCCTGAGCGGTTATTATTATATTATTAAATTATTATATTATTTCATTATATTAGTATCATTATATTCTGGATGGTGTTGTATATAGTAAAAAAAAAAAAAATCAAATGATGTCACCTATATTAGTTCGGTTTTACTGGTTTATACATTTTACAAGCTATCTTCTACTTCATATAAAAATATGTATTTTACTGTTTGTAGTGATTGTTTGATTGTATTTGTTATTCGCACGTGACTATATCTACAAACTTTTATTTCGAAAACGTCTCTCGTTTGGGGGGGGGGCTGAAGGATTGAACCGTATTATAATTACTTAGCTGCTTTCTACACCTGTGGCATTGAGACTGGAAAGGAACCCTCGAAAACGATGTTACTGTCGGAGTCGTCTATTCGCGAAAATTCCGCCACTGAAATCGACTTTCTCACAGAGACAGAGAGGGTGACAAGCATCACCATGATTGACTCTTTATGAACAATCTGTTTCTGATTCTGATTTGTATCGCTTTTTCTACCGCTTGATAAAACAATACTTTGATTCAATAATATGTTCATTTATAATTAGTTTTAAAAAGATTAGAATCCTCATGTAGAAAGCAGCTAAGTTTCGATTCTGGCTAATGTGAACAGATTGCGGTGATGTTGGACTTTTACATTTTTTTCTATTCCACACACCAAACAACGAACATTTCACACCCTGGAGGCTGGGAAAGTGAGTGAAAGTCGTCTATTTCTGTGCATATCCTCTGTATGCCTCTGGGGACATGGCCTTCTCACTCATCCACTCCCGACTGTCACTCATATTCTCTCTCTCCCTATTCCTTTCTCGCGCGCGCGCGCGCGCAGCTCTACCACTCTACACACTCCCTCTCAAATCCATGCGCCCGACAATTGAATATGCGCATAGCCTAGGCTGGCGCTACTGTGATTGCAGTGTTCTCATGTCTCTTTTCCCTACACCTCCAACTTCTATCCATCACAGGGGGGACATTATCAGCCCGATCGCTCATTCGCCACACTCACTCCTTCCGGCCTAATCCTTGAGTCATGCTCGCCGACCGCAGTCCATTTGTTACATCGCCCCTCACTCCCCTGTCTGATAAATGAGCCACCTCCTCGCCCAAAGTAAACGGATGCCTGACATTTTACGATACGGTCGTAACTACCGTAGCCTCACCAATCATTACACTGCTAATCTGTCTGCGAGAGTCTGTTGCGTCAGGCGCACCCTCTCGTATACCATACACGCGCGCACCTGTGTTATCGATCCGGATCGCCTAATCGATCAACTGATTGTGATCGGAGAGTGGTGGGGGGAGAGTGCGGGAGGAGAGGGCATTCGGGATGATCCATCATCGCCCGGAGAGACATTAGCATATGGTGCAGCTGCCAGCCAGATTATCAAAGACGATTGATAGCGAGAAAGGGAGGGAGAGAGAGAGAGAGAGAGAGAGAGAGAGAGAGAGAGAGAGCGGGTGGATGAGACAGTACGCGACAAAAGGCCTCGTTGACCTTTTCGGGATCTGTTTTCTAGCATGTGTCTGTTTTCTCACAACTGGAACGGGACAGTTGTGTGTTTACTGTTTATCGCCGTGAATCCTTATATCCATTAACCTCTCACACGTTTGCGATTCCCACGCGCGCTTCCACCGTAATCCGATCGCTAATACCGTAATCGGATCGGTCAATCGCGGTAATCCGCACTGCCCAGCCACTCGGGTCATGCCCTCACGTCTCCGCTTGTGCCATTTGCATATACTTTCGTCGAGTGTTATTGGATGGGTGAGTGTGTGTGTATGTATGCCTCTCTTCACTGCATTCCCTTCTCCTTCAGCTCTCTCTCCCCACGGTCATCCATCGTAGCACTCTCTGTGTGTGAGCATCTCCCTCCTCTCTCTCTCTCTCTCTCTCTCTCTCTCTCTCGCATTCTCGGTTGCAGCCACCCAGCAATCGCTCATTCGCAACGATCAGACAACGAGCTCACTCTCTTCCACGGAATCATCTCCCGCACACATTTGCATACGCCTAATCCTCTCCCGAAGAGTGTCAGTCATCTGCCGGTCAGTCGCATAGCCTGTGATTTCGCCGCTCCCGAGAGTGACAGACTCGCATTGGAATTGCATAACAGGAGCGCCTTCTTAGAGCCGCGCCCCTGGCATACTGTAATGAGACATATCTCTCTCTCTCTCTCTCTCTCTCTCTCTCTCTCTCTCTCTCTCTCTCTCTCTCTCTCTCTCGCCTATCTATTGCCACTTACTACGGTCTACTCACCTTTCTTCCTCCCACTTTTTTCTTTTTACTTTCTGCAATGTCTTCCCACCTGCTACAATGTTGCATTTCGTTGGAATGCACAATTTTGAAGGTTTCTTTGGAAACAACTCACAACTGTGACTTTTTATTCCTAGAACTGCTCTCTACAAAAAACCACTTTCACTGTGTGACTTGGTATTTTCTCCATATTTCTGTTCGCAACAATAGCAGTGCCCGCCTGCTCGCTGAATTAGCATAATAAATCGCGGCAGCCGATCGCCGTCTGATCTATCGGCGTGATTACGACTCTCGCCAGTTGTTTATAGCTTGTCTCTCACTCCGGGCCTGCCTGCGGGACGGGGTGAGTGATTGCGAGGCGAGAGGCGAGTTGACCTTTCTCCCCCCTCCAACTCCACCTCTCTCTCTCTCTCTCTCTCTCTCTCTCTCTCTCATTTCTCTACCACCCCCATCAATCACCACTCCGGCCACCGTTCAATATCTACACACACATACCCGCACACCATTACTAACCTCTCCTATGATGATACATCTATGCTAATTCCGTGCGGCTGTGTCATTTGTACCCCTCCTCTCTCTCTCTCTCTCTCTCTCTCTCCCGCTTTTTTGTTGATGGCGGTTTGGTGTGACAGTGTCTCATCGGATGCGGCGGCGGTGCATTCACTGCATTTGCGATGCGTTGCACAGCACAGACCACCCATTGAGTGGACACACTTCTCACTCTCATTCCATTCAAATCACACATCGGCACCGTCTCGTGCCACAGTCCTGCGCGCGCGTTTCCGGACCAATCACAATCTAGTTCCAGCTTCGATCTCACAACTTTCTTCTTCGCGCACGCTTATGCGAATATCTATCGTGCGTAGTCCGCAACAATTTGTGTGTAGTTTCGTAGTCTGTAACAGTTTGTACTAAGCTATTGTGTGATTCTTAGTGGATTCACCATCTTAGACCACTCTTTGAGCTCCGGTGGAAATTCACAAGTATATCAATAACAAACTCGAGAGCGCATTGCTCGGGGGCATTCCTCTCTCTCTCTCTCTCTCTCTCTCTCTCTCTTCCCCCGGCAAATCCCCCCGCCATTTGTCTTGCCAAGATGATCGATGTGTCGCTACTAGTACAGCTTCCCCCTCTCTCTCTCCCACTTCTCACCGCCACGCCCCTCCACACCCCGCCCCCTCCCGTCTAATCAGCTTAGTGTGCAGGTGGTGGCCGGCCGGCGTTATCAGCGCCGCTATCACTCATCTAAGCAGCCCATAAATTCTCGCGACGCAAACACTGCTTGATTTATATGCGTAGAGGGGGCGAGAGCGCGGCGACTCGGCGATCAGCTGTCACTTCCCCCCGGGGGCATTCCAGCGTCTGCCACGATGATGATGTGCATGAGGACGATCCTACGATTCTTCCACCTCATCGATCCCGCAGCTGCGTGAGTTGCGGTGCGGTCACGGCAATTCGCGATAAATCAGCGCGCGTGTCGTCCGCGCTGTCGTCTGTCTTGATTGATGTCGCGCATGCACCTTTTTGCTTGCCCTTTCTTGCCCATCGTCTCCTCTCTCAACACACATCCAGATGTTGCGGTGTTGTATTGCATACACTATGTCCGAGGCGTTTCTTCTCCTGTTTTTTCATATTGCCGTGTGTCTTTTTGTCGCGAAATCGCCGCGCGCATTTTCCTCCGATTGACTCTCCCCAGCTTTCGCGACTGTGTCTTTGCCGCGATATTATCTCACCATCGCCTCGCCTCACAAATCTATAAATTATAGTGTGAATGCATTGGTGGCTGGTGATTTGGCTCGCAGCCTCCGCCGCCGTCGCTATCGACCCTGTGATAAGTGAGTGTCAGAGAGTGTGAGGCAGCGAGTGACCGGGTGGATTCGAGAGGATCAGACGCTGGGTGGCGAGAGAGAGATAGTGTTGATATGCCGCCTATCAGCTCGACTCGTGTTCGCAGGCAAAAAATCGAACGCCCCTCGATGATAAGTTTTTGGACTCGACAGTAGAGGGACAAAGGCGTTGTCATCGTCTCGTAAACACCACGACTTGCAGATTTTATCGACGGCACCGGCGAGGCGCAATGCAAGACGAGACTCGAACGCAAGCTCACAGGTAATTCAATCATTTCATATATTACGTGTCCTCCTTCGACGACCTCCGCGAATCTCTTCGGGGGATACCTAGATACCTTTACATTTTTCTTTTATGTAATCGTGAACCAGTATGCAAATGTCGGTTCGCAGGCTGGTCCGGCTGGCTGGTTTCGCACGAGCTGTTTGGAGCGAGCGGCTACAACTCGGGCCGCAACTGTTTCGTCACTCTCACAGTGCCGGTCGGATACAGAATCCGACTGAAGGTCGTCGAGTTCGACGTGCTCGGACACATCAGCAACTGCCACAAGGACACGCTGCACGTCTTCAACGTGAGCTCAATTGAAGTGTTTAAGTAGCGGTCAGTGTCAGTCTCTTCGAAACTCCCTTCGATAAAAAAAACGCCTTCACTTCACGACCGAACAGCGTGTTTCGAAGGTGTTTTGGAGGGGCTATTTCGAAGAGACTTACCACGTCTTTACGATAAAAGGCAAGCGTGGAAAATATGTGGATAAACAAGGCTAACCCTAGACTGATCAGTGCAAGTGGTACTTATTGGGGGAGGGGCTTAGCCTCACATCTATGACTATGTGTAATGTTGATCGACAAAATTCAGTGCATATGCGAACAGTTCCCATTGGTTTACGCGATATCGCATTGCACGATCATTGCATGATATGTTTTGGTCACGCGCGCTTTGTGTTGTGATATGGCAGCTCTGTTGTGCGCTGCACGCGCGAATGTTTTGCATTTCGCAGAATCCTATCTGTTAGCATCCCGCAAAGCAATACACCTAGGAGAGGGCAACATTCTAAACGATGTGAAGACTGAAATGAAGTGCTTAACGGTTCAGCGGAAAACGAACACGCACATTTGCAGCACTTGTTACCCATTCAAATCAAACATCGGCACCGTGTCACAGTATTACACGCGCGTTTCCGGACCAATTAGAGAGGGCGCGCAGCGCCCTCTCTTTTGTCTTAGGATAGGGCTCGCGCCAGAATTTTCAAGAAGCGATATCCAAAGGTCATGTTAACAACAATGTGGACTCATCCAAATCATGTTAGTTAGATTCGCACCGTTCCGTATGCCAGATCACTTGTCGTTGGCATCTTTGTATCTCTTCTCTGAACGAAGTTATGCGCGATCCCGCGTACCCATGAGGCGAAAGGCCAGCGTGTGGGTGGGTGGGTGGTTGGATGTCGTGTCCGGTAACTCTGACTCTCTGCCGAAAGCGTACTCTCTCGCGTTTTCTGCGTGTCTTCCGAACTTGCACTTTGAGTGTAGCCCGCCCCGCCGCTGCCAGCGTCTAATTCGCGCCGGGTTTGCATTGTTTTGAGCCCGCCAACAATAACCAGGAGGAAGAGCGCAGTAGGCGCGACTCCGGCTAGTAGTGAGAAAATATGTGGGAGTTGTGAAACGTAACGGCGATCCGAAACGTAACGTGTGATCTGTGGTACATGATAGTAAGAAGAGAAAGAAGGGCCGAGATAGAGAGAGAAGATCAGAAAGAAATAGAGAGACAGAGAGAGAAGGAGAGAGAGAGAGAACAGTGAAAGAGAGAAGGAACAGTGAAAGAGAGAGAAAAAACAGTGAGAGAAGGAGAGAACGGAGGGAGAGAGAAAGAACAGAGGGGAAGAAATAACAGAGGGAGAGGAATATACTAGTTGTTGATATAATCCAGATGTATAGTCATAATTCAGCACATATTAAGAATTTCTATGAAATTTAACAAAAGTACATATATTTTCTTTAAAAAGTACTTGCGTAAAGAGATGATCTTTGTCTTATGCCAATGCAGCAAAAGCACATGCATAAAACGTTTACAAATACTAACACAAACCTGCGCATTCTGAAATGTTCTGTTCAAACTAACCAGTGAACACAACGATGTACAACTGAACAGAGAGTAAGGATCAAGTAAGAAATATGAGAGAGAACAGAGAAAGAGAGGAGAGAGAGGTGCAGGTTTGTGTTAGTATTTGTAAACGTTTTATGCATGTGATTTTGCTGCATTGGCATAAGACAAAGATCATCTCTTTACGCAAGTACTTTTTAAAGAAAATCACACTTCACTTTTGCTCCATTGCGATCACGACACGCTGTTTGATATCTGAAATGAAGTCATCAAAAAATATGAATATATGAATTTGCAGCATGACACGATGGTGGATCCGAATGCGAAGCGACAGTTCACCGATGACTCATACGCGCCGGGCCCGATTGTGGGACAGTACTGCGGACGCATCAACGCCAGCACGGTGCTCAGCGAGAGCACACAGGTACGGTACCACTTATTACGTTTCACATGAAATACAATAATGTGAAAAACATCGAATATCCATATCACAGTGATGATGTTATGAACACACACATTTGAAATATCGGAGGGATCAATCGACACGCTGATAATATGATATTCAGAACGCGCTGACTCTATGGTGGCACGCGGACGGCTCGGCGCCGGTCGGCCATGGCGCGCGCGGATTCAAGCTCAGCTGGAACGCGTTCAGAACCACCAAGTCCGGTGAGTCACCAGTCACTCGTCACCAATCATATACCGTTCATATAGTATGTAGTTCCATATTTTGTGACCCATCCGCTTCAGTGGCTACTGGCAAGGCGCTGCCGTGCGCGTCGCATCGCGAGTTCACGTGCGGGAGTGAGGAGTGTATCCCGCTGGAGCTGGCGTGCGACGAGCACGCAGACTGCGCGGACGCGTCCGACCTCCTCCCGAGCCGGCAGATCGACGCCAAGTGCGGTGAGTGACAGTGCCCATCGACAATGCGGAGCCAATACGGTGTACGAAGCTCCTCGTATCCAGAAATTCAGTATCTGTTGCCGTTGCATCGTTTTGCTTCCCAACGTGCAGCGGTATCAACTTTTTTCCAGTTTCAATCGTTTTTCCAACACACCGTGATGCTCAAAGAAAATCGGAGAATGTTATCTTCATGAAGGTTGACGGTATTTTTCCAGACATTGACATGCAGTTGCTCTCGTCGGTCTCGTCCGGCACGTTCCTGCTCGTCATCTTCGCGTGCCTACTGCTGCTCGGCTGCACTTGTATGGTGTGTGTCGCGCTCTGTCGACAACCCCAGCAGAAAGGTGAGCGCAAGGTTATCAAATGGAGTTCAATCACATTACCAGTTGACTCTTTGTTGTAGCAGTTGACTCTCTGCACTATGAAATGTCGCACTATCGCTCTATCCAGAACAAGTGTTCACACCAATTAGCCTAGAGTCACAGCAATCTTTATAGTTATATAGTAGGCTCGCAAATGAGTTTCACTCTTTTCACGAGAGACATTAGGGTTGTTAGACAAAAATCGCAATCCTTCCAATGAGATTTTCAAATTGACAAAACATTGTGTGACCGGAGGGGATTGAACCCGCGAACTCATTTCTGCCAAGCGAGAGCGTTACCTTTACGCTAGCTAAGTGTGGTGACAACTTTGCGAATAGGAACTGTGAGAAATGTTCACTGTCCTACAGTTTAGGGTACTGTAAAACTATTGGACAACATAATGTTTTTGAAGAGAAATGTTGAGCTGTGCGTAAACGGAATATACCTGAGCGACTATGAAAGATAAAGTAACAGTTGACTCTTTACCATTTTTTCAGGGACATTTAGTACATCCTGTTCACTATGCTCATATATTCATGTATTCATATGTCATATCAGAGAAACATTACTATTTATCAGAGAAACATTACATATATCAGAGAAACATTACATTTGCAGGCGACAAGTCGGAGGCGGCGCCGTCGTCGTTGTCGTCGCACTGTTCGCAGCACTGCGGCGGCACCGCCCTCTCCCTCCCCAATCACTACTCGCACAACCCACCCCCGCCCGCATTCTTCCCGCCCTCCCCTCCCAAGATGCCGCCGCCCAGTGCAGTGTCTACCTACTCGCCTAATGTCTATAGGTACGGAGTCTTTCTCAACCATCAGAGGATCATGTGACTTCGTACATCTTATCTAATGTTCAGAGGCAAACATGAGTGAAATTGACCTGAAAAAGAGTCTTTCTCATGCACGAGAGGATCTTTTCACAAACTGCGTACATCTAATCACTTACATAGGACCCAAACGATCGGCGCTTCGCGCCGATCCTAATGAAACTGTCCAAATGTACTCGTTTGTAGGCCGGACGCGTCGCAGCACTACTACCGTGTCTCCGCCGCCCCTGCACACCCCTCGTACCACCGCGATCCCGAGCCGAGCGAGTACACTTACGTGCGCAACGACACCGTGCACAACCTGTTGTGATCAGCTGATCGCGATCAGCTGACAGAGTTCTGCGATCAGCTGATCCCTCGTCTCGCTCGTGTCATGGAGATGTGATAGTTGCCCAACTTCATCCGACCAAATCGTCTACCAAGGTCGACATTGATCTCATGTGTATTTAGAGACTAGTATATCACTTTATTGATAGTTTGTATATTGTATTTGTGTGCCACTTCGGGTCAATGCGATGCTTCAATTCGTCACAGTGTAACGTGCGTTTCCTTATTTGCTCTCGTACAGTGTATAAAAGTGTTTTATGTGAACATTGTTGAAGTTGCTTTTGAAGGAAACTCTGAAAGCGGAGAAGATGATTTATAAGTGTTGCGTGCGGAAGTATTTCCGCAGCGTTATTACTACCCGTCTATGGCGCGCGCGTTTTTGTCCACTCATCCAGGGGTCGACAGTTCTTCGCCTTTTTCGGCTCGCGTACTATATAAGCGTGTCGGCGGTGTGAATAGTCACCATCCAGTCAAGCATGGGTTCGTTCGTCGGCCTGGCTTCGGCCGGCTCTCTCTGTGTCATCCTCGCCTCTCTCGTCTCCGTCGTTGTCATCGTCAACGACATCCACAGCCTCCAGAATGAAGTGGAGGAGGGCATGAAGGAGTTCAAGGTGCTTGCCGACGACACCTGGACGCGTCTTCTCCGCAACCACATCAACCCCTCCGGAGACTCGGACGCCCCGCCCACCTTTGCCACCATCTTCGGGACCAGGAAGGGACGTCAGGCCGGCTACCCCGAGCAGTGCAACTGCGGAACACAGTCGCGTGGATGCCCCGCCGGACCTCCTGGACCTCCCGGACCTTCTGGAGACAGGGGACACGATGGAGAGAACGGAGACGACGGAAGGCCCGGAGCGCCCGGAATCGTGCTGGGTGTCACCCACGACCTTCCCGGAGGATGCATCAAGTGCGACGCGGGAGAGCCCGGAGAGCCCGGACCCGACGGAGAGGCGGGAAGGCCCGGACAGGACGGACGCCCCGGACAGCGCGGATTCCCCGGAGCCCCCGGAGGCAAGGGCGAGAACGGACCCGCCGGAGACGCCGGACGCCCCGGACAGCCCGGACACAACGGAAACCCCGGACGTCCCGGAGCCCCCGGAACCGTCGCCACCCCCGGACATCCTGGACGTCCCGGACAGCCCGGACGTCCCGGACCCAAGGGACCGAACGGAAACAACGGAGAGAAGGGCAAGGAGGGAGAGGAGGGACGGCCCGGATTCCCGGGACGCGACGGACATCCCGGACCTGCTGGCCAGCCGGGACAGCCTGGAGAGCCCGGAAAGGACGGAGCTCAGGGCAGCGATGCGGAATACTGTCCCTGCCCCGGAAGGGAGGCATTCCGTCGCAATGCCAAGGGGAAGCGCGTCCGCACACACTAAATCATGCATCATCATCCCATATTGTTCAAATAAACATTTTCTACGTAATCATTATGCGATTCTGAATGTAAAACTGAGAATTGGAGAGGAATGATACCACTGTTGTAAGCGAGATTATACGAATACGACTAATCAGTAAACCTTTTTATCGACACTTTTGATATGTACAAATCACACGTAGAACATCACGATGGTCAAATGAGGGGGAAGAACGGGAAGACCCATATATACATAGCATTATTAACGGAGGTGCGTGGGAGTACATAGTACGTAATCTCGGCGCGGGTACGGCCTATAAAACTCTGTGCGGGAGAGGAAAGGTGAAAGGCATAGAGACTATTACACGGTGAATTTGCGAGGGGGCAGACGCAGAGCCGGGCGCTCCGGGTCCAGGTAGTCACTGTACAAGAGCTCTTCGCACGACGGACGCTCCGACGGGTCCATACGCGTCAGCCACTCCACCACCTCGGCCTGAAAGAGGCGATGAGAGAGAGGGAGAGGGAGAGGGAGAGGGAGAGAGAGAGAGAGAGAGAGACGCACCTCTCGCGGTCGCTTCTTGAGCAGCATCTCCGGCTGGGTGCCCATCTGTATGTCTCCCAGCGTGCGTATCCGCTCCATCACCGTTCCAAACGGGATGATCATCTCGCACAGAATGAGGCCCAACGAGAACACGTCCACTTTGGATGTGTACGGGCGGTTGTGAATCTGGAAGACATATGGTCTCGGAAGAAGGTATACGCGAGAAATCCTACAAACATGATTGAACCATAACATATTGAATAGAATAGATCAAATCAATCAATCAATCAATCGTTTATCCGGAATCGTCATATCTGAATATGACAACACAATCATCATATATAATCAGAATAGATATAAACGTATAAATCTCACCTGTTCGGGGCTCATATAGCTGCGGGTGCCGACGTTGCCCGTGTGCGGACCGCTGCCGTCGCCGCCGCCTCCCACCTCGCAGTCCAGAGACGCCGCGTTCTTAGTTGCCAGACCGAGGTCGCCAATCTTCAGCGTGCAGTCCGTGCCGAAGAAGATGTTCTGCGGCTGAAACGACGAGACGTCGAGAAGCTCTCTGTCTATCTCTCTCTCCCTCTCTGTCTCTCTCTTTGTCTCTCTCTTTGTCTCTCCCTCTTTGTCTCTCTCTCTCTCCCTCTTTGTCTCTCTCTCCCTCTTTGTCTCTCCCTCCCTCCCTCTCTATCTCTTTTTCTCTCTCTACCTGTCTCTTTCTCTCCAATCGCTCGCACTTCCCTCTCCTCTCACCTTGATATCCCTGTGTATGAGTCCCTTCCTGTGAATGTATGCGGTGGCGTCTACGAGCTGGGCGAACCATCCGCGCATCTTGGACGGCTCCCTGTCCGACCAGTGCTGACGGGAGAGCAGCCACGAGTGCAGCGTGCGCGCCTGGCATAACTAAAACAAAATATGAACCGTTTATCCACGATGCACCACAAAGGGCTGAGCGCTGGGAGAAACACTGTTTAGCATCGGGAAGGGTCGAAGATCGATTATCAAAATGTCAAAGCAAAATATGACCACCATTGATGAAATAACTATACGATTATGACGAAAGTTCCTCACAACGAAACACCAAACGGGGTCATAATTGCTAACATGATACTTATGATTTGAAATATGATTAGAATAAGTAAAATAATGATAATTAACTTAATGATTTCCACGCACCTGCATCTGAATGTAGAGATAGCAGTAGTGTTTGGCGGTCGTCGATGGCAGCAGGTCGTGATCGTTCGACACCAGACACACGTTCGTCGCCTGAGAATTTATGTATTTATTACTGCCGGCATCAACAAAGTTCGTTAGACTCGAGTAATAGTCGTGCTCATTCGAAAGACGTCGTATATGCAACAAGACTTACAGAACATTACAACTAGCGCATTCGTCGTTGAACCTAGTAACAGCTTAGTCCACTTTTCCACCCACCATTCGACTGAGTGACTCCTTGGACGAGCGGCTGCCGTCGGCGAAGACGATGCTGTGTGAGACGTCGTCGGACGCCGCCGCGGACACGCACTTCCTCACCGGCGCGCCCTCGCTGAACTCGTCGTCGCCGTCAGAATCCGATTCGGAATCGGACGACGACGTGACACCAGACGACGTCGACTGCGCGTCGCCGTCGCCCTTAGAGTCGTCCATCCACGAGCCCTCCGTGTCTTCGGGAAGGTCGCGACTGAAAAAGGAAGAATGATAGAGAGAGGGGAGAGAGAGAGAGAGGGGGGGGGGGGGAGAGAGAGAGAAAGAGAGAAAGAAAAGTCATTACTCACACATCAATGATGGAGACGCTGTTCTCGTTGATCTCACTGTTCTCCTTATCCTCGTCCTCCTCCTCCTCCTTCTTCTTCTCCCGGCGACTCCTCGACTTCTCCTTGGGCGTCGACGCCTTGCGCGCCTTCATCTGATTCAACACCTCGCGGTCAGTCTCTTCCTGCAATATATTATTAATCGATTGACCCATAAACAACCTTCACACCTGCCACCCCTCTGGCGGTCGCTCTATCCAGGTGTGGTAGTAGCGAGTGATTCCCGGGTGCTCGAGTTTCGCCATTGTGCGCACCTCACGAAGCACCTTCTCGATAGAGTGCTCGCTGAAAAAGGTGTCAATAAGAAATTTCGCAGTGTTTACAAACTTGCACTTCTTTCTCTTTCTCTTTAATATCGGACCCACTCACTTGTTCGACACAGCTATCCTCTTGACCGCATATGCGTAGTCGTCGAGTCGATTGCGCGCCTCGAACACCACTCCGAACCCGCCCTTGCCCAGCAGCTTCACCGGCTCGAAGTCGGCGAGGAACCTGTAATGCAATTCATGACACCGACATCAATTCGCGTAAACGATTTGCGTGAACCTGCATCTTCCATCGCGGCGCAAAAACCTACGACCATATTGGGTTCTTGTTAAAGTGATTTCGTTTTGCACGTGTCATAATCATGTTTGCGATTCCGGATAGATAGTTGATTGATTTGAATGTTTGAAACGACGATTCACAACCTACTTTGACTGGAACGGGTCGCTGATGCTGTGATGGCTGGTGCTGCTGCGGGTGCGCTGCGAGAGGCGGGACGGGTCCGCGGGCGCGGACGTCGACGACTCTTTCGACGCTCTGGCTGGGGACGCCTCCGTCGCTGCTGCGATGACGGGAGTGATGGGCTCCTCACTTGGCACCTCTGTGATCTCGGTGGACACGGAAGAGGACAGGCGGATGGGAGCGGCGTGCTGAAACTTCACCAAATCACCACAAGCTTCATTTTGTAATTTGTTTTGCTTCTCTCGCATATATTGTAATGGTTTTCGTTCGTTCGTTATTGTTATAACAATATCACTGTCCAACTTCCAACCAACCTGTCGCGATGCAAAGAAGAATCGGTAGAAGAGAATGGAAATCATCCCAGAGATGGTAGATGTGAGCAGCGCGAGAAGCGCCCTAGATTGATGGATTATATTTAAATTTATGAATCAACAAATGTATTTATTTTATGAAAAAAATCACCACCACGTTGACGACGATTCCTCGACACGCAGCATACCGCGAATAGATCTAAACATCATGAGATTCAATAAATATTGTGCACAAAAATCTATGAGCAAAGAAAGAAACGGTCTGTAGCATCCATTTCCGAAACATTACCAAACAGACTGATACTGATAACTGACGACTGACAGCACCAGAGTGTTAAAAAAAACCTCACCGTTTCACTTGATGCATGCACTGCTGGGTGCGAGTCATTGGCCGATGCACGCGCGCCACCAGCCAACCCTAAACAACAAAAAGTCATTCACTAAAGTCCAGTACTCAAGTCTTAGCTTTAAAGGATGTATCCGGACAATGTATTATTCCCTGATCTTCAAGATGAGGTCGCTTTCGTTCTCTACAATGAAGACGAGTTTTAAAGTTCTGTTTGCGCAGAAAAATTCGTAAAAACACAAACATTTTTTTCGACGTTTATACAATTTCAAAAGAAGGTTTCATTGACGAGAACAAAAGCGACCTCAACCTGAAGATCAGGCAAGATTACATTGTCCGGATAAATCCTTTAAAGGAGAGGTGTACGGAATAATAACACGAGGTTGACATAATAAATGTTGATATGGTGAATAAATTGAATCAAAAATAAAAATTCTACTAATTAATATAAAAGGGTAAAGGTAAAGGTAAAGGTATCCCCCCGATTCAAGAGATTCACTCTGCGGAGGGGGTCGATGGAGGTCTATGGCACTACACCATAGCCCAACGATTTTCCAACGACGGTATCTGGCCTATTTTCGCAATAATGCGCCCGTGGGTGGCTTACCCTGCGGGTTACCTTCGCAGCAGACTGCTACCAATTTATCACCTTGGTACGGTCAAGCGCCCGGGAGGGGATCGAACCCCCGACCCACCGAGTATAGCGGACATCGCTAACCACTACACTACGCGGTGCTCAATTAATATAAAAGTAATATAAAATGAAATAGCATCTTGAAAATCAGGTAATCGGCCCTTCCTTCGCGGTGAGGTACAAACTTGGCACGAGTTTCCAATGGGAATTTAGATACAAGCTTGGTCCCGCCACGGACCTTTTGTAGAAATCGTTTTGGCGTGAGACATCAGCTGGTCATTTCATTTTTACATTGCGTACTCCTCTCCTTTAAACACGTGTCGCAACCACGAAACGACGGTCAAGTGATTTCACTATCTACTCCTTTTCTCTCAATTCCTGTCAATATGTTACACTGACACTATCTACTGTCAATCACTCACTACACGGCAGTTTACATAATAAAGAGAAGTGGAGATCCACACTACACAAATAATACAAAACCCTCACCTGATCTCCGTGTTCCCCTCCGCCTGCCGGGATCATATCCGTAGATCCAATCAGGGCGACCGCCGTCGACGGGCCGCCGTTGCGACACGATTCCGTGTCTAAAAAATCAAACTATTTCGCAATCCACAAAAAAAAACAAGTCAGAGAATTGATGCAAGTGACAGACAGTTGGATTACACGCCCTGGCATTCGATTTCAACAAGTAGACAGTTGAATGAGTCAACATAATGGCTACCTCGTATGGCGACGGCGTCGGATCCGGCGATGCCTCTCTGCACTCCTTGTCGAACGGCCATCGCGCGACGGTGCGCCACTGTCAGCAGCTCGTCTGCAAGAAATACATCTTTCCATCGACATCTTTTCAATGAGCGTTGTGCAATGTGCGAGTGCGCCTCTGGACGTACTTGCATATCGCACAAAACCTCTCCAATGCAGAAAATACTTGCATATTGTCTGCATTGGAGATGTTTTTGTACATACATGAATAGCATGGTGATGCGCCACACACTGGTAAGAGAATTCGAAACAGAAATAGTGTTGTGCACACAAACAGTGATCAGTGAGTGTGTGGGATAAGAACATGGTCACTTCACACCATCAACAAGTGGTTGACACTGTTCCCTATCCATTCTATCCCGATTACTACCACAATGCGATCATCGAATTACATCATATATCAAACACGCATGTGTCAAAAACAATCTCTAAACGGAAAGAGAAGGGATCACAAAACGGAAATGCAATTCTCACTGTTTACGCAGTAATGAAAAAGGTATACGCTAAATAAATGACATACCGAGAGTGCCGCCGTCGTGAATGTGGTATCCGAGCTGCTCCTTCTTGACGAGTTGATGCGAGCGACGGCCGCCTTCTAGCTGCGCCATCTGGAGGTATACGGTATAAATAATGCGTTGTTACATGACACACATGAATAGGGCGACTATATGATAATGTATGATTTCAAAAAACATACAGTACAAATCACAATACAGTACTCCCACACCCACCGCGTTCTCCCAGTCGAGCTGCTTGCTGGCGCGCTTCATCTCGGCCTTCATGGAAGCAGAGTGCATGATGAACGGCTCGTCGTTGGAAGTGCCTGGAGAAGAAGTGAATGAATGAATGATTCAGTTTCCGCCACCATATATTCCGACGTTGCTACGCTCATAAAATCGGTAAGACGCTTTCGCCACCAATTTACGCAATTTTCAACGTAATGTTAGTAAACGAGTGAACGTTTTAACGACGATGAAATATGTGATACGTTTTCCAGTTACAAGCCACTCACCGAGATAGAACAACAGCTCGCCTGCCGACTGCGGCTGATCAGCAAACGCCGAGTCGGCAAACGTGTCAATGTTTCGGGAGTCGAAGAGCGAGATCTAAAAGTGTGGGAGATGATAATAATGATATAAAAAATGAACTACTTTTCTACCTTAACTCATTGCAAAGTGAGTTGATATAAATATAATAGTTAAATGAATAAAGTAATATAAAATAAATGAATCGCACCTCGTTGAGCCGTCCGCCCTCCATCTGCCACACCTTGGCAATGTGGCTGTCGAGCTTGGCCGACCACAGCTCCTGTCCGCAGCCGTCAATCGCCGTGATCACACCTATAATAATCAAGTAATATAATAGTATATTCAAGCCTACAAAAGTCTAGTCAAGCAATACATGCATTAGAAACCTTTCTGCGACGTAATGATTCAACAAAACAATACTATATGATTTCCAAGGAATACTGCAGTGATTATTATCTTTTAAAAGGACTTCCGTAAGAGAAGAGTTTGTGTTACTCAACGTAATGCAACAAAAGCTCATGCATTTTATCAATCGAAATAATGAACAAACCTGCTCTTTCTGCAATAAAAACTAATGCGAGCAAATGTTGTATGTCGGGAAATTGATTTCGGTATCCGTTCGATTATATATAACTTGTTGAACTATTGGAGCAGGTTTGTGTACTATTTCGATTGATAAAATGCATGAGCTTTTGTTGCATTACGTTGAGTAACACAAACTCTTCTCTTACGGAAGTCCTTTTAAAAGATAATAAATGTACTTTTATTGGATTTCATGTAAATCTATCTACATTAACATGAACCACAAAACACTTTTTTTAAAGAAATCCAACAGTTCACCCACCTTGTTGAGTCCAAAATTGTATAAAATTTGCAAAAAAGAGTTTAGGTAATGCTGATGGGAAAATTTACAATTCCAATGTCATTTCTATGTAAAATCATGTGTAAAGGTTTGCCACCAGCCGGAACCGAACACGAGCCATGTGTCTCAACGGGCGCAATCGCTAACCACAACACTACTGTGCGCACGGCAGAGCACGCGATCTAAACGATATCAGTGCAATCCACAGGCAGCGCGGATTGTGCACCTCCTGTCTGCTGGGGGCAGCCGGTGCGCGCCACCCCCCCCCCTAGAAAACGTTCCGTACACGGGGGATTGCCTGCCCCTCAGGGGGCGCGCGCGCGTATCTCGCTTCCTACAACAGCTAGCGTTACCAAAATCGAAACTTAACCATTTTCTAACATCCTGATAACATCTATCAGCATCACATTGTTCTCGTAAAGATTCTAAGGACCTTTCGTTCAATCGCCTTTTGCCGATTCTAGCGCGCCACTAGGGTTAACACAAACCAACCAGCGCTGCCGCGCTGGTTGTAATGATGAATACGCACCTTCTGGGGGACGCAGGACCACCCGCACAGCGGGGACGCTCTGCGCGCCGTCGTGCAGCTGAGGGGCGAGCGAGGCGTCGTACTCCGACACGGACAGGTTCCAACTAAACAGCAGGCATCATGAAGGTGAAGGTAGCCTTCCAAGAGACTTACGAGTACTCTGCGGGGATCAAAGAAAGACCAATGTCATCATATATACTCGTAGTCCCTATTGTATATAGTAAGCTGATTGCAGTGGAGAGGATGTGAATACAAATCGAACATTGTATATAAAAAACACACCGCATGGCGCCAGTGACCGCATCGACGGCGCGGACAGTGGATGAGAATCGGCGGAAGACGAGCGTCGTCGACGCGTCCTCGTCCGGAGACTGCTCGCACGTCGACGTCGAGCAGTGGTAGCGCATCTGAAATGGTGGAGTCGCCGTCGAGATTATTTATGTAACGATAAGGATAACTTTAAATTGAGGGGGAAAATAGGATTGCTTTATTATACTATATTCCTAGCATAACTCATATTTTTTGCCAACAGTGTGAACTATTTTTCTACCGTAACTCTCATGTTGCAAAGTGAGTGAATTATTTTCCTACCGTAACCCTGATTTTAGCAAAAAATGAGTGGATTAATTTCCTACCGTACCTACATCATAACCGTTATTTTGAACACAAATTATCTATCATCACATGTTTTACTTACAACAAAACAACCAACTGCAAACATCAACAAACAAAACAGTAAAGTAAATCGTAAATATACTATTTTTTTCACACTCGCACATAATCACATCCGCTGACGTGGTCATAATCCAAGAACACTATCTCCTCGACGAAGGAACCCCGTACACAAAAAAAAATAAAATAAAGCTGGCCTTTCCGGTGACGGGGTCGATGCCGGTGGTGCTGACGCTCCGCCCGCCCGCCACAGCCTCGTTCCCGATACGCACCGACGCCTAGGGGAACAGACAATGAGTCAATCCATACAGTCAAAGGAATTCGACCAAAAAGACTTGAAAGAGGCAACTACATGGTGGAAAATGGCAATTACGAAAAAGTAATATCCGCAAAAGAAAAATAGTGCTCTCACCTGCAGTAGTGTGTCCGTGCTGAGTGGGATGGGCTCTAGGAGACGCTCCTCCTGAGAGAGAAAACAGATCAAACAAATACTTTCAAAACAGATTTCTCGGGTTTCGAAGGGAAATGAACCAAATAAATGAAAATACATAGAAAATTTTTAAGCCACACCTGTGTGTACATGTAGAGCGAGCCGTCCAGTGCCGGCACCACGTGGAACGCGCGACCGTCCGCGTACATCGGCTGCAATCAATCGATAAATCAATCGATAACTTTTATGACATGACGGTGGTCATAATACCAACGTCAGAGTCAGATATTTATCAGGAATCGTTTTACGTGAACATGTCATCTTCTCATCGCATGAAAGTAATAACATGGAAATACTAAAACACGTACCTGCATCTTGGCCAGGTTGCCGGCCATGAGCGGCTGCGCCTCAAAGTCGCACTCCCACGCCACCGCGCCGCCGTTCGACGCGTCCAACGCCCGGATCTTGCCGTCCATCGTCGACACCTGATGATAGATATGCAATACCTTGGCATACAATCACTGTGACCATATTCACCGACAAATTCAACGTGTGCCGTGCTAGTCTTTCTTCGACCCCGCAGAGGGGTAACAAAGGATGATTATCGATAATGGTACGATAGCATAAATTCAACGACAAATCTTCGACAATAAATCAAAACCAATCAACAATGTAAATTACTCACGACGACATAGTGGGTGGTCTCTAGCGTGGGCAGGCCGCAGCACGGGGTGGTGGTGGCCGTGTAGGGCTGCTGGTGCTGCACCGGCGGCACATCCTACGTAAACAAATATGTAAACAAATAAACAACACAGGTAAACAAACACACCTGTTCTTCAATATGCCCGTCCTCCCAGCCGGCGGCTAGAAGAATGCACGCCGACAGGGGCCACAGACGCATGCATACACCTGTAATGATAAAAAAAAAGTGTGAATGCGGAAACACAGCAAATTCGTAGCACGTGTGCCGCAACAAGTGCACGATATACAAGAATCACGCGGCGCGAGTTGGCTTACACAGTGCGGGGGTGACGTGATACGGCGCGCCGATTCATTGCAGATCACACTGCGATAACAGGATCCCGCCATGCATGCATTCGGCAGATCGATTCGTATACAATAGCTGATGTAAGGCAACGTGGTCTAGTTGTGGATATCCGGCTAATTGCGCGAATAAACAATCGCTGATCGATAGTGGGTCACACCACCACTGCACTCGAAACGTTCTTGTGACATTAGAGAGAGAGAGAGAGAGAGAGAGAGCGCACGTTCCGTAAAGCTGTTATTCAGTTGAAAATAATTGACTAAATTTTTTGGCGCCAAGTCGGCTCTGGCCAATGACGATCGAGAAGAGCATTCGAGAAGGTCAAATTTTTTGGTAAAAAATTTCAACTGAATAACTGCTTAAAGCAAATCGGATCGGCACCAGATTGCGATGCATCATGACTGCTGCCGCATATGACTATTATTCCACTCCAAATTGAATACGAAACTATTATTAAACTTTTTGAATGACACGCAGCGAAAGCAATATTGAAAACGGGGAAATTCCGGCGCGTTCTCGAATCAGCTGAGCGCCATCGCGGCATGGGAAGATGAGAGATATTTGTGGGCGGAGCCGACGCGTTGGAACTGTCATTTGGAACGCGGCGGACACGAGAAAAGAGAACAGGAATTTGTATATAGTTTATGACAGCATGTACCCGTACGCAAACATTGAGTGGTGGTTGTGGTAGTGGTCACATGGTGACTAGGGGATTCTTGGGTATGTCGAACAGGCGGCGGAAGAGGTCTTCGGCGCGCGCGGGGAACTCGTAGTGCAGCGTACACCGCGCCCAACCCGCCGGCAGCTGCGACGCACCGAAACCCTGAAACACACGTGTCCTTGTATGAAAAGAGTGGTTGCCGCAGGAACGCGATGTTGCGGTAGCCCCGCTTCTTTCTTCTTCTTTTTTGCTGTTTGCAGTGACTGTTGAGCAACTCACAGAGATAACGACGGGCCGGAAGCGCTCATTGCGCGAGCCGTGCGCAACGAACTCGGCGTCCATTAACCTATGAGAACCGTCATTGTGAGAACGAGTTTGACTGCCATACCTATGTAGGTAGTGGCGCAGCGACGTCTGTATCGTGTTCGGCTCGTCTTTGAGCAGTCGCGAGTACGCGGGCGAGAACACGGTGACCACGTGGGTAGCCTAAACCGACGCGTTTGAACTAGATCACGAATATACGCGAACAAGAACAGATAACGGTGTTATCTGCCATGTATTGCTGACGTTGGCGTTGTCCGAGAATTTGTTCTCGACTAGAAGCACGCCGGATTCAACAGGCTAAACAAAAAAATACTCTCCAGATTGCGCACGCACCTTCTCGAATACGACGTGCAGTGCGGCGTTGGGGTTGTCGCTCGCCTCGATCTCGTCGATTTGGAAGATGTGCGTGTCCGGGAAGTCCTTTGTCTTCGCCCTGCAATGACATACATACCACAATCACACCCAGCCACCCACTTTATGTTCTTAATGAGCCAGTTGTACTCCTTGCGCAGCAGCTTGTCGTCGCCCTCGAAGTGACTCACCAGGATTACTGTAGATATATGAGATTACGGTATTTCAAAACAAGCTCACTCTTCTTGTCGGCGGGTAGGGAGATGGTGACTGGCGGCGTTGGGAAGGCGGCGGATAAAGTCGGCGCGTTGGAATACGCTGCAACAGTAGGCTAGTACGGGTTGAATCACGCGTGCATAATTGTGCGGTCAGTCTCTTCAAATGCAATTCCGAAGTGTTTCGAAGGACATTCGGTAGTGTTTTTAGGATACTGCTCAACTATATTCTACTGTATATCCACCGACATGGCGGTGGCCGGCGCGGCTCGGCGACGATGCCGCGGTTCACCCAGCCGCGCAGCGAGACCAGCGTGTCCAGACGGTGCGCCGCCTGAAACAATCACTAGGTGCATTTCCAGAAGGACCAGTACCTTTAGTGCGTCGACGAGCTCGCGCGCCGGCATAGTCCATATCTTGAGCAGGAACTCGTGACACGCGTGCGGCCGACCGCGCAGCGACTGAATGTACGCATTATAGGTAATGTATGTTTAAATCATAATCCGCAAAGAGACATTAAAACATGAGTTGGAGAGATGGAGAGGTTCATGAATGCATCGCAATGTATTTCCGCATCCCAGAGTGTGAGAAGTATCGAACCGTCGTCGTCTCTCGATCATCACCAAGCGTGAATGTTACTAATACAAATGTTACCTATATAGACGTAAAGCCGCGAAACGTCGAATAAAGGTACGTATTTGCAATATACTTGGTGCCTGGCTTCAACACCTCTCATCTCATAATACGCAACTGCTCACCATGATCTCGTCGTTGTGCAGTCCGAGGTGGGCGGCGATGCTCTCCCAGTTGCGCAGCGAGCCGAGCGCCGGAATCGACAGGTGCGACGAGAGCATCTCACGCAGCGCAGACGGCAGCTCCCCCACCTTGACATGTTCACTTACTATAATGTTTTTTATAAAGGGATGAAAACGCACGCAAATGTACCTAGTACAACAAGCGGCCCACCTGCAGCTGTGGATCGATGTTGACGTGGAAGTCGTCGATGCGCAGCGGTCGGCCGATGCAAAGACGCGCCCGCGGAGTCAAGTCGTCGTGCGTCTACAACAGGGGTCTACATTGATGTTGCAAAATAAAACTAGCGCTAACCTTGTCCTCAGCCTCGGCGGCCAAATCGTCGTCTAGTTCTATCGTGAGACTATGTAAATCATCCATTGAGCTGAAGTTAATCGAGTAAAATACTTTTTATTCTCTAAATATCAAATAAATCAATAAAAAACAACAACAAAAGCGGCGGCGGACCGGACTGAAACAGCTGGTCGAAAACTGCACAATATTGCACAAAGTACACCATACACTATGCACTATGCGTGTATTTTGCTACCGTAGTTTAGAACAGATCAATAAGTGCAATTATATTATTTATATATTGAATGAACAGATTATGATACATATGATAACAAATACATTATTTAAAAAAAAAGATTCTGAAGTTCATGTATGTCACAACTAGTTTATTTATAGTGGGCCCGAAAATGAGTTCACTTCTTTTTACGAGAGAATGTTACGGATGGTAAGAGAAAGATCAGAACCCACTCACCCATCGGATAGTGTTTTTATTTTGACGCATCTTTGCGTGAGTACCCAGACTCGAACCTGCAGTAAAACAGTTGATGTTATTTCATAAACACCCATCAAAATGCCGCAAATTCGTGGAATGTAATCACGTGAGACGTGACGTCCCACACGCACCTCATTGTCAATGCTCACATTCTCACACCACCTGTTTGGGTTGTGCATCATCCTACGTGTTTACGTATCATATTTTTTTTTGAAAGAAGTGATCATGGCGATGTTTGGTCGATCAGCGCATTAATGCAGCACTCAGTCACAATATTTGACACCGTATAAAAGGCGGCGAGTCGGCGCGATACGATGCCACTGTGCGCACTGTATAGTCATGCTGCTACTGCTCGTACTTCTCCCGGTCGCACTCGCAACCGACGATTGCTTCTACGACGTCAACGTCGACCTGTATTGCGGCGAGGAGAAGTGAGCATACGTCAATGTGGTAACAAATCAATTCAAATCAAATATTCATCCAGAATCGCATTTTCATGTACATATAGCATGAGAGGTGGTCGACTAGCGCTGGGAAACCACCCAGAGTCATGGGTTCCTAATAAGACTGGTGTAATGTGGTAACACCGTCAGAAGTTGTTATTCGTTTCTCTAAACGCTCAAAAAAAAGCATAGACCGCAAATGTCGCCTTACAACCACACATTTAGGTACACGGGTCCGGTCGAGTTTTCCGTGATGGAGAGCTACAGCGCGATCCCAGACAGCGAGCTGGCATTCGTTGAGATGGACAAAACTACCCGGTAGGGAGAGAGAGAGAGAGAGAGAGAGAGGAGAGAGAACATTTTTCAGCATCTTCCTTCCCAACGTGAAGACGAATTTCGAGTGTGAGAGAGCGTATCCCTACTTTATGATTGGGTCCGCCTGCGAGGTTCGTCTCACTGTATCTCTGTAGCGTCGCGCCCGCGCGCTCTACGCTTACTGCTTTCAGTATGACTACAACATGTCGCCATACAACCCGTTCTACTGGCTCAAGGAGACAAAGCGATTCTTCACAAGCGTACGTCATGTTGTCTCCAGCGTTCACGGCCCGCCGATTTCAGAAGTATCACGGGTGCACGGAAATCGACTACGAACACCGCACGGTCAGCGGCAAACTCGCCAAGATTGATCTACAACAACTCATCGATTGCTAGTAACATTTGTGTGATGCATTTATTTTCAATTCTGTAACTTTGACAGAAATCGTTGTTTTTTATTGCGTGTCCGATAAATACAAAATACGAGGCATATATCCCTATTTACATCAACGGGAGGTGTTCGTATTGCACTGATCAGTAGCCGCTCCATCCGGCAATGTTCTTGTTGAGATCCAACTTCAGCTCCTGTCAAAATGTGGATCGTATTTCATTGTATACTGTCGTAAATTGATTCGTTTATATATGCCTACCTTTTCGCTGTATTTGCAGAGATCTTCGAAGAAGCGGTCCATGCCCTTGGGCACGAGCTTGTCGCACAAAGCGGCCGGCACCTGAAATATGAGTTGGACCACCGACGAAGATTGATTGATTGATTAGATCACCACCCACTCACACCCATGAGATGCATCTCGCAGTGCAGAATGCTCGTCACTTTCGAATCGTCGCCCCTGAACGAATCGTACATGCTTTCAGAGCGGAATACTAATACGTGATAAATCAATCACATGACGTGACACTGTACGATTCACTAATTGGACAGAACAATGAAACAAATCAAAAGTGGCACGCACGGTTGCTGAATATTCAATCGCATTTCGTTATACACTAGGTGTACTGTACGATTCACAAAATGTGCATTTTTCTGTGGAAATGTGGCAAAAAGGAAAAGTGCCGCTCACAGTTACCGAGTACCCAATCGTACTCGCAAATTAGAATTGGAGAATTAGAAAGGTGAAGTGGCACGTATAGTTCTTTGCTCGCAATAAGTTGCGCGCGGTGTTATCAGAGGAAGACGGAGAGTCAGCTCTCGGCAATACCGCGCAAAACAAGAGAGACAGACGGTTATGGCACCGTATTTCGATTTGCAAGCGAGGTACAGATCGAAAACTATCGCTCTGGCGCCGAGTATACATCTGCTTTTGTTGGACATGACATGAGGTGCACTTTTCGATACACAAAAAAAGAAGTGCCTCGCACAGCTGCTGAATGGGATTTGGTTAGACATGAGGTGCACTTTTCGATACACAAATCAGACAGAGTACCGCTCACAGTTACCGAATAACCAATTGTGCTCGCAAATCGGACTGTATTTCAGTGAAAAAGGAGCCGCTCACAGCTGCTGTATGACGACGAGGCTGGGGTGGGTGTGGGCGCGGACAAGGTTGTGTCTGAGGGGCGCCTGCGGGTGCACCACCGACGTCATCACCACCGAGCGGGTGCCGTCCACCTGAACACGGGCCATACATAAATGCAGAATGGTTATCTCAAGTAATGCTAGTCATCCTCTGCTAGCCGCTTCTGGTTTCAGCCGTTCAAACTACGCGAGCCGTACAAACGAATGGCTCAACTCAGATAACATTGATAATCCACTTTTTCACTGGAAAACTGAGTTTTCCGGTGTTCATTGTACTGTAATGTGTGAAGGACCACATCGAGTTCTCACCGGGTCGGTGGCGAACCGGCATAGGTCGATGGTGTCCCTGCCAGAGACGAGGCCCATGAGTCGGGGCCGCGTCTCGTGCCGGATCACAGCCGTGTCCTCTGTGAGACGATCGATCTAGACAATCGGCTATTGGAAATTAGAACACTCTCACTCAGAACATTTTAAATGAACCACGCAAATTTATTTTCTATAACCATAACATATACACTGCAACTCTCCATTGTTGACAGTGGTGTCAACATTTCAGATGTGACGCATCCTTGTGGTCTGAAAAAGTATTCGTATCGTTTCCTAAGCGTACCACGTCGATGCTGGCTAGCTGGCTGTCCCAGAGGGTGCGGTGTCCGCCCTGCGGGTGGATGAGCAGCGCCGTCTCCTGCGCCGAACGACCCTGAAAGTCAGGGGTGGTCCAAAAGTGGAGGTCAGGCTCAATCTTTGCTAACCAAGAACTTTCATAAAGATTCTCAGAAAATAGCTTTTTGTATCATAATGCGGATTTTCGATACATAATCGAGTATGCCATCGCCTAAACTAGCATACAGGTGTTTGAATACACACCGCCAATCACTGCGATGATTTCCATGTACGTCTAGAAGAGAGTGAGATACCTTGACGTTCGCCTCAAAGCGGAAGAGCAGGTTGTCGGTGATCGGACACCGCATCCGCCAGCAGCTGCCGATTTTCTGCAACTCGGTTACGTCAATCGATAAACGATTGGTAACGTACGGTCTCGTGCGAGAGCTGCCACTCGATCGAGTGCAGCAGGTGGTAGACGCGCTTCTCGGCGTTGTCCATCGAGATCTCGAAGCTCAGCCGCTCCATGCTGGTCATAGTGTGAGAAGGAAGGAAGAAGGGCAGAGGCTGGCTGGCAGCCAGGCACACATCCAGCCCCACCGCCGGCTCAGATCCCTATCGACAAACCGGGTCTCTCCTCGGACGCATGCACGGAATCCGCGGCGCACCCTCGATAATCATCTCCTCCATTCTCTCTCTCTCTCTCTCTCTCTCTCTCTCAGCTACACTCGCCGCATTTAGTCATTCGTTTATTTCTTTGTGCTGTACATACACGCGCGCGACGCCCGGAGGCGGAGACAAGACATTAATTCATGGAGCGAGCAAAGTGACGCATGATGCAAGAGAGATGAGAGATGCGGTACGGTAAGAGCTGCGGGATGAGAGAGTTTTGCGTGGGTGGGCGTGGCCTAGTGGGGCGGGGCCTAGTGGGGCGGGAGCACGTCTTCATCGTCGAAGAGGTGCGTCGACTGACCGTCGCCTTGACCGCGCAGCGCGCCCACCACCCGTCTGCAAATTTTGAATTGGGCATTGTCCGACAAGATGAAAGATGAGTTTATTTCTCCAAACGTTGCTAGCAAAAGCCATCATGTCACTGTCCGTTACCAATATTCTCTCATTTACATGGCATGATTGAAAGCATGAAGCTAGGTGCGTTACAGATTACAGATACATGATTACGAAGATACACGTACCTGTAAACCCGTGCGATGGGGCGACGCGCGGCGAACAGACCCGTGCACACATTCAGCACAATCGCCGCGACGAAGAAACCCAGCAGAATCTGCAGAGTTTATCCGTTTATCACCAAAACAAAACGTCAGTGACAAATATCTGTTACTCTCTTGAAAGATGTGAGATGAAGTTTTGAACAACAAAAAACCGCAGGTCAAAAGAAATATGTGAAGTGGACTTTTTCAATGGAAAATGTCGAACTGTTGAGAGCAGCTGAAACTCGCACTCAAAAAAGTCCGTCGCCTGATTTGCAATGGGCTAACTCGCGGACTCTGACTATATTTGTTTAGAGTGAGTACCCACGTTGAAGTGTCGACGGCAGTCGTGGAGATGCTCGCTGCACTTGTTCTTCTTTCCCAGATCCAGCACCTCGCTCAGCAACTCGGTCATGTTCATGTGCTCCATCCTGCAAACAGGGAAATGAACTGCGGTTCGAACACGAAAGAGTCCTTTGTTCATCGCGACACTTCAACCATGAAAACTCTGTTTGTTATCAAGCAATACTCACAATTCAAATCATAACCCTCCTTTTTGGAAACAAAGACATGATCACAAAACTTCGATGCCAACACGAAAGATTCGTTAATTCAGGTTCAAAACTATACCTACTCTGCAATGCAACATATGACCGAATCTGCAATAAAGAGAAATTTCAGTCAAATCACATACGAACAACAATAGAGCAATACGATGATGCTGAATGCTGCGAGCGAGCGGAACAGTGTTTTCTCACTCTTACTCTCTCTCTCTCTCTCTCTCTCTCTCTCTCTCTCATCGCAACACTGCTATCTGCAATGACCCGAGCAGATAAATAGTGGTGAGTGATATCGTGTTTGTGTGACGGACAGATTTCGCAACGGTCGACGGTACACGAGACACGGTTCAGCAGCCGACTCGAATCGATGCAATAAAACTATGTGTACGCTCATGTTTACCACTCTCCGTCTCTCACACTATCACACACTCACCCCCCCCCCCCTCTCTCTCTCTCTCTCTCTCTCTTTCACACACCGCAGCCCTGCAAGTACAATTTTTTTTGCGAGAAAAAATCATGGCTGGCCGTTGCGAAATCGCCTTATCGCTCTCACACTTCTCCAACACTCTTTCTCAATCCGATAGCAGCTGTCGCTTTTTTTTTACATATATAAACATTTATTTATGCTTATGCACACATAAAATCACACACACACAGACATTCACAGAATCGGGGGGCAAGGCGGGAATGGGATAAATCTCTCATCATTCATAAGTCATCATCACAATCATTGCTGACACACCTATATTGCTTTTGGCACAGAGTGGGCGGTTATTACACACACAAACAATAAATACATAAGCCGCTTGCAAGATGGTCGAAAAAAAGTTTTCGTCGTTTTCCCATTGGTTTTAGGCGAAAAACATTTTTTTCGATCATCTTGCAAGCGGCTATAATGTTCTCGGGAAAGACCCGTGTGAGGCACACACACACTTAGAGCAGGCAGGCGAGAAGGGCGGCGAGGGCGGCGAGGAGGCCGACGCTGGCCGACGACGACACCGTCCGCATGGCAGGCTTGGACGTCGTCGACTTGGGCACGGCCGTGGTCGTCGTCTCCGACTCGTACAGACCGATCACCAGACCGCCTGCAACGAGATTGAGTGTGTTTCGTTGTGTCACCATTTTACTTGTGTTGTTATGCAACCGTTTACATTATTATTTATTGAGTGAGAAATTGAGCCTCTCCCATAGGTAGCTAGACAGCTTTGACACAGATAACCTAGAGCCTAGGGTCAGCTCGTTATTTTCTGCACTGTGTTCATTGTCTGTTGTGTTACTGTCTCGTATTTCTTCTGGTATTCTGGGTCTGGCAGACAAAGATCATTTTTCGATGTAATCAAAGAAAGCATCCACAAAACAATTTTCGGAATCCAGAGACCAAATGATTGCGTATTAATTGTTTGCAAGTCCTACCTCCTCCGTTGCCGAATCCCGAGTCGGCCGGGTTTCCGGGCACACAGTTCACCGTGTCGCCGATGATCAGCGAGTAGAGTCCCTCGTTGCACACGCACTTCTGCAACATCAACAGTAGGCGGGGCCTGATGGGGCGGGTCACCTTTCCGTCGCAGTGCGAGTCGAGCAGGCACTCCTGTCCGTTGGTGCAGTCGTGTCCCGGGTAGGCGATGCGGTCCTCGGAGATAATGCCCGTGCCCGAGTCTCCGTCAGCGCGCGGCTGCGGGATCTCCTCACTAAACCATGATATTTGAGTTTCGTACTTTTCAGTTGCACTAATAAGATGCGCCGCAACTTGAATCATGTTCGCATGAGAAACACTTTTTGTGTTATTATTGGTCGGTTTATTATCACGCGGCTGCGGGATCTCCTCACTAACAAGCAAATGGCAACAGGTCACCCCCCACAACTCGCTATGTTTTGATGGAATCTTGTAGGCATGCCCCATACCAAGCCCTAGCCAAAATTAAAAATCTCGCAATTAAGCACCGGAAGTTTACATGCATTCTCGTGCGCGATAGGTCATTGCGCATGCCATCTCGAAATGCGGACAATTAAACAACGGTTCGGCGGCCTAGTGGCTAGTGAGCTAACTCATAAGTAGTGATGACCAAGGTTCGGTCCCCGTCGGTGCAAAACGTTTTTCCAAACTTAAAACACATTTTTGCACAAGTTCTCGCATGAGAAATGAAAAATGAATGAATTTTGATTATTAGAGTATAAATGGACTGCGGAGCGGAAGAATAAGACATCCTGTCATCAATCTTCAAAATAAAACACACGAACACGAGAGCCTTTGAAAAACTCAAATATTTTTTGAAAAAAATTATTTTGTATATTATCCAATACTTGTGTTTTTTTTTCATAAAAAAGTGTTTCAAATTTGAAAAAAAAAAACGTTTTGCACCGACGGGGACCGAACCTTGGTCATCACTACTTATGAGTTAGCTCACTAGCCACTAGCCCGCCGAACCGTTGTTTCATTGTACGCATTTCGAGATGGCATGCGCAATGACCTATCGCGCACGAGAATGCATGTAATTTTCCGGTGCTTAATTAGGGCACTTCCGGCGCTCTTCGAGATTTTTAAATTTGGCTAGGGCTTGGTATGTGGCATGCCTACAAGATTCCATCAAAACATAGCGAGTTGTGGGGGGTGACCTGTTGCCATTTGCTTGTAAACCAAAATTTGTTCTTTGAGTTTCGTACTTTTTCAGATGCGCAACTTGAATCATGTTCGCATGACAAACACTGTCTTTTTTACTTTTGGTTATTATGGCGCGGCTGCGGGATCTCCTCACTAAACCAATAAACTTTTTTGAGTCTCTTACTTTTGCACTGATAAGATGGCGCCGCAGCATGAATCATGCCAATACTACCTTTTGTTTGGTTCGTTTTGGCGTTGCCGCATAACCAATAAACGGAAGGTAAAGATGGTCTCTCCGATTCCAGAGACTTACATATGAGTACCCTGCGGAAGATCAAACAAAATCAAACTGTTGTACAATATTTTGTACAAGTTGACGTGTCAAAAACGAAAACAAAAACGCACGCAGTGAAGGGCGTTCCTTCGCCGTCCCATCCGATGATGACCTGGTCGATCTCGTTGGTGTTCTGGAGCCAGCTGATGAGTGGCTGGTAGTACTCCAACAGCGGCTGCGCGTCCAGCTCGCCCTAGGAGACAAACAGTGACCCTGGTGTGGCGCAACAATCATCGCAACCACAGTCGACTGTGTCCATAGCCATACTGATTTTGGAATGCTAAATTGAATCTAAACTCTCAACCCTTGTCCAAACCAAGCTGCGGTTTTCGATTTTGTATGAAATCTCTTGAATTGGAAGGATAAGGATTTCCTATTCTGATATAGAGTTTTGATGATTGATCCACTAATCTGACTAATCGACTCGCGTGTCCGCACCTTTCCGGTGATCATCTTGAGCGCGTCGACCCAGGAGATGGACGAGCCCTTCTTCATCGTCTCGCGCAGGCGCTCCGTCGTGTCCTCCGACAGAATGCAACCCTCCGCCTGAGAAACAGGCAATTAGCATGCGGTACTTTGCATAGGAGTCGTAGTCATAGATAACAGTCAAGCAATGTTTCACTTCACCTAACGCAATTGTCATTATTTTTTAAACCAACTTTTTCATACGTGTATGTTGTCAAATCTAATCTAAAATACCGCAAAACCACTCATTTGACATCTCCATCGCCACTCACCAGAGGGGTCTCCTCGGGGCAGACCGCCTTGAGGATCTGGAACTGAGCCACGTAGGAGATGATGTTGCGCAGAGCGGGAGAGTGGTCCTGAAAAGGTGAAAGTTGGAGAAGAGGTATATGTCCATGATCACACCGTTCATGTTAGAGAGAGTGAAAAAAAACGAGAGAAAGAGAGAGAGAGAGAGAGAGAGAGAGAGAGAGAGATTGCTCACCTGAGAAATGGTGGTGTGAATAAGAGCGTCGAGGTTGGAGGCGTTGTAGGGCTGCGGCGCGCGCACTCCCTCGAACTCGCTCCTATAATGAATATCGATTTTATTTAAAGCAGGTGACGTCACTCACCTGATCTTCCACCACTCGTCGTTCATGTTCTTGTCCATGATCTTGCCGTCCATCAGCGCGAACCTGAAGCGCCGTGGGTGGTCTTTGATATTCGTGGGTGGTCTCTACTCACCTCCACTTGTCGGCGGCCTGCGCGAACTGGATCTTGGGGATGTTCTCGAGGGCCTCCTTGTACAGGCGGTTCACGATCGTCGACTCCTTGGGCTCGAGCAGCGAGACCGGGATTAGCTCCTGAAGGCATACATTGTGCGGTGGAAGTGAGAGTACCAAATGAGTATTGAATGTAGCATACCTGCGAGTAGAGGTAGTGAGGGTTGGTGGAGAGGTGGGCGAAGACGTTGGCGATCGACTCGGAGAGGGGAGTGGGCGCCTCCCTAATATGAATGATTAGACAAAAAGAACGGAAGGAGACACGACACGATTTTAGCGCGTGACTAGCGTAAAACAAACCAACCAGCGTTCTCGCGCTGGTTCTAATGCAACTAATTAGGGCACACATCCGGCTTAGGTCCCTTTCACCACACCGAATGTGTGATGGCCGGACTGTAAGAAGAAAAAGCCCACCTGAAGAGCAGCGGCTGCTGGCGGAACAGGTACTGGTAGTAGGTCTGGGCGAGGAGCTGGTGCGCCAGCTTCAGGTCAATGTCTCCCATCTGGGCGCACACCTTCACGCTGAAAACGGGACTTCATTGTCTATTTGTTTTAGTAATGAATAAGTTGCTACTCTTTCCCCACACTTGTAAAGAGTGGCAGCCAATTGTTTTGGCTCTGCAAAAAAATCTGGCATCTGGATATCCGAAGAAGTGCTACCCACCGGAAGTCGGCTCCGTCGCGCATGTCGATCGCGGCGGCGGGATTGCAGATCATGTCCTTGGTCCACACGCGCGAGAACACCGAGTTGGTCCAGAACGTCTTGGGCAGCGGCGGGAAGCCCACCGACTTGAAGTAGCGGTACGCCTGAAAGAGGTTGGCGTGCAAACAAACAGGTGGCTCCTTAAGCGAGACAAGTAACCACAAATTCCAACATACCTTGATGAACATGGTCTTGGTGGTGGCGTTCTGGGCGGTGAGCGCGGTGAGGATCTCCTCGGAGGAGTCGTCGCTCTCCGGGTAGGGGCGGGTGGGCTGGTAGTGCTGCGACCAGTCGCCGCCCTCGAGGGAACCTACACGAGGAAGGGTGAGCGAAGAGAAGAACCACTGCCTAGTAGGATTGGGACAATGCCCACACTCGACATTTATCGAAGAGACTGAACGGGCAAGTAAAAAGACAAAGCACCACATCCCAGTGAAAATAGGGGAAATGCCTTCACCGAACACTAACCGAAAAAGACAGGTAAGAAGAGGATGGATAACGAAGAAGAAACCCCCGGTAAGAAAAGCGATTGTCCATTGAAAACATATGAGAAGACAGCGAAGAAGAAGAATACCAGGTAAGAAAGGGCCCACACTCAAAACACTCACCGAACAGGTGGGCGGGGATGGGCGCGTCCTTGCCGAGACCGGCGGGGTTCGAGAAGATGCCGGCGATCTGGCGGCGCATGTACGCGTGCAGCTGCTGGTAGAACGGCATGAGGTCCTTGTTCACCTTCTCCAGCTGCTTCTCGAGGTCGACCTGGAAGAATCAGTCAGATGATGCAATCTATCCTGTGCCTATCCCGTCCTGCGGGAATGGAAAATATAAAGCGTTTTGCTCGCTAATGAATAATTATTATCACTCGTACCTTGGCGGGCGTGTTCTTGGAGGAGAGCTCGAAGGGCGAGCGCCACATCGCTCCGCCGGACGGGAAGCCGTTCACCTTAGCTCCTGAAGGACAGCAACATATTTGTTGGATACAGTCTTTGTTTGCCGCCTGTACATTCGTGTTACTGCGTTCTCTCTACTTTCTCTCAGCAGAAGATTATCCAATGTATATTCACAAACAAGTTCATCAACGGATCAACGCACCCTCGTTGTTCATGGTGGAGACGGCCTTGTAATGGGGCTTGAGTTTGTTGACGGCGCGCGCCAAGTTGTTCCACAGCTTGGCGAGGCGGGCCGAGTCCCTCTCGATCAGGAAGATCGAACCGACGTCGACCTTCTTGAGCGCGCACGGCGGCGGCGTGTCCGCGTCGCACACTGCCGACTCCGAGATCTCACGGTTGATCTGAAACAGTAGCGTTGAGGTTGAGATGGTTAAATGAGCCAAGTTTGAGGTGCTTTTCCTGACGATGAACTGATTTGGCAAGTATTGTTTGAGTTTGAGTAAGTTGAGAAGTAAGTTTTTTTAAGAGTAACATGTAGCTCACCACGTGGAGGTGCTTGTTGTACTCCTGCAGCTTCTCGGCGTCCAGCGCGTTCATGCCCTCAAAGGACACGTACGCCAGCTGCTTCTGCAGCGACTCGTCCTGAAAGCATGCATTGTCAGTATGTCAATTTCTCAAAGAACACTCTTTCACCTGGCTGGACGAGGCGTCGAACTGCTTGGCCTGCTGGGCGGTGGCGCGCACGAAACGGGAAGCGACCTGAAGGAGTAAATAGAACCTCAGTGAATAGGAATATCTCCTAGTAAAGATAACTTCAGAAAGATTCGCCAGTAAGATTTCCAGTAACTGCCTTATCATACAGCGGATTGCTACATGATCGTGTAACAAATCAGAGTTCAGAACAGAGAAGTCGAAAGAAGAAGGAGAAGAAGGCGCACCTCCTCGGCCTCGTCGAGGGCGCGCTTGACGGTCGGCGACGCGTCCGTCACATAGATCCACGACGCCTTCGTCACCTCCTGCAGGATCTGCAAACACGAGTATCTCTACATGTTCCTGGCTGTTTGTCTAGGCATTTTAGTGTTCAGAGAAAATTGCATATGACATAAATATGCAAGTATCACTACATGTTTCTGCCAATTTCGTCATCATTTTTGTCTCTGCATGTTCGTGAACAGAGAAAGTTTTGCAACACATATACTACATGTTCCGTTGTGTCCACAACTTCACGCACCTTCATGGCCTCCTTGTTGTATCCGGCGAGCCACTCCTTGATCTTGGCCTCGTCCTTGATGCTGCCGGCAGCCTTAAACGAGTGATTCATTGAGCTGTCAACACACAGGTCAGCGGCTTCACATGGTCGGACAAAAATGATGGTAGAAGAACGAATCGAACAAAATGCTCACCTCGAGCTTGTCGGTGTTCCAGTACGCGCTGCTGTTGACGAGCGCCTGCGCGGCCGGGTTGGCGTAGTGCACCTGGACAGACAGGTGTTGAGGTAAGACTGGTAAGATTAGAGGTAAGTAGGTAAGACTAGAGGTAAGACTAGAGGTAAGGAGAAGGTAAGATGGCTGCCATCCCTGACCATACCCTTCATAAGTAGCCGATTTTTTCACGCCAATTAGCCTAGGGCCAGCAACATATCTGCCATTTCCTGTTATGTCACGCCAGATTATTACACACACCTTTCCGTCGTTGTTCTGGATGGATCCGGTGTTGAGGAAGCGATCGACGAGCTGCGAGATCACCTCGTTATCCACCTCGTCCGGCTTGGCCTTTAATCAGTGATGTTAATCCATAATCAGATGACGTCAGACTTCATGATCAATCATATTCACTGACTCTTTATCTCTTTCATTTCTCATTCCCTTTCTCTAACTCTCTCTCGTTTCGACAATATACATGCCAAGTCAACTCACCGACTCGACGACGTCTCCGTAGTCCTCGTCCATCTTGATGTTGTCGAACTTGATGGCGGGCTCGGGCAGCGGGTGCTCGGTCTCCGAGTGCTCCGGCAGAGCCGGCTCCGACTGCAAAACTTCACTTCAACACTTTTTTCGGATTTCTGGGAAGTGAAAGTGTGGGAGAAGTGAAAAATTCGGAGACAGATACGTCTGACCCCATAACACAAAGTGAAAGTGGATAGTGCGGAGGAGAAACGGAAACGTAGGAATGGATGCAAAGTGTACCGGCTGAGGGGGTGCGGGCGGCGGTGCGACAATGCTCTTGGGTGCGTCGACGGAAGCAGGAGCGGCGGCGGCAGCAGCGACAGGCGCCTCCACCTTCTCCATCACCTCCTCCTTCACCTCCTCGGGCTTGGGAGCAGCCGTGGAAGGAGCCTCAGTTGCCGTCTCCTTCTCGGTCACCTCGGTAGTCTCCTCAAAGACGGCCTCAGCAGGAGCTTCGGTCTTGGCACCCTCAGTGACAGTCTCAGTGACAGCCTCAGTAGCCGCAGCCTCGGTGGCAGCAGAGGTGGAGGGAGGAGTGGTGGGCTCTCCCTTCTCATCCACGTTCTTCGGCTCCTCGACGGTCGCCTCCGCGTCCTTCTCCTCCTTCTCAACTACCGCGTCAAAGTTGAAGTTCTGCAAAGTGCCGGTGGATGGGGTGCGGTGTGCTACGATGTCGTTGCAAAAGTGTTGTGCTAAGTGTTCATCTGTGTATAGTGTATAGTGGATAGGTGCTTGGAACTACCTCAAACGGCTCATCATTCTCGGGCTTGGCTCCCGCGGCGATTTTGGCGGTGCCGTCCTGCGGCTAAACGGATCAAATTGATTCATTCACATGCTAATCTTTAGACATGTTGTGAGTGAGATTTCGAGTAAATTCAAAAACAGTAAAACTGATTACCTGTACAGGTACGGCGGCGGGCTGCGGCTCTCCGGTCTGATCGACAGCCAGCGCAACGGCGAGCAGTGCCGCGCACCACACCACACCCGTTAACCTCATCTGAAAACAGTTTGTACTCCTGTATTGTCATGAAGATATCAAACAGCGCGCGGATGTGTACAGCGCGAGGTTGATCTATAGTCCGGTACAGAGACGCGAGAGGTGATCGAGTGATAGTCTGATCCAAGCTAGCAGACAGGCGGAACAGGCTCGCGAACTCACTAGCCAACCAGCCGCCGCCGCCACTGCTCGTAAAACCATTTCATGAACGCGCCCGAGCGCGCGCACTAAACATAGCCTCAGGCGATCGCGACCTTGGTGACGTCATGGTCCGTCCGCGGGGGGGATATTATTGGATATGTGTATACGGCATGTGTGTAGCGAGAGAGAGAGAGAGAGAGAGAGAGAGAGAGAGAGAGAGAGAGGAATCCAGAAAGATCGATTCCGCATCTAGGTCAAGAAATCTCGGGATGAGATAAATGGAGCGAGAGTGGTAGGGATAGACATAGACAGCCGCCGCCGGCGGCGCATGCAACATCCGGGGGCAAGTAGTACGATTATATAACTCGCTTTCTTTCCAAATAGGCGGCGGCCGCCGCCGGACTGAAACATATTAGAACTGGATACTGTACAGTCGCGTGCGCGCGTGTGCGTCTTTCAATTACGCGCGCCGCGCTTTTCTAGCCTACTGGCCATCCTGAGAGAATTCAGGCAAACATTATGGCGCAAAAAGGGTGGCGAAGAAGAGCTGGGATGTTCAGAGATGACCGTCACGACGACTTTGAAGGGGCGCATGCACGCAAAGGCGAATATAGGTGAAAGAAAGGGATATTATTGCGACAATTGGGGTCAGCCGCTATCACCAAGGATCACTGGGTCTCTGCAGTAGGACGACGCGCTCACTTTCGAAACGATAAATCACAGAGCGAGCGAGAGGCGCGCGAAGAACATTGTGGAACACGGAACACCCGAAGCAATGCAACACTATGAAAAAACCCATTCAAGAGTCACCGAGCCGTGATTGCACATAATAACGCCTCTCTTGAATAGGCCACAAAGAGAAAGAGAGAGAGAGAGGGAGGAAGAGGTGTGTGTGGTGGGAGAAAATCGAACGGCGCGCCGCGGGGGCCGGATAGATCCACAGTCAGCCCAAAAACTTGCTCGTTCTCAAAGGGGATTGGCTGACTGGGGGGATAGGGATGCGTCGTCGGTTGGACGACTCGCATACAATTGATAAGACGGGGGGATGAATGAGGTCAGTGCGACGGACCACCCTTGCCGCGGCCGAAGGATGCGCCGCGCGGACTGATCGCATCACACGCCCCCCCCCCCTCGAGTCGCGTCATAACAGTGTCATCCACACCCCCCGCAAAACAACGATATGGGTGTGGTATATATATATACAGTAATTTATTCTCCCAACAATACAACGGCAACCTATTGACATATAGACAATATTGGCGGATACACACACTCTTTCGAAAACATATGCGGTGCGCGGTGATGAACCCTCATTTTGAAGGAGACAAATGGTGTCGGAAAAAAGGGTGATGCGAGGACACATAGGCGTGCGAGTAATAGGAAAACCACTGCAGCGAATGACAAAAATGTGAATAATAAGAAAAAAAGGAACGAAAGAACGGCTAGTCGAAATCTCTATGATACATAATAGGAGCGTATCCACACACAGTAAGACCTCTCGCACAAAAAAAGGTACACATAAGGCAGAATCCAAGTAGCGAGAGATAGCGCGCAAAACCACCAAATATCACACTAGCAGTGACTCTAGACACTATGTACAACTGACACACGGCGACACCGAGCCGTTCGCCTCTTGTGGTCCGCTTAGGGACGCGGATGGTCCCCGCTCAGGGACGCGCGCTCATTTCTATGGGCACAGCTGATACATCGACGCGGTACACACGAGTGTCGACGGGTAGACGGTATCTGAAAGACGGCGACGATTGATTGCCAGATCCAGAAAGATCCACTCACCGGTTGTCGGGCTTCTTTATCACGCACAGATCGACGTTAGTCACCTTGCCAAGCAGCCAGTTCCTGAAACACCAAAAACGATGGTAATGTAGATAGCGTCTGATGATACAGCGTCTCATCATCTCCTATGAATGCAGATCTACGTGTCCAACCCTAACCTCCTGGGCACAATGTCCGGCGAGCTGGCTCCGCCCACTGCCGCCCCGCCCCCTGCCTGGATAGCGGACGAGAGGCCGAGTCGGCGCACACTGCTCTCCTTGACAAAGTGCAGGTACGGAGAGTTGCTGCAAATAAAAACATCACCAACGTTTCATCACTGTTTCTAATTTCTAAACGCTCTCAATCAAATCATCCGATTAGGCGGTGCTAAAATGGATTCGAGTGACGATTAGGTCACAGTTCAGGAATTGATGTGGGAAAACTGACCAAAAGAGAATGTAGGCCGAGTGACGGTCGTCGTAGATGACCAGAACGGTGCTGCCACGCTCAATGTCCTGAAATAGGAGAAGGTGAGAGGAGAGAGAGAAAGAGGGAAGAAGGAAGGATAAATGTAAAAAGCTAAAAAGAACGAGACAAGAAGAAAAAGAGACGCATAGACAGATCCGTACCTGTATGGAGACCATCATCGATAGTGAGCGATGGGTGAGTCGCGTCTGCACACTCATCTCGGCAGATTCCGCAGAAGACGACGGTCGAAGAGTGGCATCGTCCCATGGAGACGACGCAACCTCCTCCGGCGATTGCACCCTGTAATGATCACATCAAATAAAAATCAAATAATGTATCCGGACTCGCATCATATGTGTAATGTGTTTAGCTGTGTTGGGCCGGGGAATGAAATCTATTCCATATAAAGGTGCCACTGACATATACTTAGACTAAACCCCGTGTGTTTCATCTCCGTTGTTGAATTCTTGATATCGGCAGTGAATCGATTCAATGCTTCTGTTGTACCATCATGATTGTGTTGTCATATTTAGATTAAACGATCGATTGATAGATCTACTGCTACCTGCTGGCTGCCATTCCGGCGAGGTCGTCGCTGCTCGCCACCTCGCCGCCCTCCGCAAAGAAGCGACTCTCCGACATGTCGCCCACCCCGAACACCGACGCCACCATCATCGCACCCGACGCGGCGCCTGCGATCAAGAAGGGAAACTCGTCAATAGTGTGACGCAGATTATTACTGTAGTAAATTCAATTCAATAATTCGTTATCGTCAATGTGGCACACTCGCCACCAACTACAACATGGGAAAAAAGTTCCGATAGCAGTCGATACTCACTTGTCACCGCCGCTTCCCCTCCTCCTCCTCCTCCTACATGCGCCGGCATCATCGCCATCGGCTCGAAAGCGGTCGCGTCCGTCTGACAGCCGATAGCGATACGTATGCACAACGGTGCTGAATAAGTACATGTATAAAATCATCACACATTTGCTGTATTCACAACACTGCGAAAAATGGTGATTATAAGAATGATTCTGTTTTTCGTGACGTGATCATGTTAGCGATTCCGAACAAAACATTTGATTTCATCGAATCAATTGAGAACATTGTTTCTCGCTCACCATTGAGATTACAGACTAAAGCAAGACTATAGCGATTATATATAGCGATTATAGCGACTGACCATTCTCCTCCTGCTCGGCCTGCTGCTGCACGAGCTTGCCAATGTCTGCGGCGGCGGCGCTATCAGAGGAGGAGAGCGCCTCCCGCAGCCGGTCCCGCTCCACCGTCACCCACTTGACAGCACGCTGCTGCAAACAGAGAAAGATTAATTTGTATGACGTATGTATGACGTATTTGTATGAATTTCGTGAAGCGTCACACTCCCTCTCGCAACAAATAGTACTCTTAGATTGCAACAACAAATGAATAAGAGAAATATGCTCACGAGTTGGGTGTGCGCCTTCTTCGCCTCGAACTCCATCTCCTTGCGGAGGCGGGCGAGCGCGTCCTCCTTCTTCTGCTCCAGGCCCTTCGAAATCAGCTCGATCTTGCCCTGGAAGGAATCCTGCATTGACAAGAATACACAACCATCCCTTTTATATTCAATGAAAAACGCAAATGAATTCGTTGCTGACGAAAATGTAAACATAACCCATTCAATAAGAAAAAGGGTGTAAAGAGAAAACGATGAATCTGCTCACCTTGAACTCCCTCTCCAAATCGATCCTCGCCTCTGCCTGCACCGCCTTCCGCCGCTCCTCGTCGGGATCGGCGCGCAGCTTGTCCAACTCGGCCGCCCGCTTGTCCATCTCACGCTGCATGCTGCGCACCTTCTCCTCCTTCTCCTGAAAGCGTATTCATAGCAAGCGCACCCTCTCCTCTAGAAATCGCAGTCTCATAGAAAGTGTGGAGGAAGCAGACAGCTAATTTCTACGGGGAACTGGTAGATTTCAAGGGATTCGTTTAGATGACATGAGTGGGAACAGAAAATAAATGAGGAATCGCGACGCACCTCGACGACCTGGCAGTGCTCCTGTACGAGCTGGTCCTTGAGGAGCTCGTATTCGATGGTGAGGTTCTTGAACACCTCGTCTCGCGTCTCCTTCACCACCTTCTCGTGCAGCAGCTTCTCCTCTTCCAACCTGCAAGACACATTGTCATGGTTGCGACACAACCATGACATTTGCTGCAGCTCAATATTTCCCGCATTGCACAATATCATGGGCAGATAACGAAAGCTGATTTCTGCCGCATTGCACATTTTCTGTTGTTTTCTCCTGACAGATAAAGACTATTAAAGCTACATTGATTTCTGCGGTACATACCTGCTGATCGACTCGTCCTTCTCCGCAGCTTCTTTCTTCAGCCGCTCCGCCTCGGCCGTCTTCTCGGCCAGCTCGGCTTTCACCCGCGCCAGCTCCTCCTCCGCCGCACACTTGGACGCGGACAGCTCGCGCACCTCCGCCGACAGCTTCTCGTTCGTGTCCGCCGTCTCCCGGCCGAGCTGCGCCAGACGCGCAATCTGCGAGCACACCTGCAACAGGGACAGTACATGTCAATTCGATTCAAGCGCGAGAAAAGCCTCCGACGTCGGAAAGGGCTCAAGTACATATTAAATTGGCACCAATTGGCACCAATTTCTGCATTTTGACATTTTGCGCTCATTTTTTATCGTCTTGCCGGCATTTTCAACAAATAGTTATACTGGCAAAACTGCATCGTTTTCATCATATTTTCACATCCCGGTGCTAACTCAACTTCGAAATTCAGAGTGTACACTCCCTTTAAGCAGCGGTCAGCGTCTTCTGAACGCCTTCGAAAACCGACCAAACAGTGTGTTTCGAAGGAGTTTCGTAGTTCGACACATGCAAAAGACGGATACGTAGTGTACCTTGTGCATGCACTCTCCGCTCTCCTGCGCCAGTGTGTCGCGGAACATGGACAGCTCACTGCGCATTGTCGACAGCTCCTGCAAGGGGGTATTGAGAGAGGGAGAGAGAGAGAGAGATAAAGAGAGAGAGAGAGGGGGAGAGGGGAAGGGGGAGCTCACCGTGGACAGGTAGACCAGCTCTGCCGCGACCGGCTTGAGCGCTTCGATCGTCTGCGAGCGCACCGAGATGTCGTCCACTTGGAACTGAAGACGAGAATTGAGCTACGCATATACAAGAGGACAGTCCGCCTCTTCTGGTTTCGAAAGACGACCAAACAGTGTGTTTCGATGGCGTTTCATAGTTTTTAAAACACTTCTGTATCCTGTCGACTGGCCTCCAGACTTCCGAATATGATTCGGAATACTTCGGAATTGCAATGACACCAGCCTCACTCACGCCGAGCTCGCTCTTGCGCTCGTCCATGTTGTACTTGTCGTCGGGCGAGGAGAAGCGGCTGTCCTTGTTGGGGTCGCGCGGTGTCGACGCGGGGATGAAGATAGGCGCCGACTTGACCGACGACGACGAAGGCACTATGTCGTCGAGCGGCTGAAGGCAAACAATCAAACACTTATCTAACTTGAAACTACAAACAACAAATCAAGAAAAAGACGTAACAGCTTGTATACAACGCATGAATTTGTAAATTGCCAAGAAAGAGAAATGGATAACTACTCACAGCGACGTCGAGCTGCTGGAGTGCCTGGAGGCTGGGGGCGGTGGCGAGCGAGGCCTGGCTGCCGAAGCGAGATGGAGAGTGCGCGATGCGGATCGTCGCCGGCTCGCACGGAGACATGTCAATGTTGTCCTCGCTGCAAAAGAGCTCTCTCTCTCTCTCTCTCTCTCTCTCTTCCGCCTCTCTCTCACTGTGGTTATCTCTCTCTTTCTCTCCCTCCCTCTCTCTCTTTCTATCTCTCTCTCCCCCTCACCTCAGCCAGTTGCTGCTCGGGAACGTGTTCTTGAGCAGCGCCAGGTTGTTGGACGGGTCGGGCGTCATGAACGAGTCCTCGCGGCGCAGACCCGACTGAGAAACAGGTAAACGGGAAAACAACAATGAACACACCTGCATGGATGAGATGGGCATGTTCGGGTCGCGCACCGAGAGGCGGACAAAGAGCTGCGGCGAGGTGACGCGGAGCAAATTCTCCAGTTCCGGCACGTTCTGCAAGGACAATGATCTCTCTCTCTCTCTCTCTCTTTCTCTATCTCTATGGTCTATCTCTATGCTCTATCTCGCCCTCCCTCCTCACCTTCCTCAACTCGCGCAGATAGGTGGCGTCAATGTGCGGCATGTTCTGGTCGAACTTGGTGAGCGTCTTCACGTAAAACGTCGGCAGCTCGTCGAACATGCCTGCAATTCGACAATAGCATTCAGTCACACCTTATTTGCATAATATACAAACGAGAGCAATGGTACAAAAACAAGGGTGTCAAAATCAAAAGAAGTGTCCATTCACGTAAAGCACAAAAACAATTAAAAAAAGTGTGGCACCCACCGGGGAAGAGGACGCGGAGAAAGTGTCGCTCGAGCTTGGCGGCGAACTCGCCGCGAATGTGCTGCTCGTCCTGACTCACCACACCAGACTTGTCCGCGTGCATCGCGTGCCACATCAGAAACTCCTGCGAATCAATCAATCAATCAAAACAATCGATATTTTGGATTTCCTAAAACATCAACTAACAAATGTCAACAAGTTGATCATCTCAATGAAAAAACAAACAAACATCAATAATGCGCTACAGCCCACGCACCTTCTGGAAGGCGCTCCGGCGTATGATCTCGGTGACGGCGGTGGCGTAGATGACGGGCGCCTCGCGGATCTGCTTGACGAGGTCGAGCCGCTGCTTGAGACCCATAAACTTCTCCTCGAACACTAGAATCTCGCGCGACGCCTGGTGCAGCTTCTCGAACGCCTAAAGAGATTGGATTGTGAATGTGTGCGTGTCCACATGATTGATCGGACATCGAATGGGAATCGTTTAATACAATACGAAAAGGTCACACAAACCTGCACGATCCATCCGTTGAGGCGCTTCTTCACGTTTTCGAGAACCTGGAAACAGCGGATGAACAATGCACAATACATAAAACATATGTAAAATGCGGTAAACACGAGCACGTAATCACATCAATCTTGCTGCAAGTGCGGAAAGGCGCAAAGGGTGCAAAGGGCAAAGAAGGTGCAAAGGTAAGAAACGAACGTGGATGTGCACCAGACAAGAACCAAAACCTCGACCCACCTCGAGCTTGCTCTTGTGGATGAGGTCGGCGGTAGAGACCATGGCGCGCATTTGCTGGATTATCGTCGCCATACGCGCGCGCTGCTCCGCCACCAACTCCTGCAAGGCAATGTGTCCCTCCCTCCCTCTCTCTCTCTTTCTCTCTCTCTTTCTTTCTAACTCCCCCCCCCTCTCTTCTCTCCCTGACTCAATCACTCTCAACTTCTTCATGTGGCACAAATAATATTAAGATGCCAACATTCTGGAACTCGTGATGAGACCGGACGCACCTTTGCCTTCTCGTGGTCGAGGTTGTCGGGGGTGGAGGTGATGAATGCGACGCAGTCGATCACCTCCTTGTTGTTCTCTGAAAACCATGCAAATACGAAACGCAATGATATCATTTAGTTACACAACAAGAGCAATGAAATGTTGAAAACGAGTGTCAACGATATTTCGAATGAATTCAATCCCACTCACCTTCGACCGATCGCAGCGAGTGGTCGAGCTGCGTGAGGCGTTTGTTGATGCCCGTTATCTCCCTGAAACAGGTAATATGCCAGAGCCAGGTGTATCCACCCACCTGTACTCGCGGCTGCGGCTCTGCTCGACGACGTTGTTGAGGTGGTCCGTCACCTTCTTCGTGTCCGAGTCGCCAAACTGAAATGGCAGCATACACAATTGTGTCATATAGAACAAATCTAACATGTTATGTTCTTATGAGTGATTTCGTTTCGAACGTGTCATGATAATTCCGAATAAACAAACATAAGAGACCTTGTCGAACTGCTGTTTGACCTGCTCGACGAGCTCTTGTATGGAGCTGTTGGGGTCGGTGGCGGAGATCCAGTCGAGCAGGGAGGTGCCGCGCGTGGACGCGTCCATCCTAGACGGCAGCAGTTGGATCGGCAGCGGGATCTGCAATTGAGAACATGCTTGGGATGACCGGAGAGCTGCACGGGGAAGGAAGCACTTCGGGGATGGTGCGGAATGAGTTGCGCCGCAATTTGAACACTCACGTTCTTCAACTGCGCGAGCACCGTGTCAAAGTCCTGCAGCAGTTGGTTCGCCTTGGAGCGCAGCTGGGTGACCTGCAAATCGTGATGCCATCCCGTTCCGGGCACTGTTCTACCTTGGTGAGGTGCGCTTGGAATCTGGTGGCGCGCTTGTTGAGCCTCGCGATCGAGTCGTCCATGTTGCTCACCAGCGCCAACCAGCCCTGAAAGTACAACTATATGCTGACGACAGTACTCCACACTACTCAGCCCCTCTATCCATACCGGTACTGTCATCTCGCTGATACCTGGAGTGATCACGCATCACTCTCGCTCACCACACCCGTACTCTTGCCCTCTCTGATATGAACTCTCATCGCCCGTTGTGCCGTATTACACACAACACGACGCGCGTATTTCGAAACGACCACCACCACAACCGCCGCGGCGGCGTGAAACAATAACATTACTGCTTGTGTCACGCGCGCCCGAGCCCCGAGACCGTACCTGATTGAGGAGCTGGTGCTCTTGGACGAGGCGCGCGCACATGTGGATGGTGGACATGGCGGTCTGTGAGGGGTACGGTATACAGGGTGTTTTCGACGTGTCACTCACCTCCTTGCACTTGCGCGCGTGGTTGGGCAGATCGAGCAGCAGGCGCGTCGGGGTCGGATCGACGCGCTCCGCCTAGAGTGGAAGTACGTGTAGACGAATTTTAGAGTGGAACAAGTACGTGTCAAAGATATTGGTTTTAGCATGGAACGATTACGCGTAGAAGACGGACAGTGAATTCAGATGCGTCACAAGCATAATGCGAAACAAGCAAACTTGAATAACTCAAAGACCGCACCTGTGCGATCACCTCCTCGACGGTTCGCTTGAGGTCGGCGAGGTCCGCAGACGTGTCATCCCTGCGCATCAATCGATAACCAATCAATACACAAGTACACACCTGTCGGACCGACTGCTTCGCTGGAAGAGGAATACGGGGTTGGTGAGCGTGCCGGCGCCCGCATAGTGCGAGACTGAAAGGCGGCGGTCACGTGATATGCAAATTACGCGGTTAGACCAAGTACAACATGAATATGATGGAAAAACGCACCTTTACGGTCGCTCTCGAGATTGAGCCCACCAGATATTAGAAGGACCTGGGAGCAATAAGGTCAATCAATCAATCAATAATCAATCGATACCTGCTCGGAGGGGCGGACGTCGGTGTGGTCCTGAATGGCCGACTGCAGCTTGGAGACGGTGTCGTACGCATGTTGGATATCGACAGATAGAATATAACCCTGCAAAGTGTGTACGGTACTTTGTAAACGTCACGAGGTAGCTCACCTTATTAACGAAGAACACGCAGTAGTAATCGTTCATGCTGAACCGGCGCACATCGGGTCCTGTAATCAGGCGGTGGTATTCAAGAGTGTACGTGGTACTCTAGACACGACGCGAGTGAGTTGGCAGTACAAGAGTGGACGATACACGCACACAGAGACACAGACAACTTGCGCTTAGACAGTGGCGGTTGGGTCGCGCGCGTCTCTCTCTCCATATCATGCGGGTCATCCAAAGTGCGGCGGCACTCTGGCCCTCCACTCACCCGCCACCGATAGCGCCATCTGTGAAGATCAAGACACCCTGAGTTGTGGGGTGGTGGGGGGGGGGGAACACAATTTCGCGCCGACACTCATGCTAGCCGTTCATATCCACGCTATTAACGCGCAAAATTCGACGCGGAAATCGATGAAGCTGGTGGTGGTGCAAGTGCAAACGCATTCTCAGCTGACTGCCCCAGGGATCACGTTATAGGCGCGCGGTGACACTGGCTTTCGATGTTCGTGGTGGGACCCTGTGCGCGCGCGAAAACGAACGGGCGGCGAAACGTTTCAATAAGAAAATGTAAGTTTAGAAACATAAATCGAAATTGTTTTTTTCATAGAATAAAAAGATAAAAAGATATTCTACAGGAATAACTGACTAAATCTAATTTATAATTGGGTTTCCTGATAAATACAGGAGGGTAAACAATATAGCGCGTATATGAAGAAAACAATGTCTCCAACCCTGCTATCAAATATTTTTAAATAAATGGTGTAAAAAAAATTGAAGGATATAGTTTTAGAATAGGTTGTGAACGCATACCCCACCAATATGCACAAGAAATCTCTCCACTATTCTAAAATGTTTGTATGCATACGTGTTCTGTCTGTGCATTTCTAGCACAAAGTTGATTATCAACAGTGATTGTTTATGACTTTATTGAATGTGTCAGTCGTAGTTCATGAACAAAATTCACATGATTAAAAAAAACCGATGTAAGAAAATACAATGAGACAATAAAGTAATTAAAAACATTATAAAAAAAGAAAAAGAAAGCAAGTGCGAATTGATTGACAGACATCTAGACGCCCTTTCGTATATGCAGATAAGTCTTATCTTTCCTCCCTGTTTTCTGTTGCGAAAAAAAATCCCCGTTTTCTGTTGCGAACGAACACAACGATGAAGCATTGATATGATATTTCAACATATGATAACTGAAAAAAACGATAAGTAGTTGGAAAAATCGCTGATACTGACTTCCTGGTCTTAAGAATTTTAATAGATCACTTCAACTCACTACTTAATTACTTATAATACTCTTTATCTGCCAAGAGATTATAGAGACACAGTAACACAACAGGAAATGTACAGCGTGGCAAATATTGAGCTGATCCTAGACTATCTGTATCAAACATCTAGCTACTTATGGGGGGCTCGTACCGGACATATATAGTTACAACATTGCTGTTTTATAAAACATGGGGGAGACTGGCGCGATCATATTCGCTCAAAACTAGTGCGGATCCCATCTGCATACACGTAGTTCGATCTCACTAGGACTCTACTCATGCGATGCCGTTGTCTTTATTGAATAGTCTTGATGAGAACTATTATATCAGAACTTTATGATGTGCATGTTAACATATCTCATCACTCAGACTTTCTCCCTAGAAGGAAAGACAGAATCGCCGAACACCCAAAAACCCAAATGATTGGAGCCTTGTCCCTCACGCGCATCTTTCAAAGAGGCGGCATGGATTACGAGGGACTGTTTTGACGGTAGGGCTTTTGCGATGACGTCATGGCGGGGAATCTGGGCAGATGATGGATGCCCGCGGGGCGAGAGAGGCGGCTGTCATCGCATCTCCAAATCCACTGATCCATCACGCACATGCAATCACCGTATGGCGAGAATCGAAAGCGGAAATGGATACTGTAGAGTGTAATGTAAGCGCGAAACTAGCTCAGCATTTTCCGTCGCTATAGAGCTGTAGACAAGAAGCGTTTCTTTAACACGTCTTTTTCTCAGAATTCGTCATCATTATGGTTTGTATGATATATTTTCATATCGTTTTGAATAAAAATTCAATTTACTTATATGTTTTGTAAACGCGAAGTTATGATGTTTAAAAACGAGTTCCATCTTAGTTAGAAAAGTAGTAATTGCAATATATAAGTTTTGTGTGTGTGTGTGTACAAATACAAACGCGTCGCGCAATCGTGTTCGGTGTTGTTTTGTTGATGACAAATCGCGGCGGCAGCTGGCGGGCCACTGTATTTTATGTGGCGATCAGGATAGGCCCCCCCTTATGACGTCATCCCCCATCCTCGAACGGCCCCCTCCTGTTATGACCCATTGAGCGGTAGCCTAATCCCTCATCGGTTATCGGCTGTGTTGACTAGGTGGTCGCACTTCGTCCCCACCTAAGGTCGCCCTATTCATTTAGCGGATTAACGGATTGTATGGAGGGAACGAGGCGTGCTCCGGCGGCAAAGTGCGAACGATGCGGTATTCATATCGCGCCCGTCCATCTAATGTTTACAAGTGGTGTTGAGTGCGGGGTTGTGATTGTTGCTGCGATCACTCGCGCTGATACCGCACCATTGTCATTGTCTCGCCTCATCCGTTTCCTTGCGTATCGTCATCTGCTATGTGAGAGGACCTCCTCCCTCCCCCCATCTAAAGGACCCGCCACCCCCGCTCATATCCCCCAGATCACAGTCAATTTGCCGGCAATTGAGTCGCCAAGGACCCGCTCCTCTCTCATAATCGACTTATTCCCTTCCTCTCCTCCCCCCTCTCTCTCTATCATCTCAGCCGTTCGCAATTGCAAATCGCATTTCTCGCGAATAGATCTGCACCCAAGTAGTCGAATTTGGCATCGTTTGTGGATGTGCGTTAGAAGGAGGGGGGGGGGGGGGCTAAGTTACTTGCCGCCGATGCGCCTCCGTCGCCCCGGGGGAGCAATAGCCGCGCGGTGGACGGCCCGGCACCCCCCACACACACCCGAGAAATGCCATAAATGGTTAGCCGTCCGTCGAGAAAGAGACAATGTAGAAATTTGACCTCACTCGCGCGCGGCGCGCAATCGCGGTCGCATTGTCACGCCTGCGCACTTCCTCCGCGACGACGGCAACCCCCCCCCCCCGTGATTTGCATATCCCGCACGCGCGCGCGCCGATGACATAAATGCCACCCTCACTCACTCACTCACTCACTACAGTAGACCCCTCCATTCTGTCTTGTCTCATCGTCGTGTGTGTTCCTCCAATTGCCTGAATGTTTCATTCTTTGAATCGTCCGCCGTCGCGCGCCCCTCTCTCCGCCAATTGCCGCTCATTTTGTGCGCGCTACTCGCTACTCGCCAGTTTTACGATCTTTTGACGGTCGGCTTTCGGCGAGTCTTCGCAAGGCGGAAACACAGCCGCAGCAGCATAAACCGCCAAGTGTTTTCGATCGCCATGTGTGGAGACTACTTGAGGATAGAGCCGAAAGAGAGAGAGAGGATTCACGCTCCCTCTCCTCACTCAATCAGCCAAAACACTACGAGAGACTAGCATCTCTCTCTCTCTCTCTCTCTCTCTCTCTCTCTCTCTCTCTCTCTCTCTCTCTCTCTCTCTCGCGGTCGGCGGGCGCAGCTTCTTACCACATTTGCATAGTCTTCCTGGTCCCTTCCTCCCCAATCGCAACCTCTCTTTCTTTCCCTCTATCTCTCCTCCTCTCTCTTCGCGCTCTCTTCAAAGTACAACCAACTCGGAATCGCAGTTCGCACGCGGATGTCGTTGTTGCGCCGTCCGGACTCCACTTTACTTCCAACCCTCTGGCTCTGGACATGGCTTCATGGCTTCTCCTGAAATCCCTCCTCTACCATGGCTCATTACGAGTCACTGCAACATACGCTCCCACCTAATTTCTCCCCGAGGAGGAGTGAGTGCTCACTGGCACTCACTACTCGCTCGCAAATAGAGAGATTTCCCATGCCCATTGTGGCGTCACTCGAGTCATAATACGGGGTCTAATTGACCCTATAGGGAGTTTGCCATACTTGTCCGGTCGCCCCCCGCGCGAAAATAAGGTAAACAACTCGCTCGCCGAGACTCTATTGTTTCGTGTTTGCGCCGCTGCCACTGCTATGGCATATCGTGGAAATAGTAGAATATGCTACGCCCCTGGTCTCCTGAGAATGAGCGTCGAGATTGACGTTCTCAGAGTTCCCTTCCTGTCTGTATATGACCAAAGCTTTTCTGTGAACCGTTGTGTGTTTATCTGTTTATTCTTGGCCGATCCTGAGAGCAGTCGCGTATCTCATAACGTGATTCGAATGTATACAGTCGATGCGAGAGCGCACCTGTCCCGTCTCATAGGACTATAAACATAATAACGCACGCTCTACCTGCCGGCAGGTAGACATTCGGCGAACGTTGAAAACGACGTCTCAATTTCCGCTTACCTGTAGCTCGGGTCAGTTACACTGCGACTGAGAGAGAGAGAGTGAGAGAGAGGGAGGGAGTGTCAGTTGCCCCCCTGCGGCTCTGCATCTCTCTGTCTCTCTCTCTCTCTCTCTCTCTCTCTCTCTTCTCACTGCCCGTTACCCAGTGTGCTCGCGTCTTTTTGCATCCCGTATTCCAGTGTCATCCTCATGAAAATTCTCTCTCTCTCTCTCTCTCTCTCTCTCTCTCTCTCTCTTTCTCTCTCAACCTACTACCCGAATTCGCAGGGTGTCTCATTGCAATAGTTCATTATACTATTCTCGCGCGACACACACACACCATTCTCGTTATGCCTTCTTCTTGTCTTTTTTTGTGGACACCAGACCATGAGGTTTATATAACTGGGTCTTCACCAACAGTCGCGCTATCACACACACACACCACACACACACGGCTCATACCCACAACCACGCTCTCCCATTACTCGCATCTTTTTCTCCTCCACTCCGATCTCTCTCTCTCTCACTTTCTCGCTCCCGGCGCCGTTCAATTTTATGATCATAACTCTTCTCACGGCTCAAGCATCCTCTCCCCACTCACTCAATCCTTCGAATTTGCTCGCTATTCAGTGGCGTCTCGCCGAATTAGTTCGGCCATCTATCATCGCCTATTAGGCATGGCTCTCCGATGAAGACACACCAGATTCGCGCCATTACAAAGCCAATTAGCGCGGATCGAGTGGGGCAGAGGCGCGCATGACGACTTCCTCGAGTGGAGGGATGCGCGGCTGCGGTCATTCCGTAATTGCGTGTTTGCCGGATCGCCTGTCCACGTCTTACGCAACCCTCCGTCTCGCGTCTCGCGCCACTAACCGCCAATCACACACACTCACAGACGATTGTCTCCAAGGCTAAATGGAGGCAGTCTGGACAGTAGTCTCTTTCTCTCACTCACTCTCTTGTTTGGCATCATCGGTGTGCGCGGCGTTAATCTATCTTGTTGTCCCGCGGGCGCAGTGAGTGCGCATTGTCTCACTCGCCCTCACCCCTCCTCTCTCTCACTCTCACTCTGCCACACGGCAACTCTCACTCACTGCGCCGCTCGCCGCAGGGCGCACCTGTTTCGGTACACACCGCGGCGAGTGAGCGAGAGAGAGTGTGCGCTGGATGGGGAGAGCGCAGACACTCCGCTCGGCATTCCGCTGCCAAAGGCAGTTGACCCGCGCTCAAGTGGCAGCGAGTTAGGTCGGAGACAACGACTTGCTGCCAGCCATTTGCATATTCCCCCATATATCTATCAGCTGTTCTCGTCTATAATCCCTGTTCGCGCACGCTATTTTGCCAACACGCTAATCCGTGATCCCGGGGGCTAGCAATCTCCTCTGAGGCCAGTAATTCAGGGTGGCTGGCATCAGCAATTAACACGCAATAGATCGCGCTGGCAGGAATCGAATCAACCTCCTAAGCTGATCCGGATTTGTGCGCGACGCGTCCGGGGTCATCGCCCCGCGCCCCGCCCACCCATGCTCCGCCTCCTGGAGGCATGTGTGTATGTGGCAGATTCACCCTATCTCGCGGGCGCGCGTGAAAACTAGCATGACACCGAGCTCGTATTTCTAAAGGCGCGCGTGTGTGTGTGTGCCACAATTAGACTACTCGGGATTCATATTTCCCTCCCTCACGACTACTACTACTACTTTTCTGGATCTGGACTTTCGCCCCGGCATATTAGACTGCTATACTGTCTTTCACTCGTGCTCCAATATGTCCTTCTTCCTGTGACACTCACACTTCGTCGTTTTTTTAGTAGTTCCCACTTGTCACACATGCGTGGTGATGGCGAGTGAGCGAGTGAGTGAGAGGGGGGTTCACTCACCACGTCTCACTCACTGCGCGCATCTCTCTCCATTGTCGTCGTACATATCTCTTCGCCGGGGCTCGCTTCCTGGCATGTTGTGTGTTGAGTGCATATGAAGTGTGAATTCGGCGCAGTGAGATTCGATATGTCCTACTCTTCTTCCTCCCTTCTTCCTCCCTCCTTCTCTCTCTCTCTCTCTCTCTCTCTCTCTCTCTCTCTCTCTCGTAAATTGGACGCGCGTCGCGTAGCTCAAGTGAGAGGAGCACACCGCATTTTGTCACTTCTTCAATTTTCGCCCATCTCCTTCCTCTTCTCTCTCTCTCTCTCTCTCATCTCAAGCATAACATGTCCTCAGTTTGTCTTTTCGATTACGCGCCGATTATGATGTGGCGCGTGTGTGCATCACGTTTTTTTTCTACCTCCCCCCTCTCTTTATCTCTCTCTCTCTCTCCCTCCCTCTCTCTCTCTCTCTCTCCTCTCTTCTCACCGATCCTCCCGGAAATTATCGCCTTCATTTACCTGTCCCACAATTCACTCGGAATTCATTTATTTCTTTGCGCGAACTGTACTCTGTTCATTATATTCACGGTCGTATTTTCCAAACGTTTTTCCCGTCTACAGACACACTTTTCAGGTCATAAAGAGAGAAATGCGGTGGTTGGCGCCACTGCTGTTTCTTCCGTTACTCGCGGCGGATCAGTCTATAGTCGAGGGTCCGCAAGAGGTCTCCGTCAATATCGGAAGGACCGCCGTTCTACGGTGCACTGTCGAAAACCAGGTACTGTCATGTTTTCGGAAAAACGTGACTCAATTTGTTTACAAAAGTCGCCTCCAAATGTCCTGTGTGGCTGGAATGTCGTCGCTTTACATTTACGATTCAATTGTTATGGGAGCGAATAACCCCATCTTTTCCCGTCCGGCTGTCCGTATTTATGTGCTGTTCTTCTCTCGTTGCTGACCAGTTATCAGGTGGCTCCGAGGGTTTACACCCACCATCCTCCCTCTCTCTCTCACTTTCCCCTGGGGGCATCTCACTTGTTCGCGCGAGGACGCTCGGACACGTCTGCGCACTCCTATACAACAACACTCTCTCCCGCCTCTCGCGTCTGATCCTCGTCTATCCGCGCACTGCCTCTTCTAGCTGTCCACCCCGGGTGATCCGTCTTTCTACACTACCGCTTATCGAGCAACACACACACATACGCGAGAAGAATGAGAAAGAATGGCACATCTCGATGGCAGCGATTTGCATATTTCGCATATTGCCTGGGGTGACGGGGATTCGGAATGGTGGTCAGCGCGAACAGTTGCGCGCGAAACAACCGAGATTGATGGGGGACGTGCCTTTTTCCAACTTGCGGAAGATGAATAGGCGTGTTCGTCTCTTTACGAGCGCCGCTGTTGAGGGCACATTCATGGTTATGTCATTGTCACAATGTCATACAGTTGAAAAAGTAGTAGAGTAGAAGGATCAAGTGGGATGTAATTAGTAGAGTAAGACCAGTAACAAGCTTTCATTTCAGAAGGGTTCGGTGCAATGGATGAAGAACGGTTTCGGTCTGGGAGTGGATCGGCAACTGCCGTTCTTCCCGCGCTACTCGATGATCGGATCGGCCGCCAAGGGAGAGTACCACCTGCAGGTGAATCATATTCTACGCTTTTTTTTACACATCTTGATAGATGGACACACATCTTTCCAGAAAAAAAACAGACTTTAAATTATGAACTGAGTCTATTTGTTTCACACATCTAGCTGTATCTACATATGTAAGATTCTTTTTTGAGAGTTAAGAAAATGAGTTTCAGATCGTGAACGTGACGGTGGCAGACGACGATGTGTTCGCATGTCAGGTGTCGGAGGCGCACAACGAACCCTCAGCCATCTCCGCCCCCGCAAAACTCACCGTCCTCAGTACGTCTCTCTCTCTCTCCCTCTTTCTCTCTCTCTCTCTCTCTCTCTCTCTCTCTCTCTCTCTCTCTCTCTCTCTCTCTCTCTCTCTCTAAAGGCGAGGTCAGACTCGATTATGTATCAAAAAGCCGCTTTATGATACAAAAAAGCACTTTCTGAGGATCTTTCTGAGGGTGAGGCGCGTTCTGAGATCTTTCTGAGGATCTTTCTGGGGATCTTTCTGAGGGTGCGCGGCCGTTCTGGGATCTTTCTGATAGTCTTTTGCCAGCAAAAGTTGAGTCTGACCTCTACTTAATATCGCTCCTCACTGGTTTGAAAGGGTCGTACATATTTTCGAACACTTTGTCTAGCCGCCGAAAGACTATAGGTTACGGCGGATGCGTCCAATTTCTGCTCCTTCGTGGGATTTGTGTGTGTGTGTGTGTGGCCTAGTCGTTTTGTCTCACTGTGATTCGCGGTGAGAGAGAGAGGGCGCGGAAATCAGCGCGAAATGCTGTTAGCATCGGTGCGCGTTGTTTTGCAACGCACCGGGTGAGCCAAAGACGGGAGGTGATAGAGGTCTGACTTGTGAGGGATGGACAAGTAGTGGGTGATGAAATCAAAATCATCTCTATACACAATCCAGTGAATCGGCTTGCTATGGATGTTCTAATCTAACACTTTCAGTGCGTCCTTCCGCGCCGCGCATACTCAACCGACCACAGCACAACCTCCAGGCTATCGCGGGAGAGAAGCTCACCCAAAGCTGTATCAGTCAGGTGCGTGACATTTTCTATACTATTTCATTATGCGGAATTGACATAGTTCACTTCAGCATTGCAATGCTATGCACAACTATGACGATTTATGATAAATCTCTGAACTCTCCAAACTTTAGAAGGGCAAGCCGCCGCCGAAGCTGGGCTGGGCGCTGGCGTCCGATCCCGAGGGCAAGAACATTGTCGCGTGGCTCGGCGAGACGCGCGCCAAGTTCGGACAGCTGTTCAGTGAGTGCTCTGATTTTCATTTTGAAGCAAGTGTCGCCAACTTTTGGGGGAACTGTCGCAAAAACACTCCCCTAGAGTGAAATGAAGAAAGTGTCGGGAAGGGTGTATATCATTATTGGTTTAATTACCCAAGTTTGAGGTAACATACTTTCCCTGATGATGTCATAAAGGCGAAACGTCGGAATGAAATGTTTTTTCTCTCGCGGTACATGGACTGATCTCATCGTACATTAGGGGCGGCGCGCAGCGGCGCCCGTTTGTTTTGAGCTGTGACGCGCGCAACACGCCACTCCCAAGGCACACACGATTTCTCTATTCTAATACAATATACTTAATTAGTGTGCGTTATTTGTTAGAATATCACTTTGTAAGACCTATGAGTATGATTCGTGAAACCAATATCGGTTGCGGCATCCAAAAACCGCCCTCTCTTGCTCTCTCCCGCTTTGCCACTAAACGTGTTTACGACGGCGGCGGCGGCGGCGGCGGCGACGACGGTGTGCATCACGTAAGCTCCGCCCACTGCACTTTGCGCTCATTGGTCGCTCGGCTCTCTTGCGTGCGCACTCTGATTGGCTGAGCGCATGCCCCGCCCTTCGTTCACCCACTCTCGTGTCGGCTCGCCGTCCAGGCCACCGCCCCAGTTTTGGCGCGAAAACTGTGGGGGGAGGGGAGTGTGCGGAGCGGAGTGAGTGGGTAAGAGAGAGAGACGCGAAATAGCGCGTGTCAATGAGAGACTGGCATTGGCAGGCGCACGAGCGATTCGACAAAGCAGTGCGTTTCCATATTCAGGATACGTTTTCTAAAGTTTCGAATATGTATACATAACATGTTCGGCACATCAACCTGAAAAACAATTTCTTCGAAATTTGAGAAAAGGACATCCATTCTCTTTCGAAAAGTACACGAGTAAAGAGGAGTGGTTTGTTTTGATCTAATTCAACAAAAGCACATGCATAAAATCTCTTCGCAGCTGACTAAAATTTCAAAACAAACCTGCTCTTTCTGATCGATGAAAAATATAGTATGCACTATAATCGTGTCATACATTTTGTTGCAAGTTACTTGTTGGGATTAACAGTATCCTGAATACCTGAACTCAACATGCTAACAAGAAAACAATTAGAGTTTTAAAACATCGTTCGAAAGAGCAGGTTTGTTTTGAAATTTTAGTCAGCTGCGAAGAGATTTTATGCATGTGCTTTTGTTGAATTAGATCAAAACAAACCACTCCTCTTTACTCGTGTACTTTTCGAAAGAGAATCATTATATGATTCTCATTTCCAGAGTCGTCGGGCGTCTCGCAGGAGTCGCTGGCGGCGGACATCCAGGAGAACACGCAAAAGGACAGCCACGTCTTCTCGGTCGTCTCCAACGTCACGTGAGTTGTATGGTGCCATTGTCACTCTCACCTATATACCTGTCACTCGTTGTATGGACTCCATGTGCGTGGTGCCGTGGTGATTTGTAAATGAGATTTGATATCGGAAACCACAGTATCACCTTTTTATCCATGTCTGTCACTCTCACTATATCTCTCTACATTCCAGCTTTTCTCCACGTCCCGAGGACGACAAGCGCTACCTGATCTGTGTCAGCCAGCACGAGACTTTCCAAGATAGGGTACGCTTTTTCATAGTATGTTTTTTGTTCTTTTCCTGTCTAGCGGTCATTTTGTCATCGTAGTTAATGTGCGGATTCGATACAGAGTGATTTTCATTCATATTCATGTAGGCCGAGACGGACTCGCTGCGCCTCAGCCTCAAGTACGCACCGATAGTTTCGCTCAAACTCGCTGCTGGATCCAAGGTGAGCATTTTTTGATGTTGTTATTATAGTGTGAGTCACCGTCTGGCAAATTTTGTTCTACAAATCAGAATCAGAATCTTAAAAACTTAAAATCTAGATATTCTAGATAACTATAAATGTCTAGATCCACATACGCAATTCAGGTTCGCGAGGGCGGCCCGGCGCTGCTGGCGTGCGATGTGGACGCGAAGCCGCTCGACAACCTCAAGATCTCCTGGTTCAAGAACGGCAACGAGCCCATGCGACACCACACCGATGTGAGCCTTTTGTTTAAATTTTATCAGTTTTCTAGGTCCCAGTTGCAAGTGATTTGCAGATCACTTGAGACTAGGATCATATCACTTGAGATTGAGTGAATGCTGTTGTAAGTTTAACCTCTTTTAACAATGTACATTACAGACGCTCGCGTTTGAGAAGCTGCGTATGGAGGACCACAACACCGAGTACACCTGCCAGGCAACCAACGCTATTGGAACGGCGAGAGCCACGATCAAACTCGACGTAGATTGTGAGATGTTCGATCTTTTTCTCTTTTCCTTCTCCTTTTCACACGAAAAAAATCGCGTTATCAGTACATTCCCATTCGCGCGCCCGCGTCATTGCTTTGTTGATGTGGTTCTCCCTCAGGCAGCTGACTCATTAAGCGACGCGCGAGAGAGAGAGAGAGAGAGAGAGAGAGAGAGAGAGAGAGGAGATGAGTGCGCGATGTAACACAGTGATTAGTGGGCCACCCGCTCTCGAACCCGGCTGAGTGAATGCAAATTTGTCAAGCGGTGATATGTGGCGGCGGCGTGATCGAGGGTCTTGGAACACCTGGTAGAAGGCAAAAGAGAACATTGATCGAAAAGTTAGATCCGCACGAATGAGCAATCATGACGGACCAAGGAAGTCTTTGATTCTGGAAGTAAATACTTAATACATGACACTTGATTGAAAAGTAAGTAATACCCGATTTGTATGCCCGATTAATGCGTTGCGTACTGATCTGTCACAACTGCTTTCTTTGACTTGATTGTAAAGTAATAATTTCTACTTTCAGTCGCGCCCCGCGTTAAATTTTATAATTGCTACTTGATTGACAAGTAATCCCTTCTCATTCCAGTCGCTCCGCGCATCATGTCGACGTCGCAGGAGAAGGAGGTGACCGCCGGCGACGACGCCACATTCCGGTGAGGGAGGGGGTTCATCGATAGTGTTGAGAGTTTGATTTGATTCGTTGTTTTAATTCACCGTTTCTCGAAGTGCTCTGGTGTAATAGTCTAGCCACATTCCGGTCAGTGAAGGAGTTCTTCTATAGTTTTTCGAGTTTTGATGTGTGATATTAGTTACATTGACCACAACCATTGTGTTGGGTGAGAGACAGGATTTCGGAGGGTTGGGTGAGACAGGATTAGAACATGAAGGCCATAGCCATGGGGTGGACGCCACAATTGTGGAGTAGTTTGAAGTCATAGTATAAAACTCATTTCAGATGCGACGCGGTCGGCAACCCGCCGCCGCAGATCACGTGGACCAAGAAGGGCGACGATCAGCTCATCTACAAGGGCGACACGTGAGTCGATTTCTGTTTTTTTCAGTTTTGACGCATGCACTCTGCGATTCCAAATAGGAATTGAAGGATGCAATGAAAAGCCTTTTTTGTTGTGTTGTCCAAATCCAACATCATAGCATTGTCATAACATGAAAACGTTATAGGATTATATGATTGTAGCAATGCAAAAGTCTCGTTTCAGTATGACGCTGCACAACGTGGCGGGCTGGCAGCAGGGCGCGTACATCTGCACTGCCTCCGTCGACGGATTCCCGCACACCACCAAGCAGCACTACCTGCACGTCAGGGGTGAGTCGAACCTCGGACGTCGGCAAATGTTACGCGTGTTATGTGTGTAGTAGATCTAGTGACGGCGGTATCCGTGGTTTCCAGTGATTCAGTGTATCCAAAGACTTTTTTTGAGGTTGAAGTAGGCATTTGAAATTCGTGTAGTGTAGACTTAGTGCATACGTTTACGGTAAGCGTGGTTGCCACTAACTAGTTCTCTAAAGTGTGCACTCTGACATTCGCAAATATCATAGAGAGTTGGTTGAATCTGAGAAAGTTAATTTGATCACAGTTTTCTTTAAATAGTAAGCGTTTCTGACGAAACTACTACCTGCCATTCTCACATTTATTTCTCTCACTGCTTTTCTGATGTGTGAAGTGTGATTTCAATTTTTTCAGGTTCTCCATCTGTGTCTGTGAACGACGTGGCTGTCGGCTCTATCGGCGACACTGTGGAGCTCACGTGCAGGGTAAGTAAGGGGTAATCAAATTTACAAGTTATAGTTTTCATGTCGTCCCTATTTCACAGTAAACACGGTTCCGCACACACGAAAATATATTGTGTGTCTATACGCATAGTTTTTTGGTCCGATTGTGCTTTCATAAAGTACCGTATCCTTTGAAGGTGAGCGGCCGGCCGAAGCCGCCAGAGATGCTGTGGACAAAAAACGGCCTCCCGCTCAGCTACATTTCGGGACGACTACAGGTATTGAAAAATTCGAGATAATAGTTTATGAGTGTGTTGCATTGGTGTACTTTTCCACGAGGTCCTTCTGCAACCCTCTGTTCAGGTGCACCAAGTGCCGCGCGCGTATGGCATCGAGTCGAAGCTGCGGATTCAGCAGTTGAAGGAGAGCGATCTCGGCGAGTACAACTGCACCGCCAACAACGGCCTCGGAGTGGACAGCCGCACGGTGCAGCTGCGCAAAAGAAGCCTCATCGACCAGATGCGTGAGTGATAATAATGATGTTTATCTGCCGTGACATACACGAAATGTGAAAATAATGAACAAGGTGGCAAAAGAGTGTCGCTACTTTCATCAATTCTTGCACCACTCTCGATTGCAATGCACCGACTCTTATTTTTTATTCCATAATCATATCAAAACACTGCAGTTGCTGCTTTTCTTTGCATTCTTGCACTCTCTACTCAATCGCAAAGCACCGACTTTTATTATATAACAAACCACTGCACCACCGTCATCCAAGTGATGATATCACTGTGAGCATTAATTACGTGCACTTCTAGGCCACTTCTACGAACGCTGTGAGTTCAGTCTAACTAAGTGTGCCCCCCCCCCCCAGCTTCTCTCTCTTTCTATGTTATATATTCACTTACTCACCGCCAGAGTGTGTGCATGAAACAGAGTGACAACGAATTTTGTTAGCGTGTGCGACTTCTGTTTGACCAGACGTTGACGACGGTGTTTCAGTGGACCTCGACCCGGTGTACTTGCTGCCGGCACTCGCACTCGCTCTCTTCTTTCTCCTCTGCCTCTGCTGCTGTCTCTGCTGCCGCCGCCGCCGTTTCGAGAAGAGGAAGGAGAAGCGGTTGTTCGGTGAGTGGTTTGAAGAAAACCTTGCGAAGTTATGAGTGAGTGGGTCGTTCGGTGAGAGTTTTGAAAAACAAACAACCCTACAAAGATATGGAGGTGGAGTGATTGTTTGGTAAGAGTTAAAACAAATCCCTACACAGCTATAGAAGAGACGCGGTTGTTCGGTGAGCGTTTTGAAAAACATACTTTGCAAAGTCTGCAAAGGAGACGCGATTGTTGACTTCAACACGAATAGAGCTATGATCTCGCGAATGCAGCCGGTAGGCGGAAGCACACGACCTTCTCACGTCTCGATAGGTGGAAGAACGTATCCGCTTACACGGTCTTTGATGCCGAAGAAAATAGGAAGATCCCGGAAGTAGCCTGGAAACAGCAGAGAACACTACTTCCACGCTTCTGTGACGCACTCCTCTCTCTATTTCCCTCTCTTCCTCTCGCTCGTTACCCATTCCATCTCGCATATCACAAAGCACTCGGAAATGAGCTCAGTGGTTCTCTATTTTCGGAGCACGCCTCTGAAATACCAATTTCACGCGTTTCCTGTCGTCATCATAGCGAGCCTATTTCTTCCTCAACTCTCCATCCCTATTTCCCCTATCTGTTCTAAGTTATGTACAGAGCCCCTAGGCGACTCATTTTACTCCTTCATTCAACCTGAAAAACATGAACGCATGCGGCAATTATCGCTTGAATCATCGCACACAGCGGGTACAAAAGAGCAAACGTCAAACGAATGATCACATTACAAACAGATAGTAGCATAATAGAAAAGTAGATTCATAGAAAAACACTAACAACTATACTCTGCGCCAGAGCGATAGTTTTCGATCTGCCTCGCTTGCAGTTCGAAATACGGTGCCCTAACCGTCTGCCTCTCTTGTTTTGCGCGCTATTGCCGAGACCTGACTCTCCGTCTTCCTCTGATCTACTCCACCGCGCGCAACTTATTGCGAGCATAGAACTATACAACAATCACATGAAAAGAAGAAGAAACACTAACGCGACAACATGCGTTAATAATCGCCTGAATCATTACATCATTACAACAACGTGAAACCTTGTTTGATTTGTAGCACAAATCCGTTGCCAAAACACTGCCGGGGCAAAAAACACTAACGTACACCACAACGCGTACATTATGACAACGCTATGACGTTATGACAACAGCCTTGACGCCTTAACTTAACACCCTCACCTTGATCGATTTGCAGACGACCAGTCGGACGTGACGGTGAAGTGCGAGGCGCTGGACGGACAGTACTTCCCCGAGATGTACGGCAGCAGCCCCTGCGACATCGGCATCATGTCAAAGGTGCGGTGTGCATTACCACATCAGTTTCTCGCGAAAACAATTGAAAACGGAAGAAACCATGGCTAAGACATTGAAAATATCGGCATCATGTCAAAGGTGCGGTGTGCATTACCACATCAGTTTCTCGCGAAAACAATTGAAAACGGAAGAAACCATGGCTAAGACATTGAAAATATCGGCATCATGTCAAAGGTGCGGTGTGCATTACCACATCAGTTTCTTGCGAAAACAATTGAAAACGGAAGAAACCATGGCTCAGACATTGAAACATCGGCATCATGTCAAAGGTGCGGTGTGCATTACCACATCAGTTTCTAGCGAAAACAATTGAAAACGGAAGAAACCATGGCTCAGACATTGAAAATATCGGCATCATGTCAAAGGTGCGGTGTGCATTACCACATCAGTTTCTAGCGAAAACAATTGAAAACGGAAGAAACCATGGCTCAGACATTGAAAATATCGGCATCATGTCAAAGGTGCGGTGTGCATTACCACATCAGTTTCTCGCGAAAACAATTGAAAACGGAAGAAACCATGGCTAAGACATTGAAAATATCGGCATCATGTCAAAGGTGCGGTGTGCATTACCACATCAGTTTCTTGCGAAAACAATTGAAAACGGAAGAAACCATGGCTCAGACATTGAAACATCGGCATCATGTCAAAGGTGCGGTGTGCATTACCACATCAGTTTCTAGCGAAAACAATTGAAAACGGAAGAAACCATGGCTCAGACATTGAAAATATCGGCATCATGTCAAAGGTGCGGTGTGCATTACCACATCAGTTTCTCGCGAAAACAATTGAAAACGGAAGAAACCATGGCTAAGACATTGAAAATATCGGCATCATGTCAAAGGTGCGGTGTGCATTACCACATCAGTTTCTTGCGAAAACAATTGAAAACGGAAGAAACCATGGCTCAGACATTGAAAATATCGGCATCATGTCAAAGGTGCGGTGTGCATTACCACATCAGTTTCTTGCGAAAACAATTGAAAACGGAAGAAACCATGGCTCAGACATTGAAACATCGGCATCATGTCAAAGGTGCGGTGTGCATTACCACATCAGTTTCTAGCGAAAACAATTGAAAACGGAAGAAACCATGGCTCAGACATTGAAAATATCGGCATCATGTCAAAGGTGCGGTGTGCATTACCACATCAGTTTCTCGCGAAAACAATTGAAAACGGAAGAAACCATGGCTAAGACATTGAAAATATCGGCATCATGTCAAAGGTGCGGTGTGCATTACCACATCAGTTTCTTGCGAAAACAATTGAAAACGGAAGAAACCATGGCTCAGACATTGAAAATATCGGCATCATGTCAAAGGTGCGGTGTGCATTACCACATCAGTTTCTTGCGAAAACAATTGAAAACGGAAGAAACCATGGCTAAGACATTGAAAATATCGGCATCATGTCAAAGGTGCGGTGTGCATTACCACATCAGTTTCTTGCGAAAACAATTGAAAACAGAAGAAACCATGGCTCAGACATTGAAAATATCGGCATCATGTCAAAGGTGCGGTGTGCATTACCACATCAGTTTCTTGCGAAAACAATTGAAAACGGAAGAAACCATGGCTCAGACATTGAAACATCGGCATCATGTCAAAGGTGCGGTGTGCATTACCACATCAGTTTCTTGCGAAAACAATTGAAAACGGAAGAAACCATGGCTCAGACATTGAAAATATCGGCATCATGTCAAAGGTGCGGTGTGCATTACCACATCAGTTTATTGCGAAAACAATTGAAAACGGAAGAACAGAAAGAAAAGAAGGCTCATACATTAAAAATATCGGCATCATCATGTCAAAGGTGCGGTGCATTGGCATTAAAAAACATCAGTTCCTTGCAAAAACAGGAGAAACATGGCTCGTACACTGCATTGTTTTTTTTTTAATTTTTCACACAATGTCAGGACAGCCTCAATTTTACGCTTTCCTGTCGTCATCGTGAGCATGTGACTTCTCCCAGAAGTTTTTTTTATCTGTTAAAGTTTATGCATACCTCATCCGCTATCAAAAACCAGTGCGTCATTTCAGTACAGAGTCTGATTGTACGTTCAGAACTCACGTACAATTATAATTATATGAAGTCATGGCCATCCCAACAATAGTGACGCTATATGTCTAGAGTGAGAGTATGAAAATAGAGCGGAGAAAGAGAGAGGGAGAGAGAATATTTCCGGTGGAAAGGACAATAACGCTACGTAATGAACGTAATGAGATACAAGCGAACGCGGCATTGTCATAGTGCGCCTACAAAATGTGTTGCATTGCAGGACTACATTTCGATCCCGCAAAACAATCCGGATATGGACTACCTCCCACCAACCTCCTTCACGGGACATGCGCTATATGCAAAGTGGGTTTGTCAAAGTTGCGATCAGTCTTGCGCAAAAAAAAAGAAGAAGAAAAAAGTTATCTTTTGTCTGTTCGCGTAATTATTTGTTATTTCAGATACCTCGGTCCCGAGTACCAGCATCGATTCGACGGGTACGGTAGCTTCGCGTCTGGCGCGACGTCGCCGGCGCTCGCCTCCGAGTCCTACCCGCCGGAGCGACTCGCGCCTCTACCCGAGGTCGACACCCCCAAGGTCAATCACTATTTTTTTGATTCGAACGTCATAAGCATCAACGCTGATGCGATTCGTACTAATGCTGATTCGAATTCCGAATCAGTTGCGACACCGATTCCGCGTGTTTGTAGCATTGTGTCGTTTTAGCCGTCTACGTAGACTTCACGCTCGGTACTCGTGATATTTGATAATGCTATGCTATAACGAATGATGCTATAATAATGCCTTGACATTCGGCGCTAACAAGTAAGACTCAATTTGACTTTTGTCGTTTTTCAGGCGTCCACCTACTCGTTTATGGTCGATCGCCCGCTCAGCCGCTCTTCGACCCACGTCTAGTGTCATGTTGTCTCTCACTATCCCTGCTCGGCCCCGCCCTCCCTAACCCCCCCCCCCCCTGCCGAGGAACCAGCCAATCACAATCGATCCGGGTATTATTGTCTCTCTCTCCAATGTCAAGTCGTTGCCGTTGATTGAAAGTCTGTCAGATATTATACATAATTTTGTTTGTCTTATTTCTCCCTCTTTTTTCCTAGAGAGAGAGAGAGAGAGAGACGTTTGGTGTGTCGTTAATACTTTATCGCTATGTCTCCTTGGATAGACTGATCGCTCTAGTCATGGTATAAAGTTTTACACCCTTCATTATCACTCTCGCCGTTTCGTTTGTTACTGTATTGTTATTCACGGGTGGGTGGTGATGTGTGTATGAAATTTGCGTGAAACGCAATTTGTCCGAGCGAGCGTAATTTCGAGAGCTCGCTATTCAATGTGTTTATTGTTTTCGCACACAAGCCCCGCAGTGACGTCACACCGTTCGATGAATGATGCATATATAACCCTCTTTTCACACCACCCCTCATGTGGGGAGGCGAAGATTTTTGCCCAGGCGCCCCTTTTTCAAGTGTTCCGAAACGCCACTCTCACTCTCACCCTCTCGCCTCTCGCCGCCGAAAAGATGATTCCTCATCCAACCACCTACGTCAGAGCTTCATTAATGATGCGAACGCGGGTCGACTGAAGTGAGAGATAGCGAACGCGACCCCTTAGCCCTGACTGACTGCTTCTCTCTCTCTCTCTCTCTCTCTCTCTCTCTCTCTCTCTCTGCGCCAAATATCCTGTGCACGTGAAGCGGGGCAGTGTTTGTCGTCGGTCGGCAAGGAGGGGATGAGAGAGAGAGAGAGAGAGAAAGAAAGAGCGAGGTGGGGGGGGGGGGGAATCCGTTGACGTAGCTGGGATGCTTGGGTCTGCCAGAGGGTGGGGGGGAGGGCGAGAGGCGAGACGGCGAGGGTGAGACGAGGTGAGCCGCAGTGAGTGAGTGAGTGAATGAGAGAGAGGGTGCATGTGAGAGAGGGAGGGAGAGAGAGAAGGAGTCGCACAGCCGCACACACACACACACATACACACACGCATAGAGAGCCCCGCCTCCAATTAACACATCCGCAACGCGGCACCTAATCAGCGACGGTGTGATAACATTTTTGGGAGAGGGGGGAGGGGGGAATTTCTCCCCCCCCCCTCTCCTTCTCTGAATCGTTTCCGTCGATCCGTGCGCGCATTATCAGCGCGTGACGTCACGCGCATCCATTCCGCGGCTGCCTTCTCTATCTCTGCAAGGCATCATATGGTGTCGTAGGGATGGCGGGCGAGGGCTCGGACCTGCTGCGGGTCGGCTTCTACGACATAGAGGGGACCATCGGTCGGGGCAACTTCGCGCTCGTCAAGCTCGCCCGACACAGAGTGACAAAGTCGGAGGTGAGTGAGAAGCAAATGTCGTCGCTATTGTGTGTTCGGGATGATCCTCTGGTCTCTATGCACCGCAGTGTTTCTTGGCAGCATTTCGCCGCCATTTACACAATAGAGCATTTCCGCCTATGACTCCTGTTGTGATGATTACACTTTGATGGTTTACAGGTGGCGATCAAGGTGGTGGACAAGACTCGGTTGGATGCGGACAGTCTGTCCAAGGTGTACAGAGAGATTGACGTGTTGAAGACGCTCAACCACCCCTTCATCATCAAACTGTACCAGGTTCGTGTCCTTTCGCGTCATTTCCAAATCTCTGATTGCAGGTCATGGAAACGGAGAATTTGCTGTACATAGTCACGGAATACGCGCCCAACGGCGAAGTGTTCGGTGAGTGACTGACTCGTTGTTTTTGCATTCGTGTCAACAACTCGTTGCAGATTTGATTCAACGCCAGCGGCGGTTGACGGAGAGCGACGCGCGCTACAAGTTCTGGCAGATTCTCTCCGCGGTGGAGTACTGCCACGAGAAGGGAATCGTGCACCGCGACCTCAAGGTGAACAACGATCTTTCGATCTTTCCGCTTCTTCCCTCTTCTCGCGCGCTTGTGTGTGTGTGTCTCTATGTGATGAGTGTTTGCTACTGACTCTTTCGGCCGGGGCATCGATCTCACACCGGCTCATCTCCTCTCACCATCGCCTTTTTTGTCGTCGCTCTCGCCGCTTGCGTATTGCCTGATTTCGAGAGCCCTTCGCGTTTGCTTGTTGCAATTTCAGCATCATCATGACTGATGTATGTTGCGTTAGCAATGCAAGAGATGGAGAGAGAGACTCAGAGATCGAGGAAGTGTGTGTGTGTGTGTGTTTGTGTGAGAGAGAGAGAGAAAGAGAGAGAGAGAGAGAGAAAGAGAGAGGGGATCGCAGGTGAGGAATGCGAGTTTGGTGATTGACTGAGTGTCTTTCTCTCCGATCAGTCAGCTGGCCGGAGCTGACTGCTCGTGCTTCTCTGCCACTCTCCCCGCCGCACTCGTTCTCTTTGTGTGTGTCTCTCGTCTGCTCGCTCTCGACCCTTGCGCCACTCTCCACTCATCTGTGCGTCAGAGTGTATTGAGTGAACCTGGAAAGAAAGCGGCGGCCTGACGTCAGAGGTCGGAGCCGTCCAATCTCAAGCGAGAGAAAGAGAGAGAGCGAGCTCCACTTTTCTGATCACTCCATATAAATCGGGTTCAATAGCTTTTTTTGCAAAATGACTCATAAAAACAATTTTTGTATTATTTTACAGCGATTTCTGTAAAATCAAGGTTATTTGATGACGAGGGGCAAATGTACAACCGATTTTTTTCTTCATCGAAAACCAGCCCTAAATACAGGTAATGTAAGGGCAAAATTTTTATTGGCATCATATTTACAATTTACAACCGGAATTTTCACCTATGTAAACATGTACTAAAAATAGAATCGCGCCGATTTTACATATTACTTCATCTACAATTCCGACCTTGTCAGTAAGGCAGCGGTCCAGATACCCTTGTAATATCGGCTCACCGCCGATTTTACAAAGAAGGCGTGGCCAACGGTCAGACATCGTTGTAAAATCGGCCCGGAGCCGATTTTACAATATCATCTTCAGATTGTTTTTCGCAAAAGCATTTACCCGTGGCGGGAATCGAACCAGGGACACGAACCCTCAACGCTACCACTATACCACCGCGCTCATGGCTGCCCTATCGAAGTCTCTGTATCTGTTTCTATATGTCTCATTCACGTTTTCAAAACGTTAGGGTATGGGTATGGTTCACATGTTGACAATCTTTTCACGGACAGTCTTGGGGAAAGGTTGTAAGTACATTAATGGAGTATGTCTGTTAGTCTGTTTAGTGTCAATCACTTGATCCGTAAGAAAAGACAACACCTGTTTCGGTCTGAAACCAGTCATGAGCTCGATGGTGCAGTGATAGTGCTGAGGATTCGTGTCCCCGCGACCCGGTTTGATTCCCGCCATGGGTAAACGCTTTTGCGAAAAACAATCTGACGATGAGATTGTAAAATCTTCTTTGTAAAATCGGCGGTGAGTCGATATTGTGTCACTCTATAATATGCAGTGTCACTCTATATTATGCACATACACTCACAAACATCACAACCATTCCTAATCTTTTACAATTTCCTGTCCCTTTCATCTACGTGATTTTGCAGGCTGAGAATCTGCTCATCGACGGCTATGGGAAGCTAAAGATTGCCGACTTTGGATTCAGCAACTTTTTCCAAAAGGATGTGAGTGGCTTAATGAATAGAATGAATGGAATGAAAACACACGGCATGTGACACGATTCCGCGCCGCCTCAATGACGCCTAATTACGCGGTGCAAAAAGCCTGCAAAACAGTAGTGAGGACACGTGAGGGGGGGGGGGGGAGAGGGATAGAGAAAATCCGGGATTAGAGACCATACATTCCCATCCTTTCTCCGCTCTTTCCAGGAACTGTTGAGCACGTTTTGCGGCTCTCCTCCCTACGCCGCCCCCGAGGTTTTCGAGGGACACAACTACCAGGGACCCAAGATCGACATTTGGGTGCGTCGTTTCTTCTCTCTCGAGTGTTTTCAATACGCGGCTTGCGCATTTCGCTGACGCCTTCAGACATGGCGCGCTAGGGTGTCGATAACACAGTAGAGGGATGAGGCGATAAGCCCGGCAGGCAGGGCAGAAGATATCTCGGGAGAAAGAGAGAGAGAAACAAGCAGGCCGTAAACCCGGCGAGATACGCGCCTGAGCTGTTGACTTGGAAAACGAATCAGCCGGCTATCACACCACACACCACTGATCGCCGCCAAGATGACGTAATGACCAGTTTCCTATACTGAAACATGGCGAAACAAAGAAAGTTCACAAGAGAGAGAGAGAGAGAGAGAGAGAGAGAGAGAGAGAGAAAGAGAAAGAGAGAGAGAGAGAGAGAGAGGGAGAGAAAGAGAGAGAGAGAGTCTTTTTCAGAGTCTCGGGGTGGTGTTGTACGTGATGGTGTGCGGGGCGCTGCCGTTTGAGGGCGGCAACCTGCAACAACTCAGAGATCGCGTGCTTGGAGGACGATTCAGGATACCTTATTATATGAGCTCAGGTGCGTTTTTTTTCGAGTCGGTTGAATCCGGTGTTCTCCTAGTAGAGAAATCGCGTGTACACATTTATCTGCGTGTAGGAGTGTATGTACTTATATTATATGATACCCTACTACATATATGAGCTCAAGTCGGTTGAATCCGGCGTCCTCCTAGTCGATAAGAAGATGAATCGCGTGTGAAAAAACTATTTGCCGGTACACTTTTTTATTGTTGGGTGACAAGTGTTCTGCAATTCCAATTGTTCTCACAGCTGAAAACAACAGTCTTACATCATAACGACGTTCTTTGTTCAATGTCGATCACTCCACCCGTTTAGACTGCGAGAATCTGATTCGTCGCATGCTGACGGTGGATCCGGCGAAGCGGCTGACTATCCAGCAGATCCGGAAGCACCGTTGGATGCAGGCCGAGAATATGGAGCAACGGATACGCAATGAGGTGAGGGGGGGGGGGAGAGAGAGGGAGAGTTGGAGAGAGAGTGTGTTGCAGATCCGTGTGTACGAGAAGTTGGAGGAGTGCGAGCCGCAGCAACAGATGATCTCGATGATGGTCAACTGGGGCATGCACGCCAACCACGTCAAACAGGTCACAGTTTTTTTGTGTGAACTCATATGTACTTTTTCCCGAGCTCAATATTTTTCCTGAGCACATGCACATTAGAGAGGGCGCTCAGCGCCCTCTCTTTTGGCTTAGGATAGGGTTCGCGCCAGAATTTTCAAGAAGCGTTATCCCAAAGTCATGTTAGCAACAATGTGAACTCATCCAATTCATGTTAGTTAGATTTGCACGGTTCCGTAGGCCAAATCACTGGTTGACGCCATCTTTGTATCTTTTCTCCGAAAGAAGTTATGAGCGATCGCGCGCGCATCCTAGTCGCAAGGCTAGCGTGTGGGTGGGTGGGTGGATGGTTCCCGTCACTCCGGCTGCGCATAACGGACTGTGGACACTAAAAGATTTGATATAACAATACAAAAGAATAACTTCGATATTAGAGACAGAAAGCGATAAAGAGAGAGAGAGAGAGAGAGAGAGAGAGGAAGATGCAGGTTTGTATTAGTATTTGTAAACGTTTTATGCATGCGCTTTTGTTGAATTGGGTCAAGACAAATTAACTTTCTTTACGCAAGTACTTTTTAACAGATAATGCAGGTTTGGGTTTTTTTCGTTTCAGTTGACCATATGTAAGTGTGATCTTTTATATTAATATTTTATTTTCATTCTATATCATACTTCATACATACGATCATAACTAAAACGTTAATTATACATATTGTTCGCTAAAACGATCTTGACTTACGCTACAATCTTTGACCGTTGCCGCATTGCTGTAGCTGGAAAAGGGCGAGCGCTCTCTCATCTTTGGTTTTTTCGTCGATGAAACGTCAATCCGGATAGTGCAAGTGCAACTCGAGCGCAATCTCTTTGCAGAAAGGGAGACTGCAAAATCACGTATCATCCTCGCGATTTGCAGAGCCTGTCGTCTCGAGCGTTCGACCATCCCATGGCTATCTATCTGCTACTATTCGAGCGCTGGAGGAACAGCATGATGAAGACAGAGTTCATCCGAGCACACTGTGAACAGGAGCAGGTTAGAGAGAGAGGGAGGGAGAAAGAGAGAGAGAGAGGGGGGAGAGAGAGGGAGAGAGAGGGAGAGAGAGAACCAAAACATAGCAGGAGAAGGAAGCGTCGACGCCGAAGCAGCGCGCGCCGCGGTTGAATTCGACCCGCCACCACTCTGTCTTCACCACAACCGACACCGGCTGCTCGGTGACCAGTCAGTGCGATGACGAGGTACGTCTTCCAAACTGCTTTCGACCCCTTTTACTCAAGAGCATTTCGCGGTACGTATGCCATCTAAAAACTGGCGCACTGGTCCTTCTGAAACACCTAGGCCTTCAACCACTGTTCTCACTGAAACACTGGTTCCCATCACTGTTCTTTGTTCTCACTGTAGATGAAATACTGGTTCACGCCAACACCACTCCTCCACTCTACCACTGTGGTTCAGGTGACGGCTGCGCGTCCCATTCTGAGCCGGCAGAGCACCGTCGGCACCACCGTCAGCATCGATGAAGGTGAGAGACGCGTTGTGTGGTTCACTCGAACCTCAGTTTGAACCTCAAACTCAAAAGTGAACGGATTTGTTTCACTATTCGCCACTCACGGGCGCAAGTGAAAGTAGGCGAGAGGTGTCGTTGGAAAACGAGTATCGAGAGCTACCTTTCAAAATCAAAGATTTATCGGGGATCTCTATACACCAACCAGTGCTTTAGTTCACCATGGAGTTGGTTCCGTGACTCATGGGCCTTACCTTCACCTTTTTCTAGGCGTGGAGACGGACACGCACTCGCCGCCCACGCAGGCCGGCTTCCTGCTGGAGGGATTCACGCGCTTCGAGGAGAAGGTACACTTTTCATTACTTAGTTTTGAGGTAATGATTTCTCTGATGTTCTCTCCGTCGGCTAAACACATCTCATGATATCACTATTTTGTATTACGCACACCCCTCTCAGGTCTGCGCGGAGAAGACGACCGAGGATCCGATGAGCTCACTGGCGAGCTGTCCCGCCGATCAAGACCAAGGTACAATCCATGCAACTTTCCGGAAATGTAGCGAGCGCGTTGGCGTGCCGCACGCGATTCTTTCGCCTACCCTAAGCCGCCGGCGTTGCTGATATAAATTAGCGATATTGTGTCTTTCTCACTGGGGCTTACGAGGAGCGATATCGAGTAAGGCGCGAGAATTGGGTGAACACACTCAGTTTGATGAGGATGATAGGATGACATGTGACGCACGAGATTTTTTTTCGTCGTGGGAGAGTGAATCCGTCTTACAGAACCATCCACGTCAACTTCCACGAACACGAATTCTTTCGGAGACGGCTGGCGCGCGTCCGACAATGCGATGCACAAATCTGTACATGGACGGTGAGTGACATTTTATTATTTTATAGTATGCTGTAGTTGTAGTACTACAACTTTTTTGAGAACTTGTGTTGTTTCGAGAGAGAGCATCTCACCACTTGAACCATAATATAATATTCCAGATTTCCCACGGGTAAACTACAGCGCGAAAACACGGAGCTAGGAGAGTTTCCAAAGTGAGTGCACTCTCAGTTATCATTTGGTTTACATAACACACGTTTTCTTTTAGACCGCAGCCGCCGCCAGGGGTTTTCGAGGAGAAAATGCAGAAGATGCGCATCTCGCGGAGATCTCCCGACAAGAAGAAACTGCCGAAACGAGTGTCACTGCCCGAGAATCTGGAGTTTCAGGTAGGAACCATTTGTCTTACGCTTCTATCCCCCCTCTTGTAACTTCCGTGCCCCGTTTGTGATTTCAAAGCGAAAAATAAGTAATATCACAGTTCTCAAATCACGCAATATGTTACATGTTACATGGCTCCTATTGCAATACAAAGTCACGAATTGTATTCGAAACGTCACAATGTCACGAGTTTTTTTTCCACCAACACGCAACACCTGTGAATAGTCAGAGACATAACCAATCATGCAATAATTGCCATAAGTGTTGTGAAAGCATGTGGAACAAATCACTAAAAAATGATCGAATGATTTTAAATTACATGCATTACGCCCGCATTGACTAGAACAAACGAAACTCGTTGTATTACTGTACGGTATAGTGTGGTATTTGATTCGAGATCAATATTGAGGATGATTTCAGCCGCACAAACTGTTGAACATGAAGCAGTCTCTTGTGGTGGAGGCTCACTTGGACGGCCACACTCCGGTCACCGACAAGCCATATGATACGCTGCGACAGCGGATGCGCATCAAAAACGGCAAGAAGAACAGACAACTGGTGAGTGGTCCACTATCTTGTTGCATTACACAGATATTATGAAATCTAAATGCTATCTAAACACGGAACGAAGGAAAGAAGAATACAAGAATACGGAGAGACAACTATTGCGTACCCTACTTTCTAAATGCACTCAAAACGATACAATGTTACTGTAAAATCTCTCTCAATTTCAGGCGTTCCAGTGCCAGCAGAAGCCGGGTCTGCTGCGCGCCGCTGAAGACGCCGGCTTTCTCTCGCCGATAGAAGACGATATGGACACGGCTTGAAAAACCAAGACACCAAAGCCTTCCACTATACTCATCCCCTGTTTCCCTGCACGCCTTCTCGGGCAATGGGTCCGCTCAATTCGCACATCGTCATAATTCTCTGGCCCCGCGACAGGGGGCCACACACTTTTGCATTTTCACACCCACCACGCACACACACACAAAGAATGACACGGTTTATTATACGTTAATTGGTGAGGAGAAGAGAATATAAATACCGATTAAATCGTGGATGTGTGTGTGTTTGTATGTATGTGTGTAGACTGGCTGGGGACGGAACATTGCATATTCGGTGTGTGTGTGTGTATGTGCGCATCAAATACCATACAATAATACAAATATGAGAGACACATGTTCCAGCGTCGGCGCGGAGAGATGACGGTGTGCGTATAGGAGTTAACCACGGGCAATGCAATCTCGGGGCATCTGCCTAGTCGGTACATAATCATAGGAGATGGACTAGAGTGTAGAGAGAGAGGGGTTGGGAGAAAGAACGGCATGTGAGCGGATTTAGAGGATCTCGCACTTGCTCTTCTCGGCCCACGGGTTGACTCGCTTGTCCACAGGGTTCACCAGCGGATCCTGGTCCTGCTGGCTCTCCGTGAATCGTCGCAGCCTGCAAGACATCATCAATTATTATAATTGGAAATCAATTAATTATATCAATCATATCAATTATAAACTTATCATCTTAAAATCATTAAAGTCGCATTATACTTTTCCTTCGACTCAAAGTATTCTCTTGGGGACAACCTTAATCTTTACATTATCCTTGTTTATCATACCCGCACTGATTCTACGCGTACAATCAAAATCGTTAAAAAAAGGAAAAATCTCAACAAAAATCGTTTTGTACGTGTCATAATCATGTTTGCGAGGATGGGAAAAGTAACATGGGAGAAAAAGAAACCTACGACTGCGCAAAACCTTCGACCATCATAGGTTCTTATGAGTGATTTCGTTTTGTACGTGTCACCTATACGAACAGTTTCAAACCGTAGCTGCACTATTCCATTTTTCGATTTGTGTGTATGTCAGAACAACTATAAACTATTCGATCTGTCATAATCATGTTTCCAAATGGAAAGTGAAAACCCACTCGTTGGCTGACTGGGAGAAAAAACTAATCTTCGACTGCGCAAAACCTACGACCATCTTAGGTTATTATGAGTAATTTCAATCTATACGTATCTATCTGTAAGATGGAAATAACATACTCGTTGGCGGACTGGGAGATGGGCTTGCGGTCGATGTTGAGCTGGTGGCGGAGCGACTCGACGCTGCGCTGCATATCAGACTTGTCCATACCTGCCTAAACCTCTTCCATTTAGCATTTACTGTTTATGTTTCGTGTTCCACGTGTCAATCACGGAGCGTAGCATCGCACCGTCGATGTGGTCGAAAATTACGGGGTGCGAGAAAATAAGCATTGCTCATGTGTGTGTGTGTGTGTGGATATAATTACGATTCGCAATACGCAACAGTACAGAGAGCGGACAGCTGTTTTAGAGAAAAATAATATGAGAAGTGGTCAACGCTTTAGGATAAGCACGAACAGAGTCGACAGGGATCGGAGCAATTGGAAGGGGTGCGCAGCAGCAATTGACGAGGACGGCAGATGTGCGGCGACCTCCCTATAGTGAGCCTAGTGGTGGCAGGGAGAGTGAAAGAGAGAGAGAGAGACGCGGGGTTGTGGAAGGATCGATATTTTCTGGCAGCGTCCGCCCGCCGTTGGCCGCCACCCTTTCTCCAACCAATTCCGCCAAGAAGAGCTAATATGGGAGGGATAGAGTGCCGGGGGGATCAGCTAGTGTTATCTGGCATAAGCATACAATGCACCTGTAGACATGCTGCGACGTTAATATGTCGCTATGTGTCCAGTCGTGCTCTCGCTCACGACGTGTTTTCTCATTAATGAAACACACGGCGGTGTAAATTATGACTCGGGTTTTATATATACCCACTCAGAGTGTGAGTGAGTTAGCGGCTAGTGAGAGAGAGCGGGTGGGTAATGACAGCGGTGTGTGGGAACGATATAATCCCGTGCGAACGGCTATATCTGTTTATCCCACCAGATATCCCACATCAAAGAACGACGGTGTGTGGCAACAGTACAGAGCAACCACGCAAACAAACACAAAAATAGCGGAAAAAGCGATAATGACGGGGTGTGGTGGTTGGTGAGAGATGAGGCTGTAGTGTGTGGCGTGTGTCTGCCCTGCTGCTATCGATCGCGGGGCAGAGACGCAGACGGCGGCCAGAGCGCGACGACAGAGCATCGCGTATGCTAATGTGCGATGTACCAGTTGTTGAGAGAGGAGAAGAGAGCGAGAGGGAGAGGGGAGAGAGAGAGGGGGGAGGGGGAGAGAGGTGAGAGAGGGGCAAGGGAAATTACCGATGATTGCTTGCGCGCGAAACCTTTCTCGGTGATGGGGAAGGGACTGATTTATTGTGTACTTGTATTGTCCTTTGTCGGAGGGATCATGAAGAAAAAGAACATAATAATTATAATAATAAATTACTGCATAACAAAGTGTTCTATAAGAGAAGCGATCTTAATAAATACACAATTAATGTATTTGCACTACTGTAAGTCTTCTCTCACTACAAATATGTCTTGAAAAGTCCATTTTCCTTGTACTTTTTCTAAATGCACTATGGTGTTAACAATATTCTTATTCAACTACAACTTGTTTGTACAACAATAATTACAGTACGATATGCTACCGTAGTGCGCGGGTCGCTACCAATTCATTCCCCCATCTGGCTGCAAATACTAATCCGTATGTGATAATTGAAAGGTACGGGAGAGAATAGAAGAATGAGCGACTGTCCACCGTATTCAAAAAGGTGATAATAGGAACCAGGTGATCGTACCGTCCGCCGGAACTGTCATTACACCGGCTGCCAAAAATGATACACACGAGACGTTAACTATGTGTGTAGGTGTGATCGTTGAGTGCCCGGGTATCAATCAGGCGCTCTCGCTCACCTTCCCTCGCCTCTCTCAAAAAAACAGTTGCCATCCCCCTCTCTCTCCTCTGTCACTGAGAGAGAGTGCTTTCAGCATGCCCCCCGCGAGCTTGATCTCATATCCGCGACTGACCACGCGTCATCGTCCCATTTGTCTGCACTATTTGATCACACTACTCGAATGAAATACACACACTCGTCGGCGAGCTTCTATTAGCCGCCGCTGCACAATGATCGAGTGCTTGTATTTGCGCGTGCCACTTACGCGACTCCTCCCTGCTGCGCTCTAAGATCTTCCACACACATAGAGTGAGGACAGCGCCCCTCTCTCGCTGGTACTGTTAGCTGGTAATCCCGTGTGTGTCTAACATTCCATCGGGATATCATTACATCAGCTATGTACTGTACCGCCGCCAACCCCGACCTGCCACTCTCGCTCGCTCGCTCACGCCTTTTATTACCCTATCGGGAGAGAGAGAGAGAGAGACGCGGTGATGATGCCGTTATCACTAAAGTCTTTGCCGGATCGATGTGTAGAAGAGAGTGGGTGAGGCTGTCTGTCTGTAGCGTGCTGGTGGTTCTATCTCTCTCTCACACACACACCCCTACCACTCTCTCTATATGGTCCGCAGGTGGCTTCAATGTGTGCGCATCCCCCCTCCCCCTCCTCCTGTCCCCCGCCTCGCCTGACCTTTCTCCTTATCTGACCTCTCCCCCCCTTCGCCCACGCACTTGCTGCAGCTCACACACACATCGATTGACTTTGCCGATCCTCGCCCCCCATCGCTACTTGTTGTGTGCATGTTGCTAATCTTATCGCTATGTATCACTAGCGCTAACCAGTCTTGCCCCGGAAAGAGTGAGCGCGTGTATCCAGTGAGTGGGAGAGAGAGAGAAAGAGAGAGAGAAGAGTGAGACCATCGGCCATTCCACACACTGTTGCAATTCGGGCGGACTGCGCGAGTCGCCTCCTAATTTCGCGCACGCGTGCCGCTCTGTGTTCTTTCTTCCTTCTATCGGCCTTCTGACGTCCTCTCGCCGCTTCCTTCGCTCTCCCGTGATATCAACGCCCCGTCAATCAAGTCTCTCTATTGTGGTTAGTCACTACCTGCGGGTGTGACCTGTGGAAGAGAGAGTGAGAGAGAGTGAGAGAGAGAGAGAGTGAGAGAGTGAGAGACAGAGAAGGAGAGAGATAGCCGATCAATCATTTCGATTTCTCATCCCGTCGCGGGAGCGTTGTGTCCGGTGCCACTACTGTGACACAGCTATTACTATTGTTTACTCCCCCGGTTGTCTTTCTGCAGCTCACCTGGAGAGTGTATTGTCACACAATACTCAGGTAACTCATACTTGTATACGGACGCTGCTGTAACATGGCGCGACTTCGCCACTTAATTGATTCGCTGATTGACAGGGGTTGCGAGAGAATGCGTGTGTGTGTGTGCGCGCGTGAGTGGTGAGAGAAATGACCCTTCTGAGAGATCGCTCAATTTCTCGCGTCGCCCCCCCGTCGTCGCTGTTTACTTGTTTACCGTTCCGTTCTGATAGCCCTTGGGTAGTTGTATACTCTGCAGTGTGTGGCTATTGTCAAGCTTCTTTCCGTTTTCTATCCCACCCGTTTTTCCGACCTTTTCCGATTGTCCATATTCTGTTCCCACATCTGCACATCGACATTTAGCAAAGAAGAAAAAGTGCGTCGCGTTATTTTCACATTTTCACATTTTCACATTGCACTAGCCGTCGCTTCAAATGTTTCAAATCCGTGTCCGTGACCGTCTTATTCACTCTGCAATATATCGTTCGAATGTTGCCGTGAATCATCGTCGTGATAGTAATGCGCGCTTTTTTCGTTGCGCAAAAGTTTGTGATTATATTATTATTGCAACGCTAAATGACTAAATCACATTTTTCTTTGCAGAATGCGTTGTCTTCGGCTGTTGCTACTTCTCTCGCTCGCCTTTTCGCCCCTGCTCGCTCAGTCTCTGGATGAGGAAGAGGCAGTTCAAGTTCAGGGCGCCGGATCAGGCGACGGACCCAACGACTCGGACGACGAGGACCTTCAGGTATGCTAATTTCCCCCTGTTTATACCATTACGCTGCATTGATCCGTATCGTAATTGGCTCAGCGCATCGCCTGCTGGCAGAGGTTGATTTGCATAATTGGCTCATGCACACGCGTGTTGTTTGCGTAATCTGATCCTGGAGAGTGGGGCGCAGGTGGCATCTCTCGTCTTCTTGAATAGAGAAGTGCTCTCGGCAGCGACCCCAACATGTGTGTGCGCGAGAGAGAGAGAGTGCAAACATCAGGAGAGATATGCAAATCAGTGCCACCGTACGCGACGCCGGCCAAATCTTCTATGATAAGCTATCAAAGTGCGCGCCGCGTAAGCCCGTAAGTGGGTCAGTTTTGAAATTGCAACGGGGATAGGTGATGAATGCGCATTATTGTACGGCGAGCTAGGCCGCTTTGCTCACACTCTCCCACGCCTATCAACTAATCACCCCGCCCGGATGATAGCAAGAGCGCACGATCGCCGGTGTCCTTCGGCCTGTTGACTCATCGGATCGCTGGCGCTGTTTGAGCATCAGCCTTGTACCTTCTCCTCCCGCCGCGCTCTCTCTCTTCCCCTCTCTCTCTCTCCCTCTGCCAACGGGTCAATCCTAGGCAAACCGAGACAGCTTGTATGCCACACGGCGGCACAACATAAGTAGTAGCCCCCGCCGCCGCTGGAGGATCATGTTTTTCTCTATCTCTCTCTCCACCCTGGCAAAACGCAGGGCATATTACAGCAGCAGAGGGGGAAAGCTACAAAAACTGAAATGATGATCACGCGCTGTATGTGTCACTGGAACACTAGATCATGAGTTGCCTCTAGTACAATTACAGCAATACATACTGTAATCTGTATATAAGGCGCAAAACAGCACTGTCCCCCCGTTGCAGGAAAATCATATCATAAGCATCATAAGTTGCGTCAAAAACAAAAACTCTGTAATAATATTATTCGAAGCAAAACAAGTACAGTACCCGTTTCAGGGCTCTGGTCTGCCGGCGGAGCAGAACTACGAGACGACGCCGGTGGTGCATCCGAAGATGGTGCACACGATAGAGCGCGCGTCGACGGAGGGAGCGGAGGAGCGGACGACGACGGTGGTGGTGCGCCAGCGCCTGCCCACCTCGTCGCCCGTCCCCGACATGCCCCGCATCACGACGAGGCCCAATGAGGTGCGGTGTTTGTTACAGTTTTTCGTTGCTTGGTTTGTTTCGCAGTTTTTTGGGTTTCTTAAGATTTCATTGTTTATTTGATCACAAACACATTTGTTGGAACGGTAGAAAAAGTAATCACTTCTAGCAAAACAAGAAAATATCTTTTAACATATCTTCCAGGCCTCCACTGGCGGCGACACTATGTGGCTGCTGATGCTGCTAGCTGTGATCGTGCTGGCGATCCTCGTCGTTATAGCCGCCGTCGTGTGCTGTCGCAACATCAGCAGTGAGTCGCACGTCCTCATTTCCTTATTTGTGCTTTGCCGTCTTCGTATGTCTACTTGTACAACATGATTATGCACATATTGGGCTAATCACATGCATAGCATACATACGATACGTTAATTTGTGGATCGCCGTCTTTGTAACTTTATACATTGATTTACGACTTGTTTTTCAGGAAAGAAGCAGGCGTACCGGCCGGGCAGCCGCGAAACGCCCGACTCGCTACTCAACAAGTCCGACTACTAACTACTAGACGCCATATTCCAGATTGCAAATCTGCACTCATTCTCTCTCTCTCTCTCTCCGCACGCGTTCACTTATGCTCCTGTACGACCCGGCCATACTGTACCTAGGCCATCGTTATGTCATTGTAAATAGTGCTGCCGCTCTCTAGCGGATGGTTTTTTTTCGTGTCGATTTCGCCCACCAATACTCCTCATGATTCCACTAATACTAGCTTTTTGGTTCCCCCACCCGCTTTGCACAGATTCTGATAGTCGTGTGTTTGTGTGTTTGTCCCTGTCGCGCGCTGCACGTGTGTGTGTCTGTCCCGCCCATTCTCCCCCAGATTCTTGTTGTCGTAAAAAAAAACTGTCAAGGTGCAATTTCCGGGACTACGCTCAACAAAAACGCTGAGAACATGAATGAAGAAGAGAATATATCAGCTCGTTTACTTTAATAAAATACGTCATACTTGAAATGGTGTTCGTGTTCTATGATTTTTGGTGGAGTATGTTGGATTCGTCGACTTTACTCGTTGAGGGCGAGGTTGGAGAAATCTGCAATCCATTTGTTTTTCAATGAACTTGAGAAATGCAGTCAAAAACAAAATTGCTGTCATGAACAAAATTCTTGCCAAAATGCGCTCAAGAACCAAATTCTTGCCAGAATGCCGTCAGGAACCGAATTATATGTTTGTGAGCCTACCAATGGGGTAGCAGTTGTCGGCGTAGCAATAGTTCTGCTCCGGGCACAGCGTTCCGAAGATGCACGGACCGATGTAAGCAGCTGAAAGACAGTTCACTTTTCATTTTTGTGTAACAATATGCACAATACAAGTAGTTAAATCGCATGCAAATCAGTCAGCATCCATTGCCTGATTCTGATCGTCAGGTAGGAAAGCTTTTTTTATCTTTCTAAAACAAAAGAAAACAATGCCATTCTCAAAAGGGAATATTAAAAAAAAGAAAACAATGCCATTCTCAAAAGGGAAAATTTCTTTTTTTTGTCCGGGTTTTTGCTTTCACTTACCGACTGGAGGGACGGCGCTGACGCCGGCAGAGTTCGGCACGCACTCGTCCTCGATGCAAGAGTACGGTCCGTCTGAATTAAAACAAGGGTTCTTTAGTGGCGATCGTGTCACCACTGCCTAGCGCATACACATGCATCACGTATGCAAAGTTCCCAAAACACGAATGTCTTTGAGAGCCATTCAAAATGTCAGTTCCATATTTCATTTCAGCTCTTTGAAAAAATGCCCTGCGCGGCCGTCCATATAGCCTGCGCCAGGGCGATAGTTTTCGATCTACCTCGCTTGCAGTTCGAAATACGGTGCCATAACCGTCTGCCTCTCTTGTTTTGCGCGTTATTGCCGAGAGCTGATTCTCCGTCTTCTTCTGATCTACCCCATCGCGCGCAACTTATTGCGAGCATAGAACTATAGGTATTGCGAGCAACTTTTTGCGAGCATAGAATGCGCAGCAGCAGCGCGCTCGCCGTTGCATGTAATCTATGACGATCGCCATCTCCTGCCGCACGTCCTCAAGCAAGCACGACTACATCTCCAAGACGGACAACTTCAAGAAGGACCGCACCAGTATCCCGCGACTTCCGCACGACAGAGTCCACTAAAGACGATTACCTCAAGAAGGGTCGCATCTACAGTATCAGCGTCCCGAGAAGACTTCCACCCCAGCTACAGTATCCCGGCGTCATCGAGCGACCGAGGAGTTGTGCCACAAGAGCACGCAAAAAAGAGCCACAGAGCCACGTCTGCCACTGTACTTTATCTTTGCCCAAAAAAGCCTTTGTGCTAAACACTGACTCGTTTCTCACTGACTACCGGTTCGCTGTAGCTTCAATATTTGATATATTTCGTTTTATATCATATTAGTTTTTTTTATTCACTTACCAATCTGGATTATCTGGATATTCAGCAATACGCTTTCTAATGTCGAACATTCGATACAAGTATTTTACTCACTGTCTGTGAATATTCAGCAATACGCTTTCTTTTTTCTGGATGTTTCTCTTTTTTCTGGATATTCGGCAGTACGCTTTCTATTGCCGAACATAAAAACTTATTTTACTCACTGTATGTGGGGCACTCCTGGTTGATGCAGACTCCGTTCGACGCGGCGTACTTGCACTCCGGGCAGTCCGTGTTCGTCGTTGCAGCTGGGAAAGTCGAGTTCAAAATTTTTCATACTTTGAAATTGAGTTAGCATTAAATAGTGAATTTATGTCTTGAATAATGTTCTTTTTATAGAAAGTTATATGGGTGATAACTCAACTTCGAAAACCAGAGAGTTATCTTTATCAGAAGTACTTTAAATGCATATTTTCGACTCTCTCTCTCTCTCTCTCTCGAATAATCTGGCTCACCAGCGACAGCCACAAGAGCGAGGAGGGCGAGGGTAGTGAACTGCATCGTTGCGAAGGCGATGTCACAGAGAACAGTCGACCGCCTTTTATGCGACCTGACTCGAACACAGATCACCCCGATTAATCCAAGGCTCGCGCGAATTCAATATGAGTTCCGCAATCCATTTTTTTCGCTCGCGATCGCTTGGCCACATTTTTGATTATTCTCGCGCACGGTAGTTTTTCTATATTCGAAACACATCGACATCAGAACACAGATCGGTAGATGGTAGATCAATCAGCTCTCGCAGTCTGTCCGGGGTCGCGTTTCAAGTTTTGATCGCGCAATCCCGGCTTTGCTGCCAGACCCATACCATAACCAGCATAATCACAATACAACGAGACAGATCGCCATGTAAAAGAGCCCTTTACTGAACTACACACACACACACACACACACTAATTGGGGTCTGATCCGCGCGATGGTCTCCCATCTTGCAATGCGCATAGGCGGAACCATAAGAGTATAATAAAATGGAGGTGGCGGTAGATGTGGTCATCTGAGCATCACCTCAGCAATGCAGTACGCAACCGTCGCCCTCGTCGCTCTTCTTGTAGTCCCCGCCGGTGAGCCATCTCTCTCTCTCTCCCTCTCTCTCTCTCTCTCTCTCTCTCTCTCTGTCTCTCTCTCTCTGTCTCTCTCTCTGTCTCTCTCTGTCTCTCTCTCTATATGTCTCTCTCTCTTTCTCTCTTTCTCTCTCAAATTAAAGTTCAGCGGCCAAGTACGCGCTGAGCTCTGGTCCGTGCGTCAACCAGCTCTGCTCCAATAGCGGTGAGAATAATTGAAGAAACAGTGACTTTTATTTTTGTCTGGTAGACATTGCTTGAGTCACAAATCGGCAACACATTCCGCAACATGCAGACAGTTTTGTCACGTTCTGAGTTCTGATTAATGAAATTAGATGAAACTCTGAACGCCCCTGTGTCACAAATGAGTCATAAATGAGTGGAATACTGTTTCTTTTTAAAAAAATGCACCCGACACTTGCTTCGAGGACGAGTGCGTGCCGATCGCGGCCGGAAGCCAGCCGAATCCTCCCACTGGTGAGAGAGAGAGAGAGAGAGAGAGAGAGAGAGAGAGAGAGAGAGAGAGAGATTCACGCGCCTCGACTGGTCCGTGCGTGAACGGCCTGTGCCCCAGCAACGGCGCCTACTGCCTCAGCGACTCGTGCTACCCGCTCGGTATTTTTTAAAGATTAATATTTTTATCTGCAAAGAGAATTGAGAGACACACTGACACACACACCAGAAAATGTACGATGCGGCAAGTATTGAGCTGACCCTAGGCTCTCTGTACCAAACATCGTGCCGCTCTGTGTTCTTTCTTTCTTCTATCGGCCTTCTGACGTCCTCTCGCCGCTTCCTTCGCTCTCCCATGATATCGACGCCCCGTCAATCAAGTCTATTGTGGTTAGTCACTACCTGCGGGTGTGACCTGTGGAAGAGAGAGTGTGAGAGAGAGAGAGAGAGAGAGACAGAGAAGGAGAGAGATAGCCGATGACCACGATGTATGTGTCACTGGAACACTAGATCATGAGTTGCCTCTAATACAATTACAGCAATACATACTGTAATCTGTATATAAGGCGCAAAACAGCACTGTCTCTAGCACAACATAAAGTAAACGTCAGACTAAACTTTTGCTGATAAAAATCAACGACCACGCACCCTCAGAAATATCTTCAAAAAGCCTTTTTGTACACATCACAAAAAGAGGGTCGAAAATAAAAATACAGTTTTGATTGCAGGGCTCCGGTCTGCCGGCGGAGCAGAACTACGAGACGACGCCGGTGGTGCATCCGAAGATGGTGCACACGATAGAGCGCGCGTCGACAGAGGGAGCGGAGAAGCGGACGACGACGGTGGTGGTGCGCCAGCGCCTGCCCACCTCGTCGCCCGTCCCCGACATGCCCCGCATCACGACGAGGCCCAATGAGGTGCGGTTTTGTTTATGGTTTCTTTAGTTTGCAAATTTCGGCTGTCACAGTTTTTGTGTAAATATTGCGTTTATTTGATAACAAACCTAAAAAAGAAAATTCGAAAATATTTGAACTTTGAAAACTGCGTGAAAAAAATTTCTGTTGCGTTAATGTGTTTCATACCGTCAGATGAAGAGTGGACGTTGTGGACATTATGAATTATCAGCCTAAATTGTTCCTATGATCACATCTAATCCCTTGCAGGCCTCCACTGGCGGGGACACTATGTGGCTGTTGATGCTGCTGGCTGTGATCGTGCTGGCGATCCTCGTCGTCATAGCCGCCGTCGTGTGCTGTCGCAACATCAGCAGTGAGTCGCACGTCCTCATTTCCTTATTTGTGCTTTGCCGTCTTCGTATGTCTACTTGTACAACATTATGTGAGTATGCACATATTGGGCTGATCACATGCATATCATATGATACGTTAATATGTTGATCGCCGTCTTTGTAACTTTATACATTGATTTACAACTTGTTTTTCTTTCAGGAAAGAAGCAGGCGTACCGGCCGGGCAGCCGCGAAACGCCCGACTCGCTACTCAACAAATCCGACTACTAACTACTAGACGCCATATTCCAGATTGCAAATCTGCTCTCTACTTATTCTCTCTCTCTCCGCACGCGTTCACTTATGCTCCTGTACGACCCGGCCATACTGTACCTAGGCCATCGTTGTGTCATTGTAAATAGTGCTGCCGCTCTCTAGCGGATGGTTTTTTTCGTGTCGATTTCGCCCACCAATACTCCTCATGATTCCACTAATACTAGCTTTTTGGTTCCCCCACCCGCTTTGCACAGATTCTGATAGTCGTGTGTTTGTGTGTTTGTCCCTGTCGCGCGCTGCACGTGTGTGTGTGTGTGTCTGTCCCGCCCATTCTCCCCCAGATTCTTGTTGTCGTAAAAAAAAACTGTCAAGGTGCAATTTCCGGGACTACGCTCAACAAAAACGCTGAGAACATGAATGAAGAAGAGAATATATCAGCTCGTTTACTTTAATAAAATACGTCATACTTGAAATGGTGTTCGTGTTCTATGATTTTTGGTGGAGTATGTTGGATTCGTCGACTTTACTCGTTGAGGGCGAGGTTGGAGAAATCTGCAATCCATTTGTTTTTCAATGAACTTGAGAAATGCAGTCAAAAACAAAATTGCTGTCATGAACAAAATTCTTGCCAAAATGCGCTCAAGAACCAAATTCTTGCCAGAATGCCGTCAGGAACCGAATTATATGTTTGTGAGCCTACCAATGGGGTAGCAGTTGTCGGCGTAGCAATAGTTCTGCTCCGGGCACAGCGTTCCGAAGATGCACGGACCGATGTAAGCAGCTGAAAGACAGTTCACTTTTCATTTTTGTGTAACAATATGCACAATACAAGTAGTTAAATCGCATGCAAATCAGTCAGCATCCATTGCCTGATTCTGATCGTCAGGTAGGAAAGCTTTTTTTATCTTTCTAAAACAAAAGAAAACAATGCCATTCTCAAAAGGGAATATTAAAAAAAAGAAAACAATGCCATTCTCAAAAGGGAAAATTTCTTTTTTTTGTCCGGGTTTTTGCTTTCACTTACCGACTGGAGGGACGGCGCTGACGCCGGCAGAGTTCGGCACGCACTCGTCCTCGATGCAAGAGTACGGTCCGTCTGAATTAAAACAAGGGTTCTTTAGTGGCGATCGTGTCACCACTACCTAGCGCATACACATGCATCACGTATGCAAAGTTCCCAAAACACGAATGTCTTTGAGAGCCATTCAAAATGTCAGTTCCATATTTCATTTCAGCTCTTTGAAAAAATGCCCTGCGCGGCCGTCCATATAGCCTGCGCCAGGGCGATAGTTTTCGATCTACCTCGCTTGCAGTTCGAAATACGGTGCCATAACCGTCTGCCTCTCTTGTTTTGCGCGTTATTGCCGAGAGCTGATTCTCCGTCTTCTTCTGATCTACCCCATCGCGCGCAACTTATTGCGAGCATAGAACTATAGGTATTGCGAGCAACTTTTTGCGAGCATAGAATGCGCAGCAGCAGCGCGCTCGCCGTTGCATGTAATCTATGACGATCGCCATCTCCTGCCGCACGTCCTCAAGCAAGCACGACTACATCTCCAAGACGGACAACTTCAAGAAGGACCGCACCAGTATCCCGCGACTTCCGCACGACAGAGTCCACTAAAGACGATTACCTCAAGAAGGGTCGCATCTACAGTATCAGCGTCCCGAGAAGACTTCCACCCCAGCTACAGTATCCCGGCGTCATCGAGCGACCGAGGAGTTGTGCCACAAGAGCACGCAAAAAAGAGCCACAGAGCCACGTCTGCCACTGTACTTTATCTTTGCCCAAAAAAGCCTTTGTGCTAAACACTGACTCGTTTCTCACTGACTACCGGTTCGCTGTAGCTTCAATATTTGATATATTTCGTTTTATATCATATTAGTTTTTTTTATTCACTTACCAATCTGGATTATCTGGATATTCAGCAATACGCTTTCTAATGTCGAACATTCGATACAAGTATTTTACTCACTGTCTGTGAATATTCAGCAATACGCTTTCTTTTTTCTGGATGTTTCTCTTTTTTCTGGATATTCGGCAGTACGCTTTCTATTGCCGAACATAAAAACTTATTTTACTCACTGTATGTGGGGCACTCCTGGTTGATGCAGACTCCGTTCGACGCGGCGTACTTGCACTCCGGGCAGTCCGTGTTCGTCGTTGCAGCTGGGAAAGTCGAGTTCAAAATTTTTCATTTTTTGAAATTGAGTTAGCATTAAATAGTGAATTTATGTCTTGAATAATGTTCTTTTTATAGAAAGTTATATGGGTGATAACTCAACTTCGAAAACCAGAGAGTTATCTTTATCAGAAGTACTTTAAATGCATATTTTCGACTCTCTCTCTCTCTCTCGAATAATCTGGCTCACCAGCGACAGCCACAAGAGCGAGGAGGGCGAGGGTAGTGAACTGCATCGTTGCGAAGGCGATGTCACAGAGAACAGTCGACCGCCTTTTGTGCGACCTGACTCAAACACAGATCACCCCGATTAATCCAAGGCTCGCGCGAATTCAATATGAGTTCCGCAATTTTTTTTGCTCGCGATCGCTTGGTCACATTTTTGATTATTCTCGCACGGTAGTTTTTCTATGTTGGAAACGCATCGACATCAGAACACAGATCGGTAGATCAATCAGCTCTCGTAGTGTGTGCGGGGTCGCGTTTCAAGTTTTGATCGCGCAATCCCGGCTTTGCTGCCATACCACAACCAGCTTAATGTCGTTGAAACGAGACAGATCGCCATGTAAAAGAGCCCTTTACTGAACTACACACACACACACACACACACACACACACACACACACACACACACACACACACACACACACACACACACACACACACACACACACACACACACACACACACACACACACACACACACACACACACACACACACACACACACACACACACACACACACACACACACACACACTAATTGGGGTCTGATACGTGCGACGGTCTTCCATCTTCTAATGCGCATAGGCGGAACCATGAGAGTATATAAAATGGAGGTGGCGGTAGGTGTGGTCATCTGAGCATCACCTCAACAATGCAGTACGCAACCGTCGCCCTCGTCGCTCTTCTTGTAGTCCCCGCCGGTGAGCCATCTCTCTCTCTCTCCCTCTCTCTCTCTCTCTCTCTCTCTGTCTCTCTGTCTCTCTCTTTCTCTCTTTCTCTCTCAAATTAATTTTCAGCGGCCAAGTACGCGCTGAGCTCTGGTCCGTGCGTCAACCAGCTCTGTCCCAACAGCGGTGAGAATAATTAAAGAAACAATGACTTTTATTTTTTTGTCTGGTTCACATTGCTTGAGTCACAAATCGGAAACACATTCCGCAACATGCAGACAGTTTTGTCACGTTCTGACGTTCTGATTAATGAAATTGGATGAAACTCTAAACGCCCCTGTGTCACAAATAAGTCACAAATGAGTGAAATACTGTTTCTATTTGAAAAAAAAATGCAGCCGACACTTGCTTCGAGGAAGAGTGCGTGCCGATCGCGGCCGGAAGCCAGCCGAATCCTCCCACTGGTGAGGGGGGGGGGGGAGAGGGAGAGAGAGGGAGAGAGAGGGGGAGAGAGAGGGAAAGAGAGGGAGGGAGAGACAGAGACAGAGAGAGAGAGACAGAAAGAGAGAGAGAGAGAAAGAGAGAGAGATTCAGGCGCCTCGACTGGTCCGTGCGTGAACGGCCTGTGCCCCAGCAACGGCGCCTACTGCCTCAGCGACTCGTGCTACCCGCTCGGTATTTTTTAAAGATTAATATTTTTATCTGCCAAGAGAATTGAGAGACACACTGACACACACACCAGAAAATGTACGATGCGGCAAGTATTGAGCTGACCCTAGGCTCTCTGTACCAAACATTTAGCTGCTTGGAGGTTGGAACTCTAACAATAATGAAATAATGTTTATCGAATGTCTGTCATTGGCGAGAATCATGATACTACGGATGTGTGGTAAAGAGTGAAAAGTGGTAGAAAAAGAACATATGACAACTTGAGTGAGAGTCTACTGTCCCTGTTCAGACTTCTCGAGCCTCGAGGTCGTCGCTGCTGCCTCCACCACCGAGCGTCCTGGAAAGGAAAAAGGAAAGGGAAAGGGAAAGGGCAAGGGAGACAGCCAGCACTAAACAGTCACTTATCTAATATTACAACCATAAATTGTTTTGCTTCGTTAATGCCGCTCGATCACGTGTGAAACACCTCAAAAAAACTTCTGACCTAGACTTTTTTCTCTCTAGAAATGACGCGACTGAGCGGTTTGAGTGCGCAATGCGCTTATAGGGACGCCTTCTTCCAAATACGCCCCCGATCAGCTGTGGAAAACACTCGACTCACGATATTTGCCCGCGGATCAGCCACTCTTGCCAGCTGCGCTCTCTTCAAATAGCCTGCTCTCTCGTCGAGGGACACTTTTCTGGCAGTCTCGCGCCGTCTCGTTAATCGCTGATCTCTAATCGCACCCAGGCTCCCTCTATTGTCTCACAGCACCGGCTATATAGGGCGAGTTAGCCTGCTGAGAGTGGAATCATGCATTCACTCGCCCTACTCGCTTTTTGTGTGGCTGCCGCCTACGCGCAGTGTGAGTTGTTTTTTTTTATATTGCGTTTCAACGTATCATGGTGTTCTAGCGGTCATCTACAAGGTGGCCGTTGGTCCGTGCGTCAACCTGCAGTGCATGGAAGGTAAGTGGACCTGCTTTGTTTTTTACCATTTATATTTTCGTACTTCCCAACCTTTGCAAACATGTCATCGCAACTGATCAACATTTAGCAAAACTATCGATCCATAAAATGGGAAGCTCCGCTCAATGCATTCGAACCGAGAGAAAAATGAAATCATAATCAATCAATAACCGCACTTCCAGCCCACCACTGCTACCAGGACCAGTGCGTGCCGTACTCGGCAGCAAAGCGTCCCGATCCGCCGACCGCCGAGCCGATCGGCCCGTGCGTGAACACCTTCTGCCCCAAGGGCAACTACTGCCACAACGACAAGTGCCACCCGCTCGGTGCGTTTTTTAAAACTCGCAGTCGCGGCCACTGTCACCGCGCGGGCCTGCTGTCTTTGGGCCCTGAGCCGTTGTTTGTTGAAATCAGAAGTGACAAACTAAACGTACGACAAACTGCTACTGGTTGCAGTCGTATATGATTACATGAAAATTTCGCGTCCATAAATTCTATCGGACTTATTATTTTGCTTGCAGACTTCTCGGGTCTGGAGGTGGACACGGACGCGAAGAAGATCGAGGACAAGATCGCCGAGAAGGTCTTCGCCGACTTCACCATGGCTTGAATGACGTCACGTCATAGTCCACCTTCGCATAATAACTGTAGCATGTACATATACGATTCGTAATAAAACTATTTATTCGATTGCGCTAAGGGAATACTGCCGATGGTTCGTGTGACCAAGCACGGGCGATTAGTTGAGCACGAGTCCGGAGAAGTCTGTAAGTAACACATGTTCAGTTGCCCTAGCGCACTTCCCAGCAAGACCCAGCACGACATACAGTTCTATTCTTGATATAAATACAACCATCTGTCTCTGATTCTGGAAGTGAATTTTGGACCCATCCACTTTTGTATTTTTGACGCAGGTTTTCTGCAATAAGTTATTGTTATGTATTTCTCACCGGTCGGATAGCAGGCGTTTGCGTGGCAGTAGTGACCGGCCGGGCACAGCAGGTTCACGCAAGGGCCGATCGCCGCGGCTGTGAACAATAGTTTCCAGTGTATTATTGAGTTTGAGGTATCGCCTCTTGAAGGCGTGAAGCCGAAGCTTCTCACACAACAATCCAATCTAGAGTGCATATTCGGGAAAGGAGAGAGAGAGAGAGAGAGAGAGAGAGAGAGAGAGAGAGATAGAGAAAGGGAGATAGAGAGAGAGAGAGACTCACCGGTGGGAGGGATGTGGTTGATTCCCGCGAACTCCGGAACGCACTCGTCTTCCAAGCACGCATGGTCTGCCATTTAGAAACTCACTTCACCCGCCAACTTTTTTTTAAACTCCGTATGCCATTGCTCATTATGCTGTCTTGCGCTGTTTCTCCGAATGTACACCGTAGTACATTTATTGTTATTATTATTATTCACTCACCAGCCGGGCACACTTTGTACGCGCCCATATCGAGGCACGGACCGATGGTGGCGTTGTACTTCCACGCAGACGCTGAAGTTAGTTTGGGAGTGGAGAGAGAGAGGGAGGGAGGGAGAGAGAGAGAGATATAGAGATAGAGAGAGAGAGAGGAAGAAGGAGGAAGAAGAGTAGACAATCTCACCGACAGCCACAAGAGCGAAGAGAACGACGAGGAAGAACTTCATTGTTGGAGAGGAGTTGAGCGTCCGATGTTCTCCCACCTCCCATCCTCCCTTTTATACGCACTCCTCTCTCAACCGCTCAGCTGGCACCACTCTCATAAGCCTATTCAAAATGCAAATCGTTCGAATTACTTCCCCCTTTTTTCGAACCGCGCGTTGGACTCAGCCGTTTTTCTGGTGTGTTCTGTGTTTAGTGCGAGTTTGATCCGACTACGTGGTTTCGAAAGTGAACAGCAACACAGTGTCCTGTCTACGGTTCTGCAAAATAGGCCCATGGATAACGCATGAACAGCTTTGCACTTGTGCGCTGAGAACTCATCTGCAGAATCGGCCCCGGGCCGATTTTATTTTTTTTTGCAGACAGACCTGATCGCTTGTAGAGGCAAAACGTTTGCCGCGCACGGGATTCGAACTCTCGAGGTGAGATAAAATGGCGCGATACTACGCCACTACACCATCATGCCACGTGTTGCGGGATGCGCTAACTAATAGTCGACAGCGCGCAACACTAAATGGCTTTTGATCAACACCTTCTGCCCCAAGGGCAACAACTGTCACAACGACAAGTGCCACCCGCTCGGTGCGTTTTTTTTTTAAACTCGCAGTCGTCGCGATCCGGCTACTGTCACCGCGCGGGCCTGCTGCCTTTGGGCCCTGAGCCGTTGTTTGTTGAAATCAAAAGGGACAAACTACGCCAAACTGCTCCTGGTTGCAGTAATAAATGATTACATGAAAAATTTTTTCTATCGGACACTAAATTCTATCAGACTTATTATTTTGCTTGCAGACTTCTCGGGTCTGGAGGTGGACACGGACGCGAAGAAGATCGAGGACAAGATCGCCGAGAAGGTCTTCGCCGACTTCACCATGGCTTGAATGACGTCACGTCATAGTCCACCCACGCATAATAACTGTAGCATGTACATATACGATTCGTAATAAAACTATTTATTCGATTGCGCTAATGGAACACTGCGATGGTTCGTGTGACCGAGCATTTTTTTTCGGGCGATCAGTTGAGCACGAGTCCGGAGAAATCTGCAAATAACACATGTTCAGTTGCCCTAGCGCACTTCCCAGCAAGACCCAGCAAGACATACAGTTCTGTTCTTGATATGAATATAACCATCTGTCTCTGATTCTGGAAGTGAATCTTTGACGTTGACCTATCCACTTCTGTACTTTTGACGCAGGTTTTCGGCAATAAGTTATTATTATTATGTATTTCTCACCGGTCGGATAGCAGGCGTTGGCGTGGCAGTAGTGACCGGCCGGGCACAGCAGGTTCACGCAAGGGCCGATCGCCGCGGCTGTGAACCTTTTCTTTTTATTTATAACAATAATTTTCTGTGTTTTTTTCAAGTTTGAGGTATCGCCTCTTGAAGACGTGAATCCGAAACTTCTAACACAACAACACTCCAATCTAGAGTGCATATTCGGGAAAGAAAAGAGAAAGAAAGAGAGAGAGAGAGAGAGAGAGAGAGAGAGAGAGAGAGAGAGAGAGAGAGAGAGAGAGACTCACCGGTGGGAGGGATGGGGTTGATTCCCGCGGACTCCGGAACGCACTCGTCTTCCAAGCACGCATGGTCTGCCATTTAGAAAGTCACTTCACTCGCCCACTTTTTTTATTTTTTAACACCGTATGCCATTGCTCATTATGCTGTCTTGCGCTGTTTCTCCGAATGTACACCGTACTTAATACATTTATTGTTATTATTATTATTATTATTATTATTATTATTATTCACTCACCAGCCGGGCACACTTTGTACGCGCCCATATCGAGGCACGGACCGATGGTGGCGTTGTACTTCCACGCAGACGCTGAAGTTAATTTGGGAGTGGAGAGAGAGAGGGAGGGAGAGGGAGGGAGAGGGAGAGAGAGGGGGAAGGGGGAGATATATATATAGAGAGAGAGAGAAAGAGAGAGAGAAAGAGAGAGAGAGAAAGAGAGAGAACGAAGAAGTGAGTCAGACTCACCGACAGCCACAAGAGCGAGGAGAACGACGAGGAAGAACTTCATAGTTGGAGGGGAGTTGAGCGTCCGATGTTCTCCCACCTCCCATCACCCCTTTTATACGCACTCCTCTCTCAAGCGTCCATGCAGGCACCGCTCACATGAGCCCTATTCAATATGCAAATCGTTCGAACTACTTCCCCCTTTTTTCGAACCACGCGTTGGACTCAGCCGTTTTTCTGGTGTGTTCTGTGTTTAGAGCGAGTTTGATCCGACTACGTGGATTTTGGTTTCGGAAGTAGGCACCGACACTTCCACGTTTGCCAAAGTATTGTCAAAATCAGAACACAATTCGATTGATGATATGCGACTCGGATCATATATCTAGTGTTTGCAAAAGAAACAAAGCATCATTACTTAAAGAAGATCTCCGGGGAAAACAGAACTTGCGGGCGATCAGGGCAAATCGTATATGAAAAAATCAAATATACTTATAATTTTCTGAGATGAATTCAAAAATTAGCATAAAAGAATATTTTACTACGAGTCCGCGATGGCTAAGATGCAACGAAATATCCCGCCCCTTGCGTGTTGCAACAGCACAGGGCGATCAGCTGATCGGTTGTTTCGCAGTTTTCTCTCGTTTTCTTGTGTTTGGTTGTGTTTGGTTTATGTTTTCATAATACCAACAAGATATTAGAACTAACATTTACGCCTTTCACATTAATATGATTCAAATTGTACACGCATGATTGTTCTTTAAATTCTTTCGAAATGTGTCAGTGCCCTGTTTCATGCACGCGAGCTCATCCCGAGTCTGTTTTTGTACTGATCGTAATTTGCAGGTTTATTATCCTTGTGCCGGTTACAAACAATGTGCTGTAGCAGTACTCGGCTACTCGGCGAGGGGCTATGCGAAAAGCTGCTGAACAAGCTGGGCAACTGGCTGGGTATGGGCAGTGAGTGCAGGCGGACAAGCACCACACGTGAGTAATGTGTTTTCTATAATTGCATATGGCAGCTGAGTTAATTTTGAAATGCTCCAACTACTGTTTATATGTACCGTGGTATTGTTACTCATTTACTCATTCTTCAGGTTATGTTCTGCACCGCCGCGCCTGCGCCTAGTTCCACTTCCACTCCCGGGAGTGTATTTCAGGCACGTTTTCAATTGTTATAAAGTGCGCCTAGTTTCACTGCATTTTCGCGCATCGGAATTCAGTCGTATGGTTGTAAACAGTTCGTGCTTTCTGGGAATATATTTTTAGGCACATCGCGTCTCCGTCATGGTATGGACGTCACGTCATCGACACGTAGCTTCATCATGTCAGGCCGTGTCTACTTTCTCATCCACCAGGAATCTTCGACTTGCAAAACTGTTTTAGTGGGATCATGTTTAATAAATGATGTTCATATCATAAATTTCGTTTATGTTTGATTATGTCAATGTCAGTTATTCGGGGATTGTGAGTGCTCTGTGAGTGCGGTATCGACCATAAGTACTGATCGTTATTGGCGGTGTTCGTTATTGGCGGCGATCGTTATTGGATGTATTATTGGCGGTGTTCATAAAACATTTGTTTTCCACTTCGATATCATTTGCATTTAGTATCACAATATCACACAATTGATGATGAAGACTTCGTTGGTATGAGGGAGAGATGAGAGGCTGGCAGGCCGCGCCCTTTCCGGTTTGACCTACTCACTCGCGCCCGTGTGTTCGACCTCTCTCTCTCCTCTCATTCCCGCCAGCCCACGCATTTGTAAAATGGTCCCGCATGGAAAGGCTGTTGCAGACGCAACAATTCTAAACCTGGGTTTGACTGGTCCAGCCGTAGTGACTTATTCCCCGGTGATCTTCTTTAATAGGAGGATACATTTTTGATCAAAGAGATGTATGATAAGTGATTGTTTAGGGACATTGTGCATGTAAGGTAAGCATGTAAGATTAATATATTTTTACGCTCATATTCGTGGCACAAAACAAAAAAAACTTCCTCTTTTTCAGCAATAGTAACTTGTGTGAAACTTAATTTTCGTTTTTGTACATAATAAACCATTGATGGAATCACGACATAATGTGCCGAGATGTACTATACACATAATACCCTTTTACTTAATAAGTATTCAGATTACGATTATCCTAGATATTGAGACTTCACTCGAGAGCATTAAGCTCAAAATCGTGCAATTTTGTGCAATTGAATATAAATACATATTCAATCGGATCTCAGCGCTTGATGAACCGTGATTAGAAAGTTTCGTTTTGGTGAGATATTAGTATTTACTGTGTCACTTATAGTTTCTCTGAACTTCGAACTTCGTAGAGTATTCGATGTTTGATATCGTCAATGAAAAAAGATGTTTCGACAGCGCTTTTGTAAAAAAAAACTCAAAAAATCGTATTTTGATTTGTAATGATCTTTGACTTTTTAGTTGTACCTGTTAGTTTTTTATTTTACATAACTAATATCCTCTATCAACCATCAAAACGTCGAACTTCATAACAAAACGTCAAACTTCATAACCGTAAGTAGTCCCTGGAGACATTTCCAAGATATCATAGGCAGAAAAGACATCTCGTTTTCGCTGCATTTTCGTTTTCGATCTTTTAACCCATTGATCTTTGTTTTTGAAACGACAGCTACGTGAAAACAGCTATCGTTCGTGAGTTCACTGCTTCAAAATATTGCAGAAAGAATATTTCCCGCTTTTCAATGGAATAACAATGCAACATATCTAGATCTTTCTAAGCTATCCAATCTCATACGAGATGAGTCAACAATCGTCTTTGCGGGTTTCAAAATGAGATTCATTCAATTTCAGACTCAGTTTTTCAGATTTATTTCTGAGTGTGTAAGTGTACAGCTAATCACAGTATAAAGGCTAAGCACATCAACACACCGTTCCAACCCCTGAAATTGAATGAGTGTTACCATTTTACATTTGCATAGATCCCACACTTACACGCAATCACATGAAAAACGGCTGTGAACTTAAATATGTTAAAGATTCAGCATATTGACTCGGATCCGGATTTATCTAACCATCAGATGAGCTTATAAGTAGTCGGGATACACACAAACGCAGGATGACGTTGCAAGTGGTGCGTTGGCTTTCTTCAGAGCTCTCACCAGGACACGATTCCGACCCTACCTGCGTCCGTGTCGAAATAGCTTTCTCCGCCATTCAAGAGCGCTCGTAAACGGGCCGGCAAAAACACTCAATTATCCTTGGATCGAGGTAATTTGCACATTAGCCGAGCAGACGGTGCGGCGTCTGCGCGCAGCCCGGACTTCCTTTCCACCATCACTCCTACAGTATTCCTGTCCATCTACAGTACACCTGGCGGGCCTTCTACAGTAACCCCCGGTGTGTGTGTGCGTGGATTCTGGCAGCTCATCCATCACTACAGCGGCGAGTAAGACAAACGAGCGAGCGGCGGCTCGCCGACCCTGCGCTCTCCTGCATTCCCGCACTCTCTCACTCTCACCTGCACATAAGGTCTGCGTCTCTCGCACTTCTCTCGCTCTCTTCCCACAGCACAGTCTCTCGCTAATCTCTCGCGTCTGCGTCTGCGCATAACGCGTGCTCTCTCGCGCGCTGTCAGTTCGCATTAGTGGACTCGTTTTGGAGCGCTGTGGTGGCGGGATGGAATACTGTAGCCTCTTTCGTCCACATACCGCCCAGTTTCCCCCATCTCTATCCGCGCCCCTTCTTTTTCCTTCTCTCGGCACAACTTTTATTTCTCGCACAGAGCGAAGAGAACACGAAAAAACACTTGTACACACAATTCGAACACACATTTTTGGGAGGGGTTGCGTCGGCGCCAATCAATCAATCAATAAATCAAATCACAAAGCTCATAGTAACACATTGACAATGACGCAACACCGCACACCATATCAAAGTGGGGAAATCGATATAGCGAGTGAGAGACATGAAATCATGTCTCAAATACTCACTCACACATACACAACTCATCAATCGGATATGTAAACAAACACACAAGGATGCCGCCACGAAAAAATAGAGATAACTGGGTGTGGGGGCAAGTGGAGTATGACAGCGCGCATCATTGGGGGAGTGGGTGGAAACAGGAGGGGGTGGACTATGGTGTCTGGGAGGAGACGTCTAGCTCCTCCAATAGGTGTCGGAGAGCGGCTCGCCTAGCTCATGCATGGTGTGCTGGCTTCCACCAAGTGGCTCGATCGAGTTGAGAACCGCCGAGACCGGCAGAGACATGCCGCCGGACAGACCTGAAAGTAGCGAGGTGAACGTCTATATCGGTATTTTCTATGTAAATATGTGTGAAAACTGATTCCAGTAGTGTGTACTGTACGCAATGTAAGATACTAAACGCCCACGTCCGAACAATGTCATTTACAAGAGGCACACATCTACGAAATGAGGATTTGCTCCTTTTTAAGATCTCGTCATCTATTCAAAATACTGCTCAGACTCACTAGGGCCTGGGTTCTACTTCGTGCTCGTATAGTGGAAGTGGTACTATCACTGATATACAATACAAATGGCAAGAAATAGCAAGAAAAAACTGGTGAGAGTGACCAACACTCAGCGAATGAAAGTAGAAAACTATTCACCATCACTTTTTGTCATGCTGTCTATATCTCAAATTATTGTCATGTCTATGTCTTTTTCTGTCATGCTGTCTATTTTCATGTCTCCCTCCCATTTCTTACCGTCCGTTCCGACGACAGGGTTGAGTGCGGTGTTGGGAAAGGGCGGCGGCGCCGTCGTCGACGAATTCATCGGACGCGCGTACGGCTGAAAGCAGATGACGTCACCCAAGTTTGAGTTGTGTTCTGTCCATCCCTGATAAAGGCCTGGTGCCGAAACGTTGGATAAAAAGTGATACTTTATCGTGGTTTACGGCTGTGAGATCAATTCTCATTTGACGCCACTGGTCCTCAATGACTACTGGTACTACTGTACTCTTGTTTCACCCCCCCCCCCATTTCTCTCTCCCACTCAATCTTCGCAGTCCATCATCGTTCAATGTCGTATCACCAGTCGCGCGCTCGCTCTCTATCACGGCCATCGATCAATCGATATACTGACAGGTACATCGATTGCATAATTTGCGCCGCCTCTGCGGTAACCGGGGAGAGACGCGCGATGAGAGAGAGAGAGAGAGAGAGAGAGAGAGAGAGATAGGCATCGGCGAGTATATGCGAGAGCGCAGCGCCAGCCGGGACTGGGAGGCCATTCTCACGCCGTATCGCGCGCCCCTCACGCAACTTTGAACCGTTTTGAGTGACAGCCACAGTGACAGTCAGCCGTGTGTGTGAGAGAGAGATGGGTTCACACAAAGCATCGATCGATAAAGGTGTACTATCAATGTACGTCAATGTAGTCAACTGGCACAGTTCTCGAACTCCGCGAAAACTAAAAAGACCTCAAAAGTGCTCACATGGAAAGCGTCGTAGGGCGAGCGAGTTGACTGGTTGAACATGGGATAGCCAAAGTCGGTGGCCTGCTGCGTCGGAGCCATGCCGAGACCGTTGAAGCCGAAACCATACCTAAAAAGTTTTTCATTACGTGTGCTCCTAACATTCAAATGTACAAACCAAAATAAATGCAGGAAATCGACAGGGCGACTCCATGAGGAGAGCAAAAAGACGAAAAAGACCGTCAACTCTTCGACATCCAGAGATACAGATAACTTTGTCGACTCACCCGTAGGGATCGACGGTCTGCTGGGCGAGGCCGGTGTACATGTGGCTGCCATTCGGCACGAAAGACGTCGACACCACGGGGTTCTGGCTGAAACTGCCGCGAGGTTGGCGCGTGAACAGTGTTTATTCTACTCGATAAGGAGTTCATGGAAAAAATAAATGTTCGTTTGGTTCATTGTAATGTAATGTGGATTTCAATCAAGGATACAGCTATAATGGTTTTCCGAACTCTGAACTCTGATTGAGCATTGGTTTCAAGAGTGGCGTGATAGATGACGTCTCACCTGAGTGGTGTGGGCGCGGGCGAGCCGCCGAGGGACTGGGGGTGGGTGGAGACGGGCGTGGCCGAAGGCGTGCCGCCGCTCATCGACGAGTCCATGCCGCCCGGCCGCTTGTTGCGCAGCTTCTCCTCCCGCCGCCACTTGGCGCGACGGTTCGAGAACCACACCTGAACATGACAAAGGTGTTTCACTCAGTCTCTTCGAAACAGCCCTTTTAACACGCCCTTTGGTTAGTGAAGGTGCGGTATCAGTCTCTGCGAAATAGCCTGTTCAACACTTTGGAACGCGCTGCTTGGTTAGTATCGAAGGCAGTTTCGAAGAGACTGACCGCTACGCACAACCTATCGCAACAAAGTCATTGATCGAAAAAGCGCGAGCATTCTACAGTGTCTTCTGGGCTTCGCCGCGCGTCGCCGGCTCGATCCATCATCATCACATGCACGTCGATGAAAAAACTGGGTGTGTGTGCGCTATACACGTCGAAGAGCTATCACTCGCGGCACACTGTCAGTCGCCGCCGCTGTCACATGTAATCACACACGACATACACGCGCGCGCGTCTATTGCTCACCGTACCCCCAAGAAGCGATCGCGACGTTCTTTCATATACCGACGCAAACGCGCGCGCGGGCGGGCAAAGAAACACAAAACGAGTTGCGCGCGAGTTGGAAAAGAAACTGTGAGAGGGAAACGCTCTCGAGACAGGCGCGAGTGTCTTTTTCGGGCACGTTACGTAAGAGTGTCTTACCTGAATCCGCGCCTCCGGGAGGCCGATCTTCTGCGCGAGACGCTCCCTAGCGAATACATCGGGATAGTGAGTTCGCTCAAACTCTGAAATGGACGAATGGTTGGTGACACATACACACATATATGGGCAAAGAAGTTCAAATGACAGCGCGCTGAATATGCATAGATCGCAGCGCGAGATTAGAGAAGGACGATTAGTCAGCTTGTCAAGATGGGATTGGAGAGTGTGCTGAGCGACACGCGTTCTTAGAGATCATGCAAATACAAAGTACTAAACGAAAGTGAGAAGACACGAGGATAACGACGCGAGCAATCAACCGTAATTGAATCACCTTTCTCGAGCGCTTCGATCTGCTCCTGGCTGAAGGAGGTGCGGTTGCGCTGCAGCTTCCGCTTCAGCCGCAGCCGCGCCGCCGCGTCCTCTTCCGGATCCACCGGCGGCTTCTGCTCCTCCTCTGAAATGATAAGAGATGACGTCACTGATAACCAATGATAATGAGGTGTGATCTACCGTATGGCGGAGGAGGCATGATGGGCGGCGGGGGATGCGCCCAGTCGTCAACACCAAGCCCATCTCCAGTGGGATAGGGCTGACCGCGCAGTGGCCGGCGCGTCTGTCGCGCGCGCGGCGCTTTCAGTGAGTTGCTCGGCTGCGCGAGTGGAGGGATCGACTGGACGGGGGAGGACAGGGGAGAGCCGAGGGACGACGAGGCGCCCGCGGACGACGACACAGCCGGCAGCGACAGCATCTCTGGCGTGCGCTGCCCGCTGCCGCCCGACCGCCCGCCCGCCGCCGCCGCCCCACCAGCCCCGCCCCCCTCCACTACCGTACGACCAATGAGAGCGCGCGAGAGCGGGAGACATCAGCCCGCGACACTGCAGGTACACTCCGTCTCGGTGATAGAGTAACGGCTATTGATTGAGTGATGGAAGAAGGTGTTGAGGAGGGAGAGGGGTTTCGGAAGAAGTCGAGTGGGAATCACTCGCTCACTCTCGCGGTGAGTGCGGTGAAGTGAGTGGAGTGAGTGAAAGGAGCGAGGCGCGCGCAGCGATGCGTGCTGATCACGGTCGGTGATGGTGCGATTGGCATGGCTGAGGGACCAGCACCGCTGCTCGCGCGGACACTACTGAGAGTGTGGCGCGATCCACACCCGCCTCTTGCACCCGCGCCGATTATGAGCTGTCACAACGATCTCGTCGCGAACTAATTGCTGTCAAAACAGAGTGTCGGTTCGTATAATCGAATCGTACTAATTCGTGTTATCATAGCCCACCGCAGCGCATACGACGCCGTCGCCGCACACGTAAATTAGATTAGTGGCGCGGGGGATCGCGCCCCCTGTGGGGGTGATGCGCGCCACGTGCCGCGAGGTGTTCCCCCAAGAGAAGCTTTCCTGACCCCCCCCCCCCCGAAAGAAAGAGACACTCACTCCGAATCCCCCATCAACATCACCCCCACTACATCATCACTGTTTATCAGCGCATCTTGGCAGAACCGGATTCGCGCCCCTCCACTCTACCGTAACCCGGTGGAAGGAGAGCAGAGTGGAAGGGGAGAGAGAGAGAGAGAGAGAGATGGAGAGAGAGAGAGAGAGAGAAAGACTGCACGCCAGTTACGCGTTACACAGTCCCTGCTGGTGTTGTAAGAGATGGACGAGAGATGCGAAGAACGCATGATGATGAACCAAAAAGGAGAAAAGTGGTGGTCGCGAGAGAGCGGGAGAAAGAGATAGAGAGAGAGAGTCGCGCAGCAAGCGCTGGACCACAAGGGGCAGAAGGACAGAGAGAAAAAGACACCATGTTGTCCACCCCCCACACAGAAAAGGACACCGGTTTGATCAGAAGCAACACGGCGCAAAGCGCGCGGCTAAAAAGCGAGAAAAGCGAAATTGGCGCGCAGTGGGCTTGCGTGCGCAGTCAGGTGTGAACGAATGCACAACGGTACCGTAGCCGATCGCCGCGATCAGTGACTGTGCGTCTCTCTCTTTCTCAACCCAGGTGATGCAACCAAGGGGGCAGGAGAAGAGTACATGAGGGCCGCGACCGCGCGCGCCATCTGATAACACAAGGACACCTCTCTCTCTCTTCTCTCATCCTGGCAGCTCGTAAACCACTCGGCTGTCGCCTCGCGTGGATTGAGCCATAACTCGTGTCCACACCCGGGGACCACCTGTCACATTAGCCGCATTTCCATACACGACCGCACACGCGCGCGATTCAAATTATGATGATGCGGGGCGATTAGAAAGACACACACACAACCCACCGGGATCTTTCTTGGGCTCTTGGATGGGCGGCTGGGCGGCGACGGACGGGAAAGGCGCGAGGGAGACGGCGGCTGGCATCGGCATCGCGCTCCACTGGTTGTACCACTGACCAGAGTATCTGGAAGAGGGAAAAGGTGAGTGGGACTCTTTCACTTCTACCTCTCACTCTCTTTGACTAGAATGGGGCGACACTGAGGCACAAACAATGGAAAGTAATAGAGATTGATCACGCGCTCGTGACAGGAGCAACTACTTGAAACTCTGGCATATATGCGAGATTCATATATCACAGCTACGGTAATGAAGTGACGCAGGCGCACAGAGGAAGCACTCGGCGCGACGCGAGAACCGGGAAAACCGAGAGTGAGGTCGTGGCGAGAGAGAGAGAGAGAGAGAGAGAGAGAGAGAAGAGGGAAGAGATATTCCCTCTTTCTATCCATCTCTCTCTCGCACTCTCTCAGACCGCCTCTTTCTCTGGCGCTCTCTGCGAGGCGGTGTCTCTCGCCACACCTCTTAATGCGAACCATTAGCGCGGCGGCACCTGTGTGTGTGTGTGTGGGATGCGCTTCCGGAGTGAGAGAGAGGGGGGGGGGAGAGCTACCTCCATCTCTCTCTTCTGCCTCCTTCTACCGTATCCGTGCTTGCACCTGCAGCTTCCTGCATTTCCGACTTACACCCGGCGGGAAGAGGGCAGGGACAGCCATTTGCCAGGGGGGAGACGCGACTAATAATTTGAGGGCGCGCTCTTGCCTCTAATGTGCGTCGAGACTACTGCACTCAGCAGTCAATGTAACACTTCGTCATGAGTTCATCTCTGCGTTATAGGGCACACAAAAACCGAGTGATATGTCACAAAGAACGACGCATTGATAATTACGTAAAATCCGCTTAGTCGAAATCGCACAGCTATATCGCACACTGCGGCACATCGAAAATCGTGGAGAAGTGTGCCCCAGGCACAGCGGATTTGCGGAGTGAGAGGCGAGGCGAGGGGCACATATATGCGCTCACCGTAATCGGTCGTAGAAGTCGTTTTGCATCGCTTGCTGCTCCTTCTTAGCCGCCAGATTGCGCAACACGCGGTTAATCGACGACACCTGAAACAAGCAAGCGATCAGTGAGTGAGTGTGAACAGCAGGAAACAATCAATCAATCAATGTGGAGGCAACGACGGGGCGGCTGCGGCCGTCGTCCCGCCCCGCGATGCTATCTCGAACTAGAGTGAGCTGGACACTGTGTTGGTGTGTGTGGAGTGATTGAATGAATTGGGGGAGAGATGGGCGGCCTATTCCCACACACACACGCACACATACAGGGGTACGGTAGCAGCGGTCGCCTGTCGCGGCAAGCGACGACACAACACTGTACTTGACAAAGAGAGAGAGAGAGAGAGACAGAGAGGTAGTATGAGGTGGTCTGTATGATAGCCCGCGGAATCGGCGATCTCCTCACATCTCGTCTATCCGCTCTATTAGCGTAATTCGCTTGTGCACACAAATTATCATTTTCTGAACGCACTTTTTGCAGGCGAACGCGGCGTTCCCGAGGGGCCAGTCGTCCGTCCGACAGTGCGCCAATTAACCACACTGATACTATGCACGTTCTAAGCTACTGCCGAATATAGTCTGTCGTCGTCGTGGTCGAATTCGAAAGTGTGGCGGCTGCGTTAATGTGGTGCGAAAATATTATCTCAGTCGGTGCGGCGAGTCGCGCGTTGACTGCTAATAGGAATCGACAGGCCGAGACGAATTTCTTGGGAATCTATATATGAGTGGAGTTTGTGTGAGTCGCGCGGCGCAACACCTCTTGGCATTGTAGCGGAGGGGGCGGGCCTCACCTCCGTTTTTTTTTCCCTCAGTGCCTCTCTCAGGATGTTCTGTGTAGCGGTACCATAATGGTGATTGGGTGGCGGATTTGGGCCGGCTGCCAATCGGCTTTCCCTGCTCGACTCTCACCCCCCCCCCTCTCTCTCTCTCTGTCCCTCCCGTTCCTCCTCTCCTACTCCCTCCTAGTGAGCAAAAATAAAACACTAAATTAATCAACGATGTTTGTGTTTACAGTACAACTGATTGGCAGAGCGGCGATTTCAATAAGCCAAGTGAGTTTTGTTTCACCATGTAAGCTCCAAAACGCGATAAGCGCATGCAATGATCGGATACAACAGCGTGCGATGCACGCGGCACTAGTGTCTTTATAGAAACATGAACATTGATAAGTCAGATTTTAATGTTTTTATAGTTAAAAAGAAAATTCTAGTAGCTTTTTGACTTAATGGTTACTGAAACAGAAACACAGAACGCGCAAAATAGCTGTTTTGCAGGATATAGGATCGCAGTGTCTTATGTCTCATAGTTACAACCACTGTTCACTCAGAGTCTCATAGAAGTAGGCACACATTTGATATGTCTCATGCTCTGTAGGGCACATCAAAACATAAAAGAAGGCAACTCACACTGGGTATGGTCTCCTGGCTGCAGACGCGGTCGGAGAGCAGCTTGTCGCGTATCTCCCACGCGAAAATCGACGGCTGCTCCCGCTTGTACGCCTCGATCTTGTCCACCACGTGGTTCGTCGCCACCCTGCACATCATAGCTATCGATTAGCGATTATTGATTTTTGCAATCACTGTCTATTCCTCATTCCTGCATATATTTTCCTGGAAGTGTTTGATTTCCTACGATCACAGTTTGCCTCAAAAAAGTTTAAAAAAAAAACCGGACCGCATCCTGCATAGCTATCGATTAGCGGTTATTGATTTTTGATATTCACAAACTAATGGCTATCGTTATTGTTCCATTTCTTACGATCACAGTTTGCCAAAACAACGGTTGAAAAAGAAGAAGATGTACCTCGGCTTGGATCCTCCGATGGCGCGCGGTCGAATCGTGCCGCTCTCATAATAGCGACAGAGGATCTTGGACACGCACCTGCAACGCTTGATTTGAGAAGAGACGACGAATCAATGTCGTTGTTCGGACTAATACGCGCTAATGACTCGTCGAGCATCAGAGATCGCTAAGCCCAGTGAGACGGCTGATCATATCACTACACGCCGTGCAGGGATGTCCCTCCCCCCGAGATTATAGTGGAGATCGGAAAAGCAACGCGCATGCGAAAAGGGAGAAACGGGGGAAAAGGGGGATGCTCATATCTGTAATGTGCTCGACGTACCGCGTCGTCAGCAGCTTTTGCGGCTTGATACTCGCGTACTGCAGGATGTAGTGTGATTACGAGTTATGCTCTATTTGTAAGCACCGCGTCGATAATCGCCTCGATTTGTGGTGATTTGCGGTGTGTGAGTTGTGTGTGTTTCGGGGATTTCCTCGTTTTCGTGTCTCCAGGAAAAGTGCAGCGCATTAAAAAAAGATGGAAACTGAATAATATTGTCGAAATGGCTTACTATAGACAATTAATGCCGCAATGAATTAAATTAGATAAAGGAACTTACCCGTTGGAGACTTGAAGAATACGGCTGATATCGCATGGTCTGGCTCCTGAAATATTTTTAATAAATTATCGAGAAAAAATCTTGTGAACTTGTTATATTTGAAATTATGTATATTTGTTTTTAATTTCAAAAAAAGTTGATATTCCGATAAAATATTTTACAGTTCACTTTTTTCACTGAGTTACACTCACGTTATTGCTGCAGACCAGCCGGGCTTATGAACTTTACACTTATGGAATTCACACTCTAAGCACATATGGATAAGCCACTGTTCTTTTTCAAAATTGCAAAAATCTAGCAAAATCTTGTATCTACGACTGATGCTAATGACAAACAGAGAAACACAGTAGCATTGTGAGTAAGATAAGGGGTAGGGAGTAAGGGAAGAAAGAAGGAAGATAGGGAGAAATAATTGGAAAGAGAAAGAAAAAAAGGGTAGAGTGAGAGAAAGAACGAGGAAAACAAAAGGAGGAAGAGATAGAGAAAGAGAGACAGAATGAGAGAGAGAGACAGAATGAGAGAGAGAGAGAGAGAGAGAGAGAGAGAGAGACTGACCTCCGTGCGCGAGTTCGACGATGCGTTGCCGGGTGGCGTCTGGCAGGGGGCGTCCATTGACGAACACCCCACCCAGTTGGTTCACGCCCGTGTGGCCGTTGTCGGAGTTCGCGTCTGCAAAGTCTGCACCTTCGAGTCAAGCCATGCAGTTGTCATGCACATATGTTTTGATGAGAAACAATAATTGCTAATTTTTTGACAATGAGCTGACATTACGTTTTTTCCACAGATTTGCTTTCAACAATTTTAGCAATTTAGAAGTTTGACGTTTTTTTCGTTTTACTCAAAAAATGGAAGCAATGTTTATAAATAAACTAACTGCGACGAGAGATGTAAGAATGAGTTAGGAGCGATAGAGAGAGAGAGAGTGTGTGAAGAGAAAAATGTGAAGAGAAAAAAAGAAATCACAGTGTTATTCGAATCCGTTTAAAAATATCCCCTTTTTGTTTAGACGATCATCGATTTGCTGTACTGGAGATAACATGAGATTTGAGTAGGTCAAAACAGATCAACTCAGCCGACGCGAAAGCACTGCAGAGGTGCAGAGTACAGACATTGATTTGATGATATGCAATTTTTTTAAATGCGCAGGGCGTGATCTAGAACACCCGCTGGCAATAGCGCGAGCCGCGAGATATTGGGTGATTTCAAAGCGATGCAAAAAGATCTACTTTTATTTTGTTCCGTTTCATCTGGTAATTATACAAGGTATGTATCAATCTTCTCAAAGCGTTATCTTTTCCCGATTTCCAGCCGGCTGATACAGAAATTGTCGAGTGATCGAAGCGTATGTCGTATTTCGCACAAGAGCGCACCCCGCAAAACGCATCCACTACGCTGGTGCTTGTGAAAGCGCGACAATCGATTGACTGTATCCCCCTACTGGCTACTGGCTCAAGCCGTCTGTGCGCCGGTTGCGCATCAAAGCAGGCCGTGTAGTTTGCATAATTCGCTAGGATGTGTGGTGTGATTATCGCGTCTTCACTCCTTCCCACCATATGTCAATCCCGGCAGGGCGCCACAACCACCCCCCACCCCCCCCCCCCCCCCCCCCCCTCTAAGATCTAATTAGCTACTATCGCTTACCGATCGATTCCCACAGTTCTTTTCTACAATGCGTATTTGCAAAGACATTATGTTTGTTAGATATTGTCGAAGTAACATCACATCTCATCAATTGATGGCGTACGTAAAATGATGATTGAGAAATATTGAGTGGAAAAGCTAGCTGGTACGTGATGTATGATGTTCCTATCGCCGCGAGATATCTCTACACTACCCACCGTAGCCCCCACGACTAATTGCTGCAACTTTTTTTGATTGACAGCCTTGATCAGAGCTGATGATGTCACACCGCTGTAGCGAAACAAATTACTAGTAGGTGGGGAGCGATAACGATCGCTCGCCCCGGCTTCCGGTCAGTCCGAGTAATTATGCAAATATTGCGTATTCGAGGGATGGAGACAAGGAGGGAGAGAGAGAGAGCGGTGTTGTTTCAGGTGTGGAGTAATTGCTCTCTCTCTCTCTCTCTCTCTCTCTCTCTCTCTCGCACTCACTCGATCGGTTGCCCTATCGCTAGGTGAGTGAGACATCCGGGTATCATTTTCGCGCCTATAGAGCAGTGCAGGAGGTTGAAACACAATGTTCTAAGGTACACCACATACTATTAAACAATTCAATAGCCATGTCTCATCGCGTTTGAATGTGATCTGACATTAACGAACCACCCTATCAATTTCGTGAATTGTGATGGTACAGAGTCAATTCTATGGGCATGTGGCACAAAGGTACTTCAGTCATACCCACTTGTCGGTAAAGAGAGAGACGAAAGATTGCGAAAAGGGTAGGGAGATTAATCCACTGCGCGTCCCACACAGTGCAACAACCACATGACGCACGCAATTCGATTCGCGCTAGCCAACATACGGTATATTGATCCCCCCCTATCAACGCCAATCCCAAAAAGGTATAGAGAGAGAGAAGACACGTCAAATCCCCCCGGCGGCAGACACGCGCAAATTCGGCACAATAACCGTTTAATTTTATGCGATGAGGGAGGAGGAGGGGTAGCGGCGCGACCTTAGACGAGACAGAGAAAGAAGACACGCACAGAGAACATCGAATTCATTTCGAGAAAATGTAGGTGATGAAAATGTAAGTACTACCTGCGGAAGGCATCCTCTCTGGTTGCACGAGAACGCCCATTCAAGGGTGGTGGGGTGAGGAAGGACCTGCAAATGGAATCATATATTTTGTTTTAAATGAATGTTCACGGAATATACTCTATAAAATTGGATCGCGTTGCGCAGCAGTTGAGAACATCATGCGGACTTTGAAGAGGAAATATTGCATTTTACTAGTGCGTTTGTTGCGCTAGTTCAAGTTTTGTTGGCTATCACTCGTTTTTGGCTATCAATAATTTTCATCAAATGTCACGGTTCGAATCGAGTATCGGGTAAGATCGTTTATATATAACCAGAGTTTCCGCGCGCTTGACTTGTGATCAGTGGGATAAATCATAGATGATTGTTAATCGCTCAGAGCCCCGCGCGCCCCTAGGGCTAATCCACTCCAATCCAATCCACTATCGACCACCCTTCTATGAAGACGTGCGTGCATCGTCTACTTCTAGAAGACGTCATCCGTGAAATCGGAGCGGGGAGAGTGGGGGGGAGAGACAGAGAGAGAGATAGAAAGAGAGAGAGAGAGAGAGGGAGGCGCGAGCTAATCAGGCGTGCCACAACACACACACATACACACACACACGCGGAGTGCGGCGCACATTCAAAGCATTCGGACGACAACTACAACTACACATGAGGATATATATGATTCGAGGATGATCGCCGCACCAGCCGAAATCGAGACGGCCGATTCGAATCGATATGCGCGCTAGTTGGTGGCGGGCGCTCCAATGCGCGGCCTACCGTACCCCACCCTGACTCCGCCCCCTTTTTGACCCCCATGTGTTGAATGAATGAATGCTGCTGCTGCGTGTGCGCTATCGATATGCCGTGTTAACAGTGATGTAGTGTGATTGAGATATGCTTTATTTTGGATGCGTATTACGAACAGTTTTATGCAGGAAATGTGTTTCGTCAATTGCAAGTGCACTATGATTAGGTTCCCAGTTTTTCATTGCGAACAGCACGTTTCTTTTTTTACTAAATGCGTAATGAATCACTTTTTTTACTGTCATATCTACATTTCATATCTACCGTATCCACGGTGTGAATTTCGCGCGCAACACACTCTTCTCTCTCTCTCTCTTTCACAATGCGGCTCTTTGACAATCGATGCTCGTCGCAGCGAGAGAGCGGGTGAAACGGGGAGCGCGCGGGGCAAAGACACGGAATCCGGAACAACGAGACGCAGAGAAAGAGAGACGGGGAGAAAATTGTGCATGGACGACTAACAAGTTCGCATACACACATGTATGGCGAGTTGCGAGTGTGTGTGTGTGTGTGTGTGTGTGTGTGTGTGTGTAGTGGGACGAATAGAGAACACGAAACAGAGGGCTGGACTGCGAAGCTCTATACGCATATATCTACACTGTATGCGTATACGGTAGAGGCGAGAGTATTTTATTCTGTCAGCCGTCAACCGGCGACAAATCACCCCCGGTCGGTTATCGCCACTCATCTGATCTATCTATCGCGCACTCTTTCCCTCGCCTCTCTCGCCAGCGCGCACTATCTCGCGCGCTCACTCCACTCACTCACATCCGGGCGTTGCACAACTACACATAGGCAGATCGTGTATGATGATAGGTTGCATAACGGACCACTTCCGGAGAAAGAGAGAGGGGGGAACCTCGGGAAAGGGAGGGGATCTGAGAGGAGGACCATATGCCATGGAGTAATTGAGACAAGGGTGTCAGCAAGCTGACGTAAGATGACAGTTTGGATGAGAGAGGAGGAGAAGCTGGTTTAAAGCGTGATCAGTCTTTTCGAAAATTGTCTCAAAAATAGTTCGAAGTGGTTGGAGGGCAATCGTAGATGGACATGGTTTGAAGCTATTCGGAGGTAGTTTAGAGTAGTTGGGAGGTAAGTAGGCAGGCTTTTTAGGAATAGAAGAGACTGACCGCTACTTTATGAAAGAAAGAGGAGTGACGCTACTGTGGAATGTGTGTCGTCGTCGTTTTTTTTCTTGTTCTATAGGTGTCATGATCCGATTGGTGTTCCCTCTTGGAGAGAGTGACTCTCCCCCTTCCCTCTCTCTAGTATCCACCTGCCCCCATTGTAACTCTCTGTACCTCGAATCACTTCCGGTCCACTGCCGCAACTCTCCCACTTTCGTCCGCTCTCTCACCCCCCTCTTTCTCTGCTCCTCCACCGCGCGCCACACACTCTCGCCCAACCGGCTGACATGCAGCTCTAATTGGAGGGGGATCTCTTCAGCTCTCGACTCTCATTGTCTTCCCAGTCCAATTGTGGGGTGTCCGTGTCGCTCAATCAAAACATCAAGCCAATTGCGAGAGCAAACTGGATTTCCTGATCATGGCGATGGGTGGCTTACACGCGCGATCCAATTAGTCTATCACACCTTTCTAATGAACCCACCACTAACAATCCCCCTACACAAGCAACCCATTGTGTGCTGCCGCAAAAATGTATGCCCAACAAAAATTCCGGAGCGCCTCGAAATTCCACGCGCCTAATATGTTAATGGCAGGGCTTCGGAGGCGGCGGCGGCAGTATTGCGCAGCTGACGTGCCCATTACCTTAGTACCTGTAATTAACGCTAGCGGCAACATGCGTGTAACAGGCTGGCTGCGGATAATCCGGGATGTGAGGAGCGGCGGCTGACCTGCGGCGCAGTCGGGCGGAAGTCGGAGACAGCGAGACAAGACAAGACAATGACAGCGAATGATGAGTGGATTAGTGTGGTGACACGCGCGCCGACACAGCGGGTGGCACAGTGTGCAGAGGTATGACTCAATTGGGATGGGTATAATGATTTGTCGAGGGTAGTGTACGGCAGCATCAGTTTTGGTGTATGAGTACGAATCAGCTCTATGAAGCTGAGTATGGATCACATTCTGAACAACGCTGAACATCAAAGTTTGTTCTGAAGTTCTTCCTGAGGTTCACATCGAGAAATTAGTGTTGTTGTTTACTATATATACCCGCTAGATTACCATCCTTGATCACTGTAATCCAATAGAGCCAATGACTATCGGATCCGCGGACGAGTCCTATGAAATCGGAGACGAACAGAGAGGGAGAGAGAGAGAGAGTGCGGGTACTGTACTCGGTAATTACCCCGCGGCGTTGTGTGTCGGCGACTGTCTATAGAAAGGGAGAGAGAGAGTATCGGCTGGCGCTAATGAGTTGATGTGTTATTGTAGCCACGCGCGCATCCTCTCTCCCTCTCTCTCCTCTCCCTCCCATATAATGATGATGACTTATACACAGAGAGACCGGGCTTGAAAGGTGAACAAGGTCAGTGCAAACTATACGTGCGTATACATCACACCAGTAATTAGGCCGAGTACGGTAACGGGGAGAGGAACTATTCGAAACTCTCGATAAACCTATCCATCGGTACGAGAACACTATGCCAAAATCGGCAAAGGAGTATGTGAGTATGCAGATTAGTGGTTCTCGAGAAATGAGTTTCGCGCGCAAAATTCGGCATTTTCGATGGAAATGCGTTCAGGGGTGGTGTGACAATAGTGATTCGAACGGAGGGCGAGAGAAGGAGCGAGAGAGGGAGAGAGGAGAAAGAGAGGTGAACAGGCAATGCAAAATGCAATGATTGTCGGAATAACGGGCGAACAAACGATCATCATTGCAATTGGTCAAGGCTGTCACTACTCAATCCCTCTTTTCACCCTAGACCTAAGAAAAAATGGTACAGAGGACTTGATAATATGAAGGGGTCAATTGCTTCGGAAATCATTTCGAACTAGGTGGAAGTGTTTTTTTGAAAGTGATTCGAAACAGTTGGGAGACTCGGAGGTTGGTGGGAGTATTGGAAAGGCAAAACGAAAGGCGTTTTGCAAGGCACTTCGGAGGTATGTAGTTAGAAGGTATTTCGGGAGTAATTTGACTGACCGATCCGGCAGGAATATCACTTGTTACTACATAATAACGCGCCAGAATCATTTCAGAAAGACAGAAGAGTCAGGAAAAGCGAAGATAAGTTTCCAGGAGACGAAAAAGAACACACATCATCTCATCTCGAAGATCCTATCAGAACGCAGTTCAAACCATAGCCCACTCTCGCCACCACTATATTCACGATTCAGATTTTATACGCGCTCACGATTCAGTGCTGCGTGTACCTAACCGGGCTAACGATACAGCCAGTAACCTCGACGGACGCGCTACACTACATCACTACATCTACAGGTAAGTCGTCGGGAAAAGCTCGACGCTACTCGCCGTGCACCCACTCGCAACACCGACTACTACTCGATTGAGCGAGAAGAGATGGAGAGGGAGAGAGGGGGAGAGGATGCATCGAATCGCCAACACGCACACGCATACACACACACCGGAATTCATCGATGCATCACCAATCGCGCCCCTTCGAGTGAACTCACCTTGTGTGTGTGTGTGAGTCTGTGCGGCAGAGGCAGAGTCAGAAGGCGCGCTCAGTTGTCGCTCGCTCCACCGCTCCCGACGAGCAGCACCGTGAAATCCACTCAAGTCGCTCGGAAACGGGGCGGAGCACCCGCGCCCGCCGGCCAATCGAGGCGCGCCGGGGGCGGGGCGAGGCGCGCGGCGGCGAATGAGCGCCGCCGCGCTCGCTACCGTCGCTGCCCGGCTGATTCGATTAGCCGCCGAGTTGTGATCATCCTGAATGGATGAACTCGACCGCACTCGAGACTCGCGAGTAGTTGGCGGCACGCAACGGCGACGAGCGGCCGACGAGCAGCCTGCGTGAATGTGTCCCTGTCGCTCCCTCAGCCAAATTCTCACCCCCGTATTCTTTACATTTCACTGTATTTGGCTAAACCGTACTGTTATTGCACCCAGCACTGTCTTTGTGCCACGGTTTCGTCGCATAATAACCGGTACGTTTGGAGTTACGGTAGCGCGCGCGCGTAATAATTCGGGTCTGCGCTGTGAGCGCAATTTGTATCGACCGGGACGTACAAAGTCAATTTGTAGTAGCAGGAAGCGCGCACCTCGCTTCACTGAACGCGGACCAGATGGAGAGTGGGGCGAGGGTGTGCGGTGGGGTGGGAGAGAACAAAGATAGCCACACGCGAGACAGCAGGTATATCGCGGAGGGCAGAGAGAATGTCGGATTAGTGGCACTCACATGTTACCGGTTGTCCTCTACGAGAGAGAGAGAGAGAGAGAGAGAGAGAGAGAGAGATGCAAATGGAGCCAGTCGTGGTGGTCGTGGTTCCTCCTTCCTAGTCCGAAATCTCGAGACTCACCCCGTTTCACAGCCCATCGCACTCGGCGCAAAAAAAGTGGGCGCGCCGATTCGATGATATCTTCAGATGGTTGAAAAAAGCACATGTCTAAACGACTATGTGTATCTCAATGCGCGGCGCAAAACATGTGTTGTGTCCATTTCCATTGTTGGTCTGGGAAGGGCTGTGGAAATGGTGTCACGTCGGTTGAGGCGTCAATTTGCACCGAGGGAGCATATTCATAATCAATCAGCGCACCTCAACGCTTGACTTGTTGCCATCTGGCAGTGGCCGGAGGGCAGCGCGCGCGCGCGAATTAGCTGCTCGACATATGTTTCCCTACGACTCTCAGGTGCGAGAGCCAGCCGAGCGGCGATCAAAAAGGGCGCCGCCGCGTCATTACCTGATTAGCGCATCCAGAAAGCGTGTGCAAATACGTGACATCACGCAGCACACCTGTTGTAAAAGAGATTACTGTAATCCTCGAACCTCGAATCGATAGTCGTGAGGTGGTGGCTGGCTCATTATTGACGTTTGTTTACACGAGTCGCGCCTAGGGGAGGATACGGTAGAGCCGCCACCGCGTTAGTTCGGCTTGGCTGCGTTTCCTCCATCGACGTTTTCCCCCCCCCCCTTCTCTCTCTCTCTCTCTCTCTCTCTCTCTCTCTCTCTCCATACGGCGTCTTGAAGCTCACATCGACTTGCCATAGAACCGGGCTAGGGAGACACACACTGTCTAAAGCACAGAAAATATGGCATGAGTATAGTTTGCGATGATGTCACCATGATTCCGTGAGATAAGCTCACTGATATGTTCCAATTCAGGCTTATCACTGATCGCAATCTCTGAGGGATCATAAAGTGGATGGAATATAAGGAGACTCGAAATGAAGAAGATACTCAAGCTCGGTCATGGATCGATTTGTGCTTCTGCTCGTCGTTTTTGCCGTGGTTTCCAACGCGGTGAGTTTTCTTCTTATCTTCAAATCGTCCATCTTTCTCTTTCTCTACAAATATATATATCTTTATCTTCTAGCTCTAATTAGAATACTCTAGGCGCACGTTCCGTCGCGTCACCGTCGTGACAACTGGCTCTGCAAGGTGCGTATCGTACTAAAGTCTTCCGCCTTCAACTTCCTGTCTCATCATTTGAAACTCCATTACTTTATAGAAAAGAGTTTATAATATATTCACTAGGTCTGTTGGTCTGTTCTGCACAATTTTGAACGTTTTTAGCCGATCCCCGGGCATTGCCATTCGACGTGGACCTACTTCGAGCCGACAGACAGCTGCTACAAGGTAGTTCTCTCCTTTTCAAACTCACCTGCACAGAAAAAGGGTTATGTTCGAAACCGTTTCAACCGGCAAGACAAAAAACATACAGTAGAGATAAGTCGAATCATCACTATCGATCAACAAATCAAACATTTATTTTTATTATGTCATATGTTTATCCGGATAGCACAATGTCATGACATTTTCATAAGTGCCATTGCAGCTCGCAGTAGCCGTTGAAGTACTGAGTTTTATCGTAACTTTGAAATACTGCATCTCTTTCATTTCAGCGCTTCTTCTCCGCGTCGTGGTCGCAGAGGCTGACTGTGTCGCCCGCGGAGCCCACCTCACCTCCATACACTCGCAGAATGAGCTCGACTTCGTTAACGGTAGCGTCTCGTCTATACGCCATAGAAGCAGAGCAGCTTCCAAATGTGCACAACATTAGTTTTTTACTTTACCTATTCACAACTTTCACGAAATTCGCTCGATTTGTACGGAGATCATGTACAGTCAATTTACTATATGACAAGTCGCTATATAATACTGGAAACCTTGTTTTCAGAGATGTCTCGCTCGGGGCACAAGGAGAGCCAGCACCAGCAGGTGTGGATAGGGCTGCACAAGGTGGCCGACCAGTGGAAGTGGAGCGACGGCAGCGAGGTGGGTGGAAGAGAGAGCGAGATAGAGAGAGGGAGAGAGCGAGAGAGAAAGAGAGAGAGAAAGAGGAGGGAGAGAGAGAGAGAGGGGAGGAGGAGGAGGGAGAGAGGGAGAGAATGGAAGAAAAGAGAGGGAGAAGATGGAAGAAAAGAGAGGGAGAAGGAGAGGGAGAGAGAGAGAGAGAGAGAGAGAGAGAGAAAGAGAGAGAGAGAGAGGAGGGAGAGAGGAGGGAGAGAGGAGGGAGAGAGGAGGGAGAGAGGGAGAAAATGGAAGAAAAGAGAGGGAGAAGATGGAAGAAAAGAGAGGGAGAAGGAGAGGGAGAGAGAGAGAGAGAGAGAGAGAGAGAGAGAGAGGGGAGGAGGAGGAGGGAGAGAGGGAGAGAATGGAAGAAAAGAGAGGGAGAAGATGGAAGAAAAGAGAGGGAGAAGGAGAGGGAGAGAGAGAGAGAGAGAGAGAGAGAGAGAGGAGGGAGAGAGGAGGGAGAGAGGAGGGAGAGAGGGAGAAAATGGAAGAAAAGAGAGGGAGAAGATGGGAGAAAAGAGAGGGAGAGAGAGAGAGAGAGAGAGAGAGAGAGAGAGAGAGAGAGGAGGGAGAGAGGAGGGAGAGAGGGAGAAAATGGAAGAAAATAGAGGGAGAAGATGGCTTAAAAGAGAGAGAGAGAGAGAGAGAGAGAGAGAGAGAGAGAGAGAGAGAGAGAGCGAGAGAGAGAGAGAGCGAGATGACCGCTTTCAAGTGGCAGAGGGACGTGGCAGAGGGACCAGCCGAATCACAGCCGCGATCACTGCGTGCAGGTAAACAACAACAAAAACCATTATATTTTATATCAGTCAAGCTTCATCGGCTCACAGCACAGTACCAAAACACTCGAATACGGGGCACACACTACAGTGAAACTCTCGCCATATACCAAAAGCGTACCATAACAGTGAACAGGCACAACTTACGACATTTGAGACGTTCGCGGACGAGTCTGACAGTCGGACAGTCGGGCTGACACCACCTGGGTGAGTGGAAGCCGCACGAGTGCTCGAAGGAGGCGCGCGCCTACGCATGCAAGCACCCCGCACTCCATTAGCCGATTCTGCAAGGACAACAGCGTGCGATTTCTCCTTTGCGCCGCCCGCATGTAGGACTGTCGACAGTGTTATGCTATACATTGCTATACCCACTCTACCCGACAAGCTTACCAATTGTGGCAAGACTCTTTTGTTAAGTTTTTCCATGCATCTATAAAATGATTCATTTTTTATTAAAACATGTTTTCGTTAGCAAGTGATAAACACAACTGATGAAGTTTTGTTCTGCCGTAATTCTGACTGGGAGACGCTGAAAGACTCGTGAAACTATAAATGTTGCAGTAGATCGTTATTTCATCTATATTTTACTAATTTTTGTTTGCAAAATATTTCACTCTTTGGTTCACCTTTATCTTATTACTAGGAGAATATTATTTTACCCCGCCCTTCGTTGTCTCATTAAATACCTGAAGGACATGGACAGTGCGAAAAATGGCTGGAACGTTGCAGTCAAAAAAAATCAAGATGCAACTTGATTGCTCTCAAAATACATACGATGGCGATCAATCTAGGGATAGCAGCCGTGTGCGTTCTCTCTCTCTCTCTCTCTCTCTCTCTCTCTCTCTCTCGCTCCCGCAACACACAATAAAATCGATGCGCGATCACTGCGCAATGTTCGCGTGCCTGCCGACTGAGCTCTTGTCGCGCGTCGTCGCGTTGCTGTGCTATGAGGACGCGCGCGCTCTCATGCTCGCCTCGCCCGACCTACTCATCCGCTCGCCCATCGGACTGCGCATCGAATCGTTTGTCGCTCAGGAAAGAGAGGTGAGTGATTTTGTCTCTTCGCAAGACATTCGGGAGTGTTTCGAAGTGATAGCAAGGCATTCCGAAGTGATCGGGGGTATTCGGGAATGTTCGGACATTGGAGAGTGTTTTGCAGAGACCGACCGCAACTAAACGTTCTATAACCCATTACGCAATATTTCAGATTGCACTTGAATTCGACGACTTCCATATAGTGATTCGCTATCGAGATTCGCATGTCTTTCACGATTTTGTTATTGCGATTTTGCAACGGTCGAGCATTCGACAACTGATCTGGGTGAGTATGAATTCACTTATATTGTTCATGCGAATCTTGTTTAGAGTGTGAATTGGCCCTTGGACTCGTGGGTGACAATCGTTAATGGTCTGGCAGGATATCGTGTGAATGTGGAGTCATTTCGAATGGTACACCTTCAGGATGTCTTCAAAGCAACATTTTTTTTTCAGGAAAATAATCAAAACCCTAAATTTTCGAATGTTGCTAAACAATTTTGTCAATGTATACGCGCAAAGGAGGTACGTATACTTATATTGTTGATGTTTATATAGTATATCCATGTTTAGGTAACACTTGGAACACACTGTTCTGGTTATGAAGACTTGCTCAACCTTGATATTGTAACGGAAATGTGGCTAGAAGTAGTATTACTCGTGATATTTTCAGGTCCGAAAATGTTCTGCATTACACTTGTCTCTCTTCAGTGATGTAGTCGATTCCGCGGTCTTATTATCCTTTGCTGCATCCCGAATCACGACACACATCCTACCCAGCGCAATTCCAGCAGCGATTCAAATTGTACAGGTTCGTGTTTCACTAGCATGTCTTTTCCACTGTACTTATTACGCGTCTAACGTAATACGTCAGCGGGAATCGAAAATGTTTGTGTATAAACCTTCTTTAGACGTGATAATTTCAGGTCCACAAATGTTTTGCGTTGAATGGGGGGACCTTTACCTTTACCTTTATTACTTTAGACCACGTTGCGCGGAGGACGGGTTGTCACGCTGCTCGACGTGAAGTGGTTGACGCGCGATGCGGGAGATGCAGCCTGGCGAGCGGTCGCCGACAGGGAAACATACACGACCAAAGCCGTGCGAGCAGATCACACATACAAGTGAGTCGTGGCCCGCACTTTGTCTTCGGTATCCGAACAGGCTGGCCTTTGGCAGTAGTCACACTCCTCATCGATGTTGCAGAGTCGACATTGTTAGCGAGACGTTCACGATGAAGTTTCAAGGAGCTGCCGGGTTTGAGGCGTGCGTTTTTGGATAGATTGAGCATGTCATCAACACAATGTTTTCAGGACCTTACGCGTGCAGAAGAAAAGCCGACAGACATCTTTCCGTTTTGAAGTGACAAAAGTTAGAGATTGATGACATGTGAATGTAGTTAAATTATGTAAGTGATCTCAAGCATACTTGTAAACGTTTCGATCTGTGAAAATATAAACAAATACCAATTTAAATCGTATGTGAATGTATACTGTTACTGTACATGTGAATGTTTGCTGTTCAGTTTTGTGACCTATGGTTTCTATGGCGCCTTGGAACACTTGCCAATGGAGTCGATCCCTCCGCAGAACAATCCCTTGAATCTTCTCGGTGTGAAGACATTCAGAAAAAAAACTTCAGCAAGTGTCCTGCTTCATCTGAGACAATGCCACGTTTTAGCAACGCAGTGTTCCGAATTCGATTTCTCTCGTATTTCATTTGACAACATCTCGACTCGATTTCAGTAAACACACTCTCATGCATTGTAGACAGCAAGCAGTAAACGCAGCACGGATGGCCGAGTGGTCTAAGGCGCCAGACTCAAGCGATCGCTTCATACGAGCATGTGTGGGCATTCTGGTATCGGAAACGATGCGTGGGTTCGAACCCCACTCCGTGCAAATCTTTTGCCAAAATGTAGTGGCAGTACACTGAACAACAAAACTTTTGCTCCATGGGAGGATCGAACACCCGACCTCGGCATTTCTTACAACATATAAGTACCACGCGCTAACCGACTGCGCCAATGGAGCACGTTTTAGCAATGCAGTGTTCCAAATTCGATTTCTCTCGTATTTCATTTGACAACATCTCGACTCGATTTCAGTAAACACACTCTCATGCATTGTAGACAGCAAGCAGTAAACGCAGCACGGATGGCCGAGTGGTCTAAGGCGCCAGACTCAAGCGATCGCTTCATACGAGCATGTGTGGGCATTCTGGTATCGGAAACGATGCGTGGGTTCGAACCCCACTCCGTGCAAATCTTTTACCAAAATGTTTTGGCAGTACACTGAACAACAAAACTTTTGCTCCATGGGAGGATCGAACACCCGACCTCGGCATTTCTTACAACATATAAGTACCACGCGCTAACCGACTGCGCCAATGGAGCACGTTTTAGCAATGCAGTGTTCCAAATTCGATTTCTCTCGTATTTAATTTGACAACATCTCGACTCGATTTCAGTAAACACACTCTCATGCATTGTAGACAGCAAGCAGTAAACGCAGCACGGATGGCCGAGTGGTCTAAGGCGCCAGACTCAAGCGATCGCTTCATACGAGCATGTGTGGGCATTCTGGTATCGGAAACGATGCGTGGGTTCGAACCCCACTCCGTGCAAATCTTTTACCAAAATGTTTTGGCAGTACACTGAACAACAAAACTTTTGCTCCATGGGAGGATCGAACTCCCGACCTCGGCATTTCTTACAACATATAAGTACCACGCGCTAACCGACTGCGCCAATAAATAATAAACGCAACATAATAATTGCGATAACAAACAAAACAAAAAAGGGGGTGAGACAGAGAGAAAGACAGAGAGATAAAAGATAAAAGCCGTTTCGGGTGTAAAACGCTATACGGCAAAACTTTGTCCCTCCCACCCTCGTCAGTAACGATAGAGAGACGTGTAATTTTTGAATGGATAGTATTGTATATGGTATATAAAAAGAAAGGAAAGAAAACGCGAAATAACTATCATAAGCAAGCAAGTTACAAGTAATGAGCACAAAACAGTGTGGAGACGCTTGAGAATTTGTTTGTGAGTGACTGCGCGAGGCAGTGGGATGGGTGTGGCGTGGCTACAGCGTAGTCTGCCGTAGGTCTCCTTGAGGTCACTCGCACTGAGTGTGCAGTGCTGGGTTTAGTTCAAAGATCAATATTTCCGGTGCGGGCGTTAATCACTTCTCAATTAAAAAGTTTCAAAAAGGACTCCATTTTTTCAAGATTATATTTTATAGTGAGAGATTTATTCTGCATAACTGCGTATGCAATTTTCATGTTTATTTCTTGACTGGGAAAACCGTTTCTTATAAATTTATCTCGTAGTTCTTTGATTCTAGACATAAAAGTCTTCGTCTCAGTACAACATCTGTATATTCTCAGTACTTCTCCATTCAAACAGTTCCACGATATGCTGCGTTTCATGTTTGTATTGTATTTTGGATAGCGGACTATTTCGAACGAGTATTCATCTGTCTTATTATAAAGTGAAGTAATTATTTGATTTTTAATGGTTATTTCGAGATCAAGGAAGACTGTTTGTTTATCAGTGGCGCTTGTTTGTTCGAGTGTTAGTGAATTATGGTAAATAGACTGAATTTTTGAGATAATGTCATGGTCATTGTGTCTATATATTATCAGTAGATCATCCATGTATCTATATCCTCTTACCTGGTAATGTTTGAAATTGGGATTTTGTTTCATGAATGTGTATTCCATGTGTGAGAGTGTCAAATCAGCAATGAGAGGAGAAGCATTATTTCCTTGCGGAATGCCGGATATCTGTTGATATACATTGTCTCCATAGACAGCAAAGCTGTTTTGGAGGATATACTCAATCATAAATTTGACTTCATCTTTCGTGTAGGTTCTGTTGGTGTTTCGGGATGAATCATTTTCTTTAGGATTATTGTAAAAGACTTTATTGTAAGTTACGGTGATATAGTTTTTACCACTGTTTTTAAAACATAATTCTATCAGTTCGAACATGTGTTTCTTAACAACGTCATGTGGAAGATTTGTAAACAGACTGCTGAAATCTGCACAATAGACCAATTTGTTTGAAATGTTATCGATACCCCTAAGGTCATCGACGACTTCAATGCTGTTATCCACCGACCAGTACGGGGATGACTTTTGTCCATTTCGTTGTCTAATAGTTTCAGAATAGTTTTTGAAATGACTTTTCATGTGTTTTAGAATTCTTTGCGTATCTATAGAAATAGCTTTGATACTGCTATTATAAGCGCCTGTGATGAATCTAAATTTTATTGGAGTTTTGTGCATTTTTGGGATGGCATAAATTTTGGGTAACGCTAGGTCCTTACTTTTGGTTTCGAGGTTGAGGCTTTTTGTGGTAATTTCATGTCTTTTAATAATAGATGAATATGTTTCACGGTCATATATTTTATATGTGGGGTTAGAAGCAATATTTTTTCTCGTTACATGATCAAAACCTAATTCTTTGTTCATGGTTATTACGTAAAGTTTTTTGCAAGTAAGTGCAAAATTACCTGCGGCTTTGTCAATGCATGTGATGATGAAGTGTTTTTGAAGTTCTTTTAGTTCTTTATGCAAAGAATGCCAATTATTTTCATTAGAATATGGAATGTATTGTTTTCTCAGCTTTATTTTAAATTGTGAGAGTATTGAATTTGTGACAAGATTTTCAATGTTTTTATGGAGTTGATACTTGTTAGCAATAAGTTTGCAGAATTGGTTTAGTGTAGTTTCAACCTCAGTTTGGATATCATTTATTGTGTACCTTTTTTGTTCTCTGAATTTTGTTCCTTGTTCCATAAGGTTTCGTAGTTTTGGATTCTCGATTATGTTTAGATTTCCAGTTACTATATGATTGTGATGAGAATTAATGAAGTTTTTATAAGTTGTTTTACATTCACATTCACTTTCAATGATGTTAGAAATCATATCGTTGTTCAATTCTTTTAAAAATGAGTTGTAATTTGCTATTTTATGGAATATAGAAAGTTCGTTCTCGTATGTTATTCTTACTTGTTGTATTTTACTTCCAACTAGCGTATTAGTTTCTTTAATGCATTTATTAATAATTTTTGATAGATTAATATTTTCCATAAATTGGCCATAGTATCTTATTTTAACGTAGTGATAGTTGTCGGGCTTATGTATAGTATTTTCTTTTTTGTAATTTGTGAGAAAATTGCAAACCATTGCAAATATTTTTCTTTTGACGTATGGTGATAGTAGATTGAAGTCTAAATTATTGATCATGTAGTTTGTTAGCGTTTCTACTGAATGTTTGGATAAGCATCTGTAATATTTGTAGAGATCTGTTCTTTCAAGTGATTCTATATTTGTAAGCAATTCTTGTATAGATTTTGTGTTTTTACCCTTTTTAAGTGATCTTCTCTTTTTACCTCTTCTTTTCTTTGTTTCGAATTGAATATTTTGACTGTAAAATGGATGATTTTTAATCTTTCCAAGAGTTAAATTGTTTGAAATATTTCCAAAAGATTTTATTTGATCATTTAGACCAAATGGGTATGCTGATATTAATGTTTTAATCCAATATAGTTCTTTCGAAAGTCTAATTTGAGTGTTACTATTTTCTTCATGATTGTCAAGAATTTCTATCGTGAAGTCTTCTGGGTTGTGGTCGTTTGCTTGGAAATGATTACTTATGTAAGTATTGTATTTATCGTTTTTGAAGGAATTTCTGTGTTTTGACATTCTTTGTTTCAGTGTTGTGCTAGTTTCGCCAACATACTGGATTTTACATTTGTTGCATGTAATAAGATAGATTAGGCACGTTGAAGAACAATTAGCATCACCGTATTTCATAGTAGGATGCGTAAATCCTGTTTGACTGCTTTTTGTTGTGTTTGCGAATTTTAGTTTGGGGCAGATAACGCACTGTTTTATAGTACAGCGTATTCCATTAGCTGTGGTTGAGGTGGGTATAATGGCCATTTTTGACTTCCCTTCCCTCCGGCATTTGATATTGTTATTTTGATAGTAAGCGAATTGGGTGGTTGGGGTGTTCGGTGTTTAGTGGCCACCGAGCCGGAAGTAAGTGGGTGCACTGTGGTGACAGAGTATATTTGTTGGTGAAGTGATGAATAATAAGTATTGGTCGGACTGGGTATCCCTGTCCCCTCATCACGGTAGGCGTCAGGACACACCACTGTGCGGTAAGGTACCGTCCTGATCATTAATCCTCATCATGATGAAGGCGATTTTTTAAATTCCGAGGTTGAATCCTCGTGGTATTTTACTTAATAATGGATGTCTTGGATAGGTTGTAAGCTCAATCAATGTAAATTTTATTTAGCCATTGTTGGTGATAATTGTTGATCAGCGCGGATGAAAGGCGAGTTTGTTATTGTAGCGTTAGTTGAATACATTGTGACTGTTCTTTTATTTTAGAAGTTTTGAATTGGGAGGGAAAAGTTGTGTTTTGAAAAGTTGTTATGTCAGAAGGAAGGTAGTCAATAATGATTGGTAATCTTGAATGAATATAACCGTAAAATGTAGTAAGAGTGATCAGGACTAAGTCCTGATAGGATCAGTTGAATGTATTAGAGACAATGTCTCTTAAGAGTGGAGTCAGAAGAATAAACTTCTGAGTGCATTCCAAAGGAATACAGTAGTGAAAGAGTCACCGCCATTTGGCGGCGTGGTGGGTGAGGCGAACCTCGATCGCTGCCCGCTAGGGGTAGCGTGGTGGGTGAGGCGAACCTCGATCGCTGCCCGCTAGGGGTGGCGTGGTAGGTGAGGCGAACCTCGATCGCTGCCCGCAAGGGGTAGCGTGGTGGGTGAGGCGAACCTCGATCGCTGCCCGCTAGGGGTAGCGTGGTGGGTGAGGCGGACCTCGATCGCTGCCCGTTGGGGGTAGCGTGGTGGGTGAGGCGAACCTCGATCGCTGCCCGCTAGGGGTGGCGTGGTAGGTGAGGCGAACCTCGATCGCTGCCCGCAAGGGGTAGCGTGGTGGGTGAGGCGAACCTCGATCGCTGCCCGCTAGGGGTAGCGTGGTGGGTGAGGCGGACCTCGATCGCTGCCCGTTGGGGGTAGCGTGGTGGGTGAGGCAAGCCTCATAAGGAAACAAGCTCATGATAGCAAGTGTAGTGATGAGAATTAATGATTTAATATGTAAGAAGAAGAAAAAAGGAGAAAAGGGTTAGTGCATAATGGATAATAATTGCGAACTGAGATATTGATCATGCGATCGATATTCCCCCCCGGGTCAGAAAAGGGAGTGAGTCACAGACTACACAGTCACCGAATCTTACCGGTACAAACAATAAATAATAAACGCAACATAATAATTGCGATAACAAACAAAACAAAAAAGGGGGTGAGACAGAGAGAAAGACAGAGAGATAAAAGATAAAAGCCGTTTCGGGTGTAAAACGCTATACGGCAAAACTTTGTCCCTCCCACCCTCGTCAGTAACGATAGAGAGACGTGTAATTTTTGAATGGATAGTATTGTATATGGTATATAAAAAGAAAGGAAAGAAAACGCGAAATAACTATCATAAGCAAGCAAGTTACAAGTAATGAGCACAAAACAGTGTGGAGACGCTTGAGAATTTGTTTGTGAGTGACTGCGCGAGGCAGTGGGATGGGTGTGGCGTGGCTACAGCGTAGTCTGCCGTAGGTCTCCTTGAGGTCACTCGCACTGAGTGTGCAGTGCTGGGTTTAGTTCAAAGATCAATATTTCCGGTGCGGGCGTTAATCACTTCTCAATTAAAAAGTTTCAAAAAGGACTCCATTTTTTCAAGATTATATTTTATAGTGAGAGATTTATTCTGCATAACTGCGTATGCAATTTTCATGTTTATTTCTTGACTGGGAAAACCGTTTCTTATAAATTTATCTCGTAGTTCTTTGATTCTAGACATAAAAGTCTTCGTCTCAGTACAACATCTGTATATTCTCAGTACTTCTCCATTCAAACAGTTCCACGATATGCTGCGTTTCATGTTTGTATTGTATTTTGGATAGCGGACTATTTCGAACGAGTATTCATCTGTCTTATTATAAAGTGAAGTAATTATTTGATTTTTAATGGTTATTTCGAGATCAAGGAAGACTGTTTGTTTATCAGTGGCGCTTGTTTGTTCGAGTGTTAGTGAATTATGGTAAATAGACTGAATTTTTGAGATAATGTCATGGTCATTGTGTCTATATATTATCAGTAGATCATCCATGTATCTATATCCTCTTACCTGGTAATGTTTGAAATTGGGATTTTGTTTCATGAATGTGTATTCCATGTGTGAGAGTGTCAAATCAGCAATGAGAGGAGAAGCATTATTTCCTTGCGGAATGCCGGATATCTGTTGATATACATTGTCTCCATAGACAGCAAAGCTGTTTTGGAGGATATACTCAATCATAAATTTGACTTCATCTTTCGTGTAGGTTCTGTTGGTGTTTCGGGATGAATCATTTTCTTTAGGATTATTGTAAAAGACTTTATTGTAAGTTACGGTGATATAGTTTTTACCACTGTTTTTAAAACATAATTCTATCAGTTCGAACATGTGTTTCTTAACAACGTCATGTGGAAGATTTGTAAACAGACTGCTGAAATCTGCACAATAGACCAATTTGTTTGAAATGTTATCGATACCCCTAAGGTCATCGACGACTTCAATGCTGTTATCCACCGACCAGTACGGGGATGACTTTTGTCCATTTCGTTGTCTAATAGTTTCAGAATAGTTTTTGAAATGACTTTTCATGTGTTTTAGAATTCTTTGCGTATCTATAGAAATAGCTTTGATACTGCTATTATAAGCGCCTGTGATGAATCTATGGAGCACGTTTTAGCAATGCAGTGTTCCGAATTCGAATTCTCTCGTATTTCATTTGACAACATCTCGACTCGATTTCAGTAAACACATTCTTATGCATTGTAGACAGCAAGCAGTAAACGCAGCACGGATGGCCGAGTGGTCTGAGGCGCCAGACTTAAGCGATCGCTTCATACGAGCATGTGTGGGCATTCTGGTATCGGAAACGATGCGTGGGTTCGAACCCCACTCCGTGCAAATCTTTTACCAAAATGTTTTGGCAGTACACTGAACAACAAAACTTTTGCTCCATAGGAGGATCGAACTCCCGACCTCGGCATTTCTTACAACATATAAGTACCACGCGCTAACCGACTGCGCCAATGAAGCACGTTTTAGCAATGCAGTGTTCCGAATTCGATTTCTCTCGTATTTCATTTGACAACATCTCGACTCGATTTCAGTAAACACACTCTCATGCATTGTAGACAGCAAGCAGTAAACGCAGCACGGATGGCCGAGTGGTCTGAGGCGCCAGACTTAAGCGATCGCTTCATACGAGCATGTGTGGGCATTCTGGTATCGGAAACGATGCGTGGGTTCGAACCCCACTCCGTGCAAATCTTTTACCAAAATGTTTTGGCAGTACACTGAACAACAAAACTTTTGCTCCATAGGAGGATCGAACTCCCGACCTCGGCATTTCTTACAACATATAAGTACCACGCGCTAACCGACTGCGCCAATGGAGCACGTTTTAGCAATGCAGTGTTCCGAATTCGATTTCTCTCGTATTTCATTTGACAACATCTGGACTCGATTTCAGTAAACACACTCTCATGCATTGTAGACAGCAAGTGGTAAACGCAGCACGGATGGCCGAGTGGTCTAAGGCGCCAGACTCAAGCGATCGCTTCATACGAGCATGTGTGGGCATTCTGGTATCGGAAACGATGCGTGGGTTCGAACCCCACTCCGTGCAAATCTTTTACCAAAATGTTTTGGCAGTACACTGAACAACAAAACTTTTGCTCCATGGGAGGATCGAACTCCCGACCTCGGCATTTCTTACAACATATAAGTACCACGCGCTAACCGACTGCGCCAATGGAGCACGTTTTAGCAAGGCAGTGTTCCGAATTCGATTTCTCTCGTATTTCATTTGACAACATCTCGACTCGATTTCAGTAAACACACTCTCATGCATTGTAGACAGCAAGCAGTAAACGCAGCACGGATGGCCGAGTGGTCTAAGGCGCCAGACTCAAGCGATCGCTTCATACGAGCATGTGTGGGCATTCTGGTATCGGAAACGATGCGTGGGTTCGAACCCCACTCCGTGCAAATCTTTTACCAAAATGTTTTGGCAGTACACTGAACAACAAAACTTTTGCTCCATGGGAGGATCGAACTCCCGACCTCGGCATTTCTTACAACATATAAGTACCACGCGCTAACCGACTGCGCCAATGGAGCACGTTTTAGCAATGCAGTGTTCCGAATTCGATTTCTCTCGTATTTCATTTGACAACATCTCGACTCGATTTCAGTAAACACACTCTCATGCATTGTAGACAGCAAGCAGTAAACGCAGCACGGATGGCCGAGTGGTCTAAGGCGCCAGACTCAAGCGATCGCTTCATACGAGCATGTGTGGGCATTCTGGTATCGGAAACGATGCGTGGGTTCGAACCCCACTCCGTGCAAATCTTTTGCCAAAATGTAGTGGCAGTACACTGAACAACAAAACTTTTGCTCCATGGGAGGATCGAACACCCGACCTCGGCATTTCTTACAACATATAAGTACCACGCGCTAACCGACTGCGCCAATTGAGCACGTTTTAGCAATGCAGTGTTCCGAATTCAATTTCTCTCGTATTTCATTTGACAACATCTCGACTCGATTTCAGTAAACACACTCTCATGCATTGTAGACAGCAAGTAGTAAACGCAGCACGGATGGCCGAGTGGTCTAAGGCGCCAGACTCAAGCGATCGCTTCATACGAGCATGTGTGGGCACTCTGGTATCGGAAACGATGCGTGGGTTCGAACCCCACTCCGTGCAAATCTTTTGCCAAAATGTAGTGGCAGTACACTGAACAACAAAACTTTTGCTCCATGGGAGGATCGAACACCCGACCTCGGCATTTCTTACAACATATAAGTACCACGCGCTAACCGACTGCGCCAATTGAGCACGTTTTAGCAATGCAGTGTTCCGAATTCAATTTCTCTCGTATTTCATTTGACAACATCTCGACTCGATTTCAGTAAACACACTCTCATGCATTGTAGACAGCAAGCAGTAAACGCAGCACGGATGGCCGAGTGGTCTAAGGCGCCAGATTCAAGCGATCGCTTCATACGAGCATGTGTGGGCATTCTGGTATCGGAAACGATGCGTGGGTTCGAACCCCACTCCGTGCAAATCTTTTACCAAAATGTTTTGGCAGTACACTGAACAACAAAACTTTTGCTCCATGGGAGGATCGAACTCCCGACCTCGGCATTTCTTACAACATATAAGTACCACGCGCTAACCGACTGCGCCAATGGAGCACGTTTTAGCAATGCAGTGTTCCGAATTCGATTTCTCTCGTATTTCATTTGACAACATCTGGACTCGATTTCAGTAAACACACTCTCATGCATTGTAGACAGCAAGTGGTAAACGCAGCACGGATGGCCGAGTGGTCTAAGGCGCCAGACTCAAGCGATCGCTTCATACGAGCATGTGTGGGCATTCTGGTATCGGAAACGATGCGTGGGTTCGAACCCCACTCCGTGCAAATCTTTTACCAAAATGTTTTGGCAGTACACTGAACAACAAAACTTTTGCTCCATGGGAGGATCGAACTCCCGACCTCGGCATTTCTTACAACATATAAGTACCACGCGCTAACCGACTGCGCCAATGGAGCACGTTTTAGCAATGCAGTGTTCCGAATTCGATTTCTCTCGTATTTCATTTGACAACATCTCGACTCGATTTCAGTAAACACACTCTTATGCATTGTAGACAGCAAGCAGTAAACGCAGCACGGATGGCCGAGTGGTCTGAGGCGCCAGACTTAAGCGATCGCTTCATACGAGCATGTGTGGGCATTCTGGTATCGGAAACGATGCGTGGGTTCGAACCCCACTCCGTGCAAATCTTTTACCAAAATGTTTTGGCAGTACACTGAACAACAAAACTTTTGCTCCATAGGAGGATCGAACTCCCGACCTCGGCATTTCTTACAACATATAAGTACCACGCGCTAACCGACTGCGCCAATGAAGCACGTTTTAGCAATGCAGTGTTCCGAATTCGATTTCTCTCGTATTTCATTTGACAACATCTCGACTCGATTTCAGTAAACACACTCTCATGCATTGTAGACAGCAAGCAGTAAACGCAGCACGGATGGCCGAGTGGTCTGAGGCGCCAGACTTAAGCGATCGCTTCATACGAGCATGTGTGGGCATTCTGGTATCGGAAACGATGCGTGGTTTCGAACCCCACTCCGTGCAAATCTTTTACCAAAATGTTTTGGCAGTACACTGAACAACAAAACTTTTGCTCCATAGGAGGATCGAACTCCCGACCTCGGCATTTCTTACAACATATAAGTACCACGCGCTAACCGACTGCGCCAATGGAGCACGTTTTAGCAATGCAGTGTTCCGAATTCGATTTCTCTCGTATTTCATTTGACAACATCTGGACTCGATTTCAGTAAACACACTCTCATGCATTGTAGACAGCAAGTGGTAAACGCAGCACGGATGGCCGAGTGGTCTAAGGCGCCAGACTCAAGCGATCGCTTCATACGAGCATGTGTGGGCATTCTGGTATCGGAAACGATGCGTGGGTTCGAACCCCACTCCGTGCAAATCTTTTACCAAAATGTTTTGGCAGTACACTGAACAACAAAACTTTTGCTCCATGGGAGGATCGAACTCCCGACCTCGGCATTTCTTACAACATATAAGTACCACGCGCTAACCGACTGCGCCAATGGAACACGTTTTAGCAAGGCAGTGTTCCGAATTCGATTTCTCTCGTATTTCATTTGACAACATCTCGACTCGATTTCAGTAAACACACTCTCATGCATTGTAGACAGCAAGCAGTAAACGCAGCACGGATGGCCGAGTGGTCTAAGGCGCCAGACTCAAGCGATCGCTTCATACGAGCATGTGTGGGCATTCTGGTATCGGAAACGATGCGTGGGTTCGAACCCCACTCCGTGCAAATCTTTTACCAAAATGTTTTGGCAGTACACTGAACAACAAAACTTTTGCTCCATGGGAGGATCGAACACCCGACCTCGGCATTTCTTACAACATATAAGTACCACGCGCTAACCGACTGCGCCAATTGAGCACGTTTTAGCAATGCAGTGTTCCGAATTCAATTTCTCTCGTATTTCATTTGACAACATCTCGACTCGATTTCAGTAAACACACTCTCATGCATTGTAGACAGCAAGCAGTAAACGCAGCACGGATGGCCGAGTGGTCTAAGGCGCCAGACTCAAGCGATCGCTTCATACGAGCATGTGTGGGCATTCTGGTATCGGAAACGATGCGTGGGTTCGAACCCCACTCCGTGCAAATCTTTTACCAAAATGTTTTGGCAGTACACTGAACAACAAAACTTTTGCTCCATGGGAGGATCGAACTCCCGACCTCGGCATTTCTTACAACATATAAGTACCACGCGCTAACCGACTGCGCCAATGGAGCACGTTTTAGCAATGCAGTGTTCCGAATTCGATTTCTCTCGTATTTCATTTGACAACATCTGGACTCGATTTCAGTAAACACACTCTCATGCATTGTAGACAGCAAGTGGTAAACGGCAGTAAACGCAGCACGGATGGCCGAGTGGTCTAAGGCGCCAGACTCAAGCGATCGCTTCATACGAGCATGTGTGGGCATTCTGGTATCGGAAACGATGCGTGGGTTCGAACCCCACTCCGTGCAAATCTTTTACCAAAATGTTTTGGCAGTACACTGAACAACAAAACTTTTGCTCCATGGGAGGATCGAACTCCCGACCTCGGCATTTCTTACAACATATAAGTACCACGCGCTAACCGACTGCGCCAATGGAGCACGTTTTAGCAAGGCAGTGTTCCGAATTCGATTTCTCTCGTATTTCATTTGACAACATCTCGACTCGATTTCAGTAAACACACTCTCATGCATTGTAGACAGCAAGCAGTAAACGCAGCACGGATGGCCGAGTGGTCTAAGGCGCCAGACTCAAGCGATCGCTTCATACGAGCATGTGTGGGCATTCTGGTATCGGAAACGATGCGTGGGTTCGAACCCCACTCCGTGCAAATCTTTTACCAAAATGTTTTGGCAGTACACTGAACAACAAAACTTTTGCTCCATGGGAGGATCGAACTCCCGACCTCGGCATTTCTTACAACATATAAGTACCACGCGCTAACCGACTGCGCCAATGAAGCACGTTTTAGCAATGCAGTGTTCCGAATTCGATTTCTCTCGTATTTCATTTGACAACATCTCGACTCGATTTCAGTAAACACACTCTCATGCATTGTAGACAGCAAGCAGTAAACGCAGCACGGATGGCCGAGTGGTCTGAGGCGCCAGACTTAAGCGATCGCTTCATACGAGCATGTGTGGGCATTCTGGTATCGGAAACGATGCGTGGGTTCGAACCCCACTCCGTGCAAATCTTTTACCAAAATGTTTTGGCAGTACACTGAACAACAAAACTTTTGCTCCATAGGAGGATCGAACTCCCGACCTCGGCATTTCTTACAACATATAAGTACCACGCGCTAACCGACTGCGCCAATGGAGCACGTTTTAGCAATGCAGTGTTCCGAATTCGATTTCTCTCGTATTTCATTTGACAACATCTGGACTCGATTTCAGTAAACACACTCTCATGCATTGTAGACAGCAAGTGGTAAACGCAGCACGGATGGCCGAGTGGTCTAAGGCGCCAGACTCAAGCGATCGCTTCATACGAGCATGTGTGGGCATTCTGGTATCGGAAACGATGCGTGGGTTCGAACCCCACTCCGTGCAAATCTTTTACCAAAATGTTTTGGCAGTACACTGAACAACAAAACTTTTGCTCCATGGGAGGATCGAACTCCCGACCTCGGCATTTCTTACAACATATAAGTACCACGCGCTAACCGACTGCGCCAATGGAGCACGTTTCAGCAAGGCAGTGTTCCGAATTCGATTTCTCTCGTATTTCATTTGACAACATCTCGACTCGATTTCAGTAAACACACTCTCATGCATTGTAGACAGCAAGCAGTAAACGCAGCACGGATGGCCGAGTGGTCTAAGGCGCCAGACTCAAGCGATCGCTTCATACGAGCATGTGTGGGCATTCTGGTATCGGAAACGATGCGTGGGTTCGAACCCCACTCCGTGCAAATCTTTTACCAAAATGTTTTGGCAGTACACTGAACAACAAAACTTTTGCTCCATGGGAGGATCGAACTCCCGACCTCGGCATTTCTTACAACATATAAGTACCACGCGCTAACCGACTGCGCCAATGGAGCACGTTTTAGCAATGCAGTGTTCCGAATTCGATTTCTCTCGTATTTCATTTGACAACATCTCGACTCGATTTCAGTAAACACACTCTCATGCATTGTAGACAGCAAGCAGTAAACGCAGCACGGATGGCCGAGTGGTCTAAGGCGCCAGACTCAAGCGATCGCTTCATACGGGCATTCTGGTATCGGAAACGATGCGTGGGTTCGAACCCCACTCCGTGCAAATCTTTTGCCAAAATGTAGTGGCAGTACACTGAACAACAAAACTTTTGCTCCATGGGAGGATCGAACACCCGACCTCGGCATTTCTTACAACATATAAGTACCACGCGCTAACCGACTGCGCCAATTGAGCACGTTTTAGCAATGCAGTGTTCCGAATTCAATTTCTCTCGTATTTCATTTGACAACATCTCGACTCGATTTCAGTAAACACACTCTCATGCATTGTAGACAGCAAGCAGTAAACGCAGCACGGATGGCCGAGTGGTCTAAGGCGCCAGACTCAAGCGATCGCTTCATACGAGCATGTGTGGGCATTCTGGTATCGGAAACGATGCGTGGGTTCGAACCCCACTCCGTGCAAATCTTTTACCAAAATGTTTTGGCAGTACACTGAACAACAAAACTTTTGCTCCATGGGAGGATCGAACTCCCGACCTCGGCATTTCTTACAACATATAAGTACCACGCGCTAACCGACTGCGCCAATGGAGCACGTTTTAGCAATGCAGTGTTCCGAATTCGATTTCTCTCGTATTTCATTTGACAACATCTGGACTCGATTTCAGTAAACACACTCTCATGCATTGTAGACAGCAAGTGGTAAACGGCAGTAAACGCAGCACGGATGGCCGAGTGGTCTAAGGCGCCAGACTCAAGCGATCGCTTCATACGAGCATGTGTGGGCATTCTGGTATCGGAAACGATGCGTGGGTTCGAACCCCACTCCGTGCAAATCTTTTACCAAAATGTTTTGGCAGTACACTGAACAACAAAACTTTTGCTCCATGGGAGGATCGAACTCCCGACCTCGGCATTTCTTACAACATATAAGTACCACGCGCTAACCGACTGCGCCAATGGAGCACGTTTTAGCAAGGCAGTGTTCCGAATTCGATTTCTCTCGTATTTCATTTGACAACATCTCGACTCGATTTCAGTAAACACACTCTCATGCATTGTAGACAGCAAGCAGTAAACGCAGCACGGATGGCCGAGTGGTCTAAGGCGCCAGACTCAAGCGATCGCTTCATACGAGCATGTGTGGGCATTCTGGTATCGGAAACGATGCGTGGGTTCGAACCCCACTCCGTGCAAATCTTTTACCAAAATGTTTTGGCAGTACACTGCTAAGGCGCCAGACTCAAGCGATCGCTTCATACGAGCATGTGTGGGCATTCTGGTATCGGAAACGATGCGTGGGTTCGAACCCCACTCCGTGCAAATCTTTTACCAAAATGTTTTGGCAGTACACTGAACAACAAAACTTTTGCTCCATGGGAGGATCGAACTCCCGACCTCGGCATTTCTTACAACATATAAGTACCACGCGCTAACCGACTGCGCCAATGGAGCACGTTTTAGCAATGCAGTGTTCCGAATTTGATTTCTCTCGTATTTCATTTGACAACATCTCGACTCGATTTCAGTAAACACACTCTCATGCATTGTAGACAGCAAGCAGTAAACGCAGCACGGATGGCCGAGTGGTCTAAGGCGCCAGACTCAAGCGATCGCTTCATACGAGCATGTGTGGGCATTCTGGTATCGGAAACGATGCGTGGGTTCGAACCCCACTCCGTGCAAATCTTTTACCAAAATGTTTTGGCAGTACACTGAACAACAAAACTTTTGCTCTATGGGAGGATCGAACTCCCGACCTCGGCATTTCTTACAACATATAAGTACCACGCGCTAACCGACTGCGCCAATGGAGCACGTTTTAGCAATGCAGTGTTCCGAATTCGATTTCTCTCGTATTTCATTTGACAACATCTCGACTCGATTTCAGTAAACACACTGTCATGCGTTGTAGACAGCAAGTATTAAACGCAGCACGGATGGCCGAGTGGTCTAAGGCGCCAGACTCAAGCGATCGCTTCATACGAGCATGTGTGGGCATTCTGGTATCGGAAACGATGCGTGGGTTCGAACCCCACTCCGTGCAAATCTTTTGCCAAAATGTATTGGCAATACTCTGAACAACAAAACTTTTGCTCCATGGGAGGATCGAACTCCCGACCTCGGCATTTCTTACAACATATAAGTACCACGCGCTAACCGACTGCGCCAATGGAGCACGTTTTAGCAATGCAGTGTTCCGAATTCGATTTCTCTCGTATTTCATTTGACAACATCTCGACTCGATTTCAGTAAACACACTCTCATGCATTGTAGACAGCAAGTAGTAAACGCAGCACGGATGGCCGAGTGGTCTAAGGCGCCAGACTCAAGCGATCGCTTCATACGAGCATGTGTGGGCATTCTGGTATCGGAAACGATGCGTGGGTTCGAACCCCACTCCGTGCAAATCTTTTGCCAAAATGTATTGGCAGTACTCTGAACAACAAAACTTTTGCTCCATGGGAGGATCGAACTCCCGACCTCGGCATTTCTTACAACATATAAGTACCACGCGCTAACCGACTGCGCCAATGGAGCACGTTTTAGCAATGCAGTGTTCGAATTCGATTTCTCTCGTATTTCATTTGACAACATCTCGACTCGATTTCAGTAAACACACTCTCATGCATTGTAGACAGCAAGTAGTAAACGAAGCACGGATGGCCGAATGGTCTAAGGCGCCAGACTCAAGCGATCGCTTCATACGAGCATGTGTGGGCATTCTGGTATCGGAAACGATGCGTGGGTTCGAACCCCACTCCGTGCAAAACTTTTGCCAAAATGTATTGGCAGTACTCTGAACAACAAAACTTTTGCTCCATGGGAGGATCGAACTCCCGACCTCGGCATTTCTTACAACATATAAGTACCACGCGCTAACCGACTGCGCCAATGGAGCACGTTTTAGCAATGCAGTGTTCGAATTCGATTTCTCTCGTATTTCATTTGACAACATCTCGACTCGATTTCAGTAAACACACTCTCATGCATTGTAGACAGCAAGTAGTAAACGCAGCACGGATGGCCGAGTGGTCTAAGGCGCCAGACTCAAGCGATCGCTTCATACGAGCATGTGTGGGCATTCTGGTATCGGAAACGATGCGTGGGTTCGAACCCCACTCCGTGCAAATCTTTTGCCAAAATGTATTGGCAGTACTCTGAACAACAAAACTTTTGCTCCATGGGAGGATCGAACTCCCGACCTCGGCATTTCTTACAACATATAAGTACCACGCGCTAACCGACTGCGCCAATGGAGCACGTTTTAGCAATGCAGTGTTCGAATTCAATTTCTCTCGTATTTCATTTGACAACATCTCGAATCGATTTCAGTAAACACACTCTCATGCATTGTAGACAGCAAGTAGTAAACGAAGCACGGATGGCCGAGTGGTCTAAGGCGCCAGACTCAAGCGATCGCTTCATACGAGCATGTGTGGGCATTCTGGTATCGGAAACGATGCGTGGTTTCGAACCCCACTCCGTGCAAATCTTTTGCCAAAATGTATTGGCAGTACTCTGAACAACAAAACTTTTGCTCCATGGGAGGATCGAACTCCCGACCTCGGCATTTCTTACAACATATAAGTACCACGCGCTAACCGACTGCGCCAATGGAGCACGTTTTAGCAATGCAGTGTTCCGAATTCGATTTCTCTTGTTTTTCATTTGACAACATCTCGACTCAATTTCAGTAAACACACTCTCATGCATTGTAGACAGCAAGTAGTAAACGCAGCACGGATGGCCGAGTGGTCTAAGGCGCCAGACTCAAGCGATCGCTTCATACGAGCATGTGTGGGCATTCTGGTATCGGAAACGATGCGTGGGTTCGAACCCCACTCCGTGCAAATTTTTTGCCAAAATGTATTGGCAGTACTCTGAACAACAAAACTTTTGCTCCATGGGAGGATCAAACTCCCGACCTCGGCATTTCTTACAACATATAAGTACCACGCGCTAACCGACTGCGCCAATGGAGCACGTTTTAGCAATGCAGTGTTCCGAATTCGATTTCTCTCGTATTTCATTTGACAACATCTTGACTCGATTTCAGTAAACACACTCTCATGCATTGTAGACAGCAAGTAGTAAACGCAGCGCGGATGGCCGAGTGGTCTAAGGCGCCAGACTCAAGCGATCGCTTCATACGAGCATGTGTGGGCATTCTGGTATCGGAAACGATGCGTGGGTTCGAACCCCACTCCGTGCAAATCTTTTGCCAAAATGTATTGGCAATACTCTGAACAACAAAACTTTTGCTCCATGGGAGGATCGAACTCTCGACCTCGGCATTTCTTACAACATATAAGTACCACGCGCTAACCGACTGCGCCAATGGAGCACGTTTTAGCAATGCAGTGTTCCGAATTCGATTTCTCTCGTATTTCATTTGACAACATCTCGACTCGATTTCAGTAAACACACTCTTATGCATTGTAGACAGCAAGCAGTAAACGCAGCACGGATGGCCGAGTGGTCTGAGGCGCCAGACTTAAGCGATCGCTTCATACGAGCATGTGTGGGCATTCTGGTATCGGAAACGATGCGTGGGTTCGAACCCCACTCCGTGCAAATCTTTTACCAAAATGTTTTGGCAGTACACTGAACAACAAAACTTTTGCTCCATAGGAGGATCGAACTCCCGACCTCGGCATTTCTTACAACATATAAGTACCACGCGCTAACCGACTGCGCCAATGAAGCACGTTTTAGCAATGCAGTGTTCCGAATTCGATTTCTCTCGTATTTCATTTGACAACATCTCGACTCGATTTCAGTAAACACACTCTCATGCATTGTAGACAGCAAGCAGTAAACGCAGCACGGATGGCCGAGTGGTCTGAGGCGCCAGACTTAAGCGATCGCTTCATACGAGCATGTGTGGGCATTCTGGTATCGGAAACGATGCGTGGGTTCGAACCCCACTCCGTGCAAATCTTTTACCAAAATGTTTTGGCAGTACACTGAACAACAAAACTTTTGCTCCATAGGAGGATCGAACTCCCGACCTCGGCATTTCTTACAACATATAAGTACCACGCGCTAACCGACTGCGCCAATGGAGCACGTTTTAGCAATGCAGTGTTCCGAATTCGATTTCTCTCGTATTTCATTTGACAACATCTGGACTCGATTTCAGTAAACACACTCTCATGCATTGTAGACAGCAAGTGGTAAACGCAGCACGGATGGCCGAGTGGTCTAAGGCGCCAGACTCAAGCGATCGCTTCATACGAGCATGTGTGGGCATTCTGGTATCGGAAACGATGCGTGGGTTCGAACCCCACTCCGTGCAAATCTTTTACCAAAATGTTTTGGCAGTACACTGAACAACAAAACTTTTGCTCCATGGGAGGATCGAACTCCCGACCTCGGCATTTCTTACAACATATAAGTACCACGCGCTAACCGACTGCGCCAATGGAGCACGTTTTAGCAAGGCAGTGTTCCGAATTCGATTTCTCTCGTATTTCATTTGACAACATCTCGACTCGATTTCAGTAAACACACTCTCATGCATTGTAGACAGCAAGCAGTAAACGCAGCACGGATGGCCGAGTGGTCTAAGGCGCCAGACTCAAGCGATCGCTTCATACGAGCATGTGTGGGCATTCTGGTATCGGAAACGATGCGTGGGTTCGAACCCACTCCGTGCAAATCTTTTACCAAAATGTTTTGGCAGTACACTGAACAACAAAACTTTTGCTCTATGGGAGGATCGAACTCCCGACCTCGGCATTTCTTACAACATATAAGTACCACGCGCTAACCGACTGCGCCAATGGAGCACGTTTTAGCAATGCAGTGTTCCGAATTCGATTTCTCTCGTATTTCATTTGACAACATCTCGACTCGATTTCAGTAAACACACTCTCATGCATTGTAGACAGCGTAAACGCAGCACGGATGGCCGAGTGGTCTAAGGCGCCAGACTCAAGCGATCGCTTCATACGAGCATGTGTGGGCATTCTGGTATCGGAAACGATGCGTGGGTTCGAACCCCACTCCGTGCAAATCTTTTGCCAAAATGTAGTGGCAGTACACTGAACAACAAAACTTTTGCTCCATGGGAGGATCGAACACCCGACCTCGGCATTTCTTACAACATATAAGTACCACGCGCTAACCGACTGCGCCAATTGAGCACGTTTTAGCAATGCAGTGTTCCGAATTCAATTTCTCTCGTATTTCATTTGACAACATCTCGACTCGATTTCAGTAAACACACTCTCATGCATTGTAGACAGCAAGCAGTAAACGCAGCACGGATGGCCGAGTGGTCTAAGTCGCCAGACTCAAGCGATCGCTTCATACGAGCATGTGTGGGCATTCTGGTATCGGAAACGATGCGTGGGTTCGAACCCCACTCCGTGCAAATCTTTTACCAAAATGTTTTGGCAGTACACTGAACAACAAAACTTTTGCTCCATGGGAGGATCGAACTCCCGACCTCGGCATTTCTTACAACATATAAGTACCACGCGCTAACCGACTGCGCCAATGGAGCACGTTTTAGCAATGCAGTGTTCCGAATTCGATTTCTCTCGTATTTCATTTGACAACATCTCGACTCGATTTCAGTAAACACACTCTCATGCATTGTAGACAGCAAGCAGTAAACGCAGCACGGATGGCCGAGTGGTCTAAGGCGCCAGACTCAAGCGATCGCTTCATACGAGCATGTGTGGGCATTCTGGTATCGGAAACGATGCGTGGGTTCGAACCCCACTCCGTGCAAATCTTTTACCAAAATGTTTTGGCAGTACACTGAACAACAAAACTTTTGCTCCATGGGAGGATCGAACTCCCGACCTCGGCATTTCTTACAACATATAAGTACCACGCGCTAACCGACTGCGCCAATGGAGAACGTTTTAGCAATGCAGTGTTCCGAATTCGATTTCTCTCGTATTTCATTTGACAACATCTCGACTCGATTTCAGTAAACACACTGTCATGCGTTGTAGACAGCAAGTATTAAACGCAGCACGGATGGCCGAGTGGTCTAAGGCGCCAGACTCAAGCGATCGCTTCATACGAGCATGTGTGGGCATTCTGGTATCGGAAACGATGCGTGGGTTCGAACCCCACTCCGTGCAAATCTTTTGCCAAAATGTATTGGCAATACTCTGAACAACAAAACTTTTGCTCCATGGGAGGATCGAACTCCCGACCTCGGCATTTCTTACAACATATAAGTACCACGCGCTAACCGACTGCGCCAATGGAGCACGTTTTAGCAATGCAGTGTTCCGAATTCGATTTCTCTCGTATTTCATTTGACAACATCTCGTCTCGATTTCAGTAAACACACTCTCATGCATTGTAGACAGCAAGTAGTAAACGCAGCACGGATGGCCGAGTGGTCTAAGGCGCCAGACTCAAGCGATCGCTTCATACGAGCATGTGTGGGCATTCTGGTATCGGAAACGATGCGTGGGTTCGAACCCCACTCCGTGCAAATCTTTTGCCAAAATGTATTGGCAGTACTCTGAACAACAAAACTTTTGCTCCATGGGAGGATCGAACTCCCGACCTCGGCATTTCTTACAACATATAAGTACCACGCGCTAACCGACTGCGCCAATGGAGCACGTTTTAGCAATGCAGTGTTCGAATTCGATTTCTCTCGTATTTCATTTGACAACATCTCGACTCGATTTCAGTAAACACACTCTCATGCATTGTAGACAGCAAGTAGTAAACGAAGCACGGATGGCCGAGTGGTCTAAGGCGCCAGACTCAAGCGATCGCTTCATACGAGCATGTGTGGGCATTCTGGTATCGGAAACGATGCGTGGGTTCGAACCCCACTCCGTGCAAAACTTTTGCCAAAATGTATTGGCAGTACTCTGAACAACAAAACTTTTGCTCCATGGGAGGATCGAACTCCCGACCTCGGCATTTCTTACAACATATAAGTACCACGCGCTAACCGACTGCGCCAATGGAGCACGTTTTAGCAATGCAGTGTTCGAATTCGATTTCTCTCGTATTTCATTTGACAACATCTCGACTCGATTTCAGTAAACACACTCTCATGCATTGTAGACAGCAAGTAGTAAACGCAGCACGGATGGCCGAGTGGTCTAAGGCGCCAGACTCAAGCGATCGCTTCATACGAGCATGTGTGGGCATTCTGGTATCGGAAACGATGCGTGGGTTCGAACCCCACTCCGTGCAAATCTTTTGCCAAAATGTATTGGCAGTACTCTGAACAACAAAACTTTTGCTCCATGGGAGGATCGAACTCCCGACCTCGGCATTTCTTACAACATATAAGTACCACGCGCTAACCGACTGCGCCAATGGAGCACGTTTTAGCAATGCAGTGTTCGAATTCGATTTCTCTCGTATTTCATTTGACAACATCTCGACTCGATTTCAGTAAACACACTCTCATGCATTGTAGACAGCAAGTAGTAAACGAAGCACGGATGGCCGAGTGGTCTAAGGCGCCAGACTCAAGCGATCGCTTCATACGAGCATGTGTGGGCATTCTGGTATCGGAAACGATGCGTGGGTTCGAACCCCACTCCGTGCAAATCTTTTGCCAAAATGTATTGGCAGTACTCTGAACAACAAAACTTTTGCTCCATGGGAGGATCGAACTCCCGACCTCGGCATTTCTTACAACATATAAGTACCACGCGCTAACCGACTGCGCCAATGGAGCACGTTTTAGCAATGCAGTGTTCGAATTCGATTTCTCTCGTATTTCATTTGACAACATCTCGACTCGATTTCAGTAAACACACTCTCATGCATTGTAGACAGCAAGTAGTAAACGAAGCACGGATGGCCGAGTGGTCTAAGGCGCCAGACTCAAGCGATCGCTTCATACGAGCATGTGTGGGCATTCTGGTATCGGAAACGATGCGTGGGTTCGAACCCCACTCCGTGCAAATCTTTTGCCAAAATGTATTGGCAGTACTCTGAACAACAAAACTTTTGCTCCATGGGAGGATCGAACTCCCGACCTCGGCATTTCTTACAACATATAAGTACCACGCGCTAACCGACTGCGCCAATGGAGCACGTTTTAGCAATGCAGTGTTCCGAATTCGATTTCTTTTGTTTTTCATTTGACAACATCTCGACTCGATTTCAGTAAACACACTCTCATGCATTGTAGACAGCAAGTAGTAAACGCAGCACGGATGGCCGAGTGGTCTAAGGCGCCAGACTCAAGCGATCGCTTCATACGAGCATGTGTGGGCATTCTGGTATCGGAAACGATGCGTGGGTTCGAACCCCACTCCGTGCAAATTTTTTGCCAAATTGTATTGGCAGTACTCTGAACAACAAAACTTTTGCTCCATGGGAGGATCAAACTCCCGACCTCGGCATTTCTTACAACATATAAGTACCACGCGCTAACCGACTGCGCCAATGGAGCACGTTTTAGCAATGCAGTGTTCCGAATTCGATTTCTCTCGTATTTCATTTGACAACATCTTGACTCGATTTCAGTAAACACACTCTCATGCATTGTAGACAGCAAGTCTGCCACTCGCATCTCTCTGCCACTCGCATCCCTCTGCCACTCGCATCTCTCTGCCCGCAGCGAGCGGTTGTTTCTGTCTTATTTCCGGCGCGCGCATCTCTCTCACCCTTCGCTTTGAATCTGTTCCATCTCTATATCCGTCCATGTTTTGATTTTGCCCTGCTTCTGCTTCCCCGCTTATGGACGGTTGTAACAAGCGTGCGCGACTTTCTTCCCCTGTTCTGCCACCCGAGATGGAGCTGGGTTCGTCCCCATCATCTGCCGATCTGACCACCTTGGTCGACCAGATCGATGTTGTTCTCAAGGAGGACACGCTCTCTCCCACTATGGCTCTCTTGTTCCGCTGTGTTTCTGCTCTTATGAAGCGTGCCGATGCGCCTGTCCCCACTCCGCCTCCGGCACCGATCGATCGCGAAGCGATTCGATCGATTGCCGAGGAGTGTATAGCCGAGAAAGACCGCTCTCACTATGCCGTTTTGATTGGAATGCCCGAGAGGTTCGATCTCGATCCCAACGGCCGCGTCATTGCTGATTTCGATCGTGTCTGTGGCATCGCGGGTGCTATTGGTTTGGAGTACCGTGTTCTCGATGTGTTCCGTGCGGGCAAGCGAGATGGCAAGCCGCGAGTCACCAAAGTCAAATTCTCCAATTCCAACGCTGCCTCTGTGTTCATTCGTCTCGTGCAGAAAAACAAGCGCACTTTTGCGTGTTTCAAGGGTATGCATGCGCGCCCGTCTATGCCCGTTGAGGAACGCACTGCCCTCATGGCACTGCAGGTCGAGTGCACGGACAAGCGCAAGGCCACCGGCAAGGACTGGGTCATCTATGGGGGTGTGATCACTCTGCGCGAGAACATCCCTGACCTGAAAAAGCAGCTCGCACGTAAGGTCGACGATGACTCCGTCCCTGCCTCTCTCGCCGCTCCTCTCTCGCAGTCACTTGCCACCGGCGCTAACGCGCAGCCTCTCCCTCTCACCACTCCCCCTCTCGGCTCGCGCGGTTTCACCTGGCCGTCGGCCGCTCCCCAGCAGCCGATCGACCATGTGATGGACTCCTCTTCTAGTGTTCCCTCTCCGGAGGTGCTCACTGTGGAGGAGACGCCGTCGCTGCAGCCAAAAAACCACTAGCGCGTCATGCAACAGCACCTTCCTCTCGTCTCAAATTGTTCTATTTCAATGCCAGGTCTATTGTGAACAAAACCCAATTTCTTTATGCACACATGTCACTGTATAAGCCCGATATTTATGTGATTGTTGAGTCGTTTCTATGCAAATCAATTTTCGATAGTGAGCTCATTCGCGATATGCCCTATCTCGTTATGCGCAAGGATAGAAACCGCCACGGTGGTGGTGTACTTGTGTTGGTGCGTGATCATTTTGTTGTGAACTGTGTGAAACTTTCCCTGAAAAGTAGCTATGATGTGTTAGCCTTTGATTTGTCTTGCGCTATGAAATTCCGTTTTATTTGTGTTTATCGCCCTCCTTCGACTGTCGCATCCGCCGATGAATCTCTCACTGACGCGCTCTCTGACCTACTCACTTGCGATCACACCCAAATTGTCGTAGGTGATTTCAATGTCGACCCTACATTTGATTCCAAATACTCTCGTTTTCGCGATCTCTGGTCCTCAGTAGTATATGTTTGGCCTAGATTACATGACGTCGAAGGTTTCACAACCTATAGGGTGCAAGTTGCACCCAAAATGTACTTTCGATTACCGTATATTAATTATACGTAATGAACTCATTGTACTGTACGTATTGTCCGGAAATGGTTTGCACTATCAGTTTACGTGTTTTCTATGAGGTCATGCGCACCTGCAGAGTTCAACTGCACCCACACTTTCTCTCTCTCTCTCTCTCTCCCCACAACATAGACCAGGTGTGTCTAGAGAGTTGTTGTTGTTCGTTCTCTCTCGTCACACTTTTGTTTAAAGTAAAAGTCAGCACACATCGATGCAAGTTTTTATCGCATGTGTGCAGCAACAGCAGCAGCAGTCGTGGTGGTGGTGAAGAGGAGGAGGCGACTTCACACACACACACACACAAACATCACTATAAGTACAACATGTACAAACATTAATCTAATGTTAATGCTTTGAACATGTTCTACTTACAAAATCAGGGCAGTGTTGATGGGCGTAGAGGAGTTGGCAGCAGCAGCAGCCTACAATCGTTTTGATTAGAACAAATTTTTTTTTTGCAATTGTAGTAGGGGGCGAGCACTCACGTTTATAGTAGATATCTGAAGAGAAACAGCGAATGTTATGGCGAACGCGGGCGACACATTTCCCCGCCAGCAACAGTGAGCGAGTGAACTAACGAGTCGACCGCAACGCTTTTATATCACCGACTGAGCACCTTTCGCATAAGCCCCGCCCACAACACTTTCTTTTAACACAGCAAGTACATTATTTCATCAGTGTATCGTCATGTCATCGTCCGGAGAGGAGGGTGAGGATGCTTTTATTTCTTCTCACCTTGATGATGAGCTCGCGAATAATGTTCCCTCGTTGGCGCAGTTGAAAATATCACAATTCGCTTTCGCTTATGGTCTGAAATACACAGAGACAATGAGCTTCTACAAGCGCTATAATGAAATCGCTACACTATACAACAACCTGTCCACTCTGCCGTTTCATAGACGCGAGCGAGTGAAAATCAAGCAAGAAATGGATACGCTGTTTGCGTATTTGATGAGGCGCTGGAAAGTGTCCGCGGAATCACTATCTCAATTGTTGTTGTATTTTTAGGTGATCCGGACTTTGCAACAACAACAACATCTATATTCCTTTCGAATGGCCCTATTTCCAGACGAACACGCGACATGTTCACAACTATTCTCGGCATCTTCCTCGCGCTCAGCGTCACCCTCCTCGTCGTCATCGAGTACAACTACCACGAGTGCGAGTGCGGAGAGGTCGAACTCATATTCCCGGTCATTCCGACCTCAGCATCTTCATCGCTCCCCATCAGCGACACTACAGTCTTCGACTCGTAATGAGCGCAGAGCTGTGAGGTTTTTCGATGACGATCACCCCATCCATGTTTGCTCAAAAGAGGGGCTCTCAACGAAAAAGGAGGAGGAAGGAGAGGAGAACCCCACTAGCAGCAGCAGTAGCGTCAACATGCAAGACACCGCATTTGTGAGACAGCCGCGAGCATCTGCAATTGTCGGCTTCAAACCGTGCATGGTGGTGTTCTTGTGTCAATGGTGTCGCCAGCGCTCACGCGATAGTCTTCCCGATTATCGCGTCACCGAGACGATCTATCGTATTCACATGTGCCCGTCGTGTGTTAGCACAAATTTGGCGCTTCGCTTCGATGAGCCTCGCCCGTGGGTTCAATCGGTCCTCCGCGGCTCTCGCAAACCGCACACCCAGACGAGAGTGACACAGGGCTCGCGAAAGCGCAAGTTGTTTGCATGAGATTGATGATGATGATGATTAGATGTATGTGTGTGTTCGTAAAATGTTGTCATTGTAAATGTTGTGTCATTGATGAGTGGTGGTGGCGATCGCTCGTTTCACAGAATAAAGTTGCACCTTGGCTTGTTTGAGCGCATTCTGCGTAGACCACGGCTAGACTACAGCAAACTCTCGAATGCACAGTTCGGTATAATCATCGAACTCTTTCACAACTTTCTCCGAAATAAGATTGCTGTGACGGCACGTGAAAAAGAGACGCTGCTCAAGGGGATTGGAGTGGTGCGAAAAGTGGCGGGAGTGCGAACGCGCTCACGAGCACAAACGCTCTTTACCACATCTGCGCGTAATCGAAATCTTTTGAAGATTATTGTTCGTGCAGTTTTGGCGCGCAATTGCAACCGAAAGTGAATTTTGGCGCTTAAGAGCGCACAAATGTGGGATTGGATTATGCGCTTTGCAAACAAATTTCGCATAATCTCACAAAAACTCGACACGCACCCGATTTTGGGGGACGATAATGCGGCTATTCTGCAAGACGCTCGAGAGCGTACTCAGGCTGTGCTGGACAGTGATGTTGATGTGCACTCAAAGTCGGGATTATACGGACATCATCTCACACACTTTGACACGCTGAAGAAACACATTGAGGGGTGCGCCCCTACAAATGCCAGCGTAGCTAACAGCAGGATTGTGGACAAACGGAGAGCATTATCACGGCGAATGCCTGTTGCTGTCGCCCCCGTTTCCACACCACTATCTCCTCTACCACCACGATCGCGAAAACAAGTGGGGCGACATGGGCGGCAGCTCAATAAACGCAAAGTCACAGCTACCGACACTCACGACACTTCGGCGGATGTGCGTGAGGCTGCACTCGCTCCCACCACAATCACTGATCAACTCAAAAAGAGTAAAATGGATGCGGCGGCGGGTGCTGACGACTCTCGTAAAAAAGAAGGAGATATCCCTTCACAACAACCGGAAACAAGCGGTATTGTGAAATCTACGAGAAACCGTGTGGTTTTTCGAAAACACGGACTCTCGCTGAAAGACGATCCGAGTTTTGTTGAGCGCAAAGTGATAACGCTGTTAGCTAATCTCGAGTCTAAGAACGCGTTCGTAAATAAGAGGGATCGGCGATGGAGAGATGCTATGCGAAGACGAATTGTGCAGGTTGAGAAAATGCGCGCTGAGAGCGACGAAAATCTCCTACACGGTCCAAAACGCCTCAAACTCTCCAAGGATGTGTCTTCGAAGAAATGGTGGTATAATACACTGTTACGATTACGTAAAAAACAACGACGTCTTGCCAACAAAAGAAAGGCGGATACGAGCGCTGACGTCGAAGAGCGAGCCGGAGCAGACGGAAAGCGTAGACGAATCACCTCCTCCTCCTTCTCTACCACAAAAAACAACACAGCTGCTCCAGCCGCACGTGATGCTGATGCTGATGATGATGCGGGAGAGAAAGTTGAAAAAAAGGTATCGATAAAGAAAGAGACTGTCGTAAAAAAAGATAACGATGTGAAAAAACGCAAACGAAAAACATCTATAAAAAGCGAGGTGGGAGATGAGCCCGATGTTAAGATGTCGGTTCACAAAAGAGATACACCCGTTTCACGCCAGCATAAAAAGGCAGGTGTTGCTGTGGCGGCTGTGAAGAAAGAGGTGTTGAGTGATCAAGAAGGCAGCGGATTAGCGTCACCGAAACAAGCGAGACTTCGTGTTTGTTCGTGGTAGTGATGATGCTGATAATGCTGTTATCGATTGTTTTGCGTTTGAGTACGTAATAATAAAAGAGTGAATTCCAACCGAAAGTGTGTCATTTGTTGTTTTGCAATGGTGAGTGATGGTGACGATGCGCGTAATAAATTGCTTGCGTCGCTCTATACGGATTTGGACAAAGCTTCTGCGTTCACATCTGCTCAAAGGCTTTTGGAGGATGCGCGAAAAGTGGACTCGAAAATCACCCGAGAGCACATCCGAGACTTCCTACTCGCATCGAACACCTACACCCTCCACAAGCCTGCAAGGGTCAACTATCCGCGCAATCGGACCAGGAGTACTGGTATTTTGGAACATGTTCAGAGCGATTTGTGCGAAATGCAATTGTTGCATGAGAGCAATTTGGGGTATCGATATATTCTGACAGCCATCGATGTGTATTCGCGTTTCGCCTGGGCTGCTCCCCTGAAGAACAAGGGCGGTGAGGAGGTGCGAGACGCCCTAGCAAAAATGTTTGATAGACGAAAAATGTTGATATTGGTTACCGATGCGGGTAAAGAGTTTCTCAACCGACATGTGCAAAAATGGCTCACCGACAACGATATCATTCACTCGGTGCCGAACAGCAAAATGAAAGCGGCCATGTGTGAGAGGTGAGAGTACAGTCAGATGTTTCGTATGTTTGATTAGATTATGATGATAATGATGATGTTCTCTTATGTTTAGGCTGAACCGCACCTTGAAAAGTCGTCTCTACAAATATTTTACGCATGCCGGCACGGAGCGATGGCTGGAGGCGCTGCCGAAAATTGTGAACGCTATCAATCACTCTGTTAACCGCTCAATCGGAATGCGCCCCGTGGATGTGAAAAATGGGAGTATTGAAGAGAGGGAGAAGGCGGCAGAGGCAGCCGGCCGTCCCCCTCGAAGAAAGCCACTGCAGAAGCCAAAATACAAAGTCGGACAAAACGTGCGCATTTCAAAGAATCGCTCCGTGTTCAGCAAACAATATCTGCCCACCGAGGAGATTTTCACTATCGATTCGATACAGTTACGCGATCCTCCAATCTATAAGCTTCGTGACTATACCGGTGAGCTCGTAGAGGGCAGTTTTTACGAGCCCGAAATCACACCGACCACCTCGCAAGTGTATCGCATCGAAAAGGTTATCAGAAAGCGAACCAAGCAGGGAAAGAAAGAGTGTCTGGTCAAGTGGCTCGGCTTTGACGACACCCACAACTCTTGGGTGCCGTGTGAGGAGATTGAAAATCTGCAAGACAACCAAACAAAGTGATGGTGAACGAGACAAAAAAAATCGATTGTTTATTCTTCCTTTGGCACATATGCAATGTGATGTTCGTCGAAAACACGACCCAAATATTTCAAATGTTCGGGCGTCGTCTGACACCCGTCAATGACAAAGTGTCCGAATGGATCGCTGGTCGCATCGCGATACGCCTCAATTACAAACTGTGGGTTGGTGGGGTGAAGTTGTTGAGCGAGAACGCGAATCTGCGTTAGATCCATGGGATTCTTTGTGAGTACAATGTAGTTTGCGTTCGTTCTCGATGTTCGATCGTGCCCACCGAATATGTTCTGGCACACGTATATCACACTCACATTTTTGTGATGAATTGCTCGTGTATAAATGTTATTGAGAGCCTCTTTTCGTTTTTTGTAGTACTCTGCCTGGTCTTCAATGACTATCAACGTTTTCTTTTCCGGATTCACGTAGCTCAAATCGACGGGACCATCAATCATCTTAACAAATGAGTGTGAGGGCGGGTGTGCGGTGGAGCATCCCTGAAACCAGAGCACCTCGTTGACGCCCGGAAACATGTGCGCGAGATTGTCGAGAACACGTCGCAAAAACGTGCTTTTTCCGCTCATGGTTGGACCGGAAATGTAGGTGCCGCTCGGCCAACTCCATACCAACATTCTCGCGTGAGTGTTGAGGCAAAAGTGTGTACACGATGCGTGGATGTGGTCTTTTATACCCACATCCACACGCGCCAACACGACACGGTGGTATAGTGGATAGTGATGTGGCATGTTGGGCGATCACACGGCATGACTGATGATGATGCGAGATCGATACCCGCTACAGCCGAAGATTTTGCTGGTTTCGCGCATTGCCCTTTCAAAAAAAAATCCTGATTTGATGTGCACGTGTGCATGAGGAAATCCATTTCAACATCATTACGGTAAAAAAGACGCACATCTATTCGATTATCGATGTGCTGCGTGTCATTTCTCATACTCTCCCTCTTATCCGACTCTCCCCTCTTTCCCTCATGTCCGACGTCATTGTTGTGCCTGCATTCCTCTGCGGGTACAAATGTCTCAGCGGGGAGCAGTGCGTGAGCGACAAGTCTGTGGACGGCAAGGAGTGGTGTCGACCGAGCGCGACTGCTGCTCTCCAAAAGCTCGAGGGTGAGTACACGTTTTCTCTGTTTTATTGTGCTTTGTGCTTTGTGGTTCGTGATTTGATTTTGTACTGTAACCCGGGCGTATTTGCAGATCCGGAGCTCACCGTGTTCGGCGGCTACGCGCTGCTGTGCACCCTCTTCGTCGTGTTTGGCGGCGTTCTGCTCCTCCTCGGCGCCGTCTTCCGCCAGTGGAAGCAGAGCCGCTCGCGTCGTCGTCTTGCCGCTCTGCACGACCGTCCCCTCCCTCCCAGCCCCGCCCCCTCCACATACGCTCTCATTAGTGTCTAAAATAAATATGGTTGTACACATTGGTGGTCGTGGTGGTGTTGCCGAGCGGTCGTTTCGATCTTGCATTGTGTGTGTGTGTGTGTGTGTGTGTGTGTGTATGTGTGTTTGGGAGTTGTAGAGTGAGTGATGATGGAGGACAACTTCTACGTGACGCTTCCATCGTCGGTGGTGGCCACAGATGGAGTGAACACAATCAGCAACTACACCACCCGTCTTCCTGAACCGCTGATCCTCAACCGAGACACGGCGCGTTGTGGTCTGGCCGAGCTCATCTACACTATGAGTTTCGATTCGATTGCAAACGAGAGTTTCTTTGAGATCGAGTACGTGGACGGCGAACGCGTGCGCGTCGCCTTTCCGAAAGGCAACTATGCGAGCGCATCGGAAATCATCGACACACTGAATGGCGTCTACGAGCGCGCAACAAAGAAGAACAGAAAAACAAATAAGCGAAAAGCCGACAGCAGTCCGGACGCCACACACTTTCGGGTGAAGCGAGATGGGGTAGTGGATGAAATGAACGAACTCGACGATCTCTACGAAACCTCTCTACAAATCGAAAAAGAGCAAAGAGCGCTCGCCACGCAGAGTGACGCTCTTTTGGCGACGGCGGTCACCGCTCTTATCGACAAACTTATCGAACCGAGCGGTGACACGAACGAAAAGGAGACTGTTGTTGCACCACAACCAAAACCGAAACCAAAAACAACAACAACAACAACAACAACAGCAACTACTACTACTACTACTACTACTACTACTACTACTCAATTGCCTTCGGTGACGAGCACATCACTGCCCCCTCCAGCAACAACGAGGACGAGCACACCGAAGCCTCCAGCGACGACGACGACCACATCCAAACCGCCAGCGACGACGACGTCGACCACACCAAAGCCGCCAGTGACGACGACGACGAGCACACCGAAGCCGCTAGCGACGACGACGAGCACACCGAAGCCGCTAGCGACGACGACGAGCACACCGAAGCCGCCAGCGACGACGACGACGAGCACACCAAAGCCGCCAGCGACGACGACGAGCACACAAAAGCCGCCAGCGACGACGACGACGAGCACACCAAAGCCGCCAGCGACGACGACGAGCACACCGAAGCCGCCAGCGACGACGACGAGCACACCGAACCCGCCAGCGACGACGACGACGACGACGACCACACCAAAACCTACTCCGATTGTACACAGCGCAAATCAGAAATCGGCGAGCGTGGATGATAGTACAAGTAGGACAAGCGGTGCAGTCGCAACAACAACAACAGCAGCAGCAGCAGCAATAGAGATTGAGAGCAAAAAGAGAGCAGATAGAGAGAGGGAGAGAAAACTCTCGGCATACGCCGATGCACTGCTTGCTGTCGGTGCAACAGCGGCGCTCGACGAGCTGCTCGCGTTGCTCGAGGAGCACGAGAAAAAGAAACGGCAAAACGCTCAAAAAGCGGCTGCTTCTGCAGCAGAGGCTGTGCTCAAAGCTGCAGAGCTGAAGAAAAATGAGAGGCTCGTTGCTCACCACCGCCCTCACCATCACAACCGCCACTCTCAACAAGACGGCTGATGCGGCGGCGAAAAAGAAGAAGATTGATGCCGCGACAGCACGTCTCGCTGATGCCCTGGTCGCGACCGGAGCGGTAGTCGCAGCGATCGCAGCGCTGAATCAGAGCAAAGAGAAGAAGGTGACAGCGAGCAAAGAGAGTGTTCCCACCGTCCAACGCACTCTTGTCGACATTTCCGATGAGTCCGATGCGACCGAGGAGCTCCCCGTTGCAGCTGGCACTATTGTGCGCGCGAGAGGACCACCATATCACAGACTATTCTCCTACGATATCACACAAAAGAGAGTGTTGGTGAGCGGCTTGCGAAAACATGGAATCGTCTCGATTACGCTCGCCGAGGAGCTCGCCTATTTGATAGGATTTCGTCATCCCATAATAAACAGTGAGGCAGCTGCCGAGTATCCAATCGATTTACGTAACAACACTAGCGGTCTCTACGTGTATTGTAGTATCTTGCAATACTCTGTACTCGGAAATGTGAAGAGCAATTTGCTGAGAGTGGTGCCGGTGAGTGGTGAGTACGGACAGGTCGTTTCGCTCTCGTTCAATCCCATCCGCTACATTCCGATTTTGTTCGACACGATCGAGAGCATTCAAATCACCGTGTGTGACGAGCGTGGACAGGAGATACCCTTCAACTTTGGCACCATCATTGCCACCCTACACTTTACCACAAACTGACGTCAGTATTTGTTTGCTGTATATACACATGTAAATTTATTCAAACTCCAATACGATAGCCTCTATTGTATCGCGTGTAGTGGGTGTGAGTGGTGGTGCAAGAGAGAGAGAGAGAGAGAATTTTCTTCAACACGCATTGTTTGAAGCAGAAAGAGAAAGAGAGAGATAGAGAGCGAAAATGCCACCGAGACGCGTCGCGTTCGATGTGACCAGCTACGATTGGCGCGCCGAGTTTGAGCGGATTGCTAGAGGAGGACAACAGGGGGGAGGTGGTCGATTCATCGCAGCGCACCGCTTCCAGCGCGGCCATGGCCTAGGCGGTTTTTTGCGACGCAATGCCTACTCGATCCCCGCCTTTCTCACATCTCGAGTCTTACCCAATGTCGTCGACACGGGCAAGGCGGTTATTGCGGATCTCGCACAAGGCAAAAACGTGACACAGACGCTCAATCGAAGGGGGGAAGAGGGATTTCGCAAGCTCTTCTCCACACAGGGTGGAAGCGGATCGACGTCCAGCCCCCCTCACACCGCCTCCTCTCCTCGCAGCACACAAAATAAAAGGAGGCGCGCCGTGGGCAAAATCATTTGTAAAACTGTTGGTGGTACTGAAAGGTCGCTTCCTTTTTAGCTGTCTGTGGTAGTGTTGCTACTACTACTATTCATACCTCATCACCCCACCAACACTACTACTACTACTCATAATACCTCAGATTCCCCGAAAAAAACATGTACATTACAACTACAAGTCTAAACTAACATGTATCAGTTGATTGATGAAAAGTCGGAGAAGGAGACGCTGCCAGAGCTCAATCTCTTCGACTCACTACCCACACAAGTTGGTGTCGCAAACACGCGTTGGGTTGTGCATGGTCTCGCGAACACTCTGCTACAAAGTGGCCCTAACGAAATAAAAATTGCCGGCTCGCGCGCCTACCTCAACCTCCAAAAAACCTACGTGTGTGTGACGCTACAAGTGCTCGACGAAAACGATGCGCCTATCACGATTAGTGAGGAGCTGCGCCGAGATTTGATGGATGGAGCGGTTGCCCGCGAGAAGATATCGATGGTACCGTGCGGAAGCGTCGCCGGCGACGACACTCGAATGGACACAAGTGGCAGTGAAGCGGGGAAACCTTCGACCCCACAAGTACCAAAATTGGAGGGTCGCGTGAAACGGGGAAACGCTGCGACTGGTGGCGATACCATAGTGGTCGCGCCGATTCAACTGCTCGGCAAGACGCTCTTCCGACAGGTGGCCGTCTACGTGAACGATCAAAATGTCACCGATGCGAATGTGAATTATGCGTATCGCGCATTCCTCGAAACTGAGCTGCAGCACGATCGCGAGACAAAAGAGATTCTCTATGGACCCGCCGGGTACACGTGGGATCGCTCGGCAATCGATCAATATGACCCCGGCTACCTCAAACGATTCGCATTGGTGGAGAATGGCAAGCATCTGCAGTTGTGCGCAAACATCAATCTCGACATTATGAATCAACCGCGTCTGATGTTAAACTATGTGTCGATGCGTTTTGTGTTCTACATGAATTCGCCAGAGTTTTGCCTACATGCACGACGCGTGGATCCAGAAATGGATTCGTATGTGCCAAAGTACAAGATCAAAATCAGCGACATGAAGATGCTGGTAAACGAGTACGAGTTGCATGAGGGCGCCGATTTGGCAATAAACAATATGCTGAAGGAAAAGCATTTCATTCACTATCCACTTGTCTCGAACCAACTGCGCCACTTCTACATCCCGCCAAATGTGATGGAGAGCGAGGCACACACTCTCTTCACAACATCCGTGAAACGCCTCACCATTGGGCTAGTGCCGGCACGTTGCTACAGCGGCACCATCACCTCTAACCCCTTTGCGTTTATGAATTACGCCGTGCGCAACATTTTCATCGAGCACAACTCGCGCAGTCTTCCCATCCGGAGTATGGATCTAAACTTTAAGCATAACAAGTACACAGAAGCCTATCTGATGATGCAAGAGGCACTCGGATTCGGTCGCTCCGAGAACAACAACTCAATTTCGATGGACATGTTCAAAAATCAGGGATTCTGTCTGTTCGTATTTGAGTTGTCTCCTACATGCGGTCTGGATCTATTCGATTTGCAAACGCCCGGCAATGTGGCGATTCGTATACAGTTTGCCGAGCCCACCCCAGCCGGCGGTCTCATTTGTGTGTGTCTCGGCGAACAAAGCTCTCATTTCACGCTCGACGCCGACCGCAATCCATCCGTTAATATGCTCACCTAAGCGCACCCTCAACTTACATTGAGGCTTGTGCGCATCGCGTGCGCTCTCCTCTCACAATCACTCGCTCACTCACTCGTCATGAATAACCACGAAATCGATACATGTCTACGCTCGAAAGAACACGTGAGAGGAGTGTACCTCGGGTGTTTTGCCGCCGACACACTCGCGCCCGCGGTCGCTCCTCTCGCCAGCTCGCCTAGCACTTGGGCGGCGGTGGTGAACACTGCGCGCGCCACACATCCCGGTCGTCACTGGGTGGCGCTTTTCGTACGCCCTCCACACGCCTTCTACTTTGATAGTTTCGGGGGGCGCCCCCGTGCGTATTGGATGCGACGCTTTCTGAGTCACTACAAGAGTGTAAGCTACAATTGCATTCGACACCAGCGCTACACACAAAACACTTGCGGTGGTTTTGCAGTTTGGTTCATTGACCGCATGTGCGCCGGCGACTCTCTCGAGGCGATCGTGCGCGAGTTTCAACGCATAGTGACAGGTGTTTGGACGTGTAAACGCCGGTCTGCCCAGGACCTACCTGTTAGGGACATCCGCGTGAGCGGATGCGCCAACCCAGAGGACTTCGATATCAAACCGCAACTACTACCGTTGATAACAACCCCAAAGTCCACATTAGTTCCCGTGGGACATAATGTGAATGCAATACAAGAACAGATGTTTTGGCATCTTTATCTCGCATAACAAGCACACATGAGAAATGGATAGGGAACGGGGTAAACCCCAATGTGGACGCGGGGACGGCACCCCTCAGGTGGTCTATGGTGGGACCTAAGGTCTCAGGACTGGCATCTGAGTATCAGCTACCGCCGTACTGAACCCCCGACTGAGTGGTGAGGGTGGCTTATATAGGGAAGGGGGCGGGGCATGTAGTGGCGTCTCGGCCAATGGACGGACGACACGAGTCCCGTCTCTTCCCGCTTGTTATCAGTCGATCGGCCGCGTTCCCGCCGGTGTATCGGTAGATCACCCGTCGTGCCGTTGGCTGCAATGAGTGATCAGACTAGAGTCGAGTAAGCATCTCTCTCGCAGAGCGAGATGCGACAGACAGAGATACTCTCTCTGTCACACCTCCCCCCTTTGCAGCGTCCGACTCCCGGCGGACGGACACAAGGCCTGACCGCAGAAAGTCAGAGCCGCAATCGCTCTCACTTAAACTCTTCAGATACCTCCGTTGATGACGTGATGTTGGCGACCTTGGTTGGCTCGTTGGCCTCGCAGCTGGACTGCTTGGCGCGTGCTGCACAGCTGCTGCTGGTTGGCGTTCCTGTTGGCACGGCTCGTTCAATGGAGAAATGGTGCTCCAACGCTGACGCGGAGAAAGCACTCGCGTTTGTCTCTGGTGCTGCTCTCTCTGTCGAGCGATCAAGGGCGTTAATCGCTCGGGTGTCCGGCTGTCGCACCTGAACAATCCATGTTATTATCGGAAATGCGAAACGTATCGTAGCGTACCACTAGGATCCAAACCAACTGGTTTGTCAATGACACCATCTTGGGGCGGCGCTTCTGTACACCACCTTCTCGATGTCGCGGCTACCAAGTTGCAGCTCGCTCTCGCCGTTGCCGGCGGGGCTTGTAAGATCCTCGTCAATGTTGACGTTGCCGGGCGCCCTCGCTGGTGTCGTCGCTGTCCTTGACGGATCTCCGCAGAGTTGCCGAGTCAGTGAGATCCCAACCTTGATGGCTGAGTCCACCAGCTCCTGAACAAGTGGGTTGACTGAAAATTTGTCTCACTCACTTAAAAGTATGACCAAAAATTGACTGAACACAATTCGTACAAGTAAAACTGCATGTTTCGCTACCGTTTTGAACAACTGGGGTTGTGTAACTTTGTTACACAACCTCGGTCTCTTACCAATGGTCCACTGTTGGTGGAGCGACGAGGCTTATTGTCCTCGCGCCTTCGCCAGATTGAGCGAGGCGATGAACACCTCGTAGTTGGTCGAGCCGGTGACCAGCTTGATGTTCCGGTGTCCCGCAGGAGCCGCCTTGTTCCAATCAACGTTGTACCCAAGCGTTGGCCTTGTCGTTGGCGACGGGCTCGTTGTAGCGGGAAAAACTGCAAAAAGAGCGGTAGTTCCCGGTCCCTCCCTTGACTCACCTTGGTTTTGGTGGGGTATGGGGAAAGACGCGGGGACAGCACCCCTCAGGTTGCTTGTCCACTGGCGGCGGGCGGAGTGAGTGATTCCACTCCCGAAGCAGCTGTTGCTGCTCCGCCTGGTCGGCGCGTTCGCCTCGGCGACCGAGTGCGTCCACTCGGCTCTGCTGCCGCAGCTGGCCGGGTCCAGTGGATCTGGACCTGCAAATACAGTTTAGAGTGTACTGAACTGTGTTTGCAGTCGATAAACGCTGCAACCCAATTCACAATGAACAATGCATAATAAACAAAACACACACAAATGCAACTAAAATGTCTTAAACTGCTACAAACTGTTTCTAAACTAACACAAAATGTTCTAAACTCATAAAAAACACAACTGAATGAACGAGAAATGCTAAAATATGCAAAAAAAATCCACAATTAAAAGCTTAACAACCCAAAATCTGATAAGAACACAAAATGAATGATCACAAACTGACTCACCTGTTCCGCTCTTCTTAGGCGTGTCCACGTTGGTGTCGTTGAACTGCTCGGAGGTTGCCGGCGTGGCCAAATACACGCGTCTCGGCCTGTCGCCGCGTGACTGTTGGGGCAGAATGGTGCGATTGTGGGCGGGGTTTGCCCCTGCGCATAGGCCTGTCGCCTGCACCCCCGACGTCGCGCTCTCGCCGAGCCGAGTGCTCTGGGGATGCTGTATCGATTGATCGCATCGCATCCGCTCCGCGTCGCTTCTGCCTGTCTGCCATTGCCTCCCCCCTTCGCAAGCGCCTGCTGGCGATTGCGAAAACTGCTCTAGCCTCCTCGGGGGGCGAACCTCTCTCTCTCCCTCACTGGGGATCGGGGGACCGACCGTGCAGCTGGCAATAGCGGCGCGCGCTGCCACAAACGATGTGTATGATTAACATGTAAAGAAAGCAAATGATATACAATTTGAAAACTGAAACTCTTACACTAGAAACGATAAAAGAAAGTGTAGCTGAATGTTGATTAGCTGACTCACTGAGAATCCTCGACGGAATCGCGAGGACGCGGCGCACGAATCTGGTTCTTGTTGTACTTGCCGCGTTTCGGATTCTTCTGCCGCACGAACTCTTCAGTTGTCGACTGCTCTTCATCCAGGTTCGGATCCGCGTTGTGCGGTCCGTCGTTCGGCTTGACTTTGCCGGACAGATCAGCTGGCTGTGCGCCTGCCTGTCGGAGCGCCTCTCTCTCACTCTCCGAGAGTCGGCGTCTGCTCCAGATGGGGCCCTCCAGTTCGAAGGACTTCTTCAGCTGGTCCTTGTGTACCCTCCTCGGTACCTCCTGAGCGACACAGCTCTCGATGGTCACATATGGGTGTTCGATCTCCAGTACTCGATACTGACCCTTCCAGGGGAGAATCAGCTTGTCGCTGACTCCCTTCGTCCTGTTGTAGTTCTTGAGATAGACGCGATCGCCGACGGTGATCTCCAGCGGCTTCAGGTGAGATGGCAGCTTGGTAGCCATTCTCTTCCTTGCCGCTTCAGCCTCCTGCTCGGCTTTCATCCACACCACTCGAAGTGTGCGGAGAAGCGTCTTGACATAGCTGCCGTCTCTCGAGAACTCCGGAATCTTCTTCTCCGCCTCGGTCGTCATGAGCGAATCCACCCGGAATATCGGCTCCCTGCCGAACATGAGGAAGAACGGGGAGTAGCCTGTGCTGCTGTGCACACTCGTGTTGTATGCCAGCGCACATGCTGCCACGTGGTCGTCCCACGTCCACGGGTTCTCCTCGATGTAGCAGCGGACCGACTGCTGGAGGGTGGAGAAGACTCTCTCAACCATTCCCTGGCTCTGGTGGTGATGTGGTACGCTAAAATGATGATTCACTTGCAGCGTAGTGAGCACCTGCTCCAACTTGTTGGCTCGCAGATAAGTCGCATTGTCAGTGTGCAACACTGGCATCGTACCATACCTGAATACGACGTCGTTCATGAGATCATTCGCGACCGTCTCCGCCTCAGTGTTCGAGAGGACAGATACCACAATGTACTTGGTGAAGTGGTCTGCGAGGCAAAGGATGAACTTGTTGCCCTTGTTCGACTTGGTGACTGGTCCGAAGATGTCCATATAGCAGATCTGGAATGGCGCATGTGGAATGGTGGCAATCAACTTCTCACGGTTCATTGGATTGACCCGCTTCCGCTGACACACGTCGCATGAGCGGCAGAACTTGTAGATCTGGTCCGCCATGCCGATCCAAAAGTACTTCTTGGCTATCCTCTTCAGGCTCTTGTCCCAGTTGTGGTGACCGCCGCTCGCCTTCACAGTGTGGTACTGCTCCACAACCTCCTGTTGCATAGATTCTGGAACGATGAATCGTTTCACCACCTGCTCACCTTGTAGTGCCGGAGTGAGCATCACGAGACGCTCGTTGCTGTCCACAGTGCACTGCTCGCCGACGCGGATCATCTTCAGTTCCTCTCGACTGGGTCGCTCCGGAATGTTGACGCCGTTGACGATCTCTCTCAACCGGATGCATGTCGCGTCCTTCAGCTGTTCGGCCAGCAGCTTCGATCGATTGCTTGGAAGCATCGCGTCAATTTCTGCCTGTGAACGCTGAAACTGAGCAATGTTAAGACACGCTGGAAACTCGATGATGTCATCGATCTCGGGAGAGTCGTCCTTGAATCGCTCAATGGGATTACACCTTGAGAGTGCATCCGCCACGACATTAGACTTGCCCTGAATATATTTTATATCCACGTCCAATGTTTGTAGCTCGACCAGCCATCGCATGAGGCTGGCGTGGTTGGCGTTTCCCTTGAGCACGTGGGTGAGGGGCTGATGATCTGTCCATATCTCGACGTGGTTGCCGTAGACAATAGGGCGGAAGTGGCGCATCGCTGCGATGATGGCGAAGAGCTCGCAGTGCGTCGGCGCCCACTTCCTCTGAGAGTCAGCGAGAGACTTGCTGTAGTACGCGACTACTCCCAGGTCGCTCTTAGGATCGTCCTTGTCTCGACGCTGCATCAGTACAGCGCCAACTGCCTCCAGAGACGCATCGGTGTGCATGATGAACATCTGATCCTTCGGATGAATCAGAATCGGCTCGCTGACGAGTGCAGACTTGATTGCCTCGAACGCCTCTGTCTCTTCCTTCTCCCACTTGAACTTCACCTTGTCGCGCATCAGAGCGTAGAGCGGACTGCAAATGTGAGCAAATTGGAAGACAAACTTCTTGAAGAAGTTGGCCATACCGACAAATGATCTCACCTCCTTCGTGTTGCGGGGAGTGGGGAAGTCTTCAATAGCCTTCACGTTGCGCCTCGAGGGAGTGTAGTACTGACCGGTAATCTCGTGTCCGAGAAACCGTATCCGTGGCAGCGCAATCTCCGTCTTCTTGGCGCTCGCCTTCAAGTTGAATTGGCGCAGGCGCGTCAGAACCCTGCGGATAGACTCCACATGCTCCTCGAAGGTGTTGTCGTAGATGACGATATCGTCAAGGTACGCCGTAACGTTGTTCTTGAGACCTCCTAGCACTCGCCCCAGGACGAAGTTGAAAGCGGCTGGACCGTTCTTGATTCCGAAGGGGACGAATCGGTAGAGGAAGTTTCCTCTCGGTGTGGTCATCCCACACATCCTCATCGATCTCTCGGAGAGCTTCAGTTGTAGAAACCCTGAAGCGAGATCGAAACTGGAATAATATCGATAACCTGCAATCTTGTTCAGAACCTCCTCAATGTGAGGGAGTTCGTGGTGTTGCGGCTTCGTGATCTTGTTCAGGTTGCGGAAGTCCGTGCACAACCGCAGGCTCCCGTCCTTCTTCGCGACGCACACCAGACTGTGCATGAACTGCGTCTGGGTTGTCCGAACAATTCGCCCCGCATCCAGCAGTTGCTGGATGTGCTTGTCTACCTCCTTGAGATACTTCATAGGTACCCGGCTGTTTCGAGCTCTATAATTCGTCTCGGCGTCGGTGTGCAGATCGATCTCGATGAGATCGGCCTCGTATGATCCCAAGTCGTACGAAGAGGTTGACATGACGTCACTGAACTGCTTGAACAGCTCAGCCATCACCGTCTTTTCGTCATCGTTGAGAATGCTGCCGCTCATGTCCGGCACGAAGACGTCGGTTGGAGGATCACCAGAAGCTGGCTCCACCCCCTCCTGTTCCACCTTCACGTCGATCCCGTTGGGGATCTGCTCGCAGTCTGACTCCTCTTGTCGCGTCGCCGCAAGCCTGAGTACCTGTGCGGCGCGGTCGCGGATTGCGCGGGCGCCGGCTGGCAGCTTGGTTGGGGATCTGATCGTAACTGAGACACGGGGACGGCACCCCTCAAGAGAGACAGACTGAGAGAAAGGAAGAGAATGATGGAAGAGAGGCGTGGCATCTGTGCTAAAACCGCTCCTGGAGAACGCCAACGTTCGTCCGAAAGCAGGGGACGGCGTCTGCCAAGAACTGGCCCTTGTAGATGACCACGTCCTTGCTGGTGCCGTTGGCAACGAGGAGCTCGCCTCCCTTCCCGTTGAGAACGGTCGGCTGCATGTAGAGGTTGTTCTCAAGGAACACCTCTCCCACGCCGTCGGTGCACCAGTCGTTGCCTTCCTCATCCGAGATGATGCTGCAATCGATGAATGATTCATGTCCCGCCTTGACTACCTGGGTGTCGCGGGCGATGATGCTCGCGAGTCCGTCCTTCTTGACGGGTACGTCGATCATGGTGACGATGGGGATACTGTCGCCTCCCACCTCGAATCGCCGGTTGCGATAATCGATTGACCAACGGGGCAGCCGGGCGAGAAAGTCGTTACCGAGGATAATCTGGTATCCCTCCACGTCTCTCGGCTTGGCCATGGTGCGAGAGAAGTTCACCACGGTGGGGTAGTTGATACCGCTGACCTTAATGTTTATGAGCTTCGATCCCACAAACTCAACTGGCCCGCCGGAAAGTCCCGTTGCCGCGTCGATGCTGGGCGCGTCGAATTTGAACACGCCAATGAGAGGCGCCACTGAAGTGTGACACACACTCACGTTGGCTCCCGTGTCGAACAGCGCGAGCATCCTGCAATCGTTGATCTCGCATGGCACGTTCAAGGAAAACATGCCGCGACGCATCCTGTCGGCGTACATGACGTCCGCCATATCCGTGTCCGGTTCGAGAGAGTCGAAGAACTGCTCCTCGTCAGTGTCGCCCGTAGGGGTGACCGCGGTACTCCACTCGACCGGCGAGTGCTGCATGACCCTGTTGTAGTCGATGGTGGCGTACCTGTCGGAGTCGTTCGCGCATAGTGCGGCTTCGATCTCCCTCTCCGTATCGTCCGTGTGTCCGACGCAAGAGTCGTTCGGCTCTTCGTCGCTCGTCGCATCTCCCTCACTCTTTTGTTCAGCAGTAGTGCTGATGGCGAGCATCCCCTCCTCGCGCATCTCCTGCCAGAACGGAGTGATGGGGCGACTGGAGTCGGTCTCCTCGGATCCGTCCTCCTTGTTGTTGATGTGGTTGTCCACCTCCGACGCCTCAGTGATTGCGTGATTGTGCGGAGTGTTTGTCCTCCTGCCACGCACAATGTATCCACACATCCTGATCGTCAGGTAGAAACAGCACAAGGCTACCCACAGGCAGGATCCACCTGCAATGATCATGCTCATCCAGCTAACGCTTTCGTGGCTCATCATACTCGAGTGGTTGATGACCAGCAGCGGGCCCCGGATCGTGATCGGTACCTCCTGTGGCGTGCCGTTGTTGCTGTTGTTGCCCATCTGCTCGCACTCGCACGCACTCGCGCCTCCCATCAGAAGCGTGATAGCTGCAAGCATAAGCAAACCCACGTGGGCCTTGGCTCCACTCGACTTCCTGGCACTCACCCTCAGCGTGTTCACCTGAGGTGCCATCTCGGAAGCCTTGTCCACCCAGCGGTCGTGCAGCTCCTCGCTCCTCTTCTTATAAAGAGCCGCCTGTGTTGTCAAGTTATCCTTGGCTTCAGTCATGTATCCCAGCTCTGTCTTGGCGTTCTGCAGCTGTCGACGGAGATCATCCACCTCTGAAAGGGAGTCGGATGAGTACGCGTCGACGACGCGGACAGTAGGCCGTCCCGTCTGTTGCGACTGCTGTTGCGGCGCAAAGTGTTGCTGCGGCGCAAAGTGTTGCTGCGGCATAAACTGCTGCTGCGGCATGAACTGCTGCTGCGGCGAGAACTGCTGCTGCTGAACATACCGCTGTTGCGGCTGCGACGCCGGCTGCTGCTGATACTGCTGCGGCGCGTGCTGATACTGCTGCGGCGCGTGCTGAGCGTTCTGCTGCCTCAGGGGACATCTATCCCTGTAATGACCAAGCTGGTGACACTCCCAGCACTGCACCGTGCTCTGAGTGGGCTGGTGCCTGTTGTTCTTCTTGTTGTGAACTCTCCTGTTCCCTCCGTTGTTTCCGCCGTAGTTGTTGTTGTGCAGGTGGCGCGCATTCTCCTCCTGTTCCATTCGAAGAGGGCAGTCACAGAGCACGTGACCCTCCTTCCAACAATATAGACAAAAATTGGCTACCTCGTCCACCGGCTGTTGCTTGGCTTGCATCGCTGCAACCATCACCTGACGATCCCTCTCGTTCTCCATCCGAATCCTGTTGGTTTCGTCTCGAATCGCGATCGCACGGCACGCGAGATCCCTTGCCTGATCCAGTGTCTCCGGGTCGGCGAACTGCACCTGAGCGCTGATCTCGAGGGGCAGTTTCATCACAAACGCTTCCAGAAGAGCCTTGTTGAAGTAGCTCCTCGGGTCGTTCGGATACGCGGTCTCGAACGCGGTGCGCAGTCGATCCTCAAAGTTCAGAACAGACTCACCTTCTCTCATGAAAATGTTGCGCACCTGCGCCTGTGCGGCGCGCTGCACCGACACGCTGTTGTATCTCTTGTCGAGGAAGGCGATGATCTTGTCATAGTCGTCTCTGTCCGCTTCCGGCATCGTTTCGATGCTGTTGCGAGCGGAGCTGCGCAGACACCCCTTGAGCGTGGCCGCTTTGCGCTCGGTGGTGAGGCGCACACTGCGGGTTCGCATGATGTCCTCAAAGTTTCTCTTAAATCCCTTCCACTCCGCCGGGTTCTCGCCGGTGAATGTAGACGGGCGCTCGGGCGAGCTGGCGTCCGCGTAGATAGCCTGCACCTCCGCAATCTGCTGACTGATGGAGAGAATGTCGGCATCGGTCGCCTGAGTTCTCGCGCGGATTGCCTCAAGCGCCTCGTTGAACGCCTTCTCCTGATCGTCTCCGTTGATGTACGCTTCGGCGACGGCCTTGGTCATGGCGTCGCGCACCGCGGCCAGATCGGAAGGAAGGATGATGTCCTTCACGCCACTCGCCGCAGTGTTCAGCTCTGCCAACGCGCTCCTCTGCAGCCTGTTGTTCTGCAGGAACTGGTCCATGTTGAACTCGGGGTGCGCCGGTGTCGCCGGCGACCTGCTGTTTCCGGATGGCTCACCTGGCATATCGATCGCTGTTCTCTATCTCACTCTCGCTCACTTCCGCTGGTCTGTCTCCCCACTCGACTGTTATCCTGTTGATTGTTATAAGGAAAGATATAAGTCGAGACGCAGGGACGGCACCCTTCAGGAATAGACAAAGATGATGGAGAAAGAGAGAGAGAGATACCAGTGTATTATGAGCGAGTCACAATACACCCACCGCTTACCTGTTTACCTTGTTGTTGACCGATGATCGCTCTGGCCTTGCGGCTTTTGCGACAAGTTGTGGTTATTCGGTTTGAACGCAGGGACGACACCCTTCAAGGAATAGAAAGACGGATGGAATGTAATGCGAACGCGAGGATGGCACCTCTCGAGGAAGAGAAAGACGGATGGAAATAGCGAAAACTATACCACGCGAAAATCGAAACCACAAGAGCGAGTGTGACCTGGAAATCGCCACATTACTGTGATGTATCATGGGTTTACTCAAACTGGCGGCGCGTACACAGACACATACACGGAAACACGACAAAAGATGTGAGGCAAATGGCGTGATGATTGAGAGAAAAGATAAGCGCGCAATGAGGATGCGGCAATAGAGAGAGCAATGTGGAAACAATGTTGACTGGCAGCGACCAATCGATATCGAAATAGAGAGAGGGCGCAGAGAAAGAAAAGCAAAAATAGAGAGTGATGGGGGAAAGCACACAGAAGAAAAACCTACACCTATAGAAGATCATGAGCTGTCCCATCCAGGCTGCTCGACTCGGCGGAAGGCGCCAAGAGATCAGCTCAGTCTCTCTTCTCTCTCCCGAGGTGGTCCTAAGCAGCGCAAGTCCTGGATCCGTGATCCAGCGCCTGCAGTCCACGCCCTCGGTGCGTCAGCCGTTTGTAGTACATATGGTCGTTCGGCGACTCATGGGCAGCGTCACCGCCCCTCCGAACATAGGAGAACGGAGGCGCCCTTGCTCGGTGCTACTCCGATTGCAAGCTACCGTCTGGCGACTCTAAACAAGTGCATAGCAGAGGGAAGTGACTACTGTGTACACCAGTTCATCACCTATCACACTACCACAAATCTAAAATCTTCTACACAAGCCACCAATGTGTATCCTCAGGCGAAGGTCATCCCCCAACCCACGGCCACAGATCCTCCGCCGATCCCGGAGATCTTTGGGGAGGTCCCTCGGCTGGGCTAGGCCAGGGCAGCCTCTGTCCCGTTACATTGAAAGAGCGCTTTACATATGCAAATACCACTCAATCTCCGCATCTGGGGGGCAGTTGTTTGAGGGTAGGGCACAACGTCAGGCCCATCCTCTGCGCGCGCCGGGGCAGGGTTCTCGCATTGCGTCCCACCGCCGCGCGTTCCCATCCCGCCTATATAGGCGCGATACTGGTGACTACCATGGTACCGCTAGTTAGTAGTGCACAAAACCCCAATAACTAGTCACGTAGACTTAATAAATCGGACAAAAACAAAGTGGTAAAACAACCCACCTCCATGTAGTCCTTGTGCGGGCACGTCTCCACAAGTGACGTCACCTCCCTAGTCGCCGCAGCCGCTGCCATCACTAGAGCGTCGCCGGAATGGCAAGGCGAATGGCGGGCGCTTGTGCGTAGTCTGCTCGGACGAATGGCGTGATCAGTGCACACTCGAGAGCGGACATTGCACTCTGCGCGTTCTTTGAACGCGGCGAGCCGTCTAGACACAAGGGCAGAGAGGGTGTGAGAGAAAATAGGGCCTACGCTGGGTCGTTCTCTCTCTCCCTCTCTCCACCCATCTAAACGGGGGATTGTAACTGTTACGTTGCTGAAAAAGCATTACCCGCTCTACGGTATAATTAAAAACCATTACTACAAAACAAAACCGGAAAACTAGTATGAGTAGTTGTACTGGAAGAGTGTGTGGAGTCATCGATTTGACTCGCCCACAACGGGCACTTCCTGCCAGCCGGAGCCGCAGAAAGCGCGTTTAAACGAGACAAAACATGGGTACTGTACCGCTACCGTATTGCTACAGTAACTACAGTACCAAAACACAAACTACAGTACACCACACTCACCTCATCGTTCTCCTCTCCGGGGTCGATGTACAACAGAAGATGACCAGGGAGCGAAGAGATAGTCCGTCGCTGCTCATGATACAGCGCCGGTCACGTATCAATTGCTCAACTTTACCTGACCTGAAATCGATCGCACCCTCTCTCTCTTCTCTCTCTCTCTCGTACCGCAGCTGGATTGCTGGGCGCGGGGGATGAAGGAGAGGGGCGGGGTCACACTACAATCGATCGGTGGATCGTGTAAAAAAAGTTCTAAACAGGTAGCTAATCTGTAAAGTAAGAACTAGTTACTATAAAACCGAACTCGCTGCTATCAGTGACAGGTGTTTGGACGTGTAAACGCCGGTCTGCCCAGGACCTACCTGTTAGGGACATCCGCGTGAGCGGATGCGCCAACCCAGAGGACTTCGATATCAAACCGCAACTACTACCGTTGATAACAACCCCAAAGTCCACATTAGTTCCCGTGGGACATAATGTGAATGCAATACAAGAACAGATGTTTTGGCATCTTTATCTCGCATAACAAGCACACATGAGAAATGGATAGGGAACGGGGTAAACCCCAATGTGGACGCGGGGACGGCACCCCTCAGGTGGTCTATGGTGGGACCTAAGGTCTCAGGACTGGCATCTGAGTATCAGCTACCGCCGTACTGAACCCCCGACTGAGTGGTGAGGGTGGCTTATATAGGGAAGGGGGCGGGGCATGTAGTGGCGTCTCGGCCAATGGACGGACGACACGAGTCCCGTCTCTTCCCGCTTGTTATCAGTCGATCGGCCGCGTTCCCGCCGGTGTATCGGTAGATCACCCGTCGTGCCGTTGGCTGCAATGAGTGATCAGACTAGAGTCGAGTAAGCATCTCTCTCGCAGAGCGAGATGCGACAGACAGAGATACTCTCTCTGTCACAGCATCTCCAACGATGACGTGTTCATTCGAGGCTACATGTTGAGTCACTATGGCTACACCCTTCCTCTCTCACCCCAACGATGATATTATGTTGCTGCTATTATCACTGTTGATTTTGATGTACGTCAAATAAATGAATATATATATATATATACATATTTATGTATGCCCCCCCCCAAAAAAAAAACATATGATGACGAAAACAATGAGAACAAAATGGATACATACATACACAGACACAGTGGGATCGATACTTCACTACTTGCACATTCCACTTTTTTTTTTCGTTTCAGCTGGAGCTGATTGGCGGCGAGAGTGTGTACAAGGCGTTGTGCCGCGACTGCTACTACAAGCAGAGCGAGGCGTGAAAAGAAAAAAAAAGTGGAATGTGCAAGTAGTGAAGTATCGATCCCACTGTGTCTGTGTATGTATGTATCCATTTTGTTCTCATTGTTTTCGTCATCATATGTTTGTTTTTTTTTTGGGGGGGGGGCATACATAAATATGTATATATATATATATATATATATATTCATTTATTTGACGTACATCAAAATCAACAGTGATAATAGCAGCAACATAATATCATCGTTGGGGTGAGAGAGGAAGGGTGTAGCCATAGTGACTCAACATGTAGCCTCGAATGAACACGTCATCGTTGGAGATGCGTTGAAACTCGCGCACGATCGCCTCGAGAGAGTCGCCGGCGCACATGCGGTCAATGAACCACACTGCAAAACCACCGCAAGTGTTTTGTGTGTAGCGCTGGTGTCGAATGCAATTGTAGCTTACACTCTTGTAGTGACTCAGAAAGCGTCGCATCCAATACGCACGGGGGCGCCCCCCGAAACTATCAAAGTAGAAGGCGTGTGGAGGGCGTACGAAAAGCGCCACCCAGTGACGACCGGGATGTGTGGCGCGCGCAGTGTTCACCACCGCCGCCCAAGTGCTAGGCGAGCTGGCGAGAGGAGCGACCGCGGGCGCGAGTGTGTCGGCGGCAAAACACCCGAGGTACACTCCTCTCACGTGTTCTTTCGAGCGTAGACATGTATCGATTTCGTGGTTATTCATGACGAGTGAGTGAGCGAGTGATTGTGAGAGGAGAGCGCACGCGATGCGCACAAGCCTCAATGTAAGTTGAGGGTGCGCTTAGGTGAGCATATTAACGGATGGATTGCGGTCGGCGTCGAGCGTGAAATGAGAGCTTTGTTCGCCGAGACACACACAAATGAGACCGCCGGCTGGGGTGGGCTCGGCAAACTGTATACGAATCGCCACATTGCCGGGCGTTTGCAAATCGAATAGATCCAGACCGCATGTAGGAGACAACTCAAATACGAACAGACAGAATCCCTGATTTTTGAACATGTCCATCGAAATTGAGTTGTTGTTCTCGGAGCGACCGAATCCGAGTGCCTCTTGCATCATCAGATAGGCTTCTGTGTACTTGTTATGCTTAAAGTTTAGATCCATACTCCGGATGGGAAGACTGCGCGAGTTGTGCTCGATGAAAATGTTGCGCACGGCGTAATTCATAAACGCAAAGGGGTTAGAGGTGATGGTGCCGCTGTAGCAACGTGCCGGCACTAGCCCAATGGTGAGGCGTTTCACGGATGTTGTGAAGAGAGTGTGTGCCTCGCTCTCCATCACATTTGGCGGGATGTAGAAGTGGCGCAGTTGGTTCGAGACAAGTGGATAGTGAATGAAATGCTTTTCCTTCAGCATATTGTTTATTGCCAAATCGGCGCCCTCATGCAACTCGTACTCGTTTACCAGCATCTTCATGTCGCTGATTTTGATCTTGTACTTTGGCACATACGAATCCATTTCTGGATCCACGCGTCGTGCATGTAGGCAAAACTCTGGCGAATTCATGTAGAACACAAAACGCATCGACACATAGTTTAACATCAGACGCGGTTGATTCATAATGTCGAGATTGATGTTTGCGCACAAGTGCAGATGCTTGCCATTCTCCACCAATGCGAATCGTTTGAGGTAGCCGGGGTCATATTGATCGATTGCCGAGCGATCCCACGTGTACCCGGCGGGTCCATAGAGAATCTCTTTTGTCTCGCGATCGTGCTGCAGCTCAGTTTCGAGGAATGCGCGATACGCATAATTCACATTCCCATCGGTGACATTTTGATCGTTCACGTAGACGGCCACCTGTCGGAAGAGCGTCTTGCCGAGCAGTTGAATCGGCGCGACCACTATGGTATCGCCACCAGTCGCAGCGTTTCCCCGTTTCACGCGACCCTCCAATTTTGGTACTTGTGGGGTCGAAGGTTTCCCCGCTTCACTGCCACTTGTGTCCATTCGAGTGTCGTCGCCGGCGACGCTTCCGCACGGTACCATCGATATCTTCTCGCGGGCAACCGCTCCATCCATCAAATCTCGGCGCAGCTCCTCACTAATCGTGATAGGCGCATCGTTTTCGTCGAGCACTTGTAGCGTCACACACACGTAGGTTTTTTGGAGGTTGAGGTAGGCGCGCGAGCCGGCAATTTTTATTTCGTTAGGGCCACTTTGTAGCAGAGTGTTCGCGAGACCATGCACAACCCAACGCGTGTTTGCGACACCAACTTGTGTGGGTAGTGAGTCGAAGAGATTGAGCTCTGGCAGCGTCTCCTTCTCCGACTTTTCATCAATCAACTGATACATGTTAGTTTAGACTTGTAGTTGTAATGTACATGTTTTTTTCGGGGAATCTGAGGTATTATGAGTAGTAGTAGTAGTGTTGGTGGGGTGATGAGGTATGAATAGTAGTAGTAGCAACACTACCACAGACAGCTAAAAAGGAAGCGACCTTTCAGTACCACCAACAGTTTTACAAATGATTTTGCCCACGGCGCGCCTCCTTTTATTGTGTGTGCTGCGAGGAGAGGAGGCGGTGTGAGGGGGGCTGGACGTCGATCCGCTTCCACCCTGTGTGGAGAAGAGCTTGCGAAATCCCTCTTCCCCCCTTCGATTGAGCGTCTGTGTCACGTTTTTGCCTTGTGCGAGATCCGCAATAACCGCCTTGCCCGTGTCGACGACATTGGGTAAGACTCGAGATGTGAGAAAGGCGGGGATCGAGTAGGCATTGCGTCGCAAAAAACCGCCTAGGCCATGGCCGCGCTGGAAGCGGTGCGCTGCGATGAATCGACCACCTCCCCCCTGTTGTCCTCCTCTAGCAATCCGCTCAAACTCGGCGCGCCAATCGTAGCTGGTCACATCGAACGCGACGCGTCTCGGTGGCATTTTCGCTCTCTATCTCTCTCTTTCTCTTTCTGCTTCAAACAATGCGTGTTGAAGAAAATTCTCTCTCTCTCTCTTGCACCACCACTCACACCCACTACACGCGATACAATAGAGGCTATCGTATTGGAGTTTGAATAAATTTACATGTGTATATACAGCAAACAAATACTGACGTCAGTTTGTGGTAAAGTGTAGGGTGGCAATGATGGTGCCAAAGTTGAAAGGTATCTCCTGTCCACGCTCGTCACACACGGTGATTTGAATGCTCTCGATCGTGTCGAACAAAATCGGAATGTAGCGGATGGGATTGAACGAGAGCGAAACGACCTGTCCGTACTCACCACTCACCGGCACCACTCTCAGCAAATTGCTCTTCACATTTCCGAGTACAGAGTATTGCAAGATACTACAATACACGTAGAGACCGCTAGTGTTGTTACGTAAATCGATTGGATACTCGGCAGCTGCCTCACTGTTTATTATGGGATGACGAAATCCTATCAAATAGGCGAGCTCCTCGGCGAGCGTAATCGAGACGATTCCATGTTTTCGCAAGCCGCTCACCAACACTCTCTTTTGTGTGATATCGTAGGAGAATAGTCTGTGATATGGTGGTCCTCTCGCGCGCACAATAGTGCCAGCTGCAACGGGGAGCTCCTCGGTCGCATCGGACTCATCGGAAATGTCGACAAGAGTGCGTTGGACGGTGGGAACACTCTCTTTGCTCGCTGTCACCTTCTTCTCTTTGCTCTGATTCAGCGCTGCGATCGCTGCGACTACCGCTCCGGTCGCGACCAGGGAATCAGCGAGACGTGCTGTCGCGGCATCAATCTTCTTCTTTTTCGCCGCCGCATCAGCCGTCTTGTTGAGAGTGGCGGTTGTGATGGTGAGGGCGGTGGTGAGCAACGCGTCCGCGAGCCTCTCATTTTTCTTCAGCTCTGCAGCTTTGAGCACAGCCTCTGCTGCAGAAGCAGCCGCTTTTTGAGCGTTTTGCCGTTTCTTTTTCTCGTGCTCCTCGAGCAACGCGAGCAGCTCGTCGAGCGCCGCTGTTGCACCGACAGCAAGCAGTGCATCGGCGTATGCCGAGAGTTTTCTCTCCCTCTCTCTATCTGCTCTCTTTTTGCTCTCAATCTCTATTGCTGCTGCTGCTGCTGTTGTTGTTGTTGCGACTGCACCGCTTGTCCTACTTGTACTATCATCCACGCTCGCCGATTTCTGATTTGCGCTGTGTACAATCGGAGTAGGTTTTGGTGTGGTCGTCGTCGTCGTCGTCGTCGCTGGCGGGTTCGGTGTGCTCGTCGTCGTCGCTGGCGGCTTCGGTGTGCTCGTCGTCGTCGCTGGCGGCTTTGGTGTGCTCGTCGTCGTCGTCGCTGGCGGCTTTTGTGTGCTCGTCGTCGTCGCTGGCGGCTTTGGTGTGCTCGTCGTCGTCGTCGCTGGCGGCTTCGGTGTGCTCGTCGTCGTCGCTAGCGGCTTCGGTGTGCTCGTCGTCGTCGCTAGCGGCTTCGGTGTGCTCGTCGTCGTCGTCACTGGCGGCTTTGGTGTGGTCGACGTCGTCGTCGCTGGCGGTTTGGATGTGGTCGTCGTCGTCGCTGGAGGCTTCGGTGTGCTCGTCCTCGTTGTTGCTGGAGGGGGCAGTGATGTGCTCGTCACCGAAGGCAATTGAGTAGTAGTAGTAGTAGTAGTAGTAGTAGTAGTAGTAGTTGCTGTTGTTGTTGTTGTTGTTGTTGTTTTTGGTTTCGGTTTTGGTTGTGGTGCAACAACAGTCTCCTTTTCGTTCGTGTCACCGCTCGGTTCGATAAGTTTGTCGATAAGAGCGGTGACCGCCGTCGCCAAAAGAGCGTCACTCTGCGTGGCGAGCGCTCTTTGCTCTTTTTCGATTTGTAGAGAGGTTTCGTAGAGATCGTCGAGTTCGTTCATTTCATCCACTACCCCATCTCGCTTCACCCGAAAGTGTGTGGCGTCCGGACTGCTGTCGGCTTTTCGCTTATTTGTTTTTCTGTTCTTCTTTGTTGCGCGCTCGTAGACGCCATTCAGTGTGTCGATGATTTCCGATGCGCTCGCATAGTTGCCTTTCGGAAAGGCGACGCGCACGCGTTCGCCGTCCACGTACTCGATCTCAAAGAAACTCTCGTTTGCAATCGAATCGAAACTCATAGTGTAGATGAGCTCGGCCAGACCACAACGCGCCGTGTCTCGGTTGAGGATCAGCGGTTCAGGAAGACGGGTGGTGTAGTTGCTGATTGTGTTCACTCCATCTGTGGCCACCACCGACGATGGAAGCGTCACGTAGAAGTTGTCCTCCATCATCACTCACTCTACAACTCCCAAACACACATACACACACACACACACACACACACACAATGCAAGATCGAAACGACCGCTCGGCAACACCACCACGACCACCAATGTGTACAACCATATTTATTTTAGACACTAATGAGAGCGTATGTGGAGGGGGCGGGGCTGGGAGGGAGGGGACGGTCGTGCAGAGCGGCAAGACGACGACGCGAGCGGCTCTGCTTCCACTGGCGGAAGACGGCGCCGAGGAGGAGCAGAACGCCGCCAAACACGACGAAGAGGGTGCACAGCAGCGCGTAGCCGCCGAACACGGTGAGCTCCGGATCTGCAAATACGCCCGGGTTACAGTACAAAATCAAATCACGAACCACAAAGCACAAAGCACAATAAAACAGAGAAAACGTGTACTCACCCTCGAGCTTTTGGAGAGCAGCAGTCGCGCTCGGTCGACACCACTCCTTGCCGTCCACAGACTTGTCGCTCACGCACTGCTCCCCGCTGAGACATTTGTACCCGCAGAGGAATGCAGGCACAACAATGACGTCGGACATGAGGGAGAGAGGGGAGAGTCGGATAAGAGGGAGAGTATGAGAAATGACACGCAGCACATCGATAATCGAATAGATGTGCGTCTTTTTTACCGTAATGATGTTGAAATGGATTTCCTCATGCACACGTGCACATCAAATCAGGATTTTTTTTTGAAAGGGCAATGCGCGAAACCAGCAAAATCTTCGGCTGTAGCGGGTATCGATCTCGCATCATCATCAGTCATGCCGTGTGATCGCCCAACATGCCACATCACTATCCACTATACCACCGTGTCGTGTTGGCGCGTGTGGATGTGGGTATAAAAGACCACATCCACGCATCGTGTACACACTTTTGCCTCAACACTCACGCGAGAATGTTGGTATGGAGTTGGCCGAGCGGCACCTACATTTCCGGTCCAACCATGAGCGGAAAAAGCACGTTTTTGCGACGTGTTCTCGACAATCTCGCGCACATGTTTCCGGGCGTCAACGAGGTGCTCTGGTTTCAGGGATGCTCCACCGCACACCCGCCCTCACACTCATTTGTTAAGATGATTGATGGTCCCGTCGATTTGAGCTACGTGAATCCGGAAAAGAAAACGTTGATAGTCATTGAAGACCAGGCAGAGTACTACAAAAAACGAAAAGAGGCTCTCAATAACATTTATACACGAGCAATTCATCACAAAAATGTGAGTGTGATATACGTGTGCCAGAACATATTCGGTGGGCACGATCGAACATCGAGAACGAACGCAAACTACATTGTACTCACAAAGAATCCCATGGATCTAACGCAGATTCGCGTTCTCGCTCAACAACTTCACCCCACCAACCCACAGTTTGTAATTGAGGCGTATCGCGATGCGACCAGCGATCCATTCGGACACTTTGTCATTGACGGGTGTCAGACGACGCCCGAACATTTGAAATATTTGGGTCGTGTTTTCGACGAACATCACATTGCATATGTGCCAAAGGAAGAATAAACAATCGATTTTTTTTGTCTCGTTCACCATCACTTTGTTTGGTTGTCTTGCAGATTTTCAATCTCCTCACACGGCACCCAAGAGTTGTGGGTGTCGTCAAAGCCGAGCCACTTGACCAGACACTCTTTCTTTCCCTGCTTGGTTCGCTTTCTGATAACCTTTTCGATGCGATACACTTGCGAGGTGGTCGGTGTGATTTCGGGCTCGTAAAAACTGCCCTCTACGAGCTCACCGGTATAGTCACGAAGCTTATAGATTGGAGGATCGCGTAACTGTATCGAATCGATAGTGAAAATCTCCTCGGTGGGCAGATATTGTTTGCTGAACACGGAGCGATTCTTTGAAATGCGCACGTTTTGTCCGACTTTGTATTTTGGCTTCTGCAGTGGCTTTCTTCGAGGGGGACGGCCGGCTGCCTCTGCCGCCTTCTCCCTCTCTTCAATACTCCCATTTTTCACATCCACGGGGCGCATTCCGATTGAGCGGTTAACAGAGTGATTGATAGCGTTCACAATTTTCGGCAGCGCCTCCAGCCATCGCTCCGTGCCGGCATGCGTAAAATATTTGTAGAGACGACTTTTCAAGGTGCGGTTCAGCCTAAACATAAGAGAACATCATCATTATCATCATAATCTAATCAAACATACGAAACATCTGACTGTACTCTCACCTCTCACACATGGCCGCTTTCATTTTGCTGTTCGGCACCGAGTGAATGATATCGTTGTCGGTGAGCCATTTTTGCACATGTCGGTTGAGAAACTCTTTACCCGCATCGGTAACCAATATCAACATTTTTCGTCTATCAAACATTTTTGCTAGGGCGTCTCGCACCTCCTCACCGCCCTTGTTCTTCAGGGGAGCAGCCCAGGCGAAACGCGAATACACATCGATGGCTGTCAGAATATATCGATACCCCAAATTGCTCTCATGCAACAATTGCATTTCGCACAAATCGCTCTGAACATGTTCCAAAATACCAGTACTCCTGGTCCGATTGCGCGGATAGTTGACCCTTGCAGGCTTGTGGAGGGTGTAGGTGTTCGATGCGAGTAGGAAGTCTCGGATGTGCTCTCGGGTGATTTTCGAGTCCACTTTTCGCGCATCCTCCAAAAGCCTTTGAGCAGATGTGAACGCAGAAGCTTTGTCCAAATCCGTATAGAGCGACGCAAGCAATTTATTACGCGCATCGTCACCATCACTCACCATTGCAAAACAACAAATGACACACTTTCGGTTGGAATTCACTCTTTTATTATTACGTACTCAAACGCAAAACAATCGATAACAGCATTATCAGCATCATCACTACCACGAACAAACACGAAGTCTCGCTTGTTTCGGTGACGCTAATCCGCTGCCTTCTTGATCACTCAACACCTCTTTCTTCACAGCCGCCACAGCAACACCTGCCTTTTTATGCTGGCGTGAAACGGGTGTATCTCTTTTGTGAACCGACATCTTAACATCGGGCTCATCTCCCACCTCGCTTTTTATAGATGTTTTTCGTTTGCGTTTTTTCACATCGTTATCTTTTTTTACGACAGTCTCTTTCTTTATCGATACCTTTTTTTCAACTTTCTCTCCCGCATCATCATCAGCATCAGCATCACGTGCGGCTGGAGCAGCTGTGTTGTTTTTTGTGGTAGAGAAGGAGGAGGAGGTGATTCGTCTACGCTTTCCGTCTGCTCCGGCTCGCTCTTCGACGTCAGCGCTCGTATCCGCCTTTCTTTTGTTGGCAAGACGTCGTTGTTTTTTACGTAATCGTAACAGTGTATTATACCACCATTTCTTCGAAGACACATCCTTGGAGAGTTTGAGGCGTTTTGGACCGTGTAGGAGATTTTCGTCGCTCTCAGCGCGCATTTTCTCAACCTGCACAATTCGTCTTCGCATAGCATCTCTCCATCGCCGATCCCTCTTATTTACGAACGCGTTCTTAGACTCGAGATTAGCTAACAGCGTTATCACTTTGCGCTCAACAAAACTCGGATCGTCTTTCAGCGAGAGTCCGTGTTTTCGAAAAACCACACGGTTTCTCGTAGATTTCACAATACCGCTTGTTTCCGGTTGTTGTGAAGGGATATCTCCTTCTTTTTTACGAGAGTCGTCAGCACCCGCCGCCGCATCCATTTTACTCTTTTTGAGTTGATCAGTGATTGTGGTGGGAGCGAGTGCAGCCTCACGCACATCCGCCGAAGTGTCGTGAGTGTCGGTAGCTGTGACTTTGCGTTTATTGAGCTGCCGCCCATGTCGCCCCACTTGTTTTCGCGATCGTGGTGGTAGAGGAGATAGTGGTGTGGAAACGGGGGCGACAGCAACAGGCATTCGCCGTGATAATGCTCTCCGTTTGTCCACAATCCTGCTGTTAGCTACGCTGGCATTTGTAGGGGCGCACCCCTCAATGTGTTTCTTCAGCGTGTCAAAGTGTGTGAGATGATGTCCGTATAATCCCGACTTTGAGTGCACATCAACATCACTGTCCAGCACAGCCTGAGTACGCTCTCGAGCGTCTTGCAGAATAGCCGCATTATCGTCCCCCAAAATCGGGTGCGTGTCGAGTTTTTGTGAGATTATGCGAAATTTGTTTGCAAAGCGCATAATCCAATCCCACATGTGTGCGCTCTTAAGCGCCAAAATTCACTTTCGGTTGCAATTGCGCGCCAAAACTGCACGAACAATAATCTTCAAAAGATTTCGATTACGCGCAGATGTGGTAAAGAGCGTTTGTGCTCGTGAGCGCGTTCGCACTCCCGCCACTTTTCGCACCACTCCAATCCCCTTGAGCAGCGTCTCTTTTTCACGTGCCGTCACAGCAATCTTATTTCGGAGAAAGTTGTGAAAGAGTTCGATGATTATACCGAACTGTGCATTCGAGAGTTTGCTGTAGTCTAGCCGTGGTCTACGCAGAATGCGCTCAAACAAGCCAAGGTGCAACTTTATTCTGTGAAACGAGCGATCGCCACCACCACTCATCAATGACACAACATTTACAATGACAACATTTTACGAACACACACATACATCTAATCATCATCATCATCAATCTCATGCAAACAACTTGCGCTTTCGCGAGCCCTGTGTCACTCTCGTCTGGGTGTGCGGTTTGCGAGAGCCGCGGAGGACCGATTGAACCCACGGGCGAGGCTCATCGAAGCGAAGCGCCAAATTTGTGCTAACACACGACGGGCACATGTGAATACGATAGATCGTCTCGGTGACGCGATAATCGGGAAGACTATCGCGTGAGCGCTGGCGACACCATTGACACAAGAACACCACCATGCACGGTTTGAAGCCGACAATTGCAGATGCTCGCGGCTGTCTCACAAATGCGGTGTCTTGCATGTTGACGCTACTGCTGCTGCTAGTGGGGTTCTCCTCTCCTTCCTCCTCCTTTTTCGTTGAGAGCCCCTCTTTTGAGCAAACATGGATGGGGTGATCGTCATCGAAAAACCTCACAGCTCTGCGCTCATTACGAGTCGAAGACTGTAGTGTCGCTGATGGGGAGCGATGAAGATGCTGAGGTCGGAATGACCGGGAATATGAGTTCGACCTCTCCGCACTCGCACTCGTGGTAGTTGTACTCGATGACGACGAGGAGGGTGACGCTGAGCGCGAGGAAGATGCCGAGAATAGTTGTGAACATGTCGCGTGTTCGTCTGGAAATAGGGCCATTCGAAAGGAATATAGATGTTGTTGTTGTTGCAAAGTCCGGATCACCTAAAAATACAACAACAATTGAGATAGTGATTCCGCGGACACTTTCCAGCGCCTCATCAAATACGCAAACAGCGTATCCATTTCTTGCTTGATTTTCACTCGCTCGCGTCTATGAAACGGCAGAGTGGACAGGTTGTTGTATAGTGTAGCGATTTCATTATAGCGCTTGTAGAAGCTCATTGTCTCTGTGTATTTCAGACCATAAGCGAAAGCGAATTGTGATATTTTCAACTGCGCCAACGAGGGAACATTATTCGCGAGCTCATCATCAAGGTGAGAAGAAATAAAAGCATCCTCACCCTCCTCTCCGGACGATGACATGACGATACACTGATAAAATAATGTACTTGCTGTGTTAAAAGAAAGTGTTGTGGGCGGGGCTTATGCGAAAGGTGCTCAGTCGGTGATATAAAAGCGTTGCGGTCGACTCGTTAGTTCACTCGCTCACTGTTGCTGGCGGGGAAATGTGTCGCCCGCGTTCGCCATAACATTCGCTGTTTCTCTTCAGATATCTACTATAAACGTGAGTGCTCGCCCCCTACTACAATTGCAAAAAAAAAATTTGTTCTAATCAAAACGATTGTAGGCTGCTGCTGCTGCCAACTCCTCTACGCCCATCAACACTGCCCTGATTTTGTAAGTAGAACATGTTCAAAGCATTAACATTAGATTAATGTTTGTACATGTTGTACTTATAGTGATGTTTGTGTGTGTGTGTGTGAAGTCGCCTCCTCCTCTTCACCACCACCACGACTGCTGCTGCTGTTGCTGCACACATGCGATAAAAACTTGCATCGATGTGTGCTGACTTTTACTTTAAACAAAAGTGTGACGAGAGAGAACGAACAACAACAACTCTCTAGACACACCTGGTCTATGTTGTGGGGAGAGAGAGAGAGAGAGAGAAAGTGTGGGTGCAGTGTGAACTCTGCAGGTGCGCATGACCTCATAGAAAACACGTAAACTGATAGTGCAAACCATTTCCGGACAATACGTACAGTACAATGAGTTCATTACGTATAATTAATATACGGTAATCGAAAGTACATTTTGGGTGCAACTTGCACCCTATAGGTTGTGAAACCTTCGACGTCATGTAATCTAGGCCAAACATATACTACTGTCCTCATTTGACATCACTCACTGTGTGTCCACTCCAACCCGTCAGAACCGCACAATCGATTGGCTTTTGACAAATGCCCCAGCCGTGGTGAGCGCTGAGGTGACTGACCGCTTTTGCCATTCGAATGATCATCTCTCTATCACTGCCACAATCAGCTGCCCCTCAATTCCGCCTGTTATGAAACAATATCCCAATTTTCATGCAGCTGATTTTGATGCAATCGGTCACTCTCTGCGCGCCACTGACTGGTTCGAACTGTTTGAGCACTGTTCTAGTATGGATGAAATGTATGCGCTTTTCGTGTCAACTGTGATAACTATTTTCGCTAAGCACGTCCCTTTCAAGCGTAAGAAATCTAAGTGGCAGTCGTACTCCGACCACATTCGCAACCTGTTCCGTCAAAAAGCGCAATTGTTTGATCGTGGTTTGTCGAATGATCCCCTGTACGCGCGAGTCTGTTTCGATCTCACACGCCACTTGAGACGTTATGAGAAAAGTAAAACAAAACAGCAGTTTCTCAAGGGTAACCGCACATTCCACGCGTTTGTGTCATCTATTGTGAAGCCGAAATCATCTCTCCCCATTCGAATGCAATCACTGACTGGAGAGATCATCCACCGCCATAGTGATAAAGCCGCTGTTTTCTCCCAGTTCTTTGAGTCGGTGTTCGTTAAGTACCGGTCAGTCTCTTCGAAACACTCCCGAATGCCCCCAAAACACTTCGGAATTGCCTTTCGAATCGCCCTCAGAACACTCCCGAATTGCCTTCGAAACACTCCCGAATACCCCCGAACACTTCGGAATGCCTTGCTATGCCTTCGAAACACTCCCGAATGGCTTTCGAAGAGACTGACCGCACCTTTAGAGAAAACACAGCTATTCCACCACTCCTCCCTCGCACCACCGCTACTTTCGAGATGCCGCCTCTATTCCCATCCGATGTGACCCCCTTCCTGCGACGCCTCAAACAATCGTGCTCATTACCCGCAGACTGTATCCCTCCCATTGTGTTAAAAAAGTGCGCTCGCGATTTCTCGCTTCCCCTGTCAATCATTTTCAACATACTATCATTGCGCGAAGGGGCGATACCGACTGCATGGAGGCAGGCACATGTCACACCAATTTTGAAACCTGGTGGCAAGGCGAGTGTAGTGAATGCGTACAGACCGATCTCTATCTGTTCTGCTCTCTCCAAGGTATTAGAACGAATGATCAGGAAACATCTTATACACTTTCTCGAGTCCAGGTCTCTACTTTCTTATGAACAACATGGTTTCCGAAGCAAACGGTCGAAATCTCAAATGTTATAGTGTTTTGATGACTGGACTCGAGTGAGTGCATCTGGTATGGTGACTGACATAGTGTATTTCGATTTCAGAAAAGCATTCGATAAGGTGAATCTCGAGAAGTTGTTGAGCAAGTGTGAATCTTTCGGTATTCGCGGTGTGCTGTTAGAATGGGTACGGTCGTTCCTATATGATCGAGAGTTTACTGTAAGGGTGAATGACAGTTTTTCCGAAGCCGCGAAATCACCATCTGGAGTGCCTCAGGGTACGGTTTTGGGACCTATTTTCTTTATTATGTATATCACTGGTATTGAGATCGGTCTACCAAAAGGCATTCAATTTCGAGCTTTCGCAGATGATATCAAGATATACATTTCTTACCATCTAATATCAGCTGATACCGCGCACCTCGCACTACAAGCAGCGATCAACCACATTCGTAGATGGGCGCGTGAGTGGCAGCTTGAATTAGCCGAGTCAAAGTGTAGTGTAGTGCATTTGGGGAAGGCTGTCGCGGACGCGATGCAAACACATAAAAGACTAAGAGAATGAGTGAGTGACTACATAATAAATATGTACGAATACTTTGGAATTACTAGTAATTAATAAGAATCGATAATCAATCGATAACACCCAATTAACACAACCTGGGAAAGACGAAATTCTCCCGCCAGAAGAGATGGGCGGAGTCATCAAATGGCAATGCGACCACAATTGACCGGGAATATTTGTCAATGCCGGAATCCGTATTATTTAAATCAGAATTGAACGGCATTGATGGTCCCGGACCGACTACATTCAAATACATGACCGTAACCCATCCGGAGAGTATAAAAGCTCATCCGGGATGCAATCAAAACACTTATCCTCACTTATCCGACTTGCGACCGTCAGGCGCGGTGAGTGGATGCGATAAATCAATGAATCGAATGAAGTGGACCGACATCTAAATGTAAATCAGGGTAAATGTAAACTGAACACACTATGATAAATTACGAGTAGTACAGCGGATTAAATGCAATAATGTGTTCGCAGTGGAGTGAATCGGAATATGACCACGCCAGTATCGCAGAGGTTCTGCACTGAGCGTCCCTTCTTCCCCTTCTTCAGCAGCCGATTGCCCGGTGGATTCCGAGGCGCTGCGTGCGTTGTATGGCCATGCAACCCGGTGGATTCCGGGGGCCCGCACTCCTACCGCATCAAGTCTCCGTCGCTGGTGGATTCCCGACGAGAGCTACCGTAACCACTCACTGGAACCAAGAATACGCTACAGTATCCCGCTTCTTCTACAAGTACATCATCACCGTGCGGCTCTATCTACCGTAACCCTCGTCCGACTCCTGTACCTCAACCACTTCAATAATCGCATGAATATGAAATAACATGTATTGCAAATAAATAATATTATGATTACGTGTACTTGGTGACGATCTTGGGTGCGCTCAAAGGCCAACCCTTGTCATGAGTACTCGCTCGGTGATGAGAGGCTGTCTAGTTGCGAGCGCGTGCGCGACCTCGGCTTGCAAGTCGATTCCACTGCCAACCCATGTCTCAACGCTACCGTGCGGGCTCAATCTGGCATGGCGCGGGCTCGCCTCCTTTTGCGCTCAATCACCACATGCGACCAGTCCGTGCTCACTTCGCTTTTCAAAACTTATGTACTACCCGTCGTTGAGTTTGCTTCGCCGGTCTGGAGTCCACACCTCTTGAAAGATATACGAGCGCTAGAAAAAGTGCAACGCTATTTCACCCGAATCCTCTTTTACCGTGTGTTCCCTTCCAATCAATACCCCCTCGCAATGCCAGACTACTCTATCCGGTTGAAGCTGTTAGGACTCACTAGCCTATGTGAGCGGCGTGCTCGTAGTGACATCGTGTTTGCACACAAGATGTATAAAGGGCTAGTTTCTATTCCATTTTCAACACTGTTTCGCATCAAACCGAGTCGCGGGCGCACAGGCGGGTTTGCGTTTCATATCAAGGCTACCAGATCCACGCTACTACACAATTCATATGCTTTCCGAACGGCGCGATTCATTCTCGCACTAACCAAAGCACATCCAGGCATATTCAGAAAACGGCACTCGCTATTTGTGAAAGCTCTATCACGCATTGATCTATCTAAGACACTCAATCTCAAACACTAAGGACCCTGTCCTGTTTCGAATATCTTTTGCATCCATGTTCAGTGTTTTATTTGTTTGTGCTGTCTAGTTTGTGTCGTTCGTTGTGTGTTTGTACGCCCGTACTGTCTTGGCGTGTCGCTGGCTCAACTTCACTCCGGCTGCTCTCTGGTGGTCCCCACTCATTCATGACGGTCGACGGCTCGGCCCTCTTTCACCTCCCTCCATACACACCACTCGAGAAGAGATGCCCTTAGAGCCCCGCCACCATACTCCCCCGTCGTCCTTTGACCACCAGAAGACTTTCCATCCAGTCACGCACTCACTCCCACACAGACGATGCATATAGTTCTAACATCTTTTCAATTAAAAATTATGAATTCGCTAGGCGCTCAGTTATAGTGAGACAAGGTAGAGTGATGGTTGAGTGATGGTTGTCGAATGTGCGCTTGTTTCCTAGTGCACACCTCGCGGTCGTGCAAGCGGTTCCCTCCGCCGCTCCTCACCCTTCACCAAGGCTGGGGGCGTGTGCCACAAACGTACCAGATCTCTTCCTCTCTCGCCTTCCCCACTTCTCCATTAAATTGATTGCTTCGGGTTATTTTCTTAATGTGATTGTGATTTCTGTGACGCAGATTTTTCTGTAATAAATTCATTCATTCAAGTAGTAAACGCAGCACGGATGGCCGAGTGGTCTAAGGCGCCAGACTCAAGCGATCGATTCATACGAGCATGTGTGGGCATTCTGGTATCGGAAACGATGCGTGGGTTCGAACCCCACTCCGTGCAAAACTTTTGCCAAATTGTAGTGGCAGTACACTGAACAACAAAACTTTTGCTCCATGGTAGGATCGAACTCCCGACCTCGGCATTTCTTACAACATATAAGTACCACGCGCTAACCGACTGCGCCAATGGAGCACGTTTTAGCAATGCAGTGTTCCGAATTCGATTTCTCTTGTTTTTCATTTGACAACATCTCGACTCGATTTCAGTAAACACACTCTCATGCATTGTAGACAGCAAGTTGTAAACGCAGCACGGATGGCCGAGTGGTCTAAGGCGCCAGACTCAAGCGATCGATTCATACGAGCATGTGTGGGCATTCTGGTATCGGAAACGATGCGTGGGTTCGAACCCCACTCCGTGCAAAACTTTTGCCAAATTGTAGTGGCAGTACACTGAACAACAAAACTTTTGCTCCATGGTAGGATCGAACTCCCGACCTCGGCATTTCTTACAACATATAAGTACCATGCGCTAACCGACTGCGCCAATGGAGCACGTTTTAGCAATGCAGTGTTCCGAATTCGATTTCTCTTGTTTTTCATTTGACAACATCTCGACTCGATTTCAGTAAACACACTCTCATGCATTGTAGACAGCAAGTTGTAAACGCAGCACGGATGGCCGAGTGGTCTAAGGCGCCAGACTCAAGCGATCGCTTCATACGAGCATGTGTGGGCATTCTGGTATCGGAAACGATGCGTGGGTTCGAACCCCACTCCGTGCAAATCTTTTGCCGAAATGTATTAAGTACTCTGAACAACAAAACTTTTGCTTCATGGGAGGATCAAATTCCCGACCTCGGCATTTCTTACAACATATAAGTACCACGCGCTAACCGACTGCACCAATGGAGCACGTTTTAGCAATGCAGTGTTCCGAATTCGATTTCTCTCGCATTTCATTTGACAACATCTTGACTCGATTTCAGTTAACACACTCTCATGCATTGTAGACAGCAAGTATTAAACGCAGCACGGATGGCCGAGTGGTCTAAGGCGCCAGACTCAAGCGATCGCTTCATACGAGCATGTGTGGGCATTCTGGTATCGGAAACGATGCGTGGGTTCGACCCCCACTCCGTGCAAATCTTTTACCAAAATGTTTTGGCAGTACACTGAACAACAAAACTTTTGCTCCATGGGAGGATCGAACTCCCGACCTCGGCATTTCTTACAACATATAAGTACCACGCGCTAACCGACTGCGCCAATGGAGCACGTTTTAGCAATGCAGTGTTCCGAATTCGATTTCTCTCGTATTTCATTTGACAACATCTCGACTCGATTTCAGTAAACACACTGTCATGCGTTGTAGACAGCAAGTATCAAACGCAGCACGGATGGCCGAGTGGTCTAAGGCGCCAGACTCAAGCGATCGCTTCATACGAGCATGTGTGGGCATTCTGGTATCGGAAACGATGCGTGGGTTCGAACCCCACTCCGTGCAAATCTTTTACCAAAATGTTTTGGCAGTACACTGAACAACAAAACTTTTGCTCCATGGGAGGATCGAACTCCCGACCTCGGCATTTCTTACAACATATAAGTACCACGCGCTAACCGACTGCGCCAATGGAGCACGTTTTAGCAATGCAGTGTTCCGAATTCAATTTCTCTCGTATTTCATTTGACAACATCTCGACTCGATTTCAGTAAACACACTGTCATGCGTTGTAGACAGCAAGTATTAAACGCAGCACGGATGGCCGAGTGGTCTAAGGCGCCAGACTCAAGCGATCGCTTCATACGAGCATGTGTGGGCATTCTGGTATCGGAAACGATGCGTGGGTTCGAACCCCACTCCGTGCAAATCTTTTACCAAAATGTTTTGGCAGTACACTGAACAACAAAACTTTTGCTCCATGGGAGGATCGAACTCCCGACCTCGGCATTTCTTACAACATATAAGTACCACGCGCTAACCGACTGCGCCAATGGAGCACGTTTTAGCAATGCAGTGTTCCGAATTCGATTTCTCTCGTATTTCATTTGACAACATCTCGACTCGATTTCAGTAAACACACTCTCATGCATTGTAGACAGCAAGTAGTAAACGCAGCACGGATGGCCGAGTGGTCTAAGGCGCCAGACTCAAGCGATCGCTTCATACGAGCATGTGTGGGCATTCTGGTATCGGAAACGATGCGTGGGTTCGAACCCCACTCCGTGCAAATTTTTTGCCAAAATGTATTGGCAGTACTCTGAACAACAAAACTTTTGCTCCATGGGAGGATCGAACTCCCGACCTCGGCATTTCTTACAACATATAAGTACCACGCGCTAACCGACTGCGCCAATGGAGCACGTTTTAGCAATGCAGTGTTCCGAATTCGATTTCTCTCGTATTTCATTTGACAACATCTCGACTCGATTTCAGTGAACACACTCTCATGCATTGAAGACAGCAAATAGTAAACGCAGCACGGATGGCCGAGTGGTCTAAGGCGCCAGACTCAAGCGATCGCTTCATACGAGCATGTGTGGGCATTCTGATATCGGAAACGTTGCGTGGGTTCGAACCTCACTCCGTGCAAATCTTTTACCAAAATGTTTTGGCAGTACACTGAACAACAAAACTTTTGCTCCATGGGAGGATCGAACTCCCGACCTCGGCATTTCTTACAACATATAAGTACCACGCGCTAACCGACTGCGCCAATGGAGCACGTTTTAGCAATGCAGTGTTCCGAATTCGATTTCTCTCGTATTTCATTTGACAACATCTCGACTCGATTTCAGTAAACACACTCTCATGCATTGTAGACAGCAAGCAGTAAACGCAGCACGGATGGCCGAGTGGTCTAAGGCGCCAGACTCAAGCGATCGATTCATACGAGCATGTGTGGGCATTCTGGTATCGGAAACGATGCGTGGGTTCGAACCCCACTCCGTGCAAAACTTTTGCCAAATTGTAGTGGCAGTACACTGAACAACAAAACTTTTGCTCCATGGTAGGATCGAACTCCCGACCTCGGCATTTCTTACAACATATAAGTACCACGCGCTAACCGACTGCGCCAATGGAGCACGTTTTAGCAATGCAGTGTTCCGAATTCGATTTCTCTTGTTTTTCATTTGACAACATCTTGACTCGATTTCAGTAAACACACTCTCATGCATTGTAGACAGCAAGTTGTAAACGCAGCACGGATGGCCGAGTGGTCTAAGGCGCCAGACTCAAGCGATCGCTTCATACGAGCATGTGTGGGCATTCTGGTATCGGAAACGATGCGTGGGTTCGAACCCCACTCCGTGCAAATCTTTTGCCGAAATGTATTAAGTACTCTGAACAACAAAACTTTTGCTCCATGGGAGGATCAAATTCCCGACCTCGGCATTTCTTACAACATATAAGTACCACGCGCTAACCGACTGCGCCAATGGAGCACGTTTTAGCAATGCAGTGTTCCGAATTCGATTTCTCTCGTATTTCATTTGACAACATGTTGACTCGATTTCAGTAAACATACTCTCATGCATTGTAGACAGCAAGTATTAAACGCAGCACGGATGGCCGAGTGGTCTAAGGCGCCAGACTCAAGCGATCGCTTCATACGAGCATGTGTGGGCATTCTGGTATCGGAAACGATGCGTGGGTTCGACCCCCACTCCGTGCAAATCTTTTACCAAAATGTTTTGGCAGTACACTGAACAACAAAACTTTTGCTCCATGGGAGGATCAAATTCCCGACCTCGGCATTTCTTACAACATATAAGTACCACGCGCTAACCGACTGCGCCAATGGAGCACGTTTTAGCAATGCAGTGTTCCGAATTCGATTTCTCTCGTATTTCATTTGACAACATCTTGACTCGATTTCAGTAAACATACTCTCATGCATTGTAGACAGCAAGTATTAAACGCAGCACGGATGGCCGAGTGGTCTAAGGCGCCAGACTCAAGCGATCGCTTCATACGAGCATGTGTGGGCATTCTGGTATCGGAAACGATGCGTGGGTTCGACCCCCACTCCGTGCAAATCTTTTACCACAATGTTTTGGCAGTACACTGAACAACAAAACTTTTGCTCCATGGGAGGATCGAACTCCCGACCTCGGCATTTCTTACAACATATAAGTACCACGCGCTAACCGACTGCGCCAATGGAGCACGTTTTAGCAATGCAGTGTTCCGAATTCGATTTCTCTCGTATTTCATTTGACAACATCTCGACTCGATTTCAGTAAACACACTGTCATGCGTTGTAGACAGCAAGTATTAAACGCAGCACGGATGGCCGAGTGGTCTAAGGCGCCAGACTCAAGCGATCGCTTCATACGAGCATGTGTGGGCATTCTGGTATCGGAAACGATGCGTGGGTTCGAACCCCACTCCGTGCAAATCTTTTACCAAAATGTTTTGGCAGTACACTGAACAACAAAACTTTTGCTCCATGGGAGGATCGAACTCCCGACCTCGGCATTTCTTACAACATATAAGTACCACGCGCTAACCGACTGCGCCAATGGAGCACGTTTTAGCAATGCAGTGTTCCGAATTCGATTTCTCTCGTATTTCATTTGACAACATCTCGACTCGATTTCAGTAAACACACTGTCATGCGTTGTAGACAGCAAGTATTAAACGCAGCACGGATGGCCGAGTGGTCTAAGGCGCCAGACTCAAGCGATCGCTTCATACGAGCATGTGTGGGCATTCTGGTATCGGAAACGATGCGTGGGTTCGAACCCCACTCTGTGCAAATCTTTTACCAAAATGTTTTGGCAGTACACTGAACAACAAAACTTTTGCTCCATGGGAGGATCGAACTCCCGACCTCGGCATTTCTTACAACATATAAGTACCACGCGCTAACCGACTGCGCCAATGGAGCACGTTTTAGCAATGCAATGTTCCGAATTCGATTTCTCTCGTATTTCATTTGACAACATCTCGACTCGATTTCAGTAAACACACTCTCATGCATTGTAGACTGCAAGTATTAAACGCAGCACGGATGGCCGAGTGGTCTAAGGCGCCAGACTCAAGCGATCGCTTCATACGAGCATGTGTGGGCATTCTGGTATCGGTAACGATGCGTGGGTTCGAACCCCACTCCGTGCAAATCTTTTGCCAAAATGTAGTGGCAGTACACTGAACAACAAAACTTTGGCTCCAAGGGAGGATCGAACTCCCGACCTCGGCATTTCTTACAACATATAAGTACCACGCGCTAACCGACTGCGCCAATGGAACTCGTTTTAGCAATGCAGTGTTCCGAATTCGATTTCTCTCGTATTTCATTTGACAACATCTCGACTCGATTTCAGTAAACACCCTCTCATGCATTGTAGACAGCAAGCAGTAAACGCAGCACGGATGGCCGAGTGGTCTAAGGCGCCAGACTCAAGCGATCGCTTCATACGAGCATGTGTGGGCATTCTGGTATCGGAAACGATGCGTGGGTTCGAACCCCACTCCGTGCAAACCTTTTGCCAAAATGTATTGGCAGTACTCTGAACAACAAAACTTTTGCTCTATGGGAGGATCGAACTCCCGACCTCGGCATTTCTTACAACATATAAGTACCACGCGCTAACCGACTGCGCCAACGGAGCACGTTTTAGCAATGCAGTGTTCCGAATTCGATTTCTCTCGTATTTCATTTGACAACATCTCGACTCGATTTCAGTAAACACACTCTCATGCATTGTAGACAGCAAGTAGTAAACGCAGCACGGATGGCCGAGTGGTCTAAGGCGCCAGACTCAAGCGATCGCTTCATACGAGCATGTGTGGGCATTCTGGTATCGGAAACGATGCGTGGGTTCGAACCCCACTCCGTGCAAATTTTTTGCCAAAATGTATTGGCAGTACTCTGAACAACAAAACTTTTGCTCCATGGGAGGATCGAACTCCCGACCTCGGCATTTCTTACAACATATAAGTACCACGCGCTAACCGACTGCGCCAATGGAGCACGTTTTAGCAATGCAGTGTTCCGAATTCGATTTCTCTCGTATTTCATTTGACAACATCTCGACTCGATTTCAGTGAACACATTCTCATGCATTGAAGACAGCAAATAGTAAACGCAGCACGGATGGCCGAGTGGTCTAAGGCGCCAGACTCAAGCGATCGCTTCATACGAGCATGTGTGGGCATTCTGATATCGGAAACGTTGCGTGGGTTCGAACCTCACTCCGTGCAAATCTTTTACCAAAATGTTTTGGCAGTACACTGAACAACAAAACTTTTGCTCCATGGGAGGATCGAACTCCCGACCTCGGCATTTCTTACAACATATAAGTACCACGCGCTAACCGACTGCGCCAATGGAGCACGTTTTAGCAATGCAGTGTTCCGAATTCGATTTCTCTCGTATTTCATTTGACAACATCTCGACTCGATTTCAGTAAACACACTCTCATGCATTGTAGACAGCAAGCAGTAAACGCAGCACGGATGGCCGAGTGGTCTAAGGCGCCAGACTCAAGCGATCGCTTCATACGAGCATGTGTGGGCATTCTGGTATCGGAAACGATGCGTGGGTTCGAACCCCACTCCGTGCAAACCTTTTGCCAAAATGTATTGGCAGTACTCTGAACAACAAAACTTTTGCTCTATGGGAGGATCGAACTCCCGACCTCGGCATTTCTTACAACATATAAGTACCACGCGCTAACCGACTGCGCCAACGGAGCACGTTTTAGCAATGCAGTGTTCCGAATTCGATTTCTCTCGTATTTCATTTGACAACATCTCGACTCGATTTCAGTAAACACACTCTCATGCATTGTAGACAGCAAGCAGTAAACGCAGCACGGATGGCCGAGTGGTCTAAGGCGCCAGACTCAAGCGATCGCTTCATACGAGCATGTGTGGGCATTCTGGTAACGGAAACGATGCGTGGGTTCGAACCCCACTCCGTGCAAATCTTTTACCAAAATGTTTTGGCAGTACACTGAACAACAAAACTTTTGCTCCATGGGAGGATCGAACTCCCGACCTCGGCATTTCTTACAACATATAAGTACCACGCGCTAACCGACTGCGCCAATGGAGCACGTTTTAGCAATGCAGTGTTCCGAATTCGATTTCTCTCGTATTTCATTTGACAACATCTCGACTCGATTTCAGTAAACACACTGTCATGCGTTGTAGACAGCAAGTATTAAACGCAGCACGGATGGCCGAGTGGTCTAAGGCGCCAGACTCAAGCGATCGCTTCATACGAGCATGTGTGGGCATTCTGGTATCGGAAACGATGCGTGGGTTCGAACCCCACTCCGTGCAAATCTTTTACCAAAATGTTTTGGCAGTACACTGAACAACAAAACTTTTGCTCCATGGGAGGATCGAACTCCCGACCTCGGCATTTCTTACAACATATAAGTACCACGCGCTAACCGACTGCGCCAATGGAGCACGTTTTAGCAATGCAGTGTTCCGAATTCGATTTCTCTCGTATTTCATTTGACAACATCTCGACTCGATTTCAGTAAACACACTGTCATGCGTTGTAGACAGCAAGTATTAAACGCAGCACGGATGGCCGAGTGGTCTAAGGCGCCAGACTCAAGCGATCGCTTCATACGAGCATGTGTGGGCATTCTGGTATCGGAAACGATGCGTGGGTTCGAACCCCACTCCGTGCAAATCTTTTGCCAAAATGTATTGGCAGTACTCTGAACAACAAAACTTTTGCTCCATGGGAGGATCGAACTCCCGACCTCGGCATTTCTTACAACATATAAGTACCACGCGCTAACCGACTGCGCCAATGGAGCACGTTTTAGCAATGCAGTGTTCCGAATTCGATTTCTCTCGTATTTCATTTGACAACATCTCGACTCGATTTCAGTAAACACACTCTCATGCATTGTAGACAGCAAGTAGTAAACGCAGCACGGATGGCCGAGTGGTCTAAGGCGCCAGACTAAAGCGATCGCTTCATACGAGCATGTGTGGGCATTCTGGTATCGGAAACGATGCGTGGGTTCGAACCCCACTCCGTGCAAATCTTTTGCCAAAATGTATTGGCAGTACTCTGAACAACAAAACTTCTGCTCCATGGGAGGATCGAACTCCCGACCTCGGCATTTCTTACAACATATAAGTACATACCACGCGCTAACCGACTGCGCCAATGGAGCACGTTTTAGCAATGCAGTGTTCCGAATTCGATTTCTCTCGTATTTCATTTGACAACATCTCGACTCGATTTCAGTGAACACACTTTCATGCATTGAAGACAGCAAATAGTAAACGCAGCACGGATGGCCGAGTGGTCTAAGGCGCCAGACTCAAGCGATCGCTTCATACAAGCATGTGTGGGCATTCTGGTATCGGAAACGATGCGTGGGTTCGAACCCCACTCCGTGCAAATCTTTTACCAAAATGTTTTGGCAGTACACTGAACAACAAAACTTTTGCTCCATGGGAGGATCGAACTCCCGACCTCGGCATTTCTTAACAACATATAAGTACCACGCGCTAACCGACTGCGCCAATGGAGCACGTTTTAGCAATGCAGTGTTCCGAATTCGATTTCTCTCGTATTTCATTTGACAACATCTCGACTCGATTTCAGTGAACACACTCTCATGCATTGAAGACAGCAAATAGTAAACGCAGCACGGATGGCCGAGTGGTCTAAGGCGCCAGACTCAAGCGATCGCTTCATACAAGCATGTGTGGGCATTCTGGTATCGGAAACGATGCGTGGGTTCGAACCCCACTCCGTGCAAATCTTTTACCAAAATGTTTTGGCAGTACACTGAACAACAAAACTTTTGCTCCATGGGAGGATCGAACTCCCGACCTCGGCATTTCTTACAACATATAAGTACCACGCGCTAACCGACTGCGCCAATGGAGCACGTTTTAGCAATGCAGTGTTCCGAATTCGATTTCTCTCGTATTTCATTTGACAACATCTCGACTCGATTTCAGTAAACACACTGTCATGCGTTGTAGACAGCAAGTATTAAACGCAGCACGGATGGCCGAGTGGTCTAAGGCGCCAGACTCAAGCGATCGCTTCATACGAGCATGTGTGGGCATTCTGGTATCGGAAACGATGCGTGGGTTCGAACCCCACTCCGTGCAAATCTTTTACCAAAATGTTTTGGCAGTACACTGAACAACAAAACTTTTGCTCCATGGGAGGATCGAACTCCCGACCTCGGCATTTCTTACAACATATAAGTACCACGCGCTAACCGACTGCGCCAATGGAGCACGTTTTAGCAATGCAGTGTTCCGAATTCGATTTCTCTCGTATTTCATTTGACAACATCTCGACTCGATTTCAGTAAACACACTGTCATGCGTTGTAGACAGCAAGTATTAAACGCAGCACGGATGGCCGAGTGGTCTAAGGCGCCAGACTCAAGCGATCGCTTCATACGAGCATGTGTGGGCATTCTGGTATCGGAAACGATGCGTGGGTTCGAACCCCACTCCGTGCAAATCTTTTGCCAAAATGTATTGGCAGTACTCTGAACAACAAAACTTTTGCTCCATGGGAGGATCGAACTCCCGACCTCGGCATTTCTTACAACATATAAGTACCACGCGCTAACCGACTGCGCCAATGGAGCACGTTTTAGCAATGCAGTGTTCCGAATTCGATTTCTCTCGTATTTCATTTGACAACATCTCGACTCGATTTCAGTAAACACACTCTCATGCATTGTAGACAGCAAGTAGTAAACGCAGCACGGATGGCCGAGTGGTCTAAGGCGCCAGACTAAAGCGATCGCTTCATACGAGCATGTGTGGGCATTCTGGTATCGGAAACGATGCGTGGGTTCGAACCCCACTCCGTGCAAATCTTTTGCCAAAATGTATTGGCAGTACTCTGAACAACAAAACTTCTGCTCCATGGGAGGATCGAACTCCCGACCTCGGCATTTCTTACAACATATAAGTACATACCACGCGCTAACCGACTGCGCCAATGGAGCACGTTTTAGCAATGCAGTGTTCCGAATTCGATTTCTCTCGTATTTCATTTGACAACATCTCGACTCGATTTCAGTGAACACACTTTCATGCATTGAAGACAGCAAATAGTAAACGCAGCACGGATGGCCGAGTGGTCTAAGGCGCCAGACTCAAGCGATCGCTTCATACAAGCATGTGTGGGCATTCTGGTATCGGAAACGATGCGTGGGTTCGAACCCCACTCCGTGCAAATCTTTTACCAAAATGTTTTGGCAGTACACTGAACAACAAAACTTTTGCTCCATGGGAGGATCGAACTCCCGACCTCGGCATTTCTTAACAACATATAAGTACCACGCGCTAACCGACTGCGCCAATGGAGCACGTTTTAGCAATGCAGTGTTCCGAATTCGATTTCTCTCGTATTTCATTTGACAACATCTCGACTCGATTTCAGTGAACACACTCTCATGCATTGAAGACAGCAAATAGTAAACGCAGCACGGATGGCCGAGTGGTCTAAGGCGCCAGACTCAAGCGATCGCTTCATACAAGCATGTGTGGGCATTCTGGTATCGGAAACGATGCGTGGGTTCGAACCCCACTCCGTGCAAATCTTTTACCAAAATGTTTTGGCAGTACACTGAACAACAAAACTTTTGCTCCATGGGAGGATCGAACTCCCGACCTCGGCATTTCTTACAACATATAAGTACCACGCGCTAACCGACTGCGCCAATGGAGCACGTTTTAGCAATGCAGTGTTCCGAATTCGATTTTTCTCGTATTTCATTTGACAACATCTCGACTCGATTTCAGTAAACACACTCTCATGCATTGTAGACAGCAAGCAGTAAACGCAGCACGGATGGCCGAGTGGTCTAAGGCGCCAGACTCAAGCGATCGCTTCATACGAGCATGTGTGGGCATTCTGGTAACGGAAACGATGCGTGGGTTCGAACCCCACTCCGTGCAAATCTTTTGCCAAAATGTATTGGCAGTACTCTGAACAACAAAACTTTTGCTCTATGGGAGGATCGAACTCCCGACCTCGGCATTTCTTACAACATATAAGTACCACGCGCTAACCGACTGCGCCAACGGAGCACGTTTTAGCAATGCAGTGTTCCGAATTCGATTTCTCTCGTATTTCATTTGACAACATCTCGACTCGATTTCAGTAAACACACTCTCATGCATTGTAGACAGCAAGCAGTAAACGCAGCACGGATGGCCGAGTGGTCTAAGGCGCCAGACTCAAGCGATCGCTTCATACGAGCATGTGTGGGCATTCTGGTAACGGAAACGATGCGTGGGTTCGAACCCCACTCCGTGCAAATCTTTTGCCAAAATGTATTGGCAGTACTCTGAACAACAAAACTTTTGCTCCATGGGAGGATCGAACTCCCGACCTCGGCATTTCTTACAACATATAAGTACCACGCGCTAACCGACTGCGCCAATGGAGCACGTTTTAGCAATGCAGTGTTCCGAACTCGATTTCTCTCGTATTTCATTTGACAACATCTCGACTCGATTTCAGTGAACACACTCTCATGCCATGAAGACAGCAAATAGTAAACGCAGCACGGATGGCCGAGTGGTCTAAGGCGCCAGACTCAAGCGATCGCTTCATACGAGCATGTGTGGGCATTCTGGTATCGGAAACGATGCGTGGGTTCGAACCCCACTCCGTGCAAATCTTTTACCAAAATGTTTTGGCAGTACACTGAACAACAAAACTTTTGCTCCATGGGAGGATCGAACTCCCGACCTCGGCATTTCTTACAACATATAAGTACCACGCGCTAACCGACTGCGCCAATGGAGCACGTTTTAGCAATGCAGTGTTCCGAATTCGATTTCTCTCGTATTTCATTTGACAACATCTCGACTCGATTTCAGTAAACACACTGTCATGCGTTGTAGACAGCAAGTATTAAACGCAGCACGGATGGCCGAGTGGTCTAAGGCGCCAGACTCAAGCGATCGCTTCATACGAGCATGTGTGGGCATTCTGGTATCGGAAACGATGCGTGGGTTCGAACCCCACTCTGTGCAAATCTTTTACCAAAATGTTTTGGCAGTACACTGAACAACAAAACTTTTGCTCCATGGGAGGATCGAACTCCCGACCTCGGCATTTCTTACAACATATAAGTACCACGCGCTAACCGACTGCGCCAATGGAGCACGTTTTAGCAATGCAATGTTCCGAATTCGATTTCTCTCGTATTTCATTTGACAACATCTCGACTCGATTTCAGTAAACACACTCTCATGCATTGTAGACTGCAAGTATTAAACGCAGCACGGATGGCCGAGTGGTCTAAGGCGCCAGACTCAAGCGATCGCTTCATACGAGCATGTGTGGGCATTCTGGTATCGGTAACGATGCGTGGGTTCGAACCCCACTCCGTGCAAATCTTTTGCCAAAATGTAGTGGCAGTACACTGAACAACAAAACTTTGGCTCCAAGGGAGGATCGAACTCCCGACCTCGGCATTTCTTACAACATATAAGTACCACGCGCTAACCGACTGCGCCAATGGAACTCGTTTTAGCAATGCAGTGTTCCGAATTCGATTTCTCTCGTATTTCATTTGACAACATCTCGACTCGATTTCAGTAAACACCCTCTCATGCATTGTAGACAGCAAGCAGTAAACGCAGCACGGATGGCCGAGTGGTCTAAGGCGCCAGACTCAAGCGATCGCTTCATACGAGCATGTGTGGGCATTCTGGTATCGGAAACGATGCGTGGGTTCGAACCCCACTCCGTGCAAATTTTTTGCCAAAATGTATTGGCAGTACTCTGAACAACAAAACTTTTGCTCCATGGGAGGATCGAACTCCCGACCTCGGCATTTCTTACAACATATAAGTACCACGCGCTAACCGACTGCGCCAATGGAGCACGTTTTAGCAATGCAGTGTTCCGAATTCGATTTCTCTCGTATTTCATTTGACAACATCTCGACTCGATTTCAGTGAACACACTCTCATGCATTGAAGACAGCAAATAGTAAACGCAGCACGGATGGCCGAGGGGTCTAAGGCGCCAGACTCAAGCGATCGCTTCATACGAGCATGTGTGGGCATTCTGATATCGGAAACGTTGCGTGGGTTCGAACCTCACTCCGTGCAAATCTTTTACCAAAATGTTTTGGCAGTACACTGAACAACAAAACTTTTGCTCCATGGGAGGATCGAACTCCCGACCTCGGCATTTCTTACAACATATAAGTACCACGCGCTAACCGACTGCGCCAATGGAGCACGTTTTAGCAATGCAGTGTTCCGAATTCGATTTCTCTCGTATTTCATTTGACAACATCTCGACTCGATTTCAGTAAACACACTCTCATGCATTGTAGACAGCAAGCAGTAAACGCAGCACGGATGGCCGAGTGGTCTAAGGCGCCAGACTCAAGCGATCGCTTCATACGAGCATGTGTGGGCATTCTGGTATCGGAAACGATGCGTGGGTTCGAACCCCACTCCGTGCAAACCTTTTGCCAAAATGTATTGGCAGTACTCTGAACAACAAAACTTTTGCTCTATGGGAGGATCGAACTCCCGACCTCGGCATTTCTTACAACATATAAGTACCACGCGCTAACCGACTGCGCCAACGGAGCACGTTTTAGCAATGCAGTGTTCCGAATTCGATTTCTCTCGTATTTCATTTGACAACATCTCGACTCGATTTCAGTAAACACACTCTCATGCATTGTAGACAGCAAGCAGTAAACGCAGCACGGATGGCCGAGTGGTCTAAGGCGCCAGACTCAAGCGATCGCTTCATACGAGCATGTGTGGGGATTCTGGTATCGGAAACGATGCGTGGGTTCGAACCCCACTCCGTGCAAATATTTTACCAAAATGTTTTGGCAGTACACTGAACAACAAAACTTTTGCTCCATGGGAGGATCGAACTCCCGACCTCGCCATTTCTTACAACATATAAGTACCACGCGCTAACCGACTGCGCCAATGGAGCACTTTTTAGCAATGCAGTGTTCCGAATTCGATTTCTCTCGTATTTCATTTGACAACAACTCGACTCGATTTCAGTAAACACACTCTCATGCATTGTAGACAGCAAGTAGTAAACGCAGCACGGATGGCCGAGTGGTCTAAGGCGCCAGACTCAAGCAATCGCTTCATACGAGCATGTGTGGTCATTCTGGTATCGGAAACGATGCGTGGGTTCGAACCCCACTCCGTGCAAATCTTTTGCCAAAATGTATTGGCAGTACTCTGAACAACAAAACTTTTGCTCCATGGGAGGATCGAACTCCCGACCTCGGCATTTCTTACAACATATAAGTACCACGCGCTAACCGACTGCGCCAATGGAGCACGTTTTAGCAATGCAGTGTTCCGAATTCGATTTCTCTCGTATTTCATTTGACAACATCTCGACTCGATTTCAGTAAACACACTCTCATGCATTGTAGACAGCAAGTAGTAAACGCAGCACGGATGGCCGAGTGGTCTAAGGCGCCAGACTAAAGCGATCGCTTCATACGAGCATGTGTGGGCATTCTGGTATCGGAAACGATGCGTGGGTTCGAACCCCACTCCGTGCAAATCTTTTGCCAAAATGTATTGGCAGTACTCTGAACAACAAAACTTCTGCTCCATGGGAGGATCGAACTCCCGACCTCGGCATTTCTTACAACATATAAGTACATACCACGCGCTAACCGACTGCGCCAATGGAGCACGTTTTAGCAATGCAGTGTTCCGAATTCGATTTCTCTCGTATTTCATTTGACAACATCTCGACTCGATTTCAGTGAACACACTCTCATGCATTGAAGACAGCAAATAGTAAACGCAGCACGGATGGCCGAGTGGTCTAAGGCGCCAGACTCAAGCGATCGCTTCATACAAGCATGTGTGGGCATTCTGGTATCGGAAACGATGCGTGGGTTCGAACCCCACTCCGTGCAAATCTTTTACCAAAATGTTTTGGCAGTACACTGAACAACAAAACTTTTGCTCCATGGGAGGATCGAACTCCCGACCTCGGCATTTCTTAACAACATATAAGTACCACGCGCTAACCGACTGCGCCAATGGAGCACGTTTTAGCAATGCAGTGTTCCGAATTCGATTTCTCTCGTATTTCATTTGACAACATCTCGACTCGATTTCAGTGAACACACTCTCATGCATTGAAGACAGCAAATAGTAAACGCAGCACGGATGGCCGAGTGGTCTAAGGCGCCAGACTCAAGCGATCGCTTCATACAAGCATGTGTGGGCATTCTGGTATCGGAAACGATGCGTGGGTTCGAACCCCACTCCGTGCAAATCTTTTACCAAAATGTTTTGGCAGTACACTGAACAACAAAACTTTTGCTCCATGGGAGGATCGAACTCCCGACCTCGGCATTTCTTACAACATATAAGTACCACGCGCTAACCGACTGCGCCAATGGAGCACGTTTTAGCAATGCAGTGTTCCGAATTCGATTTTTCTCGTATTTCATTTGACAACATCTCGACTCGATTTCAGTAAACACACTCTCATGCATTGTAGACAGCAAGCAGTAAACGCAGCACGGATGGCCGAGTGGTCTAAGGCGCCAGACTCAAGCGATCGCTTCATACGAGCATGTGTGGGCATTCTGGTATCGGAAACGATGCGTGGGTTCGAACCCCACTCCGTGCAAATCTTTTGCCAAAATGTATTGGCAATACTCTGAACAACAAAACTTTTGCTCCATGGGAGGATCGAACTCCCGACCTCGGCATTTCTTACAACATATAAGTACCACGCGCTAACCGACTGCGCCAATGGAGCACGTTTTAGCAATGCAGTGTTCCGAATTCGATTTCTCTCGTATTTCATTTGACAACATCTCGACTCGATTTCAGTAAACACACTCTCATGCATTGAAGACAGCAAATAGTAAACGCAGCACGGATGGCCGAGTGGTCTAAGGCGCCAGACTCAAGCGATCGCTTCATACGAGCATGTGTGGGCATTCTGATATCGGAAACGTTGCGTGGGTTCGAACCTCACTCCGTGCAAATCTTTTACCAAAATGTTTTGGCAGTACACTGAACAACAAAACTTTTGCTCCATGGGAGGATCGACTCCCGACCTCGGCATTTCTTACAACATATAAGTACCACGCGCTAACCGACTGCGCCAATGGAGCACGTTTTAGCAATGCAGTGTTCCGAATTCGATTTTTCTCGTTATTCATTTGACAACATCTCGACTTGATTTCAGTAAACACACTCTCATGCATTGTAGACAGCAAGTAGTAAACGCAGCACAGATGGCCGAGTGGTCTAAGGCGCCAGACTCAAGCGATCGCTTCATACAAGCATGTGTGGGCATTCTGGTATCGGAAACGATGCTTGGGTTCGAACCCCACTCCGTGCAAATCTTTTGCCAAATGTATTGGCAGTACTCTGAACAACAAAACTTTTGCTCCATGGGAGGATCGAACTCCCGACCTCGGCATTTCTTACAACATATAAGTACCACGCGCTAACGGACTGCGCCAATGGAGCACGTTTTAGCAATGCAAAGTTCCGAATTCGATTTCTCTCGTATTTCATTTGACAACTTCTCGACTCGATTTCAGTAAACACACTCTCATGCATTGTAGACAGCAAGTAGTAAACGCAGCACGGATGGCCGAGTGGTCTAAGGCGCCAGACTCAAGCGATCGCTTCATACGAGCATGTGTGGGCATTCTGGTATCGGAAACGATGCGTGGGTTCGAACCCCACTCCGTGCAAATCTTTTGCCAAAAAGTATTGGCAGTACTCTGAACAACAAAACTTTTGCTCCATGGGAGGATCGAACTCCCGACCTCGGCATTTCTTACAACATATAAGTACCACGCGCTAACCGACTGCGCCAATGGAGCACGTTTTAGCAATGCAGTGTTCCGAATTCGATTTCTCTCGTATTTCATTTGACAAAATCTCGACTCGATTTCAGTAAACACACTCTCATGCATTGTAGACAGCAAGCAGTAAACGCAGCACGGATGGCCGAGTGGTCTAAGGCGCCAGACTCAAGCGATCGCTTCATACGAGCATGTGTGGGCATTATGGTATCGGAAACGATGCGTGGGTTCGAACCCCACTCCGTGCAAATCTTTTGCCAAAATGTATTGGCAATACTCTGAACAACAAAACTTTTGCTCCATGGGAGGATCGAACTCCCGACCTCGGCATTTCTTACAACATATAAGTACCACGCGCTAACCGACTGCGCCAATGGAGCACGTTTTAGCAATGCAGTGTTCCGAATTCGATTTCTCTCGTATTTCATTTGACAACATCTCGACTCGATTTCAGTAAACACACTCTCATGCATTGTAGACAGCAAGTAGTAAACGCAGCACGGATGGCCGAGTGGTCTAAGGCGCCAGACTCAAGCGATCGCTTCATACGAGCATGTGTGGGCATTCTGGTATCGGAAACGATGCGTGGGTTCGAACCCCACTCCGTGCAAATCTTTTGCCAAAATGTATTGGCAGTACTCTGAACAACAAAACTTTTGCTCCATGGGAGGATCGAACTCCCGACCTCGGCATTTCTTACAACATATAAGTACCACGCGCTAACCGACTGCGCCAATGGAGCACGTTTTAGCAATGCAGTGTTCGTATTTCGATTTCTCTCGTATTTCATTTGACAACATCTCGACTCGATTTCAGTAAACACACTCTCATGCATTGGAGACAGCAAGTAGTAAACGCAGCACGGATGGCCGAGTGGTCTAAGGCGCCAGACTCAAGCGATCGCTTCATACGAGCATGTGTGGGCATTCTGGTATCGGAAACGATGCGTGGGTTCGAACCCCACTCCGTGCAAATCTTTTGCCAAAATGTATTGGCAATACTCTGAACAACAAAACTTTTGCTCCATGGGAGGATCGAACTCCCGACCTCGGCATTTCTTACAACATATAAGTACCACGCGCTAACCGACTGCGCCAATGGAGCACGTTTTAGCAATGCAGTGTTCCGAATTCGATTTCTCTCGTATTTCATTTGACAACATCTCGACTCGATTTCAGTAAACACACTCTCATGCATTGTAGACAGCAAGTAGTAAACGCAGCACGGATGGCCGAGTGGTCTAAGGCGCCAGACTCAAGCGATCGCTTCATACGAGCATGTGTGGGCATTCTGGTATCGGAAACGATGCGTGGGTTCGAACCCCACTCCGTGCAAATCTTTTGCCTAAATGTATTGGCAGTACTCTGAACAACAAAACTTTTGCTCCATGGGAGGATCGAACTCCCGACCTCGGCATTTCTTACAACATATAAGTACCACGCGCTAACCGACTGCGCCAATGGAGCACGTTTTAGCAATGCAGTGTTCGAATTCGATTTCTCTCGTATTTCATTTGACAACATCTCGACTCGATTTCAGTAAACACACTCTCATGCATTGTAGACAGCAAGTAGTAAACGCAGCACGGATGGCCGAGTGGTCTAAGGCGCCAGACTCAAGCGATCGCTTCATACGAGCTCGTGTGGGCATTCTGGTATCGGAAACGATGCGTTGGTTCGCACAACCACTCCGTGCAAATCTTTTGCCAAAATGTATTGGCAGTACTCTGTACAACAAAACTTTTGCTCCATGGGAGGATCGAACTCCCGACCTCGGCATTTCTTACAACATATAAGTACCACGCGCTAACCGACTGCGCCAATGGAGCACGTTTTAGCAATGCAGTGTTCCGAATTCGATTTCTCTCGTATTTCATTTGACAACATCTCGACTCGATTTCAGTAAACACACTCTCATGCATTGTAGACAGCAAGCAGTAAACGCAGCACGGATGGCCGAGTGGTCTAAGGCGCCAGACTCAAGCGATCGCTTCATACGAGCATGTGTGGGCATTCTGGTATCGGAAACGATGCGTGGGTTCGAACCCCACTCCGTGCAAATCTTTTGCCAAAATGTATTGGCAGTACTCTGAACAACAAAACTTTTGCTCCATGGGAGGATCGAACTCCCGACCTCGGCATTTCTTACAACATATAAGTACCACGCGCTAACCGACTGCGCCAATGGAGCACGTTTTAGCAATGCAGTGTTCCGAATTCGATTTCTCTCGTATTTCATTTGACAACATCTCGACTCGATTTCAGTAAACACACTCTCATGCATTGTAGACAGCAAGTAGTAAACGCAGCACGGATGGCCGAGTGGTCTAAGGCGCCAGACTCAAGCGATCGCTTCATACGAGCATGTGTGGGCATTCTGGTATCGGAAACGATGCGTTGGTTCGCACAACCACTCCGTGCAAATCTTTTGCCAAAATGTATTGGCAGTACTCTGTACAACAAAACTTTTGCTCCATGGGAGGATCGAACTCCCGACCTCGGCATTTCTTACAACATATAAGTACCACGCGCTAACCGACTGCGCCAATGGAGCACGTTTTAGCAATGCAGTGTTCCGAATTCGATTTCTCTCGTATTTCATTTGACAACATCTCGACTCGATTTCAGTAAACACACTCTCATGCATTGTAGACAGCAAGTAGTAAACGCAGCACGGATGGCCGAGTGGTCTAAGGCGCCAGACTCAAGCGATCGCTTCATACGAGCATGTGTGGGCATTCTGGTATCGGAAACGTTGCGTTGGTTCGCACAACCACTCCGTGCAAATCTTTTGCCAAAATGTATTGGCAGTACTCTGTACAACAAAACTTTTGCTCCATGGGAGGATCGAACTCCCGACCTCGGCATTTCTTACAACATATAAGTACCACGCGCTAACCGACTGCGCCAATGGAGCACGTTTTAGCAATGCAGTGTTCCGAATTCGATTTCTCTCGTATTTCATTTGACAACATCTCGACTCGATTTCAGTAAACACACTCTCATGCATTGTAGACAGCAAGCAGTAAACGCAGCACGGATGGCCGAGTGGTCTAAGGCGCCAGACTCAAGCGATCGCTTCATACGAGCATGTGTGGGCATTCTGGTATCGGAAACGATGCGTGGGTTCGAACCCCACTCCGTGCAAATCTTTTGCCAAAATGTATTGGCAGTACTCTGAACAACAAAACTTTTGCTCCATGGGAGGATCGAACTCCCGACCTCGGCATTTCTTACAACATATAAGTACCACGCGCTAACCGACTGCGCCAATGGAGCACGTTTTAGCAATGCAGTGTTCCGAATTCGATTTCTCTCGTATTTCATTTGACAAAATCTCGACTCGATTTCAGTAAACACACTCTCATGCATTGTAGACAGCAAGCAGTAAACGCAGCACGGATGGCCGAGTGGTCTAAGGCGCCAGACTCAAGCGATCGCTTCATACGAGCATGTGTGGGCATTCTGGTATCGGAAACGATGCGTGGGTTCGAACCCCACTCCGTGCAAATCTTTTGCCAAAATGTATTGGCAGTACTCTGAACAACAAAACTTTTGCTCCATGGGAGGATCGAACTCCCGACCTCGGCATTTCTTACAACATATAAGTACCACGCGCTAACCGACTGCGCCAATGGAGCACGTTTTAGCAATGCAGTGTTCCGAATTCGATTTCTCTCGTATTTCATTTGACAACATCTCGACTCGATTTCAGTAAACACACTCTCATGCATTGTAGACAGCAAGTAGTAAACGCAGCACGGATGGCCGAGTGGTCTAAGGCGCCAGACTCAAGCGATCGCTTCATACGAGCATGTGTGGGCATTCTGGTATCGGAAACGATGCGTTGGTTCGCACAACCACTCCGTGCAAATCTTTTGCCAAAATGTATTGGCAGTACTCTGTACAACAAAACTTTTGCTCCATGGGAGGATCGAACTCCCGACCTCGGCATTTCTTACAACATATAAGTACCACGCGCTAACCGACTGCGCCAATGGAGCACGTTTTAGCAATGCAGTGTTCCGAATTCGATTTCTCTCGTATTTCATTTGACAACATCTCGACTCGATTTCAGTAAACACACTCTCATGCATTGTAGACAGCAAGTAGTAAACGCAGCACGGATGGCCGAGTGGTCTAAGGCGCCAGACTCAAGCGATCGCTTCATACGAGCATGTGTGGGCATTCTGGTATCGGAAACGTTGCGTTGGTTCGCACAACCACTCCGTGCAAATCTTTTGCCAAAATGTATTGGCAGTACTCTGTACAACAAAACTTTTGCTCCATGGGAGGATCGAACTCCCGACCTCGGCATTTCTTACAACATATAAGTACCACGCGCTAACCGACTGCGCCAATGGAGCACGTTTTAGCAATGCAGTGTTCCGAATTCGATTTCTCTCGTATTTCATTTGACAACATCTCGACTCGATTTCAGTAAACACACTCTCATGCATTGTAGACAGCAAGCAGTAAACGCAGCACGGATGGCCGAGTGGTCTAAGGCGCCAGACTCAAGCGATCGCTTCATACGAGCATGTGTGGGCATTCTGGTATCGGAAACGATGCGTGGGTTCGAACCCCACTCCGTGCAAATCTTTTGCCAAAATGTATTGGCAGTACTCTGAACAACAAAACTTTTGCTCCATGGGAGGATCGAACTCCCGACCTCGGCATTTCTTACAACATATAAGTACCACGCGCTAACCGACTGCGCCAATGGAGCACGTTTTAGCAATGCAGTGTTCCGAATTCGATTTCTCTCGTATTTCATTTGACAACATCTCGACTCGATTTCAGTAAACACACTCTCATGCATTGTAGACAGCAAGCAGTAAACGCAGCACGGATGGCCGAGTGGTCTAAGGCGCCAGACTCAAGCGATCGCTTCATACGAGCATGTGTGGGCATTCTGGTATCGGAAACGATGCGTGGGTTCGAACCCCACTCCGTGCAAATCTTTTGCCAAAATGTATTGGCAGTACTCTGAACAACAAAACTTTTGCTCCATGGGAGGATCGAACTCCCGACCTCGGCATTTCTTACAACATATAAGTACCACGCGCTAACCGACTGCGCCAATGGAGCACGTTTTAGCAATGCAGTGTTCCGAATTCGATTTCTCTCGTATTTCATTTGACAACATCTCGACTCGATTTCAGTAAACACACTCTCATGCATTGTAGACAGCAAGTAGTAAACGCAGCACGGATGGCCGAGTGGTCTAATGCGCCAGACTCAAGCGATCGCTTCATACGAGCATGTGTGGGCATTCTGGTATCGGAAACGATGGGTGGGTTCGAACCCCACTCCGTGCAAAAATTTTGCCAAAATGTATTGGCAGTACTCTGAACAACAAAACTTTTGCTCCATGGGAGGATCGAACTCCCGACCTCGGCATTTCTTACAACATATAAGTACCACGCGCTAACCGACTGCGCCAATGGAGCACGTTTTAGCAATGCAGTGTTCGAATTCGATTTCTCTCGTATTTCATTTGACAACATCTCGACTCGATTTCAGTAAACACACTCTCATGCATTGTAGACAGCAAGTAGTAAACGCAGCACGGATGGCCGAGTGGTCTAAGGCGCCAGACTCAAGCGATCGCTTCATACGAGCATGTGTGGGCATTCTGGTATCGGAAACGATGCGTTGGTTCGCACAACCACTCCGTGCAAATCTTTTGCCAAAATGTATTGGCAGTACTCTGTACAACAAAACTTTTGCTCCATGGAAGGATCGAACTCCCGACCTCGGCATTTCTTACAACATATAAGTACCACGCGCTAACCGACTGCGCCAATGGAGCACGTTTTAGCAATGCAGTGTTCCGAATTCGATTTCTCTCGTATTTCATTTGACAACATCTCGACTCGATTTCAGTAAACACACTCTCATGCATTGTAGACAGCAAGTAGTAAACGCAGCACGGATGGCCGAGTGGTCTAAGGCGCCAGACTCAAGCGATCGCTTCATACGAGCATGTGTGGGCATTCTGGTATCGGAAACGATGGGTGGGTTCGAACCCCACTCCGTGCAAAAATTTTGCCAAAATGTATTGGCAGTACTCTGAACAACAAAACTTTTGCTCCATGGGAGGATCGAACTCCCGACCTCGGCATTTCTTACAACATATAAGTACCACGCGCTAACCGACTGCGCCAATGGAGCACGTTTTAGCAATGCAGTGTTCCGAATTCGATTTCTCTCGTATTTCATTTGACAACATCTCGACTCGATTGAGCATGTGTGGGCATTCTGGTATCGGAAACGATGCGTGGGTTCGAACCCCACCTCCGTGCAAATCTTTTGCCAAAATGTATTGGCAGTACTCTGAACAACAAAACTTTTGCTCCATGGGAGGATCGAACTCCCGACCTCGGCATTTCTTACAACATATAAGTACCACGCGCTAACCGACTGCGCCAATGGAGCACGTTTTAGCAATGCAGTGTTCCGAATTCGATTTCTCTCGTATTTCATTTGACAACATCTCGACTCGATTTCAGTAAACACACTCTCATGCATTGTAGACAGCAAGTAGTAAACGCAGCACGGATGGCCGAGTGGTCTAAGGCGCCAGACTCAAGCGATCGCTTCATACGAGCATGTGTGGGCATTCTGGTATCGGAAACGATGGGTGGGTTCGAACCCCACTCCGTGCAAATCTTTTGCCAAAATGTATTGGCAGTACTCTGAACAACAAAACTTTTGCTCCATGGGAGGATCGAACTCCCGACCTCGGCATTTCTTACAACATATAAGTACCACGCGCTAACCGACTGCGCCAATGGAGCACGTTTTAGCAATGCAGTGTTCCGAATTCGATTTCTCTCGTATTTCATTTGACAACATCTCGACTCGATTTCAGTAAACACACTCTCATGCATTGTAGACAGCAAGTAGTAAACGCAGCACGGATGGCCGAGTGGTCTAAGGCGCCAGACTCAAGCGATCGCTTCATACGAGCATGTGTGGGCATTCTGGTATCGGAAACGATGGGTGGGTTCGAACCCCACTCCGTGCAAAAATTTTGCCAAAATGTATTGGCAGTACTCTGAACAACAAAACTTTTGCTCCATGGGAGGATCGAACTCCCGACCTCGGCATTTCTTACAACATATAAGTACCACGCGCTAACCGACTGCGCCAATGGAGCACGTTTTAGCAATGCAGTGTTCCGAATTCGATTTCTCTCGTATTTCATTTGACAACATCTCGACTCGATTGAGCATGTGTGGGCATTCTGGTATCGGAAACGATGCGTGGGTTCGAACCCCACCTCCGTGCAAATCTTTTGCCAAAATGTATTGGCAGTACTCTGAACAACAAAACTTTTGCTCCATGGGAGGATCGAACTCCCGACCTCGGCATTTCTTACAACATATAAGTACCACGCGCTAACCGACTGCGCCAATGGAGCACGTTTTAGCAATGCAGTGTTCCGAATTCGATTTCTCTCGTATTTCATTTGACAACATCTCGACTCGATTTCAGTAAACACACTCTCATGCATTGTAGACAGCAAGTAGTAAACGCAGCACGGATGGCCGAGTGGTCTAAGGCGCCAGACTCAAGCGATCGCTTCATACGAGCATGTGTGGGCATTCTGGTATCGGAAACGATGGGTGGGTTCGAACCCCACTCCGTGCAAAAATTTTGCCAAAATGTATTGGCAGTACTCTGAACAACAAAACTTTTGCTCCATGGGAGGATCGAACTCCCGACCTCGGCATTTCTTACAACATATAAGTACCACGCGCTAACCGACTGCGCCAATGGAGCACGTTTTAGCAATGCAGTGTTCCGAATTCGATTTCTCTCGTATTTCATTTGACAACATCTCGACTCGATTGAGCATGTGTGGGCATTCTGGTATCGGAAACGATGCGTGGGTTCGAACCCCACCTCCGTGCAAATCTTTTGCCAAAATGTATTGGCAGTACTCTGAACAACAAAACTTTTGCTCCATGGGAGGATCGAACTCCCGACCTCGGCATTTCTTACAACATATAAGTACCACGCGCTAACCGACTGCGCCAATGGAGCACGTTTTAGCAATGCAGTGTTCCGAATTCGATTTCTCTCGTATTTCATTTGACAACATCTCGACTCGATTTCAGTAAACACACTCTCATGCATTGTAGACAGCAAGTAGTAAACGCAGCACGGATGGCCGAGTGGTCTAAGGCGCCAGACTCAAGCGATCGCTTCATACGAGCATGTGTGGGCATTCTGGTATCGGAAACGATGGGTGGGTTCGAACCCCACTCCGTGCAAATCTTTTGCCAAAATGTATTGGCAGTACTCTGAACAACAAAACTTTTGCTCCATGGGAGGATCGAACTCCCGACCTCGGCATTTCTTACAACATATAAGTACCACGCGCTAACCGACTGCGCCAATGGAGCACGTTTTAGCAATGCAGTGTTCCGAATTCGATTTCTCTCGTATTTCATTTGACAACATCTCGACTCGATTTCAGTAAACACACTCTCATGCATTGTAGACAGCAAGTAGTAAACGCAGCACGGATGGCCGAGTGGTCTAAGGCGCCAGACTCAAGCGATCGCTTCATACGAGCATGTGTGGGCATTCTGGTATCGGAAACGATGGGTGGGTTCGAACCCCACTCCGTGCAAAAATTTTGCCAAAATGTATTGGCAGTACTCTGAACAACAAAACTTTTGCTCCATGGGAGGATCGAACTCCCGACCTCGGCATTTCTTACAACATATAAGTACCACGCGCTAACCGACTGCGCCAATGGAGCACGTTTTAGCAATGCAGTGTTCCGAATTCGATTTCTCTCGTATTTCATTTGACAACATCTCGACTCGATTGAGCATGTGTGGGCATTCTGGTATCGGAAACGATGCGTGGGTTCGAACCCCACCTCCGTGCAAATCTTTTGCCAAAATGTATTGGCAGTACTCTGAACAACAAAACTTTTGCTCCATGGGAGGATCGAACTCCCGACCTCGGCATTTCTTACAACATATAAGTACCACGCGCTAACCGACTGCGCCAATGGAGCACGTTTTAGCAATGCAGTGTTCCGAATTCGATTTCTCTCGTATTTCATTTGACAACATCTCGACTCGATTTCAGTAAACACACTCTCATGCATTGTAGACAGCAAGTAGTAAACGCAGCACGGATGGCCGAGTGGTCTAAGGCGCCAGACTCAAGCGATCGCTTCATACGAGCATGTGTGGGCATTCTGGTATCGGAAACGATGGGTGGGTTCGAACCCCACTCCGTGCAAAAATTTTGCCAAAATGTATTGGCAGTACTCTGAACAACAAAACTTTTGCTCCATGGGAGGATCGAACTCCCGACCTCGGCATTTCTTACAACATATAAGTACCACGCGCTAACCGACTGCGCCAATGGAGCACGTTTTAGCAATGCAGTGTTCCGAATTCGATTTCTCTCGTATTTCATTTGACAACATCTCGACTCGATTGAGCATGTGTGGGCATTCTGGTATCGGAAACGATGCGTGGGTTCGAACCCCACCTCCGTGCAAATCTTTTGCCAAAATGTATTGGCAGTACTCTGAACAACAAAACTTTTGCTCCATGGGAGGATCGAACTCCCGACCTCGGCATTTCTTACAACATATAAGTACCACGCGCTAACCGACTGCGCCAATGGAGCACGTTTTAGCAATGCAGTGTTCCGAATTCGATTTCTCTCGTATTTCATTTGACAACATCTCGACTCGATTTCAGTAAACACACTCTCATGCATTGTAGACAGCAAGTAGTAAACGCAGCACGGATGGCCGAGTGGTCTAAGGCGCCAGACTCAAGCGATCGCTTCATACGAGCATGTGTGGGCATTCTGGTATCGGAAACGATGGGTGGGTTCGAACCCCACTCCGTGCAAAAATTTTGCCAAAATGTATTGGCAGTACTCTGAACAACAAAACTTTTGCTCCATGGGAGGATCGAACTCCCGACCTCGGCATTTCTTACAACATATAAGTACCACGCGCTAACCGACTGCGCCAATGGAGCACGTTTTAGCAATGCAGTGTTCCGAATTCGATTTCTCTCGTATTTCATTTGACAACATCTCGACTCGATTGAGCATGTGTGGGCATTCTGGTATCGGAAACGATGCGTGGGTTCGAACCCCACTCCGTGCAAAACTTTTGCCAACATGTAGTGGCAGTACACTGAAAAACAAAACCCGGCATTTCTTACAGCATTTCTCATGAAATGAATAAGTATTGCACAAAGAGGTGATGTGGTGTGTTGACAGTAGGAAGGACGTGGATGAAGAGTGAAGTGGCTACTTTCCGAATATGTCCTTGAGCACGTTCCGGATGTAGCTGATAGGGGTGGCGGGCCGGCACTGCGACCAGTCCGTGTAGTGCAGCTGGCCCGCGCTCAACATTAGTTGTGTCTCGCGTTTCTGTTTTTTATGAACTCACTCCGTGGACGGGTTGAGAAATCCCTCCTTCTCGAGATCCGCCTCCATTCGGTCCTGCAATAGTCGCGTATGAGTCACTGTAGTTATACATTTCTTCTTTCATGCATTGTAGACATTACATTCATTTCAACCCCATCCATATCTGCCGTTTTCCATGTTTGCCTGTTTGCTTACTTTGTCGATAATAAATGTTATCGGTGATCAATCTATCTATCTCAACGTTATTACGATAACCAGATGGACCTTGTGGGTTTTGTAGAATGATCGGATGTCGCGGACCAGTCCGATGATAGGGAAGCGGGCCCAGTTGGAGAGGATGAGGTACTCATACTGTCCCGTCTCCGTGTTCTTCGGACCAGCGAGCACGATCTGGTCTGAAACAATGCTCTTGCAGTTCCCACTATCAAATAATGCGATCTATTTTATTTTTTATAATCAGAATCTTATCACACTGTGTGCATGTATGTATATTTGACTGATTCACTGTGGATTGAACAGTTGTGATAATCAACGTACAGGGACAGGGATCGTCTTGGAAGTAGACGAACACCTGCTTGCGGTGGATGAGACCGTAGCCGAACGAGTGCTTCTCGCCGCCCTACAATACCTCTCTCTCTCCCTCCCTCCCTTCATCTCTTTCTCTCTCCCCCTCTCTCTCCCCTCTCCCTCCCTCCTCCCCCCTCTCTCTCTCTCCCTCTCTCTCCCACCTCCTCGCTCTCTGTCCGGAACGCCTCGGCCACCGAAAACGACGACGTGTTGCCGGCCTGCGCCACTTGCGTGACTTAAACGGAAACATCTTGTTTCGCCTTTCTTTTTCCTCTTGTCCTCTGCCTTTCTCGTAGAGAACATGTCGCTTTAATGTATCACTCGCAAATAGAAATCATGCACAACGCACATTCGGTGGTGGGACAGAAACGCTGGTGGACAGCCGGAGTGTCGATCGCCTGAAACGCGAAGCAAATGTTGAAAGAATGGAGGCGCAACGATCTCCATTCTACATCTAGCTTATAGCAGCCAACCATTCACATTTGTTTTTTTCAGTTCGGGTTGGGTCGTGTTTGCATGTTCTTTTTTCTTCCTTCACTCACCCACATATACTTGCCCAGCAAGTTTGCGTGCTGAATGTCCGGCGTGGGCAGGAGAGATGAGAGATAGTCCTGTCGTGTTTGCCTGTTGAATGACTTACCTGAATAGAGCCACATACCTGTACTCCCGGAATGTTCCTGACAAAGTTCTGGAAGAACGACGGCGATCTGAAGTGTTGTGTTCGAAAAGATCTCTCTCTCTCTCTCTCTCTCTTTCTCTCTCTCTTTCAAACGGAAAAAAAAGTTTTAGTTTTACACGATTCGAATTTAAAAAAAGTTCACATTTCTGCGTCATAAGCAAAAAACACACACACACACATATTGCTTTCACGTCTGCTTTACAAGCTTTGAAATGGAAAAAAATTTACTCATAGGATATCATAGCTGTTTGACAATCTTCAAAGTAAACGAGAAGAAGATCACCCTCACTTCTGCTTGACAAGCTTCAACTTCAAACTTCAGAAGATAAGAAGATCGCACTCACTTCTGCTTGACGAGCATCGATCCCTTGGGTAGACAGGCGCCGGCGCCCGGCAGACTGCCCACCACTCCCGGAATCACTGGAAGACCATCGATGAACTGCACCTGTGGTAGCGGCTCCTTCAACCTGAATGGGGGTAATTTGCATAGCTTTACTCTTCGCGTCCGCATGTGGAAGATTGACTAAACAAATTCACAAAAAAACGTGTATGGTACTGGCACAAACTACATATAGCTTATAGCAGCCAATCATGCACATTTGTTTCAGTTTGGGTTGGGTCGTGTTTGCATGTGTGTTTTTTTTTGCTTTCTCTTTCGCGATTCAAGTCGGAAATCATAGATTGCTCGCGCGGTCCGCGGATAGGATTGCGGTCAGTGTTGGAAAGCCAGCTTTTTCAGTGATTCGTGGTGAGAAATGGGACAACAACATACACTCACTTCTTGGCGAGCGCGTTGTTGGGGTTCTTCTGGACTGACTGGAGGTAGTTGATGAGGCCCACCGACTGACTGTAACGGACCATTACAGGGCTGGGCAAAGGGACCACTCTACCTGGCGAGATCGTGGAACGGCTCGCGCTCGACGGTGCCAGTGTCGCCGGTTGAGAGACCGAAGATCTCGAGGATCTGCGCCTCGGCGGCCGCGAGTAGAACGACTCCGAGCAGTAGCCGCGTCGCGCCGCACATCTCCCAACTACACCAACCCCTATACGGGATCATCACATCAAAACGACACGCCCGCCCGCCTGCGCTCTCCGAGCCCGTCACGCCTTCTCTCACACACTCTCTGCTGCACCGCTCGCGCAACCCGCCCTTTTTCTCCCCCCCCCCCCCACCCGACTACTGGAATATCACGACACACAGCGGGGCGCGATAGGCGATCCAGCAACAACCAGCTAGCATCATCATAATATCTCTCTTTATGCACACACACACACACATGATGTTTTCTCGATTATTAGAATTCTTATTAGGTCGGCGGCGGTGCGCCGATTGCACTATGACCGGTTGCGGGAGGGGGGTGGACGAATCATCCAAAGAAGGAGAACGAGCCGGACTGCTTGTCGACCTGCTCAAACGGCATGGAAGGACCCTTGCCGCCGCCGAATCCGAGGCCCGATTCGGCTCGCGCCGAAGAGAACGAAGCGGCCGAGGGCGCGGGAGGCGCGGGCGGAGCGCTGAAATGAAATCTTAGATCAATCTTTTTGAACCAAGCTGTACCTCTCCGTCTTGGCATTGGGTAGTTCTTGGAAGAGTCCGACCTGCGGGTGGCTGAACTCGGATGGTGCAGCAGGCACCGGTGCTCCATTGAACATCAGAGCTGAAATCGAATGGTACACGAATGTTGCCATTCCGTATACTCACCGGAATCTCCGGCGAAAGTGTTCTGCACGCCGCTACGACCGCGCTGGAATCCCGTGTCCTTGGCTAAACACATAAATGTAATCGAATCGCTCGGCGAAGAATACTCACTCTGCACCGGCGCCTCGACGTTGAACGCTTGCTGGCTGGCAGCCGGCTGAAAATGGAATTTAGCAAAACAAAACTTGACTCATGTTGTAAGAGCTTTGGTTATCAATCATGGCATTCTGAGACTCTAGATTTTCATCACAGTCCACTGGGCTGCAGCGGGACTGAACCAGCGAGAGTCGCTTACTAGACGCGCTCGCTATCCACTACACCACCGCGCAGTTGACCTACCTGGTATCGCTCGGCTCTAGACTGAGGCGCGGCCGCCGGCTCGTTGATGTAGCCGGGAGGGGGAGGAGGCGGCGGCGGGACGGGAGGCTGCAACAACAACACTACAACACCACACGTTTCACACATGAATCCTATCAGGCACCGGCGTCCTCCGCTACTCTTATTAGTAGACAGCAGCGCAGCTCTTCTTTTGAGATTCGCTGACTCTTGTTATCATCTCTTTTTTACATTATTTTACGTGTTCTTTAAAAAGGAAAATATTATTCACACGCGCTAACCTCCGCAAACTTGAACGCTTTTCCAGCGGCGACAGTGGGTGCGGCGGCGGCGGCAGCGAAGAGCGGCGGGGGCGGCGGGGGAGTGGGAGGCGTGGGAAACTGGAAAGGACCCGACCGAGCCGCAGCCGGAGCCTGCACAGCCTGTTGTTGCTGCTGAATTGCGTTTGAACTTGTTGTTGACAGATTTGCAGCGTACCTCGTGCACCTCAGCCATCGCCTTTGCGTACTCAATCTGCCTCATCAGATCCATGCTGCGCTCCTCCTGACAGAAGTATTGATTTCAATTCATGTGAATTTATGTATACCTTGCTCTTTCGTGTGCTTCCGGGCAGCAAGATCTCGCGAGCGAGCTGCGTGCCGAAACCCACTGAAACATGTCTCACGTGTTTTCTATTACTGAGTTTTCGACTCACCGAGGTTGTTCTGCTCGTATCCACCATAGCTGCCGTATCCGGCGTTCTTGTCGGCGTCATAGGTTCTCACTCCACGCGCGGCCTAAATGATGCAATGACCACTGCAGAGAAATCACAATGATCAATGACCACAGACCACTGGTGCAGCAGCAGCTGATGCGGCGGCGGCGCGGCTGGCGAGCAGAGGCATGAGAATCGGGCTGATGCCGTCGATGATGCCGGCGATCGGCGGCAGCATCTTGGCCACGCGCTGCGTCGCCTCCGGATTCGCGGCGAGAAGGTTCACCGGAGAACCTAAAGCGCGTTTCAGACTGAACGCAACGCAAATGCGTTGCGGTTGCGTTTTGAAACGCATGTGACAAATCAGCAAAAACTACTTCGCCGCATCGCAAAACGCAACGCAGCATGCGGCAGAATTTGGCTCAAAAACTCCGCCGCACCGCACGTGCGGCAAGGTAATAACGAAAAACGCATGCGTTTTCGATGCGGCAAGTCTGAAAGGTGCAAAACGCAGCCGCAGCCGCACGCACCGTGCGGCGAGACGCATTGCGGCGTGCGGTTGCACTTTGCAATGGGAAACGCATGCCGCACAGTGCGGTGCGGCGAGTATGAAAGGGCCTTAAGACGGACAGGGTTGATTGATGTTAACTATGACTCACCGATCGATGAAATAGTGGGCAGTTCGATGGGCGCGGGAGTGGGTTGGGTGCTTTCAGTGTCGGCCTCGTTCTTAGCCTCGATCATCTCCTGCTTCTCCTCCTCCTCAGGGACGGGTTCCTTGGTGGCGGCTGGTGTCTCCTCGTCCTTCTCCTCCTTCTCCTCCTTCTCCTCTTTCTCCGCGTCCTCGTCAGCCTCGTCGCTGTCCTCCGCGTCTTCGGCAGCCTCCTTCTCGGTCTGCTCCTCAATAGGATCAGCAATTTGACCTGAAATGAAATGATGCTACACAGAACGTAGGCAAAACAATCACTCACCGTCCTCGACCTCTGCCTCGGGAATGTTGAGGTTGACGGGCTTTTCAGTGGTTGTGGTAGTAGTGGCGGCCTTGGTCGACTTGGGTTTGGGCTTCTCAGTGGTGGTTTTCTTCTCAGACTTCTTTGTGGTCTTGACATTCTCGGTGGTAGTTGTCTCCGTCGCCTTTTCAGTGACAGCTTCGGTGACAGCCTCGGTCGTCGCCTCCTCGGTGGTAGTTGTGGTCGTCGCTTCAGTAGTGGTGGTGGTAGAAGTCTTCGGGGTATTCTTCACCGTGGTCTTGGATGTAGTTTTCTTCTCGGTCTTCTTCTCTTCAGTAGTCGCCTCGGTAGCGCTGAACTTCTCCTCGAGCTCCTCGATCTTCTCGTCAATCTTTTTCGTCGCATCCTCCTTCTCATCCTTCTTGTCGTACTTAGCAAACGTTTTCTGCTGCTTCTTCGTTTTCTCATCCTTCTTTTCCACTGTCGTCTCCCCCTTCTCCTCCTTCTTCTTGTCGGTCTTCTCCTGCTTGTCCTCGTACTTGCTGAACTTTTTCGGCTGCTTCTCGATGACCTCCTTCAAGACCTCCTTGATCTCGTTTTCCTTCTCCTTCAGCAGAGCAATGGTGTTGTTCATCTTCTCCTTCTTCTCTTCTGTCGTCACTTCCTCCTTGAGAATCTTCATCACCTCCTTCTCGATCACAGCCGTCTTCCTCTGCTCCTCGTTATCCTTCTGCTCCTTCTCCTTCGCAACCGCGTCGAACTTCTCCTTGGAAGCAGTGTGGAAGGTGACGCTGAGCTTCTTGTCCTTCTTCTCCTCACCATTCTCCTGCTTCTTCTTTTCTTCGATGTTCTTCTTCTCCTCCTTCTCCTTCTCCTCCTTCTCCCCCTCCTTCTTTTTTTCCTTTTCCTTCTTCTCCTTCTCCTCCTCCTTCTTCTTTTTCTTCTCCTCCTTCTGCTCCCTCTCTAGCTGCCTCTTTTTCTCCTCCTCCTCCTTCTCCTCCTCCTTCTTCTTATCATCCTTCTTCTCCTTTTCCAGCTGCTTTTTCTTCTTTTCCTCCTCCTCCTTCTTCTCCTTCTCCTCCTCCTCCTTCTTCTTCTTTTCCTCCTCCACCTTCTTTGTCTCCTCCGTCGCCTTCTCCTCCACTGTCTCCTCCCTGCTCGCTCTCACCTCCACAGACGCATTGTCACTGTCGTAATGGTGACGGCTACGGTGGCGTCTGAACACGACATATGAATTCATCAATACCACACAAAACGATGACAGTACTCACCTCTTCTCCATCCGCTCCTCCGAGTCAGTCTCCTCTTCGCTCTCATAGTACTCGTCCTCATCCTGAACATAGAGATATGTGATATGAACATCGCAAACCAAACTAAACAAACTGTGACAAGAGGAGAGACGCTGATGAGGAAAAAATGCAATAGTCAGCCCAGCAACTAAACTGAAGTAACACATCAACATACTCTGAGGAAGTCGAAATCGTCGGGTCCGAGGTAGACGCTCTTGGAAGGGCCGGTAGTGGTGGTGGTGGAGGCTGTGGTCGACTCTGTCGTAGTCGTGGCCTCAGTGGTCGTGGTCGGTTCAGTGGTCGTAGCTTCCGTCGTTGTCGTGGGCGCTTCCGTCGTGATGGTAGTGGTTGTCGTGGTCTTCTTCGTAGTCGTCGTGGGTGGTGTGAGTCCGGGAGGCGGCGATCCCTTGTACCTACAAGACACACCAATCAATAATAACTATAAGAAACACACCTGGGCAGAATGTAGTTGAGCAGCTTCTCATTGATGATCTCGCCCTTGCCCTAAAGTATTAATTTAATACGAAACATACCCTATGTGACAATACCATTCCACGTCCAGCGGCCATCAGCTCCGCAGGCAAAGTGAAATCGTGCGGCGCCGGTGTGGTGTGATACCTATACAAAAGACATGTTTGAAAACTGTTCAAAACTTACTATGATGATACATTGGTGAAACGAAAGAACTGACAATAACTCACTGGATCTGTCCCTTCTGCGCGACTCGTCGGAGGATGCTGCCCCACGCGCCGATCGCGTCTCTGACTCCGAACTGGTCATTGATGTCCTCGGGCGGGGGTCCGCCAAACAGCTGCGCGCACGCCGGCGCGAGCACAAGCAGCGCCCAACACCGCATCCTCCAACACAACTCGTAAACTCGCATTAATCACATCAACAAGTCGCGTCGGACAGAAAAGAGCGAAAGTCGAGATGGCGCAATGCGATCGGGACTTTCGCTTTCTCGGCGGCGGCGGCGATCGAGAGCGGATTGAATACCGGCGACCGCCCGCGAACGCACCCACACACGGAAATAGGTCGGATGAGAATATCGGCTCTCGCCAGATAAGCGATATCGCGTGGCGTACGTGTGTGAACTGCGCGATGACTGATCCCGAGACTCAGAGAGTAGCCTCCGCAGTGTTTCTTTGCGGGCGCGGCGTCAGCCGCGATGTGGGTCAGAGTAGTGTGCGCGCACGCAATAGATCCACCCTTTTCGGCCCGCTGGAGGAGTGTCTTTGATGTCCTCTCTCGCTGAAACAAGATCTCGATGCGCGCGTTTATGGACAGACACATTCTTGGGTGCTGCGCGACGCGGGCTAATATGCGTGATACTGTTCGAGAGTGGACATTTTGTTAGCGCTGTCTGGAGTGGTATGTGTGGTGTAGAGGGGGCATATCGCTGGCGCGCTATTATAAGAGATTTTGGCGTATGTGTCTCTTCTCTCATCTTCCGTATATGGGGTCAGATCGAAGACGCGACCACCGCCCGCGCACAAAGAGAAGAAATCGCTTGGCGAAAGTGAAAACGAACCCGTTCACCCGGCGCCCCGGCGGCTCACAATTGATCACAGGGACCGACGAAAATAACGGGAAAACCTCGTAATGCTGGGAGCACCCCAGCGCATTCCAACGACAATACGTAAATACTCTTTATTATTATTGAGCACCGCTTGTGACAACGAGAAAGACACAGTCGCATTATTGCAGTGAAATGGGAGGTGAATGGGGGGGAGGGGGCTATACACAAGGAGGAGATACTATGCAACCTCTACTCGAGACCTCGTCGCTGCTACGTTCACTGACACGTGAATAAGGCATATTAGGGGTGGGCAATATTAGTTGATTAGTAGCCGGGCGCTGTTCGCGGCGGCGCGCAGTGAGAGCACGATCCGGGGCCTCCTCGGGTTCCAGCCGGTCCCGGCATGCCTGGCAGGCCCGGTCGTCCCGGCTTACCCGGCATTCCATCGTCTCCGCACTCTCCCGGCGGGCCAGGGTTTCCCGGCGCGCCCGGCGGTCCCTCGACTCCCGCCTTTCCGCGAGGTCCAGGCGGGCCGGGCACTCCCGGCTCTCCGGGCGGTCCGACCTTCTCGACGACGAATCCGTCCGGTCCCTCCTCTCCGCGCTCTCCCGGCTCTCCGGGCGCGCCGGGAGGTCCGACGACTCCCGGCGGTCCCGGCGGTCCGCGCATGCCTCCGTCCGCGTCCAGACCCGGCTGGCCCTGAACACAATCGTAAAGTTTTGACACACACATAAAACAAAATGATTCACGCACGTCGATTCCTCGCTCTCCCTTGTCTCCCTCGGCGCCGGGCGGTCCGGGCGGTCCGACGGGGCAGTCGAAGCAGAAGTCGACGTTGACGGGCGCGTATTCTTCCGCATCGTCACCATCCATTCCATTCATGCCCGGCAGACCGTCCTCCCCGTCCACTCCATCCAGTCCCGCCGGTCCCGGCGATCCAGGCGCGCCGATCGAACAGCCGCAGCCTAAAAACAGTAATTGTAAATCTTTTTAAACCATCTCTGTGAAGAAAGGAGTTCGCAGCGTGAACATGACGTGGCAGACTCACACTCCTCCTTCTCGGGCGGCGGCATCATCGGCTCCTGCACGCGCGTCATGAACTTCTCCTCCTCGCGCGGCTTCTCCATCCGCACCGGCAGCTTGGGCTGCAAAAAAATTGTTATTGTATTTTGTCTTCAGTAGTAGTTGATATCGTTGAATTCTAGAATTGAGTGCTCACCTCCTCAACGAAGCGAGTGGTGGTGGGCGGCGGCACATAGCGAGTTGTAGTCGGCGGGGGCGGCTGCGTCCGGGTAGTGGTCGCCTCAGTCGTTGTGGTGGTGGTGGTCGAGGTCGTCGTCTCCGGCGGCACATACTTGGTAGTTGGCGCGGGCGGCGGCTGGGTCTGGGTGGTTGACGGGGGAACGTACTGCGTCGTGGTAGGCGCAGGCGGCTGAGTCTGCGGCGGCACGTATTCAGTAGTGGTGGTGGTGGGCTGAGTCTGCGTAGTAGAAGGAGGCACGTATTCAGTAGTGGCAGTTGTGGGATGAGTCTGCGTAGTAGAAGGAGGCACGTACTCAGTTGTAGTGGTGGTGGGCTGTGTCTGCGTAGTAGAAGGAGGCACGTAGTCAGTAGTGGCAGTTGTGGGATGAGTCTGCGTAGTAGAAGGAGGCACGTACTCAGTAGTGGTAGTTGTGGGCTGAGTCTGTGTTGTAGACGGAGGCACGTACTCAGTTGTAGTGGTGGTGGGCTGAGTCTGCGTAGTAGAAGGAGGCACGTACTCAGTTGTAGTGGTGGTGGGCTGAGTAGCAGTGGTCGAGGGCGGTACATACTTGGTTGTCGTCGGCGCGGGCGGCTGCGTCTGAGTAGTTGAAGGCGGCACGTACTTCGTGGTAGTGGGAGCGGGCTGTGTCTGTGTCGTCGATGGAGGCACGTACTGCGTCGTGGTGGTGGTCGCCTGGGTAGCGGTTGTCGACGGGGCCACGTACTCCGTAGTAGTGGGCGCGGCGGGCGGCAGAGTCTGCGTGGTGGACGGGGGCACGTAGCGAGTCGTCGGCGGCGGCGCAGGCGGCTGCGTCTGCGGCGGCACGTACTGGGTGGTAGAGGGTGGCGGCGGCGTCTGCGTGGTGGTCTCGGTGGGCGGCGGCACGTAGCGAGTGGTGGCAGGCGGAGCGGGCGGCACATAGCGAGTCGTCGGAGCTTCATATCTCTGCGTGGTCGGCGCCACATAGCGAGTCGTCTGCGGCGGCGGCGTGTCCGGCTCCTCCCAGGTGGGAGGGTTCGGCGGCGCGTACGGGTTCTGCGGCGTCTGCAGGTAGGACGAGGGCGGCGGCTGGCGGGGAGGCGCCACGTGCTTCGGCGGATGGTAGGGCTCCTCAATGTCCGGCTGCGGCTGCGAGTACTTGGGAGGCTGGTAGGGCGGCGGCTGGTGAACAGGAGGGTTTGGCGGGCGGTACTGCTGCGGCGGCGCGTTGTGGTTGTATCCCTGGTTGGCGGTCGGCACGTACTCTCGCAGGTTGGGCGGCACTTGATAGCCTTGCGGCGGGTTCGACGGACGACGGTTCCTGCAAGTTTCGTATAACATCTCAAGTTCTGAATAATACTTACAGGTATGCGTTGCCTCCGTTCTGTCCGAAGCTGGCCCCGTATCCGCCGTATCCGAACTGTCTCTTTTCTCTCTTTCCGTGTTGGCGCTGCGTCTGTACCACCTGCTGCCAGAGTGAGCCGGAACGAGACTGAAAACAATGGATTAGTCATGCAACCATATCCATATGTGTATGTTATATACCAACGTTACTTCGAGATCAGTGATAATTCGATTTTTTGAATCTGTTAACACACTTGCATACTAGTCGTAGTCATGCATCCATATGTTTTCGTAACATTCACGTTACTCGGATACCTAAAAGATTTATATTTCTTGTATCTGATATCAGTGCAAACAAATTCATGAAAAATTACACTTTCATACTAGTCATGTATATAAAATCCAAGTTACTCCTTGAGATTTCGATTCATTGCATTTGCTTGCATCGCATAACAGTATGCTCGCATTCATTATATCTTATTTTTTAACCAGCGATGTTTGTTTTTATGTGCGACGCAGTATTTCAGCAATAAATTATTATTATCCATAACGACCCGGCGAGCAAAAGTGTTCATCATTATTCCCGTTCCCCTCTGTTCAGAGGGGAACGGGAATATTGATGAACGGCTATCAGTGAATTCGACCCGCCCTTCGGACTTTCAGTACTTCTACCCGCCCGACAATCGAGAATGCGACGACAAAAAACGGGTTTTTTTCTCTATCGCGCCCTCGAGCTGTACTGTCTACCGGCTGGAAATGCTAATGTGGATTGCGCTCGCCTTGCATAACACGAGTCGGCAAAAATACCCGGATCCCTCAAAACGACCATCATTCAATGCAAATGGTGCGCGATCGTGTGTACGATGAATGATCGGGCGCTACTCGCTCTCTACGCAGTCCGCCCTTTTTACGAGGCTAATTTTGCGCGCGCGCTGATTTGTGGGAGCAAAGCCGAGAAAAGGCGGCTGATGAAACGCATTCTCGCACCTTGCAGTAGTCGACTTCGTTCTGTAGTTTGGTCTGAATGTGGGCGACATATGAGTAGATGGCGGGAGCGGCGATCACGCATACGCACGCGGCGAGCACGGATGCAGCCACGCCGGCTGAAAATATAGGAGCATGATAAATTCAAGTATTGAAATTATTTAAGTAGTTGTTTCCAAAATCAAATATAGATGTGGCAGATTATACCAAGCGTAGATAGGTTTGGTCTGTAAGTCTTGCTGGGTCAAAATATAAAATTAATACGTTATCAACGTGGTAGTGAGTTCAATATTATTATCAACTATCATGATAGTGAATTCTAAGAACATACACGAACACTCACCAATAGCGAGGCGTCGCAGCCGCTCGGCGTCTTTGAGTAACCGCGCCTCTTTGGCGGCCAAGTCCATCTAGAAAAACGACGAATGTGAAACTATGATCTACTCTGCGGACAAGCAACCGTGTCACAAATGCACGCAACAACGCGAGTCGCCAACAAACACGCACAAAAGGACGGAGTGATTCGCTGACAGGGAGAGGAGAGAGAGGTGGACACAAAAAAAACGAGGGGAGACGCATGGATCCGATCATCTCACTCTCGTTCTCGCAATCGATCCACAAACGAACAGATCCGCGAAAGAAGCGCGCCTTCCGTGTTCCGGGGTGTGGCGTGACGCAGATTCGCGCCGGCGATAACCTAGTAGATTATGCGCACCGTGAATAAACATGCTCATAAATAACGGGTGCGCGTGCGATGTTCATATATGCGTTCGCAACACACTAGATCGAGTGAGGAAAGAACGCGCCGGTTAGCTGATAGGATAGCGGACTGGCTAGCGCGTGGGATGAGCGAGAGCACTTCTTCCAATAGGGGGGCGGGTCGCGCCGCCGCTGCCGCCGGCAGCTGGCAACCAGCCGCGGCAAAGGGCGGTGTTAGAGGGGACGGAGCGCGCGTCACGCAATCACCCATGGCTTAGCGCGTAATTGAAACACGCGGTTTACGGGTTGGGTGAGAGGGCATGGGAGGCATTGAAACTTGGTCGCACGTCTTTCTTCGGCGGACACGAGTGAGTTGTACTTCTTTCCTGTTTGTATCGTATATGCTTATCCGATAGCCGATAGCCCTACTTGTTTATCGCTTGTAGCAATGCAATGATAATTTGACACCGGATGACCGGTTTGTGCCGGGCAGCTTCTGGCAGCAGAGAGTGCATCCGGAAAGTGATCGCGTGTGACACACACACACACACACACACACACACACACACACACACACACACACACACACACACACACACACACACACACACACACACACACACACACACACACACACACACACACACACACACACACACACACACACACACACACACACACACACACACACACACACACACACACACACACACACACACACACACACACACACACACACACACACACACACACACACACACACACACACACACACACACACACACACACACACACACACACACACACACACACACACACACACACACACACACACACACACACACACACACACACACACACACACACACACACACACACACACACACACACACACACACACACACACACACACACACACACACACACACACACACACACACACACACACACACACACACACACACACACACACACACACACACACACACACACACACACACACACACACACACACACACACACACACACACACACACACACACACACACACACACACACACACACACACACACACACACACACACACACACACACACACACACACACACACACACACACACACACACACACACACACACACACACACACACACACACACACACACACACACACACACACACACACACACACACACACACACACACACACACACACACACACACACACACACACACACACACACACACACACACACACACACACACACACATACACACACACACACACACACACACACACACACACACACACACACACACACACACACACACACACACACACACACACACACACACACACACACACACACACACACACACACACACACACACACACACACACACACACACACATATATATATATATATATATATATATATATATATATATATATATATATATATATATATATATATATATATATATATATATATATATATCACTGATTGCTTCCAGTGTCGTTCAATTCTTCCGACACACCACACTCGCTTTACGCGTTGGTCGATGAGCATGGAGGAGGTAGAGAGAAAGCAAAACAAATCCCATATCATGTTTTCAAGGCCTCCTGGTGCCATGGATCAAGTACGCGAAAAGCTCGGGCGACTACAACATTCTCGAGGAGTACATGGACACCGCGGTAGGTGGCTCGTTAAATCGTTCGGCTATGTCCTAGGTGAAAACCTTCCTCTACAACGGCGGCAAGGGCAAGCTGGTGTCAATTTCGGAGCTCGTCAAGATTCGCAACAAGCAGCGCAATGCCTTGCTCAGTGGGTGGTCTCTAATCGTGACTACATGATGTCATCATCTACAGGTGCGCTGCGGCGGAAGAAGGGCCGGGGCAAGTGCGGCCCGAACATCCTCGACGATATCAACCAGGACCGACTGGATCAGGGCGACTTTCTCAAAGGTCAGCGCTCGTCTGGCGAGACTATGCTATGCTTCTCTCTTTCTCTCTCTCGCTCGCACATTCCCGCGTCGGCCACGCTCTAACCAGTCATTTGATGAGAACCGTTTTCGCTTTCGCTCGCGCGTCGCGTCCTATCTCCCCCCGGCTTTTCTGGAATGGGCGAGAGATGCCGCGAGCGTGATAAGCGATTCCTACCGTAGTGCGGCGAGTAACACAGATCACAGTGTGAGATGATATAACAACATTGCAGCGTTGAAGATTCTGGATGGTGGAAATGTGCGAGGACACAAGAGCTTCAAGTACAGGGAGCTGGTCTGGGACACGACTCAGAGAGGTGAGCGGTGTGAAAGGATATGGTTTTTTTTCACTCCTACGTTTGCACCGCAGCGCCTTTTTTTCAAATAGGCTAGAGTCTTTTTCAGGCAAGATGGGCGAGAACCTACTGCATATCTGTCTGCTGCACAACACGGCGGAAATGAATGACTTGGCCAAGCAGTTCGTCTACAGGTATTGTCAATACGTATCACTTATGATATGATTATAGGCACGACGGGAGAATTTGTTTCTTTTTTTTTTTGCTTTTATCGGTTTAATTTCAGTAAACTGTTCATAAATCCACAAAAAAATGCATTGTAGATTTCCCAAAATCGTCAACGACATTTTCATCTCTGAGGAGTACTACGGATTCTCACCGCTGCACCAAGTAATACTCGCTACTTATTTATTTTCTTCACGCAAAACTCCTTTTTAGGCAATCGTCAACGAAGACGTGGGAATGGTGTATTTCATGCTGAAAAACAACGCGGATGTGCATCAAAGGTTGTCTATCAGAACTTTCGTGCAACTTGCAATTGAAAAAAAAACGCTACAATACAAAGAATTAGAAACCATTAAAATAAATGGGTACACAAATTGTTCAGATGCTACGGTTCGTTCTTCTGTCCGGACGACCAGAAGACGTCGCGGACGGACTCGCTGGAGCACGAGTGGGTGGACGTGCAGCAGAACTCGCGATACACCGGGTGAGGACAACAAATGAAGATATTATAAATGAAGACAGTACAGTTAAAGGTAGTGAACCCTCTGATTTTGTTTATGAAACAAATCACACGTTTATCAACAATATTTTTCGAATGTTTTGCCACTATATAGCTTCTAAATTCGAACAATAATTGTTTTTAAAATTCATTTTAACTTCTGAGTGATAAATTCGAACCAAGGTTCAGATTGGTTCTCGACCGTCAAAAGTGCGTAACTTGCACCAACAATATGTTACACTACTCTGCTGTTTTATGCAGTTTTATATTGTTTCCTTTCTTTTTATAAATCAAATAATAAATAATAAGCAACTAATAAACTAAAACTCAACGAATTCGAGCAAACAGCTCATATTGAAAAATTGCCGCTAAACGCCGCAACTTCATCGTCCGAGATAAATGACGTAAGACACATCAATAGGCGCTTTCGGTAGATTTAATTAATAATTCGCATATTTTAAAAGTGATTAATCTGGAACAAAACATGCATCAATCATCATAATTTACTACTATAATTAGTTTATAATACAAATTTCTCATGTTTGAAATTTAGCGTTCAGAGGTTACACTACCTTTAAGAAGAAAACGTCGACCTAGAGTTCATAACGAGAACTAAACACAAAACTTTTTGATCATGAACATTGACACAAACTGTTCCCTTTTTCCAAGTGGAAGTGACGTGAGGGTCGAATTGTCGTAATAGTTGTGACAACGCATCTTTGCAGTCAGATGTACTGGGGCGAGTACCCGCTCTCGTTCGCGGCGTGTACCAAGCAAAAGGTATGGTTGCCCTCAAAAAAGGTTCGGAAATCTACGCGTCAGGAGTGTTTCCGTCTGCTGCGCGCGTACAAGGCCGATCCGAACATGCAGGACACCAATGGAAACACCGTCCTCCATCTCACCGTCATTCACACCCTGCCGGTAACGTCGCCATCACCAGATGTGCTTGCGTGTGTCGTGTTCAGTAGTTCGTACGTTAGATGTGCACATTGGGGGCGAGTTGAAATTCGGTGTACAGTAGATGTCCACACTTGCCTACGCTTCAGCACCAGTAGATGTCCACATTTACGTGCCGTGCCGTTGTGATCACGTCTGTTCGCACTTTAGATGTCCACATTGTGGCGGAGGTTGTGAGGCATAGCTAGCAGCATTCATGTATGTTCAGGAGATGTTTACAATAGCGTAAACTCCATAATGCGTACATTGATTGCGTGCGGGTGTTTTTGTGACGCATAACAGTACCTGTCTGTTCAGGAGATGTTCACGCTGGCGTACGAGATGGGCGCCAATCTGCACGTGCACAACAACCAGTCGCTCACGCCGCTCGCACTCGCCGCCCGACTCGCAAACAAAAAGGTGAATAATACTGGTCAGCCCGTTTTTCGGGTATCTTGCAAAATATATATCTTGCAAATACGAATGAGCACCTGTCGCTATTCTTGAGCTCGATTCTCATTTCGGAAAAATGTCGCAACGCTGGGGATGGGGGAAGTGGGAAGGATGCCTGAGAGTGCTGGGAGCGAGTTGTTGTGAAGACAGAGCGACAGAGCGCTTGTAGATGTTCGATCTGATCCTCGAGTTCGAGATGGATGTGCTGTGGCGGTACGGCAACGTGGTGTGCAAGGCGTTCCCCCTCTCGGATATCGACACAATACGGTGTGTGATCTCTTTAATGATAATGAAACTTCAATGATAACTTTAATGATAATGTTATAATACGTTTTTTTAGTGGTTTAAAGGTAATGGTGACTTATTATGAACTTGTAGGTTGATGGTTGAAGTTTTTTTCAGCGAGGACAGTGGCGAACTGAACGGCGACTCGGTTCTCGCCAATGTTGTGTACGGAGATAAGCGGTTGGTTGCTGGCTATTTTATTGATTCATAATTAAGACTATAGAGTATAGAGTTATGCATATGTCTCAATAAAATGTTATGCGTATGCCCGTAGATGCGCATAGGGTTGTATAGGTTGGAATCCACGCTCCACCTAGTTTTCACGTTTTCTTAACAACACTTGAAATCTGGACCCGAGTTCGTTTGTCAGAGCCCACCTCGACTTTCTCGACGGCATGCTGGAGGAGATTCTCGACAGAAAGTGGGAGTCGTTTGCAAAGTATCGGTGAGTGGCCACACCATATATGTCTACATGTCCACACATTTCAGTCTGTTCCGATCGCTGTTTGGCTATATGTGGTTTCTCTGCATATTTTTCGTCGCGTTCATGACGCGAGACGTACTCAGTGGGGTAAGGATAAAAGTAGTGAACTTATTCACCTCAAAATCCTCCGTTAAATCATTCCAGAGCCAGAAATGTTTGAAAAAAACGAACGCTGCGTACTGTGAAACAATGCTGAAATATGCTTGTGATAAAATCGATATTGTTTTTTTCAGTACGGTGATGATGTCATAGAGATAGAAAAGAACAACGCCACCACAGACATGGACGACGGCGAGTTCACGTACGAGGAGCTCAAGTACATACAGGGTGACGTCATAGTTGTTGTTTAGTGACGTCATTATTATTATTGATTTAAGCGCAGTCGAACAGCATCGAAAACTACATGCTGCCGGATCAGTGTCACCTCCTCAAATATAAGGAGGGCAGTCTGAGGCATCAGGTAGATCTTACAATACGGGGTGTCACTGCAATCCTCTACCTCTCCCTCTCGAAATCGTCTCATCAGGATAGTTGCGTGTTGTGTGCGAGCTGATCTCGATAGAACGTCCCCTCTCTCTCTCTCTCTTTCTCTCTCTCTCTCTCTCTCTCTCTCGCTCTCTCTCTCGCTCTCTCTCGCTCTCCCTCTCCCTCTCTCTCTCTCTCTCTCTCTCTCTCTCTCTCTCTCCCCTCCCTCCCTTTACCCCTTTAGTTGCGTCTGGTGTGCGAGCTCCTCTCGATCGTCTCTGTACTCGTTCGCTCGTCGACTGACGCCGTCGACATCCAGCGCAGCGGCTGGACCAGGTGGTGGAACACCATCGTGAGTGTGGACATATAGTAGAGACGAAGTAGATTTACTCTTTTACATCGTAAGTTTCGTCGACACAGACGAAATCGATATAGATAGAATTATCTCTCCTTCCCCTCGATAGAAATAGAGTATGGAGCATACAATTGGAAATAGACAACAGAAACATTAGGGGCGGCGCGCAGCGGCGCCCGTTTGTTTTGAGCTGTGACGCGCGCAACACGCCACTCCCAAGGCACACACGATTTCTCTATTCTAATACAATATACTTAATTAGTGTGCGTTATTTGTTAGAATATCACTTTGTAAGACCTATGAGTATGATTCGTGAAACCAATATCGGTTGCGGCATCCAAAAACCGCCCTCTCTTGCTCTCTCCCGCTTTGCCACTAAACGTGTTTACGACGGCGGCGGCGGCGGCGGCGGCGGCGGCGGCGGCGGCGACGACGGTGTGCATCACGTAAGCTCCGCCCACTGCACTTTGCGCTCATTGGTCGCTCGGCTCTCTTGCGTGCGCACTCTGATTGGCTGAGCGCATGCCCCGCCCTTTGTTCACCCACTCTCGTGTCGGCTCGCCGTCCAGGCCACCGCCCCAGTTTTGGCGCGAAAACTGTGGGGGGAGGGGAGTGTGCGGAGCGGAGTGAGTGGGTAAGAGAGAGAGACGCGAAATAGCGCGTGTCAATGAGAGACTGGCATTGGCAGGCGCACGAGCGATTCGACAAAGCAGTGCGTTTCCATATTCAGGATACGTTTTCTAAAGTTTCGAATATGTATACATAACATGTTCGGCACATCAACCTGAAAAACAATTTCTTCGAAATTTGAGAAAAGGACATCCATTCTCTTTCGAAAAGTACACGAGTAAAGAGGAGTGGTTTGTTTTGATCTAATTCAACAAAAGCACATGCATAAAATCTCTTCGCAGCTGACTAAAATTTCAAAACAAACCTGCTCTTTCTGATCGATGAAAAATATAGTATGCACTATAATCGTGTCATACATTTTGTTGCAAGTTACTTGTTGGGATTAACAGTATCCTGAATACCTGAACTCAACATGCTAACAAGAAAACAATTAGTTTTAAAACATCGTTCGAAAGAGCAGGTTTGTTTTGAAATTTTAGTCAGCTGCGAAGAGATTTTATGCATGTGCTTTTGTTGAATTAGATCAAAACAAACCACTCCTCTTTACTCGTGTACTTTTCGAAAGAGAATACTACAGATTCTTGAAGAACCCCGGATTCAACCGGCTAATAGAAGTAGAAGATGAGCATACAATTAGAAACAGACAACAATAGTAGACGACAGATCATAAAAAAGAAGTCTCTCATCGATAGGAAAAGTCGAAAGATCCTAGAAATCCTTCTCCCCCCCAATAGAAACACAAAACAGAAGAATTGTCTTGCCGTTGCAGAAAGCGTTTCCCGAGAAAGTCATGTACAAGATCGCCCAGCTCATCGCACTCTGCATGGTTCCCATACGGTAGGTGGGCAGGAGAGAGAGAGAGAGAGAGAGAGAGAGAGAGAGAGAGAGCTCGGTTTAGGTTTGGCTGCTGGCTGCATCCGTTCATGCTTCTACTGGAAAACGTTCTCGCAATAGTCGCAACCATAATGGCCACTATGCACCTATTCTTCTATTGCCGGTAAGCGGGGGAAAAGAGAGAGAGAGAGAGAGAGAGAGAGAGAGAGAGATTCGCATTTCAGTGGCATGAAGTTTGTCGGTCCGTTCGTGCTGATGGTCTACAAAATCATAATCGGCGATATGCTGCGCTTTCTCATCATCTACTCGGTGTTCATCACCTGCTTCTCACAGAGTGAGACACGTGTTCTGTATGTTTGTATGTTGTAGAAACGGTCTTTACAGTCTTTATTCACCTTCTCTTTCTCATGTTACGGCAAATACTGACTATCTATCAGTTACGTTTTTCTTATCTGTCTTCTACTCTCTTATTTACCCTGGTGACATTGTGTACGTGTACAATGCGCGCATTTTTAACGTATGCACATTCTTGATTTACTTATACCCCATTCAGCCTTCTTCGTCATCTTCCAATCGTGCGAGCGCGCGGAAGCCGCCGCAGTCGCCGCCTCCAATGGAACATACCATGGTCGGAGTACGTTTTGTTGGAAATAGCATTTGTCTTATTTCTCATAGGGAATGATGAATCTATTGCAATTCCAAATGTTCTCACTCACAGCAATGGGTATCCTAGCGTTCGTAACGGTACAAGTTTTTTTTTCCGGATCAGCGAGTGTGAACCTAAACGCTACCCATGTCAGCCGAATAGAAGAAATGATTTGAATAGGATGTAGGACGTTTCCTCCACATTTTTTAGATTAAGTAAAAAGGACGATTCCTCCACTAGCATGAACGATCCCTCCACCGACCATGAACGATCCCTCCACTTTGCTAGGACGTTCCCTCCACTTTATATTTAGGCGTTTTACATCTTATTTGTGTCGTTTAAACTTCCAAACACACCATTTAGCCGTGAGTGTTGAATGCTAACACTATCTAGAAACTTCTAAAATGTGTTGGCATAGTTGGTATTTCACATCTCACTTTTGTCATCCTGTTCTGTAAGGAGCCGAGCGCGAGCCGAGAAGAAATTCAAATCGTCATTCGTGCACACTCAATATGTCGCAGCTTGTGGCAATCTGCGCTATCCTAATCTATAAAAATAAGTTGTATGTTCATATGTCAGTTTGTCCAAAAAAAGAGTCAGAACTGAAAGGGTTACTTGAGCAATGTCGCCGAGCAACAGCATATACACACTTACTAATGGCAAACTAGATCACTTTATATGTACGACGTACATATTTATGAACTACTTCAGAGTAGTTATTCATAATGCTGAATGATGTGCGCAGTTGTATGTTCACAGCCGGGGGCGCGGCTCAGTCAGTGGATGAAGCGTTCGTCTCTCAATCTCACGGTCGCTGGTTCGATCATCCTCGGAGTCAACCATTCTTGTTAAATTTACCCAGCCCCTGTGATGTGTTGTGTCATTCCACTCTCATGGTAGCCCGAAGGAGTCACAGCCACATCTACGGACTAAAAAAACGGAATTCAAGACGTCCGACGTCATCCAACCCAACTTCCTCTGCTGACGTTGTCGTAATCCAGGAACCCCATCTTGTTCTTGACTAGGAGGACCCCGGATTCACAAAAAAAAAGTGCGCCACCTCGTGCGCTCATTCTTTTTTCTTTTGGAGTGAGATGTGAATTAAACTCGCAACCAAAAAGTGCGCCGCTTGCCCCCTCTCTCTTTCTCTCTCTCTCTCTCTTCCCACGGGTCAGACACTCGAATAGAGTATTTGAAAAGAGAGCGCGCAGTCCGCGACGCATGTTCACCATCCGTGCTATGCGGCCTGCTGGGCACCTGGCCAAGCGAGCATTCTCAGATTCTGACTATACCAACTATGCGAACACATTGTAGTAGTTTCTAGATAGTGTTAGCATTCAACACTCACGGCTAAATGGTGTGTTTGGAAGTTTAAACGACACAAATAAGATGTAAAACGCCTAAATATAAAGTGGAGGGAAAGTCCTAGCAAAGTGGAGGGATCGTTCATGGTCGGTGGAGGGATCGTTCATGCTAGTGGAGGACCATGCAATTGTGGAGGACCTTGCAAAAGTGGAGGGAACGTCCTACATCCTTTGAATAATAAAGACTGTGTTATTGCAAAAGAAACATTGCAGGCGAGTTCGAAAACATCATGAACTCTCCGTTCGAGGCGCTGATGCGAATGTTCATCATGTCTGTGGGCGAGTTCGGGGCGTTCTACAAGAACCTCAACGACTGCAAGTCTAGTCTCGCCATGCAGGGAAAGGTGCGAGAGAGAAAGAGAGAGAGAGAGAGAGAAGGTAGAGAAGAAGAAACAGTCAATTTGCAGGTAGTATTCACAATCTACGAGCTACTCGTGTCGATTATGCTTCTCAACCTGCTGATCGCGATGATGACACGCACCTATGAGAAGATTGCGGAGACGGAAAAGGAATGGAAACGACAGGTAAGTGACAGTGATGGAGGAGAGTATGCCCGAAAGTCATTACAGTGGGCGCAGGTGATTCTGATGTTGGAGCAGAATCAGACTCTCGAAGAGCGTCAACTCGCCATGTTCAGGCAAGCGGCGTCGCGACGGCGTTCTCATTTTCCGACCCGTTTCCAGCTACTCGCGTCCCATCAAATCCGATCGACGTCGACGAGCGTTTGTGGTGCGGCAGAAGGACGCTGTGAGTGCTTCTCACCTTTTCTACGGCCTGCGCGCTGAGCGATAGTTTTCGATCTGTACCTCGCTTGCAGCTCGAAATACGGCGCCATAACCGTGTGACACTCTTGTGTTGCGCGCTATTGCCTGACTCTCCGTCTTCCTCTGATCTACCCCACCTCGCGCAACTTATTGAGAGCATAGAACTATAACACCTTGGCGAATCAAATCAAATGCTTTTTTTCGGAATCGCAAACATGATTATGACACGTTCAACAACGAAATCACTCATAAGAACCTGAGATGGTCGAGGTTTTTGCGCAGAGGAGAAGGTGCAGGTTCACCTCTGTTCAGTGTTCTGTCTGTTAGTGAACACCTTTTTTTAGTGAACACCATCTTTCAGAATGCGCATCGCGACACGGACGTGGCGGAGATGGGTCCGCGCGGCAGGCCGAGCATCGTCCGTCTATCATTCAACGCACATCTACACACCTATTAGAACATGCATAGCTATTTTCATTGCCACCTTTTTTGTTCAAAGTTGTGCTGATTTCTGAATAAACCACTCGGACACGACTGCACATGAGAGCAGTAGTAAATAGTGGCTCTTCCCACCGCTGGAATGAGAAATCAAAAGGTTCGCAGTCGGCAGGATTCGAACCTACCCAATTGATTTTTAGTCAATCTCCTTAACCACTCGGACACGACTGCACATGAGAGCAGTAGTAAAACATCTGCGGTTATAGTGGCTCTTCACACCGCTGGAAAGAGAAATAGCAAAAGGTTCGCAGTCGGCAGGATTCGAACCTACGCGGGCAGAGCCCAATTGATTTCTAGTCAATCTCCTTAACCACTCGGACACGACTGCACATGAGAGCAGTTGTAGATCATCTGCGGTTATAGTGGCTCTTCCCACCGCTGGAAAGAGAAATAGCAAAATGTTCGCAGTCGGCAGGATTCGAACCTACGCGGGCAGAGCCCAATTGATTTCGAGTCAATCTCCTTAACCACTCGGACACGACTGCACATGAGAGCAGTAGTAAAACATCTGCGGTTATAGTGGCTCTTCACACCGCTGGAAAGAGAAATAGCAAAAGGTTCGCAGTCGGCAGGATTCGAACCTACGCGGGCAGAGCCCAATTGATTTCTAGTCAATCTCCTTAACCACTCGGACACGACTGCACATGAGAGCAGTTGTAGATCATCTGCGGTTATAGTGGCTCTTCCCACCGCTGGAAAGAGAAATAGCAAAATGTTCGCAGTCGGCAGGATTCGAACCTACGCGGGCAGAGCCCAATTGATTTCGAGTCAATCTCCTTAACCACTCGGACACGACTGCACATGAGAGCAGTAGTAAAACATCTGCGGTTATAGTGGCTCTTCCCACAGCTGGAATGAGAAATAGCAAAATGTTCGCAGTCGGCAGGATTCGAATCTACGCGGGCAGAGCCCAATTGATTTCGAGTCAATCTCCTTAACCACTGGACACGACTGCACATGAGAGCAGGACTAAAACATCTGCGGTTATAGTGGCTCTTCCCACCGCTGGAAAGAGAAATAGCAAAAGGTTCGCAGTCGGCAGGATTCGAACCTACGCGGGCAGAGCCCAATTGATTTCGAGTCAATCTCCTTAACCACTCGGACACGACTGCACATGAGAGCAGTAGTAAAACATCTGCGGTTATAGTGGCTCTTCCCACAGCTGGAATGAGACATAGCAAAATGTTCGCAGTCGGCAGGATTCGAACCTACGCGGGCAGAGCCCAATTGATTTCGAGTCAATCTCCTTAACCACTCGGACACGACTGCACATGAGAGCAGTTGTAGTTCATCTGCGGTTATAATGGCTCTTCCCACCGCTGGAAAGAGAAATAGCGAAATGTTCGCAGTCGGCAGGATTCGAACCTACGCGGGCAGAGCCCAATTGATTTCGAGTCAATCTCCTTAACCACTCGGACACGACTGCACACGTGAGCAGTAGTAAAACATCTGCGGTTATAGTAACTCTTCCCACCGCTGAAATGAGAAACAGCAAAATGTTCGCAGTCGGCAGGATTCGAATCTACGCGGGCAGAGCCCAATTGATTTCGAGTCAATCTCCTTAACCACTGGACACGACTGCACATGAGAGCAGGACTAAAACATCTGCGGTTATAGTGGCTCTTCCCACCGCTGGAATGAGAAATAGCAAAAGGTTCGCAGTCGGCAGGATTCGAACCTACGCGGGCAGAGCCCAATTGATTTCGAGTCAATCTTCTTAACCACTCGGACACGACTGCACATGAGAGCAGTAGTAAAACATCTGCGGTTATAGTGGCTCTTCCCACAGCTGGAATGAAAAATAGCAAAATGTTCGCAGTCGGCAGGATTCGAACCTACGCGGGCAGAGCCCAATTGATTTCTAGTCAATCTCCTTAACCACTCGGACACGACTGCACATGAGAGCGGTTGTAGAACATTTGCGGTTATAGTGGCTCTTCCCACCACTGGAAAGAGAAATAGCAAACTGTTCGCAGTCGGCAGAATTCGAACCTACGCGGGCAGAGCCCAATTGATTTCGAGTCAATCTCCCTAACCACTCGGACACGACTGCACATGAGAGCAGTAGTAAAACATCTGCGGTTATAGTGGCTCTTCCCACAGCTGGAATGAGAAATAGCAAAATGTTCGCAGTCGGCAGGATTCGAACCTACGCGGGCAGAGCCCAATTGATTTCGAGTCAATCTCCTTAACCACTCGGACACGACTGCACATGAGAGCAGTTGTAGTTCATCTGCGGTTATAATGGCTCTTCCCACCACTGGAAAGAGAAATAGCAAAATGTTCGCAGTCGGCAGGATTCGAACCTACGCGGGCAGAGCCCAATTGATTTCGAGTCAATCTCCTTAACCACTCGGACACGACTGCACATGAGAGCAGTTGTAGATCATCTGCGGTTATAGTGGCTCTTCCCACCGCTGGAAAAAGAAATAGCAAATTGTTCGCAGTCGGCAGGATTCGAATCTACGCGGGCAGAGCCCAATTGATTTCGAGTCAATCTCCTTAACCACTGGACACGACTGCACATGAGAGCAGGACTAAAACATCTGCGGTTATAGTGGCTCTTCCCACCGCTGGAAAGAGAAATAGCAAAAGGTTCGCAGTCGGCAGGATTAGAACCTACGCGGGCAGAGCCCAATTGATTTCTAGTCAATCTCCTTAACCACTCGGACACGACTGCACATGAGAGCAGTAGTAAAACATCTGCGGTTATAGTGGCTCTTCCCACAGCTGGAATGAGAAATAGCAAAATGTTCGCAGTCGGCAGGATTCGAACCTACGCGGGCAGAGCCCAATTGATTTCTAGTCAATCTCTTTAACCACTCGGACACGACTGCACATGAGAGCAGTTGTAGATCATCTGCGGTTATAGTGGCTCTTCCCACCGCTGAAAAGAGAAGTAGCAAAATGTTCGCAGTCGGCAGGATTCGAACCTACGCGGGCAGAGCCCAATTGATTTCTAGTCAATCTCCTTAACCACTCGGACACGACTGCACATGAGAGCAATTGTAGATCATCTGCGGTTATAGTGGCTCTACCCACCGCTGGAAAGAGAAATGGCAAAATGTGCGCAGTCGGCAGGATTCGAACTTACGCGGGCAGAGCCCAATTGATTTCGAGTCAATCTCCTTAACCACTCGGACACGACTGCACATGTGAGCAGTAGTAAAACATCTGCGGTAATAGTGGCTCTTCCCACCGCTGAAATGAGAAATAGCAAAAAGTTCGCAGTCGGCAGGATTCGAACCTACGCGGGCAGGGCCCAATTGATTTCTGGTCAATCTCTTTAACCACTCGGACACGACTGCACATGAGAGCAGTTGTAGATCATCTGCGGTTATAGTGGCTCTTCCCACCGCTGGAAAGAGAAATAGCAAAATGTTCGCAGTCGGCAGGATTCGAACCTACGCGGGCAGAGCCCAATTGATTTCGAGTCAATCTCCTTAACCACTCGGACACGACTGCACATGAGAGCAGTAGTAAAACATCTGCGGTTATAGTGGCTCTTCACACCGCTGGAAAGAGAAATAGCAAAAGGTTCGCAGTCGGCAGGATTCGAACCTACGCGGGCAGAGCCCAATTGATTTCTAGTCAATCTCCTTAACCACTCGGACACGACTGCACATGAGAGCAGTTGTAGATCATCTGCGTATATAGTGGCTCTTCCCACCGCTGGAAAGAGAAATAGCAAAATGTTCGCAGTCGGCAGGATTCGAACCTACGCGGGCAGAGCCCAATTGATTTCGAGTCAATCTCCTTAACCACTCGGACACGACTGCACATGAGAGCAGTAGTAAAACATCTGCGGTTATAGTGGCTCTTCCCACAGCTGGAATGAGAAATAGCAAAATGTTCGCAGTCGGCAGGATTCGAATCTACGCGGGCAGAGCCCAATTGATTTCGAGTCAATCTCCTTAACCACTGGACACGACTGCACATGAGATCAGGACTAAAACATCTGCGGTTATAGTGGCTCTTCCCACCGCTGGAAAGAGAAATAGCAAAAGGTTCGCAGTCGGCAGGATTCGAACCTACGCGGGCAGAGCCCAATTGATTTCGAGTCAATCTCCTTAACCACTCGGACACGACTGCACATGAGAGCAGTAGTAAAACATCTGCGGTTATAGTGGCTCTTCCCACAGCTGGAATGAGACATAGCAAAATGTTCGCAGTCGGCAGGATTCGAACCTACGCGGGCAGAGCCCAATTGATTTCGAGTCAATCTCCTTAACCACTCGGACACGACTGCACATGAGAGCAGTTGTAGTTCATCTGCGGTTATAATGGCTCTTCCCACCGCTGGAAAGAGAAATAGCAAAATGTTCGCAGTCGGCAGGATTCGAACCTACGCGGGCAGAGCCCAATTGATTTCGAGTCAATCTCCTTAACCACTCGGACACGACTGCACACGTGAGCAGTAGTAAAACATCTGCGGTTATAGTAACTCTTCCCACCGCTGAAATGAGAAACAGCAAAATGTTCGCAGTCGGCAGGATTCGAATCTACGCGGGCAGAGCCCAATTGATTTCGAGTCAATCTCCTTAACCACTGGACACGACTGCACATGAGAGCAGGACTAAAACATCTGCGGTTATAGTGGCTCTTCCCACCGCTGGAATGAGAAATAGCAAAAGGTTCGCAGTCGGCAGGATTCGAACCTACGCGGGCAGAGCCCAATTGATTTCGAGTCAATCTCCTTAACCACTCGGACACGACTGCACATGAGAGCAGTTGTAGTTCATCTGCGGTTATAATGGCTCTTCCCACCACTGGAAAGAGAAATAGCAAAATGTTCGCAGTCGGCAGGATTCGAACCTACGCGGGCAGAGCCCAATTGATTTCGAGTCAATCTCCTTAACCACTCGGACACGACTGCACATGAGAGCAGTTGTAGATCATCTGCGGTTATAGTGGCTCTTCCCACCGCTGGAAAAAGAAATAGCAAATTGTTCGCAGTCGGCAGGATTCGAATCTACGCGGGCAGAGCCCAATTGATTTCGAGTCAATCTCCTTAACCACTGGACACGACTGCACATGAGAGCAGGACTAAAACATCTGCGGTTATAGTGGCTCTTCCCACCGCTGGAAAGAGAAATAGCAAAAGGTTCGCAGTCGGCAGGATTAGAACCTACGCGGGCAGAGCCCAATTGATTTCTAGTCAATCTCCTTAACCACTCGGACACGACTGCACATGAGAGCAGTAGTAAAACATCTGCGGTTATAGTGGCTCTTCCCACAGCTGGAATGAGAAATAGCAAAATGTTCGCAGTCGGCAGGATTCGAACCTACGCGGGCAGAGCCCAATTGATTTCTAGTCAATCTCTTTAACCACTCGGACACGACTGCACATGAGAGCAGTTGTAGATCATCTGCGGTTATAGTGGCTCTTCCCACCGCTGAAAAGAGAAGTAGCAAAATGTTCGCAGTCGGCAGGATTCGAACCTACGCGGGCAGAGCCCAATTGATTTCTAGTCAATCTCCTTAACCACTCGGACACGACTGCACATGAGAGCAATTGTAGATCATCTGCGGTTATAGTGGCTCTACCCACCGCTGGAAAGAGAAATGGCAAAATGTGCGCAGTCGGCAGGATTCGAACTTACGCGGGCAGAGCCCAATTGATTTCGAGTCAATCTCCTTAACCACTCGGACACGACTGCACATGTGAGCAGTAGTAAAACATCTGCGGTAATAGTGGCTCTTCCCACCGCTGAAATGAGAAATAGCAAAAAGTTCGCAGTCGGCAGGATTCGAACCTACGCGGGCAGGGCCCAATTGATTTCTGGTCAATCTCTTTAACCACTCGGACACGACTGCACATGAGAGCAGTTGTAGATCATCTGCGGTTATAGTGGCTCTTCCCACCGCTGGAAAGAGAAATAGCAAAATGTTCGCAGTCGGCAGGATTCGAACCTACGCGGGCAGAGCCCAATTGATTTCGAGTCAATCTCCTTAACCACTCGGACACGACTGCACATGAGAGCAGTAGTAAAACATCTGCGGTTATAGTGGCTCTTCACACCGCTGGAAAGAGAAATAGCAAAAGGTTCGCAGTCGGCAGGATTCGAACCTACGCGGGCAGAGCCCAATTGATTTCTAGTCAATCTCCTTAACCACTCGGACACGACTGCACATGAGAGCAGTTGTAGATCATCTGCGTATATAGTGGCTCTTCCCACCGCTGGAAAGAGAAATAGCAAAATGTTCGCAGTCGGCAGGATTCGAACCTACGCGGGCAGAGCCCAATTGATTTCGAGTCAATCTCCTTAACCACTCGGACACGACTGCACATGAGAGCAGTAGTAAAACATCTGCGGTTATAGTGGCTCTTCCCACAGCTGGAATGAGAAATAGCAAAATGTTCGCAGTCGGCAGGATTCGAATCTACGCGGGCAGAGCCCAATTGATTTCGAGTCAATCTCCTTAACCACTGGACACGACTGCACATGAGATCAGGACTAAAACATCTGCGGTTATAGTGGCTCTTCCCACCGCTGGAAAGAGAAATAGCAAAAGGTTCGCAGTCGGCAGGATTCGAACCTACGCGGGCAGAGCCCAATTGATTTCGAGTCAATCTCCTTAACCACTCGGACACGACTGCACATGAGAGCAGTAGTAAAACATCTGCGGTTATAGTGGCTCTTCCCACAGCTGGAATGAGACATAGCAAAATGTTCGCAGTCGGCAGGATTCGAACCTACGCGGGCAGAGCCCAATTGATTTCGAGTCAATCTCCTTAACCACTCGGACACGACTGCACATGAGAGCAGTTGTAGTTCATCTGCGGTTATAATGGCTCTTCCCACCGCTGGAAAGAGAAATAGCAAAATGTTCGCAGTCGGCAGGATTCGAACCTACGCGGGCAGAGCCCAATTGATTTCGAGTCAATCTCCTTAACCACTCGGACACGACTGCACACGTGAGCAGTAGTAAAACATCTGCGGTTATAGTAACTCTTCCCACCGCTGAAATGAGAAACAGCAAAATGTTCGCAGTCGGCAGGATTCGAATCTACGCGGGCAGAGCCCAATTGATTTCGAGTCAATCTCCTTAACCACTGGACACGACTGCACATGAGAGCAGGACTAAAACATCTGCGGTTATAGTGGCTCTTCCCACCGCTGGAATGAGAAATAGCAAAAGGTTCGCAGTCGGCAGGATTCGAACCTACGCGGGCAGAGCCCAATTGATTTCGAGTCAATCTCCTTAACCACTCGGACACGACTGCACATGAGAGCAGTTGTAGTTCATCTGCGGTTATAATGGCTCTTCCCACCACTGGAAAGAGAAATAGCAAAATGTTCGCAGTCGGCAGGATTCGAACCTACGCGGGCAGAGCCCAATTGATTTCGAGTCAATCTCCTTAACCACTCGGACACGACTGCACATGAGAGCAGTTGTAGATCATCTGCGGTTATAGTGGCTCTTCCCACCGCTGGAAAAAGAAATAGCAAATTGTTCGCAGTCGGCAGGATTCGAATCTACGCGGGCAGAACCCAATTGATTTCGAGTCAATCTCCTTAACCACTGGACACGACTGCACATGAGAGCAGGACTAAAACATCTGCGGTTATAGTGGCTCTTCCCACCGCTGGAAAGAGAAATAGCAAAAGGTTCGCAGTCGGCAGGATTCGAACCTACGCGGGCAGAGCCCAATTGATTTCTAGTCAATCTCCTTAACCACTCGGACACGACTGCACATGAGAGCAGTAGTAAAACATCTGCGGTTATAGTGGCTCTTCCCACAGCTGGAATGAGAAATAGCAAAATGTTCGCAGTCGGCAGGATTCGAACCTACGCGGGCAGAGCCCAATTGATTTCTAGTCAATCTCCTTAACCACTCGGACACGACTGCACATGAGAGCAGTTGTAGATCATCTGCGGTTATAGTGGCTCTTCCCACCGCTGAAAAGAGAAGTAGCAAAATGTTCGCAGTCGGCAGGATTCGAACCTACGCGGGCAGAGCCCAATTGATTTCGAGTCAATCTCCTTAACCACTCGGACACGACTGCACATGTGAGCAGTAGTAAAACATCTGCGGTAATAGTGGCTCTTCCCACCGCTGAAATGAGAAATAGCAAAAAGTTCGCAGTCGGCAGGATTCGAACCTACGCGGGCAGGGCCCAATTGATTTCTGGTCAATCTCTTTAACCACTCGAACACGACTGCACATGAGAGCAGTTGTAGATCATCTGCGGTTATAGTGGCTCTTCCCACCGCTGGAAAGAGAAATAGCAAAATGTTCGCAGTCGGCAGGATTCGAACCTACGCGGGCAGAGCCCAATTGATTTCGAGTCAATCTCCTTAACCACTCGGACACGACTGCACATGAGAGCAGTAGTAAAACATCTGCGGTTATAGTGGCTCTTCACACCGCTGGAAAGAGAAATAGCAAAAGGTTCGCAGTCGGCAGGATTCGAACCTACGCGGGCAGAGCCCAATTGATTTCTAGTCAATCTCCTTAACCACTCGGACACGACTGCACATGAGAGCAGTTGTAGATCATCTGCGTATATAGTGGCTCTTCCCACCGCTGGAAAGAGAAATAGCAAAATGTTCGCAGTCGGCAGGATTCGAACCTACGCGGGCAGAGCCCAATTGATTTCGAGTCAATCTCCTTAACCACTCGGACACGACTGCACATGAGAGCAGTAGTAAAACATCTGCGGTTATAGTGGCTCTTCCCACAGCTGGAATGAGAAATAGCAAAATGTTCGCAGTCGGCAGGATTCGAATCTACGCGGGCAGAGCCCAATTGATTTCGAGTCAATCTCCTTAACCACTGGACACGACTGCACATGAGATCAGGACTAAAACATCTGCGGTTATAGTGGCTCTTCCCACCGCTGGAAAGAGAAATAGCAAAAGGTTCGCAGTCGGCAGGATTCGAACCTACGCGGGCAGAGCCCAATTGATTTCGAGTCAATCTCCTTAACCACTCGGACACGACTGCACATGAGAGCAGTAGTAAAACATCTGCGGTTATAGTGGCTCTTCCCACAGCTGGAATGAGACATAGCAAAATGTTCGCAGTCGGCAGGATTCGAACCTACGCGGGCAGAGCCCAATTGATTTCGAGTCAATCTCCTTAACCACTCGGACACGACTGCACATGAGAGCAGTTGTAGTTCATCTGCGGTTATAATGGCTCTTCCCACCGCTGGAAAGAGAAATAGCAAAATGTTCGCAGTCGGCAGGATTCGAACCTACGCGGGCAGAGCCCAATTGATTTCGAGTCAATCTCCTTAACCACTCGGACACGACTGCACACGTGAGCAGTAGTAAAACATCTGCGGTTATAGTAACTCTTCCCACCGCTGAAATGAGAAACAGCAAAATGTTCGCAGTCGGCAGGATTCGAATCTACGCGGGCAGAGCCCAATTGATTTCGAGTCAATCTCCTTAACCACTGGACACGACTGCACATGAGAGCAGGACTAAAACATCTGCGGTTATAGTGGCTCTTCCCACCGCTGGAATGAGAAATAGCAAAAGGTTCGCAGTCGGCAGGATTCGAACCTACGCGGGCAGAGCCCAATTGATTTCGAGTCAATCTCCTTAACCACTCGGACACGACTGCACATGAGAGCAGTTGTAGTTCATCTGCGGTTATAATGGCTCTTCCCACCACTGGAAAGAGAAATAGCAAAATGTTCGCAGTCGGCAGGATTCGAACCTACGCGGGCAGAGCCCAATTGATTTCGAGTCAATCTCCTTAACCACTCGGACACGACTGCACATGAGAGCAGTTGTAGATCATCTGCGGTTATAGTGGCTCTTCCCACCGCTGGAAAAAGAAATAGCAAATTGTTCGCAGTCGGCAGGATTCGAATCTACGCGGGCAGAGCCCAATTGATTTCGAGTCAATCTCCTTAACCACTGGACACGACTGCACATGAGAGCAGGACTAAAACATCTGCGGTTATAGTGGCTCTTCCCACCGCTGGAAAGAGAAATAGCAAAAGGTTCGCAGTCGGCAGGATTAGAACCTACGCGGGCAGAGCCCAATTGATTTCTAGTCAATCTCCTTAACCACTCGGACACGACTGCACATGAGAGCAGTAGTAAAACATCTGCGGTTATAGTGGCTCTTCCCACAGCTGGAATGAGAAATAGCAAAATGTTCGCAGTCGGCAGGATTCGAACCTACGCGGGCAGAGCCCAATTGATTTCTAGTCAATCTCTTTAACCACTCGGACACGACTGCACATGAGAGCAGTTGTAGATCATCTGCGGTTATAGTGGCTCTTCCCACCGCTGAAAAGAGAAGTAGCAAAATGTTCGCAGTCGGCAGGATTCGAACCTACGCGGGCAGAGCCCAATTGATTTCTAGTCAATCTCCTTAACCACTCGGACACGACTGCACATGAGAGCAATTGTAGATCATCTGCGGTTATAGTGGCTCTACCCACCGCTGGAAAGAGAAATGGCAAAATGTGCGCAGTCGGCAGGATTCGAACTTACGCGGGCAGAGCCCAATTGATTTCGAGTCAATCTCCTTAACCACTCGGACACGACTGCACATGTGAGCAGTAGTAAAACATCTGCGGTAATAGTGGCTCTTCCCACCGCTGAAATGAGAAATAGCAAAAAGTTCGCAGTCGGCAGGATTCGAACCTACGCGGGCAGGGCCCAATTGATTTCTGGTCAATCTCTTTAACCACTCGGACACGACTGCACATGAGAGCAGTTGTAGATCATCTGCGGTTATAGTGGCTCTTCCCACCGCTGGAAAGAGAAATAGCAAAATGTTCGCAGTCGGCAGGATTCGAACCTACGCGGGCAGAGCCCAATTGATTTCGAGTCAATCTCCTTAACCACTCGGACACGACTGCACATGAGAGCAGTAGTAAAACATCTGCGGTTATAGTGGCTCTTCACACCGCTGGAAAGAGAAATAGCAAAAGGTTCGCAGTCGGCAGGATTCGAACCTACGCGGGCAGAGCCCAATTGATTTCTAGTCAATCTCCTTAACCACTCGGACACGACTGCACATGAGAGCAGTTGTAGATCATCTGCGTATATAGTGGCTCTTCCCACCGCTGGAAAGAGAAATAGCAAAATGTTCGCAGTCGGCAGGATTCGAACCTACGCGGGCAGAGCCCAATTGATTTCGAGTCAATCTCCTTAACCACTCGGACACGACTGCACATGAGAGCAGTAGTAAAACATCTGCGGTTATAGTGGCTCTTCCCACAGCTGGAATGAGAAATAGCAAAATGTTCGCAGTCGGCAGGATTCGAATCTACGCGGGCAGAGCCCAATTGATTTCGAGTCAATCTCCTTAACCACTGGACACGACTGCACATGAGATCAGGACTAAAACATCTGCGGTTATAGTGGCTCTTCCCACCGCTGGAAAGAGAAATAGCAAAAGGTTCGCAGTCGGCAGGATTCGAACCTACGCGGGCAGAGACCAATTGATTTCGAGTCAATCTCCTTAACCACTCGGACACGACTGCACATGAGAGCAGTAGTAAAACATCTGCGGTTATAGTGGCTCTTCCCACAGCTGGAATGAGACATAGCAAAATGTTCGCAGTCGGCAGGATTCGAACCTACGCGGGCAGAGCCCAATTGATTTCGAGTCAATCTCCTTAACCACTCGGACACGACTGCACATGAGAGCAGTTGTAGTTCATCTGCGGTTATAATGGCTCTTCCCACCGCTGGAAAGAGAAATAGCAAAATGTTCGCAGTCGGCAGGATTCGAACCTACGCGGGCAGAGCCCAATTGATTTCGAGTCAATCTCCTTAACCACTCGGACACGACTGCACACGTGAGCAGTAGTAAAACATCTGCGGTTATAGTAACTCTTCCCACCGCTGAAATGAGAAACAGCAAAATGTTCGCAGTCGGCAGGATTCGAATCTACGCGGGCAGAGCCCAATTGATTTCGAGTCAATCTCCTTAACCACTGGACACGACTGCACATGAGAGCAGGACTAAAACATCTGCGGTTATAGTGGCTCTTCCCACCGCTGGAATGAGAAATAGCAAAAGGTTCGCAGTCGGCAGGATTCGAACCTACGCGGGCAGAGCCCAATTGATTTCGAGTCAATCTCCTTAACCACTCGGACACGACTGCACATGAGAGCAGTTGTAGTTCATCTGCGGTTATAATGGCTCTTCCCACCACTGGAAAGAGAAATAGCAAAATGTTCGCAGTCGGCAGGATTCGAACCTACGCGGGCAGAGCCCAATTGATTTCGAGTCAATCTCCTTAACCACTCGGACACGACTGCACATGAGAGCAGTTGTAGATCATCTGCGGTTATAGTGGCTCTTCCCACCGCTGGAAAAAGAAATAGCAAATTGTTCGCAGTCGGCAGGATTCGAATCTACGCGGGCAGAACCCAATTGATTTCGAGTCAATCTCCTTAACCACTGGACACGACTGCACATGAGAGCAGGACTAAAACATCTGCGGTTATAGTGGCTCTTCCCACCGCTGGAAAGAGAAATAGCAAAAGGTTCGCAGTCGGCAGGATTCGAACCTACGCGGGCAGAGCCCAATTGATTTCTAGTCAATCTCCTTAACCACTCGGACACGACTGCACATGAGAGCAGTAGTAAAACATCTGCGGTTATAGTGGCTCTTCCCACAGCTGGAATGAGAAATAGCAAAATGTTCGCAGTCGGCAGGATTCGAACCTACGCGGGCAGAGCCCAATTGATTTCTAGTCAATCTCCTTAACCACTCGGACACGACTGCACATGAGAGCAGTTGTAGATCATCTGCGGTTATAGTGGCTCTTCCCACCGCTGAAAAGAGAAGTAGCAAAATGTTCGCAGTCGGCAGGATTCGAACCTACGCGGGCAGAGCCCAATTGATTTCTAGTCAATCTCCTTAACCACTCGGACACGACTGCACATGAGAGCAATTGTAGATCATCTGCGGTTATAGTGGCTCTACCCACCGCTGGAAAGAGAAATGGCAAAATGTGCGCAGTCGGCAGGATTCGAACTTACGCGGGCAGAGCCCAATTGATTTCGAGTCAATCTCCTTAACCACTCGGACACGACTGCACATGTGAGCAGTAGTAAAACATCTGCGGTAATAGTGGCTCTTCCCACCGCTGAAATGAGAAATAGCAAAAAGTTCGCAGTCGGCAGGATTCGAACCTACGCGGGCAGGGCCCAATTGATTTCTGGTCAATCTCTTTAACCACTCGAACACGACTGCACATGAGAGCAGTTGTAGATCATCTGCGGTTATAGTGGCTCTTCCCACCGCTGGAAAGAGAAATAGCAAAATGTTCGCAGTCGGCAGGATTCGAACCTACGCGGGCAGAGCCCAATTGATTTCGAGTCAATCTCCTTAACCACTCGGACACGACTGCACATGAGAGCAGTAGTAAAACATCTGCGGTTATAGTGGCTCTTCACACCGCTGGAAAGAGAAATAGCAAAAGGTTCGCAGTCGGCAGGATTTGAACCTACGCGGGCAGAGCCCAATGGATTTCTAGTCAATCTCCTTAACCACTCGGACACGACTGCACATGAGAGCAGTTGTAGATCATCTGCGGTTATAGTGGCTCTTCCCACCGCTGGAAAGAGAAATAGCAAAATGTTCGCAGTCGGCAGGATTCGAACCTACGCGGGCAGAGCCCAATTGATTTCGAGTCAATCTCCTTAACCACTCGGACACGACTGCACATGAGAGCAGTAGTAAAACATCTGCGGTTATAGTGGCTCTTCCCACAGCTGGAATGAGAAATAGCAAAATGTTCGCAGTCGGCAGGATTCGAATCTACGCGGGCAGAGCCCAATTGATTTCGAGTCAATCTCCTTAACCACTGGACACGACTGCACATGAGAGCAGGACTAAAACATCTGCGGTTATAGTGGCTCTTCCCACCGCTGGAAAGAGAAATAGCAAAAGGTTCGCAGTCGGCAGGATTCGAACCTACGCGGGCAGAGCCCAATTGATTTCGAGTCAATCTCCTTAACCACTCGGACACGACTGCACATGAGAGCAGTAGTAAAACATCTGCGGTTATAGTGGCTCTTCCCACAGCTGGAATGAGACATAGCAAAATGTTCGCAGTCGGCAGGATTCGAACCTACGCGGGCAGAGCCCAATTGATTTCGAGTCAATCTCCTTAACCACTCGGACACGACTGCACATGAGAGCAGTTGTAGTTCATCTGCGGTTATAATGGCTCTTCCCACCGCTGGAAAGAGAAATAGCAAAATGTTCGCAGTCGGCAGGATTCGAACCTACGCGGGCAGAGCCCAATTGATTTCGAGTCAATCTCCTTAAAGTCCTCTCCAATTGGCCAGGAATGGGCGGTGCACAAGAATTACGGTAGCTGGACCCGTCAGTTGGACTCATGCCAATCGATCATTTTTGCACCCACAAAAACATCAAGGCGGAATCGAACCCGTGACCGTGAGCGCTATAGGCCGCCAGCTAACCAGCTGCGCCATAGAGGCAGTTGCGAGAAGCGCAGAAAAAATAGCTGAAATTATCGCCGTGCCAAAAGAACGCAACAAAGAGAGTGGGTTGAAACTTATTTTACACTGCTGAAATATTCATCAAATTGCAAAACAATCACAAGAACATTAACACGGTTAACACAACTTTTCAACACACGTTTTATCTACAAACATCTGGGAAGAGTACGTACACGCAACAACAACGACAAACATCAATCAATATGTAAATCACAATAACAAATAAATGATTGTTTTCATTTGATGATGATGATGATGATGATGATGATGATCAGCCGTATGCTTCTTGGGTGGAGGTGTTATGCCCTCTGGGGTGGCTGGTGGCTCATAGAGAGATACCTGTAACATATAGGTTTCACACAAGTACAGTAATTTGACAAAAGTGGAAATGAATGCATGTACAATTTGTATTGATCAAACTGCGTAGCCGTGATTCGTATCAACATGTGACCAACATAAGAAACAATCGCACACCTTGACACATGAGCGTGCGACTTTGGCAACGTGTACGGAGCCGGTGCTGCTCACGCGACCGCGGCAACGCGCTCATCGTGACTCGCGCAACAACTGCAACATAACACTCAATCAATATGCAATAAAAAGGACGTCGCAACGAATACACGACTGCAGACGTATATTATTAATAAAAGTAATTGCATACCTTGAATTGACACTCGCGGGCGATGACGCCGGTGTTGCTCACGCGACCGCTGCAGCGGGCCTCGAATCACGCGCGATACGCACACCAACTGCAACACAACAATCATTAAAACAAAACTCAAAACATGTGTTTGTGGTGAACTGACTTGAAATAAATGACGGTGGTGTAGTGGTGCTGCTACCGCGGCAGGGCCTCGACGGCGGCATGGGCGCTGCCCCGAACCCAATGATGTGCATGCACTGAAACAAGCAAGTTATATGATAGTCATAGAATACAACACATACGAGATATCGCCAAACACGTGATATCGCCAAACATAACCTTCACAATGAACACATTCATAAGAGGTCGACTGAAAGACACAATGAAACGCATAATAAGTGGCGTCTACAACTGTTATACAATAATTGAAACACTAGATAACAACAAAAACGTAACAAAACACAATGAAAATAGCCAAAACCGAACAGACAGCCGATCAGCTGTTTCGCCACAGCCGCGCACACCACAAGTGCGTCAGCAAAATATACTCTCGTAACAAACATTTTCGTGCTTCAGACGGAATGTGTTTAGTGCTCTCTTGATATTTTGGTGTGGTTAACATGCACATCATTCCCGGAATTTTGTAGCCGACTTTAACCACTCGGACACGACTGCACATGAGAGCAGTAGTAAAACATCTGCGGTTATAGTGGCTCTTCCCACAGCTGGAATGAGAAATAGCAAAATGTTCGCAGTCGGCAGGATTCGAACCTACGCGGGCAGAGCCCAATTGATTTCGAGTCAATCTCCTTAACCACTCGGACACGACTGCACATGAGAGCAGTTGTAGTTCATCTGCGGTTATAATGGCTCTTCCCACCACTGGAAAGAGAAATAGCAAAATGTTCGCAGTCGGCAGGATTCGAACCTACGCGGGCAGAGCCCAATTGATTTCGAGTCAATCTCCTTAACCACTCGGACACGACTGCACATGAGAGCAGTTGTAGATCACCTGCGGTTATAGTGGCTCTTCCCACCGCTGGAAAAAGAAATAGCAAATTGTTCGCAGTCGGCAGGATTCGAATCTACGCGGGCAGAGCCCAATTGATTTCGAGTCAATCTCCTTAACCACTGGACACGACTGCACATGAGAGCAGGACTAAAACATCTGCGGTTATAGTGGCTCTTCCCACCGCTGGAAAGAGAAATAGCAAAAGGTTCGCAGTCGGCAGGATTCGAACCTACGCGGGCAGAGCCCAATTGATTTCTAGTCAATCTCCTTAACCACTCGGACACGACTGCACATGAGAGCAGTAGTAAAACATCTGCGGTTATAGTGGCTCTTCCCACAGCTGGAATGAGAAATAGCAAAATGTTCGCAGTCGGCAGGATTCTAACCTACGCGGGCAGAGCCCAATTGATTTCTAGTCAATCTCCTTAACCACTCGGACACGACTGCACATGAGAGCAGTTGTAGATCATCTGCGGTTATAGTGGCTCTTCCCACCGCTGAAAAGAGAAGTAGCAAAATGTTCGCAGTCGGCAGGATTCGAACCTACGCGGGCAGAGCCCAATTGATTTCTAGTCAATCTCCTTAACCACTCGGACACGACTGCACATGAGAGCAATTGTAGATCATCTGCGGTTATAGTGGCTCTACCCACAGCTGGAAAGAGAAATGGCAAAATGTGCGCAGTCGGCAGGATTCGAACTTACGCGGGCAGAGCCCAATTGATTTCGAGTCAATCTCCTTAACCACTCGGACACGACTGCACATGTGAGCAGTAGTAAAACATCTGCGGTAATAGTGGCTTTTCCCACCGCTGAAATGAGAAATAGCAAAAAGTTCGCAGTCGGCAGGATTCGAACCTACGCGGGCAGAGCCCAATTGATTTCTGGTCAATCTCTTTAACCACTCGGACACGACTGCACATGAGAGCAGTTGTAGATCATCTGCGGTTATAGTGGCTCTTCCCACCGCTGGAAAGAGAAATAGCAAAAGGTTCGCAGTCGGCAGGATTCGAACCTACGCGGGCAGAGCCCAATTGATTTCGAGTCAATCTTCTTAACCACTCGGACACGACTGCACATGAGAGCAGTAGTAAAACATCTGCGGTTATAGTGGCTCTTCCCACAGCTGGAATGAGAAATAGCAAAATGTTCGCAGTCGGCAGGATTCGAACCTACGCGGGCAGAGCCCAATTGATTTCTAGTCAATCTCCTTAACCAATCGGACACGACTGCACATGAGAGCGGTTGTAGAACATTTGCGGTTATAGTGGCTCTTCCCACCACTGGAAAGAGAAATAGCAAACTGTTCGCAGTCGGCAGAATTCGAACCTACGCGGGCAGAGCCCAATTGATTTCGAGTCAATCTCCCTAACCACTCGGACACGACTGCACATGAGAGCAGTAGTAAAACATCTGCGGTTATAGTGGCTCTTCCCACAGCTGGAATGAGAAATAGCAAAATGTTCGCAATCGGCAGGATTCGAACCTACGCGGGCAGAGCCCAATTGATTTCGAGTCAATCTCCTTAACCACTCGGACACGACTGCACATGAGAGCAGTTGTAGTTCATCTGCGGTTATAATGGCTCTTCCCACCACTGGAAAGAGAAATAGCAAAATGTTCGCAGTCGGCAGGATTCGAACCTACGCGGGCAGAGCCCAATTGATTTCGAGTCAATCTCCTTAACCACTCGGACACGACTGCACATGAGAGCAGTTGTAGATCATCTGCGGTTATAGTGGCTCTTCCCACCGCTGGAAAAAGAAATAGCAAATTGTTCGCAGTCGGCAGGATTCGAATCTACGCGGGCAGAGCCCAATTGATTTCGAGTCAATCTCCTTAACCACTGGACACGACTGCACATGAGAGCAGGACTAAAACATCTGCGGTTATAGTGGCTCTTCCCACCGCTGGAAAGAGAAATAGCAAAAGGTTCGCAGTCGGCAGGATTCGAACCTACGCGGGCAGAGCCCAATTGATTTCTAGTCAATCTCCTTAACCACTCGGACACGACTGCACATGAGAGCAGTAGTAAAACATCTGCGGTTATAGTGGCTCTTCCCACAGCTGGAATGAGAAATAGCAAAATGTTCGCAGTCGGCAGGATTCTAACCTACGCGGGCAGAGCCCAATTGATTTCTAGTCAATCTCCTTAACCACTCGGACACGACTGCACATGAGAGCAGTTGTAGATCATCTGCGGTTATAGTGGCTCTTCCCACCGCTGAAAAGAGAAGTAGCAAAATGTTCGCAGTCGGCAGGATTCGAACCTACGCGGGCAGAGCCCAATTGATTTCTAGTCAATCTCCTTAACCACTCGGACACGACTGCACATGAGAGCAATTGTAGATCATCTGCGGTTATAGTGGCTCTACCCACAGCTGGAAAGAGAAATGGCAAAATGTGCGCAGTCGGCAGGATTCGAACTTACGCGGGCAGAGCCCAATTGATTTCGAGTCAATCTCCTTAACCACTCGGACACGACTGCACATGTGAGCAGTAGTAAAACATCTGCGGTAATAGTGGCTTTTCCCACCGCTGAAATGAGAAATAGCAAAAAGTTCGCAGTCGGCAGGATTCGAACCTACGCGGGCAGAGCCCAATTGATTTCTGGTCAATCTCTTTAACCACTCGGACACGACTGCACATGAGAGCAGTTGTAGATCATCTGCGGTTATAGTGGCTCTTCCCACCGCTGGAAAGAGAAATAGCAAAATGTTCGCAGTCGGCAGGATTCGAACCTACGCGGGCAGAGCCCAATTGATTTCGAGTCAATCTCCTTAACCACTCGGACACGACTGCACATGAGAGCAGTAGTAAAACATCTGCGGTTATAGTGGCTCTTCCCACAGCTGGAATGAGAAATCAAAAGGTTCGCAGTCGGCAGGATTCGAACCTACGCGGGCAGAGCCCAATTGATTTCTAGTCAATCTCCTTAACCACTCGGACACGACTGCACATGAGAGCGGTTGTAGAACATTTGCGGTTATAGTGGCTCTTCCCACCACTGGAAAGAGAAATAGCAAACTGTTCGCAGTCGGCAGAATTCGAACCTACGCGGGCAGAGCCCAATTGATTTCGAGTCAATCTCCTTAACCACTCGGACACGACTGCACATGAGAGCAGTAGTTAAACATTTGCGGTTATAGTGGCTCTTCCCACCACTGGAAAGAGAAATAGCAAACTGTTCGCAGTCGGCAGAATTCGAACCTACGCGGGCAGAGCCCAATTGATTTCGAGTCAATCTCCCTAACCACTCGGACACGACTGCACATGTGAGCAGTAGTAAAACATCTGCGGTTATAGTGGCTCTTCCCACCGCTGAAATGAGAAACAGCAAAATGTTCGCAGTCGGCAGGATTCGAACCTACGCGGGCAGAGCCCAATTGGTTTCGAGTCAATCTCCTTAACCACTCGGACACGACTGCACATGAGAGCAGTTGTAGATCATCTGCGGTTATAGTGGCTCTTCCCATCGCTGGAAAGAGAAATAGCAAAATGTTCGAAGTCGGCAGGATTCGAACCTACGCGGGCAGAGCCCAATTGATTTCTAGTCAATCTCCTTAACCACTCGGACACGACTGCACATGAGAGCGGTTGTAGAACATTTGCGGTTATAGTGGCTCTTCCCACCACTGGAAAGAGAAATAGCAAACTGTTCGCAGTCGGCAGAATTCGAACCTACGCGGGCAGAGCCCAATTGATTTCGAGTCAATCTCCCTAACCACTCGGACACGACTGCACATGTGAGCAGTAGTAAAACATCTGCGGTTATAGTGGCTCTTCCCACCGCTGAAATGAGAAACAGCAAAATGTTCGCAGTCGGCAGGATTCGAACCTACGCGGGCAGAGCCCAATTGATTTCGAGTCAATCTCCTTAACCACTCGGACACGACTGCACATGAGAGCGGTTGTAGATCATCTGCGGTTATAGTGGCTCTTCCCATCGCTGGAAAGAGAAATAGCAAAATGTTCGAAGTCGGCAGGATTCGAATCTACGCGGGCAGAGCCCAATTGATTTCGAGTCAATCTCCTTAACCACTCGGACACGACTGCACACGAGAGCAGTTGTAGATCATCTGCGGTTATAGTGGCTCTTCCCACCGCTGGAAAGAGAAATAGCAAAATGTTCGCAGTCGGCAGGATTCGAACCTACGCGGGCAGGGCCCAATTGATTTCTGGTCAATTTCTTTAACCACTCGGACACGACTGAACATGAGAGCAGTTGTAGATCATCTGCGGTTATAGTGGCTCTTCCCACCGCTGGAAAGAGAAATAGCAAAATCTTCGCAGTCGGCAGGATTCGAACCTACGCGGGCAGAGCTCAATTGATTTCGAGTCTCTCCTTAACCACTCGGACACGACTGCACATGAGAGCAGTAGTAAAACATCTGCGGTTATAGTGGCTCTTCCCACCGCTGGAAAAAGAAATAGCAAAATGTTCGCAGTCGGCAGGATTCGAACCTACGCGGGCAGAGCACAATTGATTTCTAGTCAATTTCCTTAACCACCCGGACACGACTGCACATGACAGCATTTGTAGATCATCTGCGGTTATAGTGGCTCTTCCCACCGCTGAAAAGAGAAGTAGCAAAATGTTCGCAGTCGGCAGGATTCGAACCTACGCGGGCAGAGCCCACTTGATTTCGAGTCAATCTCCTTAACCACTCGGACACGACTGCACATGAGAGCATTAGTAAAACATCTGCGGTTATAGTGGCTCTTCCCACCGCTGGAAATAGAAATAGCAAAAAGTTCGCAGTCGGCAGGATTCGAACCTACGCGGGCAGAGCCCAATTGATTTCTAGTCAATATCCTTAACCACTCGGACATGACTGCACATGAAAGCAAATGTAGATCATCTGCGGTTATAGTGGCTCTTCTCACCGCTGGAAAGAGAAATAGCAAAATGTTCGCAGTCGGCAGGATTCGAACCTACGCGGGCAGAGCCCAATTGATTTCGAGTCAATCTCCTTAACCACTCGGACACGACTGCACATGAGAGCAGTAGTAAAACATCTGCGGTTATAGTAGATCTTCCCACGGCTGGAACGAAAAGTCAAAAGGTTCGCAGTCGGCAGGATTCGAACCTACGCGGGCAGAGCCCAATTGATTTCTAGTCAATCTCCTTAACCACTCGGACACGACTGCACATGAGGGCAGTTGTAGATCATCTGCAGTTATAGTAGCTCTTCCCACCGCTGGAAAGAGAAATAGCAAAATGTTCGCAGTCGGCAGGATTCGAACCTACGCGGGCAGAGCCCAATTGATTTCGAGTCAATCTCCTTAACCACTCGGACACGACTGCACATGAGAGCAGTAGTAAAACATCTGCGGTTATAGTAGATCTTCCCACGGCTGGAACGAAAAGTCAAAAGGTTCGCAGTCGGCAGGATTCGAACCTACGCGGGCAGAGCCCAATTGATTTCTAGTCAATCTCCTTAACCACTCGGACACGACTGCACATGAGGGCAGTTGTAGATCATCTGCAGTTATAGTAGCTCTTCCCACCGCTGGAAAGAGAAATAGCAAAATGTTCGCAGTCGGCAGGATTCGAACCTACGCGGGCAGAGCCCAATTGATTTCTAGTCAATCTCCTTAACCACTCGGACACGACTGCACATGAGAGCAGTAGTAAAACATCTGCGGTTATAGTGGCTCTTCCCACCGCTGGAATGAAAAGTCAAAAGGTTCGCAATCGGCAGGATTCGAACCTACGCGGGCAGAGCCCAATTGATTTCTAGTCAATCTCCTTAACCACTCGGACACGACTGCACATGAGAGCAGTTGTAGATCATCTGCGGTTATAGTGGCTCTTCCCAGCGCTGGAAAAAGAAATAGCAAAATGTTCGCAGTCGGCAGGATTCGAACCTACGCGGGCAGAGCCCAATTGATTTCTAGTCAATTTCCTTAACCACCCGGACACGACTGCACATGAGAGCAGTAGTAAAACATCTGCGGTTATAGTGGCTCTTCTCACCGCTGGAACGAAAAGTCAAAAGGTTCGCAGTCGGCAGGATTCGAACCTACGCGGGTAGAGCCCAATTGATTTCTAGTCAATCTCCTTAACCACTCGGACACGACTGCACATGAGAGCAGTAGTAAAACATCTGCGGTTATAGTAGATCTTCCCACGGCTGGAACGAAAAGTCAAAAGGTTCGCAGTCGGCAGGATTCGAACCTACGCGGGCAGAGCCCAATTGATTTCTAGTCAATCTCCTTAACCACTCGGACACGACTGCGCATGAGGGCAGTTGTAGATCATCTGCAGTTATAGTAGCTCTTCCCACCGCTGGAAAGAGAAATAGCAAAATGTTCGCAGTCGGCAGGATTCGAAACTACGCGGGCAGAGCCCAATTGATTTCTAGTCAATCTCCTTAACCACTCGGACACGACTGCACATGAGAGCAGTAGTAAAACATCTGCGGTTATAGTGGCTCTTCCCACCGCTGAAATGAAAAGTCAAAAGGTTCGCAATCGGCAGGATTCGAACCTACGCGGGCAGAGCCCAATTGATTTCTAGTCAATCTCCTTAACCACTCGGACACGACTGCACATGAGAGCAGTTGTAGATCATCTGCGGTTATGGTGGCTTTTCCCACCGCTGGAAAGAGAAATAGCAAAATGTTCGCAGTCGGCAGGATTCGAACCTACGCGGGCAGAGCACAATTGATTTCTAGTCAATCTCCTTAACCACTCGGACACGACTGCACATGAGAGCAATAGTGAAACATCTGCGGTTACAGTGGCTCTTCCCACCGCTGGAATGAGAAATCAAAAGGTTCGCAGTCGGCAGGATTCGAACCTACGCGGGCAGAGCACAATTGATTTCTAGTCAATCTCCTTAACCACTCGGACACGACTGCACATGTGAGCAGTAGTAAAACATCTGCGGTTATAGTGGCTCTTCCCACCGCTGGAAAGAGAAATAGCAAAAAGGTTCGCAGTCGGCAGGATTCGAACCTACGCGGGCAGAGCCCAATTGATTTCTAGTCAATCTCCTTAACCACTCGGACACGACTGCACATGAGAGGAAATGTAGATCATCTGCGGTTATAGTGGCTCTTCTCACCGCTGGAAAGAGAAATAGCAAAATGTTCGCAGTCGGCAGGATTCGAACCTACGCGGGCAGAGCCCAATTGATTTCGAGTCAATCTCCTTAACCACTCGGACACGACTGCACATGAGAGCAGTAGTAAAACATCTGCGGTTATAGTAGATCTTCCCACGGCTGGAACAAAAAATCAAAAGGTTCGCAGTCGGCAGGATTCGAACCTACGCGGGCAGAGCCCAATTGATTTCTAGTCAATCTCCTTAACCACTCGGACACGACTGCACATGAGGGCAGTTGTAGATCATCTGCAGTTATAGTAGCTCTTCCCACCGCTGGAAAGAGAAATAGCAAAATGTTCGCAGTCGGCAGGATTCGAAACTACGCGGGCAGAGCCCAATTGATTTCTAGTCAATCTCCTTAACCACTCGGACACGACTGCACATGAGAGCAGTAGTAAAACATCTGCGGTTATAGTGGCTCTTCCCACCGCTGGAATGAAAAGTCAAAAGGTTCGCAATCGGCAGGATTCGAACCTACGCGGGCAGAGCCCAATTGATTTCTAGTCAATCTCCTTAACCACTCGGACACGACTGCACATGAGAGCAGTTGTAGATCATCTGCGGTTATGGTGGCTCTACCCACCGCTGGAAAGAGAAATAGCAAAATGTTCGCAGTCGGCAGGATTCGAACCTACGCGGGCAGAGCACAATTGATTTCTAGTCAATCTCCTTAACCACTCGGACACGACTGCACATGAGAGCAATAGTGAAACATCTGCGGTTACAGTGGCTCTTCCCACCGCTGGAATGAGAAATCAAAAGGTTCGCAGTCGGCAGGATTCGAACCTACGCGGGCAGAGCCCAATTGATTTCTAGTCAATCTCCTTAACCACTCGGACACGACTGCACATGTGAGCAGTAGTAAAACATCTGCCATTATAGTGGCTCTTCCCACCGCTGGAAAGGGAAATAGCAAAATGTTCGCAGTCGGCGGGATTCGAACCTACGCGGGCAGAGCCCAATTGATTTCGAGTCAATCTCCTTAACCACTCGGGCACGACTGCACATGAGAGCACTAGTAAAACATCTGCGGTTATAGTGGATCTTCCCACCGCTGGAATGAAAAATCAAAAGGTTCGCAGTCGGCAGGATTCGAACCTACGCGGGCAGAGCCCAATTGATTTCTAGTCAATCTCCTTAACCACTCGGACACGAATGCACATGAGAGCAGTTGAAGAACATCTGCGGTTAAAGTGGCTCTTCCCACCGCTGGAATGAGAAAACAAAAGGTTCGCAGTCGGCAGGATTCGAACCTTCGCGGGCAGAGCCCACTTGATTTCGAGTCAATCTCCTTAACCACTCGGACACGACTGCACATGAGAGCAGTAGTAAAACATCTGCGGTTATAGTGGCTCTTCCCACCGCTGGAAATAGAAATAGCAAAAAGTTCGCAGTCGGCAGGATTCGAACCTACGCGGGCAGAGCCCAATTGATTTCTAGTCAATCTCCTTAACCACTCGGACACGACTGCACATGAGAGCAGTAGTAAAACATCTGCGGTTATAGTGGCTCTTCTCACCGCTGGAATGAAAAGTCCAAAGGTTCGCAGTCGGCAGGATTCGAACCTACGCGGGCAGAGCCCAATCGATTTCTAGTCAATCTCCTTAACCACTCGGACACGACTGCACATGAGACCAGTAGTAAAACATCTGCGGTTATGGTAGATCTTCCCACCGCTGGAATAAAAAGTCAAAAGGTTCGCAGTCGGCAGGATTCGAACCTACGCGGGCAGAGCCCAATTGATTTCTAGTCAATCTCCTCAATCACTCGGACACGACTGCACATGTGAGCAGTAGTAAAACATCTGCGGTTATAGTGGCTCTTCCCACCGCTGGAAAGAGAAATAGCAAAAAGGTTCGCAGTCGGCAGGATTCGAACCTACGCGGGCAGAGCCCAATTGATTTCTAGTCAATCTCCTTAACCACTCGGACACGACTGCACATGAGAGCAAATGTAGATCATCTGCGGTTATAGTGGCTCTTCTCACCGCTGGAAAGAGAAATAGCAAAATGTTCGCAGTCGGCAGGATTCGAACCTACGCGGGCAGAGCCCAATTGATTTCGAGTCAATCTCCTTAACCACTCGGACACGACTGCACATGAGAGCAGTAAAACATCTGCGGTTATAGTAGATCTTCCCACGGCTGGAACGAAAAGTCAAAAGGTTCGCAGTCGGCAGGATTCGAACCTACGCGGGCAGAGCCCAATTGATTTCTAGTCAATCTCCTTAACCACTCGGACACGACTGCACATGAGGGCAGTAGTAAAACATCTGCGGTTATAGTGGCTCTTCTCACCGCTGGAATGAAAAGTCAAAAGGTTCGCAGTCGGCAGGATTCGAACCTACGCGGGTAGAGCCCAATTGATTTCTAGTCAATCTCCTTAACCACTCGGACACGACTGCACATGAGAGCAGTAGTAAAACATCTGCGGTTATAGTAGATCTTCCCACCGCTGGAATAAAAAGTCAAAAGGTTCGCAGTCGGCAGGATTCGAACCTACGCGGGCAGAGCCCAATTGATTTCTAGTCAATCTCCTCAATCACTCGGACACGACTGCACATGTGAGCAGTAGTAAAACATCTGCGGTTATAGTGGCTCTTCCCACCGCTGGAAAGAGAAATAGCAAAAAGGTTCGCAGTCGGCAGGATTCGAACCTACGCGGGCAGAGCCCAATTGATTTCTAGTCAATCTCCTTAACCACTCGGACACGACTGCACATGAGAGCAAATGTAGATCATCTGCGGTTATAGTGGCTCTTCTCACCGCTGGAAAGAGAAATAGCAAAATGTTCGCAGTCGGCAGGATTCGAACCTACGCGGGCAGAGCCCAATTGATTTCGAGTCAATCTCCTTAACCACTCAGACACGACTGCACATGAGAGCAGTAGTAAAACATCTGCGGTTATAGTAGATCTTCCCACGGCTGGAACGAAAAGTCAAAAGGTTCGCAGTCGGCAGGATTCGAACCTACGCGGGCAGAGCCCAATTGATTTCTAGTCAATCTCCTTAACCACTCGGACACGACTGCACATGAAGGCAGTTGTAGATCATCTGCAGTTATAGTAGCTCTTCCCACCGCTGGAAAGAGAAATAGCAAAATGTTCGCAGTCGGCAGGATTCGAAACTACGCGGGCAGAGCCCAATTGATTTCTAGTCAATCTCCTTAACCACTCGGACACGACTGCACATGAGAGCAGTAGTAAAACATCTGCGGTTATAGTAGATCTTCCCACCGCTGGAATAAAAAGTCAAAAGGTTCGCAGTCGGCAGGATTCGAACCTACGCGGGCAGAGCCCAATTGATTTCTAGTCAATCTCCTCAATCACTCGGACACGACTGCACATGTGAGCAGTAGTAAAACATCTGCGGTTATAGTGGCTCTTCCCACCGCTGGAAAGAGAAATAGCAAAAAGGTTCGCAGTCGGCAGGATTCGAACCTACGCGGGCAGAGCCCAATTGATTTCTAGTCAATCTCCTTAACCACTCGGACACGACTGCCAAGAGAGCAAATGTAGATCATCTGCGGTTATAGTGGCTCTTCTCACCGCTGGAAAGAGAAATAGCAAAATGTTCGCAGTCGGCAGGATTCGAACCTACGCGGGCAGAGCCCAATTGATTTCGAGTCAATCTCCTTAACCACTCGGACACGACTGCACATGAGAGCAGTAGTAAAACATCTGCGGTTATAGTAGATCTTCCCACGGCTGAAACGAAAAGTCAAAAGGTTCGCAGTCGGCAGGATTCGAACCTACGCGGGCAGAGCCCAATTGATTTCTAGTCAATTTCCTTAACCACCCGGACACGACTGCACATGAGAGCAGTAGTAAAACATCTGCGGTTATAGTGGCTCTTCTCACCGCTGGAACGAAAAGTCAAAAGGTTCGCAGTCGGCAGGATTCGAACCTACGCGGGCAGAGCACAATTGATTTCTAGTCAATCTCCTTAACCACTCGGACACGACTGCACATGAGAGCAATAGTGAAACATCTGCGGTTACAGTGGCTCTTCCCACCGCTGGAATGAGAAATCAAAAGGTTCGCAGTCGGCAGGATTCGAACCTACGCGGGCAGAGCCCAATTGATTTCTAGTCAATCTCCTTAACCACTCGGACACGACTGCACATGTGAGCAGTAGTAAAACATCTGACATTATAGTGGCTCTTCCCACCGCTGGAAAGGGAAATAGCAAAATGTTCGCAGTCGGCGGGATTCGAACCTACGCGGGCAGAGCCCAATTGATTTCGAGTCAATCTCCTTAACCACTCGGACACGACTGCACATGAGAGCACTAGTAAAACATCTGCGGTTATAGTGGATCTTCCCACCGCTGGAATGAAAAATCAAAAGGTTCGCAGTCGGCAGGATTCGAACCTACGCGGGCAGAGCCCAATTGATTTCGAGTCAATCTCCTTAACCAATCGGACACGACTGCACATGAGAGCTGTAGTAAAACATCTGCGGTTATAGTGGCTCTTCCCACCGCTGGAAAGAGAAATAGCAAAAGGTTCGCAGTCGGCAGGATTCGAACCTACGCGGGCAGAGCCCAATTGATTTCTAGTCAATCTCCTTAACCACTCGGACACGAATGCACATGAGAGCAGTTGAAGAACATCTGCGGTTAAAGTGGCTCTTCCCACCGCTGGAATGAGAAAACAAAAGGTTCGCAGTCGGCAGGATTCGAACCTTCGCGGGCAGAGCCCACTTGATTTCGAGTCAATCTCCTTAACCACTCGGACACGACTGCACATGAGAGCAGTAGTAAAACATCTGCGGTTATAGTGGCTCTTCCCACCGCTGGAAATAGAAATAGCAAAAAGTTCGCAGTCGGCAGGATTCGAACCTACGCGGGCAGAGCCCAATTGATTTCTAGTCAATCTCCTTAACCACTCGGACACGACTGCACATGAGAGCAGTAGTAAAACATCTGCGGTTATAGTGGCTCTTCTCACCGCTGGAATGAAAAGTCAAAAGGTTCGCAGTCGGCAGGATTCGAACCTACGCGGGCAGAGCCCAATTGATTTCGAGTCAATCTCCTTAACCAATCGGACACGACTGCACATGAGAGCTGTAGTAAAACATCTGCGGTTATAGTGGCTCTTCCTACCGCTGGAAAGAGAAATAGCAAAAGGTTCGCAGTCGGCAGGATTCGAACCTACGCGGGCAGAGCCCAATTGATTTCTAGTCAATCTCCTTAACCACTCGGACACGAATGCACATGAGAGCAGTTGAAGAACATCTGCGGTTAAAGTGGCTCTTCCCACCGCTGGAATGAGAAAACAAAAGGTTCGCAGTCGGCAGGATTCGAACCTTCGCGGGCAGAGCCCACTTGATTTCGAGTCAATCTCCTTAACCACTCGGACACGACTGCACATGAGAGCAGTAGTAAAACATCTGCGGTTATAGTGGCTCTTCCCACCGCTGGAAATAGAAATAGCAAAAAGTTCGCAGTCGGCAGGATTCGAACCTACGCGGGCAGAGCCCAATTGATTTCTAGTCAATCTCCTTAACCACTCGGACACGACTGCACATGAGAGCAGTAGTAAAACATCTGCGGTTATAGTGGCTCTTCTCACCGCTGGAATGAAAAGTCAAAAGGTTCGCAGTCGGCAGGATTCGAACCTACGCGGGCAGAGCCCAATCGATTTCTAGTCAATCTCCTTAACCACTCGGACACGACTGCACATGAGACCAGTAGTAAAACATCTGCGGTTATGGTAGATCTTCCCACCGCTGGAATAAAAAGTCAAAAGGTTCGCAGTCGGCAGGATTCGAACCTACGCGGGCAGAGCCCAATTGATTTCTAGTCAATCTCCTCAATCACTCGGACACGACTGCACATGTGAGCAGTAGTAAAACATCTGCGGTTATAGTGGCTCTTCCCACCGCTGGAAAGAGAAATAGCAAAAAGGTTCGCAGTCGGCAGGATTCGAACCTACGCGGGCAGAGCCCAATTGATTTCTAGTCAATCTCCTTAACCACTCGGACACGACTGCACATGAGAGCAAATGTAGATCATCTGCGGTTATAGTGGCTCTTCTCACCGCTGGAAAGAGAAATAGCAAAATGTTCGCAGTCGGCAGGATTCGAACCTACGCGGGCAGAGCCCAATTGATTTCGAGTCAATCTCCTTAACCACTCGGACACGACTGCACATGAGAGCAGTAGTAAAACATCTGCGGTTATAGTAGATCTTCCCACGGCTGGAACGAAAAGTCAAAAGGTTCGCAGTCGGCAGGATTCGAACCTACGCGGGCAGAGCCCAATTGATTTCTAGTCAATCTCCTTAACCACTCGGACACGACTGCACATGAGGGCAGTAGTAAAACATCTGCGGTTATAGTGGCTCTTCTCACCGCTGGAATGAAAAGTCAAAAGGTTCGCAGTCGGCAGGATTCGAACCTACGCGGGTAGAGCCCAATTGATTTCTAGTCAATCTCCTTAACCACTCGGACACGACTGCACATGAGAGCAGTAGTAAAACATCTGCGGTTATAGTAGATCTTCCCACCGCTGGAATAAAAAGTCAAAAGGTTCGCAGTCGGCAGGATTCGAACCTACGCGGGCAGAGCCCAATTGATTTCTAGTCAATCTCCTCAATCACTCGGACACGACTGCACATGTGAGCAGTAGTAAAACATCTGCGGTTATAGTGGCTCTTCCCACCGCTGGAAAGAGAAATAGCAAAAAGGTTCGCAGTCGGCAGGATTCGAACCTACGCGGGCAGAGCCCAATTGATTTCTAGTCAATCTCCTTAACCACTCGGACACGACTGCACATGAGAGCAAATGTAGATCATCTGCGGTTATAGTGGCTCTTCTCACCGCTGGAAAGAGAAATAGCAAAATGTTCGCAGTCGGCAGGATTCGAACCTACGCGGGCAGAGCCCAATTGATTTCGAGTCAATCTCCTTAACCACTCAGACACGACTGCACATGAGAGCAGTAGTAAAACATCTGCGGTTATAGTAGATCTTCCCACGGCTGGAACGAAAAGTCAAAAGGTTCGCAGTCGGCAGGATTCGAACCTACGCGGGCAGAGCCCAATTGATTTCTAGTCAATCTCCTTAACCACTCGGACACGACTGCACATGAAGGCAGTTGTAGATCATCTGCAGTTATAGTAGCTCTTCCCACCGCTGGAAAGAGAAATAGCAAAATGTTCGCAGTCGGCAGGATTCGAAACTACGCGGGCAGAGCCCAATTGATTTCTAGTCAATCTCCTTAACCACTCGGACACGACTGCCAAGAGAGCAAATGTAGATCATCTGCGGTTATAGTGGCTCTTCTCACCGCTGGAAAGAGAAATAGCAAAATGTTCGCAGTCGGCAGGATTCGAACCTACGCGGGCAGAGCCCAATTGATTTCGAGTCAATCTCCTTAACCACTCAGACACGACTGCACATGAGAGCAGTAGTAAAACATCTGCGGTTATAGTAGATCTTCCCACGGCTGGAACGAAAAGTCAAAAGGTTCGCAGTCGGCAGGATTCGAACCTACGCGGGCAGAGCCCAATTGATTTCTAGTCAATCTCCTTAACCACTCGGACACGACTGCACATGAAGGCAGTTGTAGATCATCTGCAGTTATAGTAGCTCTTCCCACCGCTGGAAAGAGAAATAGCAAAATGTTCGCAGTCGGCAGGATTCGAAACTACGCGGGCAGAGCCCAATTGATTTCTAGTCAATCTCCTTAACCACTCGGACACGACTGCACATGAGAGCAGTAGTAAAACATCTGCGGTTATAGTAGATCTTCCCACCGCTGGAATAAAAAGTCAAAAGGTTCGCAGTCGGCAGGATTCGAACCTACGCGGGCAGAGCCCAATTGATTTCTAGTCAATCTCCTCAATCACTCGGACACGACTGCACATGTGAGCAGTAGTAAAACATCTGCGGTTATAGTGGCTCTTCCCACCGCTGGAAAGAGAAATAGCAAAAAGGTTCGCAGTCGGCAGGATTCGAACCTACGCGGGCAGAGCCCAATTGATTTCTAGTCAATCTCCTTAACCACTCGGACACGACTGCCAAGAGAGCAAATGTAGATCATCTGCGGTTATAGTGGCTCTTCTCACCGCTGGAAAGAGAAATAGCAAAATGTTCGCAGTCGGCAGGATTCGAACCTACGCGGGCAGAGCCCAATTGATTTCGAGTCAATCTCCTTAACCACTCGGACACGACTGCACATGAGAGCAGTAGTAAAACATCTGCGGTTATAGTAGATCTTCCCACGGCTGAAACGAAAAGTCAAAAGGTTCGCAGTCGGCAGGATTCGAACCTACGCGGGCAGAGCCCAATTGATTTCTAGTCAATTTCCTTAACCACCCGGACACGACTGCACATGAGAGCAGTAGTAAAACATCTGCGGTTATAGTGGCTCTTCTCACCGCTGGAACGAAAAGTCAAAAGGTTCGCAGTCGGCAGGATTCGAACCTACGCGGGCAGAGCACAATTGATTTCTAGTCAATCTCCTTAACCACTCGGACACGACTGCACATGAGACCAGTAGTAAAACATCTGCGGTTATGGTAGATCTTCCCACCGCTGGAATAAAAAGTCAAAAGGTTCGCAGTCGGCAGGATTCGAACCTACGCGGGCAGAGCCCAATTGATTTCTAGTCAATCTCCTCAATCACTCGGACACGACTGCACATGTGAGCAGTAGTAAAACATCTGCGGTTATAGTGGCTCTTCCCACCGCTGGAATGAGAAAACAAAAGGTTCGCAGTCGGCAGGATTCGAACCTACGCGGGCAGAGCCCAATTGATTTCTAGTCAATCTCCTTAACCACTCGGACACGACTGCACATGAGGGCAGTAGTAAAACATCTGCGGTTATAGTGGCTCTTCTCACCGCTGGAATGAAAAGTCAAAAGGTTCGCAGTCGGCAGGATTCGAACCTACGCGGGTAGAGCCCAATTGATTTCTAGTCAATCTCCTTAACCACTCGGACACGACTGCACATGAGAGCAGTAGTAAAACATCTGCGGTTATAGTAGATCTTCCCACCGCTGGAATAAAAAGTCAAAAGGTTCGCAGTCGGCAGGATTCGAACCTACGCGGGCAGAGCCCAATTGATTTCTAGTCAATCTCCTCAATCACTCGGACACGACTGCACATGTGAGCAGTAGTAAAACATCTGCGGTTATAGTGGCTCTTCCCACCGCTGGAAAGAGAAATAGCAAAAAGGTTCGCAGTCGGCAGGATTCGAACCTACGCGGGCAGAGCCCAATTGATTTCTAGTCAATCTCCTTAACCACTCGGACACGACTGCACATGAGAGCAAATGTAGATCATCTGCGGTTATAGTGGCTCTTCTCACCGCTGGAAAGAGAAATAGCAAAATGTTCGCAGTCGGCAGGATTCGAACCTACGCGGGCAGAGCCCAATTGATTTCGAGTCAATCTCCTTAACCACTCGGACACGACTGCACATGAGAGCAGTAGTAAAACATCTGCGGTTATAGTAGATCTTCCCACGGCTGAAACGAAAAGTCAAAAGGTTCGCAGTCGGCAGGATTCGAACCTACGCGGGCAGAGCCCAATTGATTTCTAGTCAATTTCCTTAACCACCCGGACACGACTGCACATGAGAGCAGTAGTAAAACATCTGCGGTTATAGTGGCTCTTCTCACCGCTGGAACGAAAAGTCAAAAGGTTCGCAGTCGGCAGGATTCGAACCTACGCGGGCAGAGCACAATTGATTTCTAGTCAATCTCCTTAACCACTCGGACACGACTGCACATGAGACCAGTAGTAAAACATCTGCGGTTATGGTAGATCTTCCCACCGCTGGAATAAAAAGTCAAAAGGTTCGCAGTCGGCAGGATTCGAACCTACGCGGGCAGAGCCCAATTGATTTCTAGTCAATCTCCTCAATCACTCGGACACGACTGCACATGTGAGCAGTAGTAAAACATCTGCGGTTATAGTGGCTCTTCCCACCGCTGGAATGAGAAAACAAAAGGTTCGCAGTCGGCAGGATTCGAACCTACGCGGGCAGAGCCCAATTGATTTCTAGTCAATCTCCTTAACCACTCGGACACGACTGCACATGAGGGCAGTAGTAAAACATCTGCGGTTATAGTGGCTCTTCTCACCGCTGGAATGAAAAGTCAAAAGGTTCGCAGTCGGCAGGATTCGAACCTACGCGGGTAGAGCCCAATTGATTTCTAGTCAATCTCCTTAACCACTCGGACACGACTGCACATGAGAGCAGTAGTAAAACATCTGCGGTTATAGTAGATCTTCCCACCGCTGGAATAAAAAGTCAAAAGGTTCGCAGTCGGCAGGATTCGAACCTACGCGGGCAGAGCCCAATTGATTTCTAGTCAATCTCCTCAATCACTCGGACACGACTGCACATGTGAGCAGTAGTAAAACATCTGCGGTTATAGTGGCTCTTCCCACCGCTGGAAAGAGAAATAGCAAAAAGGTTCGCAGTCGGCAGGATTCGAACCTACGCGGGCAGAGCCCAATTGATTTCTAGTCAATCTCCTTAACCACTCGGACACGACTGCACATGAGAGCAAATGTAGATCATCTGCGGTTATAGTGGCTCTTCTCACCGCTGGAAAGAGAAATAGCAAAATGTTCGCAGTCGGCAGGATTCGAACCTACGCGGGCAGAGCCCAATTGATTTCGAGTCAATCTCCTTAACCACTCAGACACGACTGCACATGAGAGCAGTAGTAAAACATCTGCGGTTATAGTAGATCTTCCCACGGCTGGAACGAAAAGTCAAAAGGTTCGCAGTCGGCAGGATTCGAACCTACGCGGGCAGAGCCCAATTGATTTCTAGTCAATCTCCTTAACCACTCGGACACGACTGCACATGAAGGCAGTTGTAGATCATCTGCAGTTATAGTAGCTCTTCCCACCGCTGGAAAGAGAAATAGCAAAATGTTCGCAGTCGGCAGGATTCGAAACTACGCGGGCAGAGCCCAATTGATTTCTAGTCAATCTCCTTAACCACTCGGACACGACTGCCAAGAGAGCAAATGTAGATCATCTGCGGTTATAGTGGCTCTTCTCACCGCTGGAAAGAGAAATAGCAAAATGTTCGCAGTCGGCAGGATTCGAACCTACGCGGGCAGAGCCCAATTGATTTCGAGTCAATCTCCTTAACCACTCAGACACGACTGCACATGAGAGCAGTAGTAAAACATCTGCGGTTATAGTAGATCTTCCCACGGCTGGAACGAAAAGTCAAAAGGTTCGCAGTCGGCAGGATTCGAACCTACGCGGGCAGAGCCCAATTGATTTCTAGTCAATCTCCTTAACCACTCGGACACGACTGCACATGAAGGCAGTTGTAGATCATCTGCAGTTATAGTAGCTCTTCCCACCGCTGGAAAGAGAAATAGCAAAATGTTCGCAGTCGGCAGGATTCGAAACTACGCGGGCAGAGCCCAATTGATTTCTAGTCAATCTCCTTAACCACTCGGACACGACTGCACATGAGAGCAGTAGTAAAACATCTGCGGTTATAGTAGATCTTCCCACCGCTGGAATAAAAAGTCAAAAGGTTCGCAGTCGGCAGGATTCGAACCTACGCGGGCAGAGCCCAATTGATTTCTAGTCAATCTCCTCAATCACTCGGACACGACTGCACATGTGAGCAGTAGTAAAACATCTGCGGTTATAGTGGCTCTTCCCACCGCTGGAAAGAGAAATAGCAAAAAGGTTCGCAGTCGGCAGGATTCGAACCTACGCGGGCAGAGCCCAATTGATTTCTAGTCAATCTCCTTAACCACTCGGACACGACTGCCAAGAGAGCAAATGTAGATCATCTGCGGTTATAGTGGCTCTTCTCACCGCTGGAAAGAGAAATAGCAAAATGTTCGCAGTCGGCAGGATTCGAACCTACGCGGGCAGAGCCCAATTGATTTCGAGTCAATCTCCTTAACCACTCGGACACGACTGCACATGAGAGCAGTAGTAAAACATCTGCGGTTATAGTAGATCTTCCCACGGCTGAAACGAAAAGTCAAAAGGTTCGCAGTCGGCAGGATTCGAACCTACGCGGGCAGAGCCCAATTGATTTCTAGTCAATTTCCTTAACCACCCGGACACGACTGCACATGAGAGCAGTAGTAAAACATCTGCGGTTATAGTGGCTCTTCTCACCGCTGGAACGAAAAGTCAAAAGGTTCGCAGTCGGCAGGATTCGAACCTACGCGGGCAGAGCACAATTGATTTCTAGTCAATCTCCTTAACCACTCGGACACGACTGCACATGAGAGCAATAGTGAAACATCTGCGGTTACAGTGGCTCTTCCCACCGCTGGAATGAGAAATCAAAAGGTTCGCAGTCGGCAGGATTCGAACCTACGCGGGCAGAGCCCAATTGATTTCTAGTCAATCTCCTTAACCACTCGGACACGACTGCACATGTGAGCAGTAGTAAAACATCTGACATTATAGTGGCTCTTCCCACCGCTGGAAAGGGAAATAGCAAAATGTTCGCAGTCGGCGGGATTCGAACCTACGCGGGCAGAGCCCAATTGATTTCGAGTCAATCTCCTTAACCACTCGGACACGACTGCACATGAGAGCACTAGTAAAACATCTGCGGTTATAGTGGATCTTCCCACCGCTGGAATGAAAAATCAAAAGGTTCGCAGTCGGCAGGATTCGAACCTACGCGGGCAGAGCCCAATTGATTTCGAGTCAATCTCCTTAACCAATCGGACACGACTGCACATGAGAGCTGTAGTAAAACATCTGCGGTTATAGTGGCTCTTCCCACCGCTGGAAAGAGAAATAGCAAAAGGTTCGCAGTCGGCAGGATTCGAACCTACGCGGGCAGAGCCCAATTGATTTCTAGTCAATCTCCTTAACCACTCGGACACGAATGCACATGAGAGCAGTTGAAGAACATCTGCGGTTAAAGTGGCTCTTCCCACCGCTGGAATGAGAAAACAAAAGGTTCGCAGTCGGCAGGATTCGAACCTTCGCGGGCAGAGCCCACTTGATTTCGAGTCAATCTCCTTAACCACTCGGACACGACTGCACATGAGAGCAGTAGTAAAACATCTGCGGTTATAGTGGCTCTTCCCACCGCTGGAAATAGAAATAGCAAAAAGTTCGCAGTCGGCAGGATTCGAACCTACGCGGGCAGAGCCCAATTGATTTCTAGTCAATCTCCTTAACCACTCGGACACGACTGCACATGAGAGCAGTAGTAAAACATCTGCGGTTATAGTGGCTCTTCTCACCGCTGGAATGAAAAGTCAAAAGGTTCGCAGTCGGCAGGATTCGAACCTACGCGGGCAGAGCCCAATTGATTTCGAGTCAATCTCCTTAACCAATCGGACACGACTGCACATGAGAGCTGTAGTAAAACATCTGCGGTTATAGTGGCTCTTCCTACCGCTGGAAAGAGAAATAGCAAAAGGTTCGCAGTCGGCAGGATTCGAACCTACGCGGGCAGAGCCCAATTGATTTCTAGTCAATCTCCTTAACCACTCGGACACGAATGCACATGAGAGCAGTTGAAGAACATCTGCGGTTAAAGTGGCTCTTCCCACCGCTGGAATGAGAAAACAAAAGGTTCGCAGTCGGCAGGATTCGAACCTTCGCGGGCAGAGCCCACTTGATTTCGAGTCAATCTCCTTAACCACTCGGACACGACTGCACATGAGAGCACTAGTAAAACATCTGCGGTTATAGTGGCTCTTCCCACCGCTGGAAATAGAAATAGCAAAAAGTTCGCAGTCGGCAGGATTCGAACCTACGCGGGCAGAGCCCAATTGATTTCTAGTCAATCTCCTTAACCACTCGGACACGACTGCACATGAGAGCAGTAGTAAAACATCTGCGGTTATAGTGGCTCTTCTCACCGCTGGAATGAAAAGTCAAAAGGTTCGCAGTCGGCAGGATTCGAACCTACGCGGGCAGAGCCCAATCGATTTCTAGTCAATCTCCTTAACCACTCGGACACGACTGCACATGAGACCAGTAGTAAAACATCTGCGGTTATGGTAGATCTTCCCACCGCTGGAATAAAAAGTCAAAAGGTTCGCAGTCGGCAGGATTCGAACCTACGCGGGCAGAGCCCAATTGATTTCTAGTCAATCTCCTCAATCACTCGGACACGACTGCACATGTGAGCAGTAGTAAAACATCTGCGGTTATAGTGGCTCTTCCCACCGCTGGAAAGAGAAATAGCAAAAAGGTTCGCAGTCGGCAGGATTCGAACCTACGCGGGCAGAGCCCAATTGATTTCTAGTCAATCTCCTTAACCACTCGGACACGACTGCACATGAGAGCAAATGTAGATCATCTGCGGTTATAGTGGCTCTTCTCACCGCTGGAAAGAGAAATAGCAAAATGTTCGCAGTCGGCAGGATTCGAACCTACGCGGGCAGAGCCCAATTGATTTCGAGTCAATCTCCTTAACCACTCGGACACGACTGCACATGAGAGCAGTAGTAAAACATCTGCGGTTATAGTAGATCTTCCCACGGCTGGAACGAAAAGTCAAAAGGTTCGCAGTCGGCAGGATTCGAACCTACGCGGGCAGAGCCCAATTGATTTCTAGTCAATCTCCTTAACCACTCGGACACGACTGCACATGAGGGCAGTAGTAAAACATCTGCGGTTATAGTGGCTCTTCTCACCGCTGGAATGAAAAGTCAAAAGGTTCGCAGTCGGCAGGATTCGAACCTACGCGGGTAGAGCCCAATTGATTTCTAGTCAATCTCCTTAACCACTCGGACACGACTGCACATGAGAGCAGTAGTAAAACATCTGCGGTTATAGTAGATCTTCCCACCGCTGGAATAAAAAGTCAAAAGGTTCGCAGTCGGCAGGATTCGAACCTACGCGGGCAGAGCCCAATTGATTTCTAGTCAATCTCCTCAATCACTCGGACACGACTGCACATGTGAGCAGTAGTAAAACATCTGCGGTTATAGTGGCTCTTCCCACCGCTGGAAAGAGAAATAGCAAAAAGGTTCGCAGTCGGCAGGATTCGAACCTACGCGGGCAGAGCCCAATTGATTTCTAGTCAATCTCCTTAACCACTCGGACACGACTGCACATGAGAGCAAATGTAGATCATCTGCGGTTATAGTGGCTCTTCTCACCGCTGGAAAGAGAAATAGCAAAATGTTCGCAGTCGGCAGGATTCGAACCTACGCGGGCAGAGCCCAATTGATTTCGAGTCAATCTCCTTAACCACTCAGACACGACTGCACATGAGAGCAGTAGTAAAACATCTGCGGTTATAGTAGATCTTCCCACGGCTGGAACGAAAAGTCAAAAGGTTCGCAGTCGGCAGGATTCGAACCTACGCGGGCAGAGCCCAATTGATTTCTAGTCAATCTCCTTAACCACTCGGACACGACTGCACATGAAGGCAGTTGTAGATCATCTGCAGTTATAGTAGCTCTTCCCACCGCTGGAAAGAGAAATAGCAAAATGTTCGCAGTCGGCAGGATTCGAAACTACGCGGGCAGAGCCCAATTGATTTCTAGTCAATCTCCTTAACCACTCGGACACGACTGCCAAGAGAGCAAATGTAGATCATCTGCGGTTATAGTGGCTCTTCTCACCGCTGGAAAGAGAAATAGCAAAATGTTCGCAGTCGGCAGGATTCGAACCTACGCGGGCAGAGCCCAATTGATTTCGAGTCAATCTCCTTAACCACTCGGACACGACTGCACATGAGAGCAGTAGTAAAACATCTGCGGTTATAGTAGATCTTCCCACGGCTGGAACGAAAAGTCAAAAGGTTCGCAGTCGGCAGGATTCGAACCTACGCGGGCAGAGCCCAATTGATTTCTATTCAATTTTCTTAACCACCCGGACACGACTGCACATGAGAGCAGTAGTAAAACATCTGCGGTTATAGTGGCTCTTCTCACCGCTGGAACGAAAAGTCAAAAGGTTCGCAGTCGGCAGGATTCGAACCTACGCGGGCAGAGCACAATTGATTTCTAGTCAATCTCCTTAACCACTCGGACACGACTGCACATGAGAGCAATAGTGAAACATCTGCGGTTACAGTGGCTCTTCCCACCGCTGGAATGAGAAATCAAAAGGTTCGCAGTCGGCAGGATTCGAACCTACGCGGGCAGAGCCCAATTGATTTCTAGTCAATCTCCTTAACCACTCGGACACGACTGCACATGTGAGCAGTAGTAAAACATCTGCCATTATAGTGGCTCTTCCCACCGCTGGAAAGGGAAATAGCAAAATGTTTGCAGTCGGCGGGATTCGAACCTACGCGGGCAGAGCCCAATTGATTTCGAGTCAATCTCCTTAACCACTCGGACACGACTGCACATGAGAGCACTAGTAAAACATCTGCGGTTATAGTGGATCTTCCCACCGCTGGAATGAAAAATCAAAAGGTTCGCAGTCGGCAGGATTCGAACCTACGCGGGCAGAGCCCAATTGATTTCGAGTCAATCTCCTTAACCAATCGGACACGACTGCACATGAGAGCTGTAGTAAAACATCTGCGGTTATAGTGGCTCTTCCCACCGCTGGAAAGAGAAATAGCAAAAGGTTCGCAGTCGGCAGGATTCGAACCTACGCGGGCAGAGCCCAATTGATTTCTAGTCAATCTCCTTAACCACTCGGACACGAATGCACATGAGAGCAGTTGAAGAACATCTGCGGTTAAAGTGGCTCTTCCCACCGCTGGAATGAGAAAACAAAAGGTTCGCAGTCGGCAGGATTCGAACCTTCGCGGGCAGAGCCCACTTGATTTCGAGTCAATCTCCTTAACCACTCGGACACGACTGCACATGAGAGCAGTAGTAAAACATCTGCGGTTATAGTGGCTCTTCCCACCGCTGGAAATAGAAATAGCAAAAAGTTCGCAGTCGGCAGGATTCGAACCTACGCGGGCAGAGCCCAATTGATTTCTAGTCAATCTCCTTAACCACTCGGACACGACTGCACATGAGAGCAGTAGTAAAACATCTGCGGTTATAGTGGCTCTTCTCACCGCTGGAATGAAAAGTCAAAAGGTTCGCAGTCGGCAGGATTCGAACCTACGCGGGCAGAGCCCAATCGATTTCTAGTCAATCTCCTTAACCACTCGGACACGACTGCACATGAGACCAGTAGTAAAACATCTGCGGTTATGGTAGATCTTCCCACCGCTGGAATAAAAAGTCAAAAGGTTCGCAGTCGGCAGGATTCGAACCTACGCGGGCAGAGCCCAATTGATTTCTAGTCAATCTCCTCAATCACTCGGACACGACTGCACATGTGAGCAGTAGTAAAACATCTGCGGTTATAGTGGCTCTTCCCACCGCTGGAAAGAGAAATAGCAAAAAGGTTCGCAGTCGGCAGGATTCGAACCTACGCGGGCAGAGCCCAATTGATTTCTAGTCAATCTCCTTAACCACTCGGACACGACTGCACATGAGAGCAAATGTAGATCATCTGCGGTTATAGTGGCTCTTCTCACCGCTGGAAAGAGAAATAGCAAAATGTTCGCAGTCGGCAGGATTCGAACCTACGCGGGCAGAGCCCAATTGATTTCGAGTCAATCTCCTTAACCACTCGGACACGACTGCACATGAGAGCAGTAGTAAAACATCTGCGGTTATAGTAGATCTTCCCACGGCTGGAACGAAAAGTCAAAAGGTTCGCAGTCGGCAGGATTCGAACCTACGCGGGCAGAGCCCAATTGATTTCTAGTCAATCTCCTTAACCACTCGGACACGACTGCACATGAGGGCAGTAGTAAAACATCTGCGGTTATAGTGGCTCTTCTCACCGCTGGAATGAAAAGTCAAAAGGTTCGCAGTCGGCAGGATTCGAACCTACGCGGGTAGAGCCCAATTGATTTCTAGTCAATCTCCTTAACCACTCGGACACGACTGCACATGAGAGCAGTAGTAAAACATCTGCGGTTATAGTAGATCTTCCCACCGCTGAAATAAAAAGTCAAAAGGTTCGCAGTCGGCAGGATTCGAACCTACGCGGGCAGAGCCCAATTGATTTCTAGTCAATCTCCTCAATCACTCGGACACGACTGCACATGTGAGCAGTAGTAAAACATCTGCGGTTATAGTGGCTCTTCCCACCGCTGGAAAGAGAAATAGCAAAAAGGTTCGCAGTCGGCAGGATTCGAACCTACGCGGGCAGAGCCCAATTGATTTCTAGTCAATCTCCTTAACCACTCGGACACGACTGCACATGAGAGCTGTAGTAAAACATCTGCGGTTATAGTGGCTCTTCCCACCGCTGGAAAGAGAAATAGCAAAAGGTTCGCAGTCGGCAGGATTCGAACCTACGCGGGCAGAGCCCAATTGATTTCTAGTCAATCTCCTTAACCACTCGGACACGAATGCACATGAGAGCAGTTGAAGAACATCTGCGGTTAAAGTGGCTCTTCCCACCGCTGGAATGAGAAAACAAAAGGTTCGCAGTCGGCAGGATTCGAACCTTCGCGGGCAGAGCCCACTTGATTTCGAGTCAATCTCCTTAACCACTCGGACACGACTGCACATGAGAGCAGTAGTAAAACATCTGCGGTTATAGTGGCTCTTCCCACCGCTGGAAATAGAAATAGCAAAAAGTTCGCAGTCGGCAGGATTCGAACCTACGCGGGCAGAGCCCAATTGATTTCTAGTCAATCTCCTTAACCACTCGGACACGACTGCACATGAGAGCAGTAGTAAAACATCTGCGGTTATAGTGGCTCTTCTCACCGCTGGAATGAAAAGTCAAAAGGTTCGCAGTCGGCAGGATTCGAACCTACGCGGGCAGAGCCCAATTGATTTCGAGTCAATCTCCTTAACCAATCGGACACGACTGCACATGAGAGCTGTAGTAAAACATCTGCGGTTATAGTGGCTCTTCCTACCGCTGGAAAGAGAAATAGCAAAAGGTTCGCAGTCGGCAGGATTCGAAACCTACGCGGGCAGAGCCCAATTGATTTCTAGTCAATCTCCTTAACCACTCGGACACGAATGCACATGAGAGCAGTTGAAGAACATCTGCGGTTAAAGTGGCTCTTCCCACCGCTGGAATGAGAAAACAAAAGGTTCGCAGTCGGCAGGATTCGAACCTTCGCGGGCAGAGCCCACTTGATTTCGAGTCAATCTCCTTAACCACTCGGACACGACTGCACATGAGAGCAGTAGTAAAACATCTGCGGTTATAGTGGCTCTTCCCACCGCTGGAAATAGAAATAGCAAAAAGTTCGCAGTCGGCAGGATTCGAACCTACGCGGGCAGAGCCCAATTGATTTCTAGTCAATCTCCTTAACCACTCGGACACGACTGCACATGAGAGCAGTAGTAAAACATCTGCGGTTATAGTGGCTCTTCTCACCGCTGGAATGAAAAGTCAAAAGGTTCGCAGTCGGCAGGATTCGAACCTACGCGGGCAGAGCCCAATCGATTTCTAGTCAATCTCCTTAACCACTCGGACACGACTGCACATGAGACCAGTAGTAAAACATCTGCGGTTATGGTAGATCTTCCCACCGCTGGAATAAAAAGTCAAAAGGTTCGCAGTCGGCAGGATTCGAACCTACGCGGGCAGAGCCCAATTGATTTCTAGTCAATCTCCTCAATCACTCGGACACGACTGCACATGTGAGCAGTAGTAAAACATCTGCGGTTATAGTGGCTCTTCCCACCGCTGGAAAGAGAAATAGCAAAAAGGTTCGCAGTCGGCAGGATTCGAACCTACGCGGGCAGAGCCCAATTGATTTCTAGTCAATCTCCTTAACCACTCGGACACGACTGCACATGAGAGCAAATGTAGATCATCTGCGGTTATAGTGGCTCTTCTCACCGCTGGAAAGAGAAATAGCAAAATGTTCGCAGTCGGCAGGATTCGAACCTACGCGGGCAGAGCCCAATTGATTTCGAGTCAATCTCCTTAACCACTCGGACACGACTGCACATGAGAGCAGTAGTAAAACATCTGCGGTTATAGTAGATCTTCCCACGGCTGGAACGAAAAGTCAAAAGGTTCGCAGTCGGCAGGATTCGAACCTACGCGGGCAGAGCCCAATTGATTTCTAGTCAATCTCCTTAACCACTCGGACACGACTGCACATGAGGGCAGTAGTAAAACATCTGCGGTTATAGTGGCTCTTCTCACCGCTGGAATGAAAAGTCAAAAGGTTCGCAGTCGGCAGGATTCGAACCTACGCGGGTAGAGCCCAATTGATTTCTAGTCAATCTCCTTAACCACTCGGACACGACTGCACATGAGAGCAGTAGTAAAACATCTGCGGTTATAGTAGATCTTCCCACCGCTGGAATAAAAAGTCAAAAGGTTCGCAGTCGGCAGGATTCGAACCTACGCGGGCAGAGCCCAATTGATTTCTAGTCAATCTCCTCAATAACTCGGACACGACTGCACATGTGAGCAGTAAAAAAACATCTGCGGTTATAGTGGCTCTTCCCACCGCTGGAAAGAGAAATAGCAAAAAGGTTCGCAGTCGGCAGGATTCGAACCTACGCGGGCAGAGCCCAATTGATTTCTAGTCAATCTCCTTAACCACTCGGACACGACTGCACATGAGAGCAAATGTAGATCATCTGCAGTTATAGTAGCTCTTCCCACCGCTGGAAAGAGAAATAGCAAAATGTTCGCAGTCGGCAGGATTCGAAACTACGCGGGCAGAGCCCAATTGATTTCTAGTCAATCTCCTTAACCACTCGGACACGAATGCACATGAGAGCAGTTGAAGAACATCTGCGGTTAAAGTGGCTCTTCCCACCGCTGGAATGAGAAAACAAAAGGTTCGCAGTCGGCAGGATTCGAACCTACGCGGGCAGAGCCCAATCGATTTCTAGTCAATCTCCTTAACCACTCGGACACGACTGCACATGAGACCAGTAGTAAAACATCTGCGGTTATGGTAGATCTTCCCACCGCTGGAATAAAAAGTCAAAAGGTTCGCAGTCGGCAGGATTCGAACCTACGCGGGCAGAGCCCAATTGATTTCTAGTCAATCTCCTCAATCACTCGGACACGACTGCACATGTGAGCAGTAGTAAAACATCTGCGGTTATAGTGGCTCTTCCCACCGCTGGAAAGAGAAATAGCAAAAAGGTTCGCAGTCGGCAGGATTCGAACCTACGCGGGCAGAGCCCAATTGATTTCTAGTCAATCTCCTTAACCACTCGGACACGACTGCACATGAGAGCAAATGTAGATCATCTGCGGTTATAGTGGCTCTTCTCACCGCTGGAAAGAGAAATAGCAAAATGTTCGCAGTCGGCAGGATTCGAACCTACGCGGGCAGAGCCCAATTGATTTCGAGTCAATCTCCTTAACCACTCGGACACGACTGCACATGAGAGCAGTAGTAAAACATCTGCGGTTATAGTAGATCTTCCCACGGCTGGAACGAAAAGTCAAAAGGTTCGCAGTCGGCAGGATTCGAACCTACGCGGGCAGAGCCCAATTGATTTCTAGTCAATCTCCTTAACCACTCGGACACGACTGCACATGAGGGCAGTAGTAAAACATCTGCGGTTATAGTGGCTCTTCTCACCGCTGGAATGAAAAGTCAAAAGGTTCGCAGTCGGCAGGATTCGAACCTACGCGGGTAGAGCCCAATTGATTTCTAGTCAATCTCCTTAACCACTCGGACACGACTGCACATGAGAGCAGTAGTAAAACATCTGCGGTTATAGTAGATCTTCCCACCGCTGGAATAAAAAGTCAAAAGGTTCGCAGTCGGCAGGATTCGAACCTACGCGGGCAGAGCCCAATTGATTTCTAGTCAATCTCCTCAATCACTCGGACACGACTGCACATGTGAGCAGTAGTAAAACATCTGCGGTTATAGTGGCTCTTCCCACCGCTGGAAAGAGAAATAGCAAAAAGGTTCGCAGTCGGCAGGATTCGAACCTACGCGGGCAGAGCCCAATTGATTTCTAGTCAATCTCCTTAACCACTCGGACACGACTGCACATGAGAGCTGTAGTAAAACATCTGCGGTTATAGTGGCTCTTCCCACCGCTGGAAAGAGAAATAGCAAAAGGTTCGCAGTCGGCAGGATTCGAACCTACGCGGGCAGAGCCCAATTGATTTCTAGTCAATCTCCTTAACCACTCGGACACGAATGCACATGAGAGCAGTTGAAGAACATCTGCGGTTAAAGTGGCTCTTCCCACCGCTGGAATGAGAAAACAAAAGGTTCGCAGTCGGCAGGATTCGAACCTTCGCGGGCAGAGCCCACTTGATTTCGAGTCAATCTCCTTAACCACTCGGACACGACTGCACATGAGAGCAGTAGTAAAACATCTGCGGTTATAGTGGCTCTTCCCACCGCTGGAAATAGAAATAGCAAAAAGTTCGCAGTCGGCAGGATTCGAACCTACGCGGGCAGAGCCCAATTGATTTCTAGTCAATCTCCTTAACCACTCGGACACGACTGCACATGAGAGCAGTAGTAAAACATCTGCGGTTATAGTGGCTCTTCTCACCGCTGGAATGAAAAGTCAAAAGGTTCGCAGTCGGCAGGATTCGAACCTACGCGGGCAGAGCCCAATTGATTTCGAGTCAATCTCCTTAACCAATCGGACACGACTGCACATGAGAGCTGTAGTAAAACATCTGCGGTTATAGTGGCTCTTCCTACCGCTGGAAAGAGAAATAGCAAAAGGTTCGCAGTCGGCAGGATTCGAACCTACGCGGGCAGAGCCCAATTGATTTCTAGTCAATCTCCTTAACCACTCGGACACGAATGCACATGAGAGCAGTTGAAGAACATCTGCGGTTAAAGTGGCTCTTCCCACCGCTGGAATGAGAAAACAAAAGGTTCGCAGTCGGCAGGATTCGAACCTTCGCGGGCAGAGCCCACTTGATTTCGAGTCAATCTCCTTAACCACTCGGACACGACTGCACATGAGAGCAGTAGTAAAACATCTGCGGTTATAGTGGCTCTTCCCACCGCTGGAAATAGAAATAGCAAAAAGTTCGCAGTCGGCAGGATTCGAACCTACGCGGGCAGAGCCCAATTGATTTCTAGTCAATCTCCTTAACCACTCGGACACGACTGCACATGAGAGCAGTAGTAAAACATCTGCGGTTATAGTGGCTCTTCTCACCGCTGGAATGAAAAGTCAAAAGGTTCGCAGTCGGCAGGATTCGAACCTACGCGGGCAGAGCCCAATCGATTTCTAGTCAATCTCCTTAACCACTCGGACACGACTGCACATGAGACCAGTAGTAAAACATCTGCGGTTATGGTAGATCTTCCCACCGCTGGAATAAAAAGTCAAAAGGTTCGCAGTCGGCAGGATTCGAACCTACGCGGGCAGAGCCCAATTGATTTCTAGTCAATCTCCTCAATCACTCGGACACGACTGCACATGTGAGCAGTAGTAAAACATCTGCGGTTATAGTGGCTCTTCCCACCGCTGGAAAGAGAAATAGCAAAAAGGTTCGCAGTCGGCAGGATTCGAACCTACGCGGGCAGAGCCCAATTGATTTCTAGTCAATCTCCTTAACCACTCGGACACGACTGCACATGAGAGCAAATGTAGATCATCTGCGGTTATAGTGGCTCTTCTCACCGCTGGAAAGAGAAATAGCAAAATGTTCGCAGTCGGCAGGATTCGAACCTACGCGGGCAGAGCCCAATTGATTTCGAGTCAATCTCCTTAACCACTCGGACACGACTGCACATGAGAGCAGTAGTAAAACATCTGCGGTTATAGTAGATCTTCCCACGGCTGGAACGAAAAGTCAAAAGGTTCGCAGTCGGCAGGATTCGAACCTACGCGGGCAGAGCCCAATTGATTTCTAGTCAATCTCCTTAACCACTCGGACACGACTGCACATGAGGGCAGTAGTAAAACATCTGCGGTTATAGTGGCTCTTCTCACCGCTGGAATGAAAAGTCAAAAGGTTCGCAGTCGGCAGGATTCGAACCTACGCGGGTAGAGCCCAATTGATTTCTAGTCAATCTCCTTAACCACTCGGACACGACTGCACATGAGAGCAGTAGTAAAACATCTGCGGTTATAGTAGATCTTCCCACCGCTGGAATAAAAAGTCAAAAGGTTCGCAGTCGGCAGGATTCGAACCTACGCGGGCAGAGCCCAATTGATTTCTAGTCAATCTCCTCAATCACTCGGACACGACTGCACATGTGAGCAGTAGTAAAACATCTGCGGTTATAGTGGCTCTTCCCACCGCTGGAAAGAGAAATAGCAAAAAGGTTCGCAGTCGGCAGGATTCGAACCTACGCGGGCAGAGCCCAATTGATTTCTAGTCAATCTCCTTAACCACTCGGACACGACTGCACATAAGAGCAAATGTAGATCATCTGCGGTTATAGTGGCTCTTCTCACCGCTGGAAAGAGAAATAGCAAAATGTTCGCAGTCGGCAGGATTCGAACCTACGCGGGCAGAGCCCAATTGATTTCGAGTCAATCTCCTTAACCACTCAGACACGACTGCACATGAGAGCAGTAGTAAAACATCTGCGGTTATAGTAGATCTTCCCACGGCTGGAACGAAAAGTCAAAAGGTTCGCAGTCGGCAGGATTCGAACCTACGCGGGCAGAGCCCAATTGATTTCTAGTCAATCTCCTTAACCACTCGGACACGACTGCACATGAAGGCAGTTGTAGATCATCTGCAGTTATAGTAGCTCTTCCCACCGCTGGAAAGAGAAATAGCAAAATGTTCGCAGTCGGCAGGATTCGAAACTACGCGGGCAGAGCCCAATTGATTTCTAGTCAATCTCCTTAACCACTCGGACACGACTGCACATGAAGGCAGTTGTAGATCATCTGCAGTTATAGTAGCTCTTCCCACCGCTGGAAAGAGAAATAGCAAAATGTTCGCAGTCGGCAGGATTCGAAACTACGCGGGCAGAGCCCAATTGATTTCTAGTCAATCTCCTTAACCACTCGGACACGACTGCACATGAAGGCAGTTGTAGATCATCTGCAGTTATAGTAGCTCTTCCCACCGCTGGAAAGAGAAATAGCAAAATGTTCGCAGTCGGCAGGATTCGAACCTACGCGGGCAGAGCCCAATTGATTTCGAGTCAATCTCCTTAACCACTCGGACACGACTGCACATGAGAGCAGTAGTAAAACATCTGCGGTTATAATAGATCTTCCCACGGCTGGAACGAAAAGTCAAAAGGTTCGCAGTCGGCAGGATTCGAACCTACGCGGGCAGAGCTCAATTGATTTCTAGTCAATTTCCTTAACCACCCGGACACGACTGCACATGAGAGCAGTAGTAAAACATCTGCGGTTATAGTGGCTCTTCTCACCGCTGGAACGAAAAGTCAAAAGGTTCGCAGTCGGCAGGATTCGAACCTACGCGGGCAGAGCCCAATTGATTTCGAGTCAATCTCCTTAACCACTCGGACACGACTGCACATGAGAGTAGTAGTGAAACATCTGCGGTTATAGTGGATCTTCCCACCGCTGGAATGAAAAATCAAAAGGTTCGCAGTCGGCAGGATTCGAACCTACGCGGGCAGAGCCAAATTGATTTCTACTCAATCTCCTTAACCACTCGGACACGACTGCACATGAGAGCAGTCGTAGAACATCTGCGAGTGGCTCTTTCCACCGCTGGAATGAGAAATCAAAATGTTCGCAGTCGGCAGGATTCGAACCTACGCGGGCAGAGCCCAATTGATTTCGAGTCAATCTCCTTAACCACTCGGACACGACTGCACATGAGAGCAGTTGTAGATCATCTGCGGTTATAGTGGCTCTTTCCACCGCTGGAATGAGAAATCAAAATGTTCGCAGTCGGCAGGATTCGAACCTACGCGGGCAGAGCCCAATTGATTTCGAGTCAATCTCCTTAACCACTCGGACACGACTGCACATGAGAGCAGTAGTAAAACATCTGCGGTTATAGTGGCTCTTCCCACCGCTGGAATGAGAAATCAAAAGGTTCGCAGTCGGCAGGATTCGAACCTACGCGGGCAGAGCCCAACTGATTTCTAGTCAATCTCCTTAACCACTCGGACACGACTGCACATGAGAGCAGTAGTAAAACACCTGCGGTTTTAGTGGCTCTTCCCACCGCTGGAAAGAGAAAAGGCAAAATGTTCGCAGTCGGCAGGATTCGAACCTACGCGGGCAGAGCCCAATTGATTTCGAGTCAATCTCCTTAACCACTCGGACACGACTGCACATGTGAGCAGTAGTAAAACATCTGCGGTTATAGTGGCTCTTCCCACCGCTGGAAAGAGAAATAGCAAAATGTTCGCAGTCGGCAGGATTCGAACCTACGCGGGCAGAGCCCAATTGATTTCTAGTCAATCTCCTTAACCACTCGGACACGACTGCACATAAGAGCAGTAGTAAAACATCTGCGGTTATAGTGGCTTTTCCCACCGCTGGAATGAGAAATCAAAAGGTTCGCAGTCGGCAGGATTCGAACCTACGCGGGCAGAGCCCAATTGATTTCTAGTCAATCTCCTTAACCACTCGGACACGACTGCACATGAGAGCAGTCGTAGAACATCTGCGGTTATAGTGGCTCTTTCCACCGCTGGAATGAGAAATCAAAATGTTCGCAGTCGGCAGGATTCGAACCTACGCGGGCAGAGCCCAATTGATTTCGAGTCAATCTCCTTAACCACTCGGACACGACTGCACATGAGAGCAGTAGTGAAACATCTGCGGTTATAGTGGATCTTCCCACCGCTGGAATGAAAAATCAAAAAGGTTCGCAGTCGGCAGGATTCGAACCTACGCGGGCAGAGCCCAATTGATTTCTAGTCAATCTCCTTAACCACTCGGACACGACTGCACATGAGAGCAGTCGTAGAACATCTGCGGTTATATTGGCTCTTCTCACCGCTGGAATGAGAAATCAAAAGGTTCGCAGTCGGCAGGATTCGAACCTACGCGGGCAGAGCCCAATTGATTTCAAGTCAATCTCCTTAACCACTCGGACACGACTGCACATGTGAGCACTAGTAAAACATCTGCCGTTATAGTGGCTCTTCCCACCGCTGGAAAGAGAAATAGCAAAATGTTCGCAGTCGGCAGGATTCGAACCTACGCGGGCAGAGCCCAATTGATTTCTAGTCAATCTCCTTAACCACTCGGACACGACTGCACATGAGAGTAGTAGTGAAACATCTGCGGTTATAGTGGATCTTCCCACCGCTGGAATGAAAAATCAAAAGGTTCGCAGTCGGCAGGATTCGAACCTACGCGGGCAGAGCCCAATTGATTTCGAGTCAATCTCCTTAACCACTCGGACACGACTGCACATGAGAGCTGTAGTAAAACATCTGCGGTTATAGTGGCTCTTCCCATCGCAGGAATGAGAAATCAAAAGGTTCGCAGTCGGCAGGATTCGAACCTACGCGGGCAGAGCCCAATTGATTTCAAGTCAATCTCCTTAACCACTCGGACACGACTGCACATGAGAGCAGTAGTAAAACATCTGCGGTTATAGTGGCTCTTCCCTTCGCTGGAAAGAGAAATAGCAAAAAGTTCGCAGTCGGCAGGATTGGAACCTACGCGGGCAGAGCCCAATTGATTTCGAGTCAATCTCCTTAACCACTCGGACACGACTGCACATGAGAGCAGTAGTAAAACATCTGCGGTTATAGTGGCTCTTCCCACCGCTGGAATGAGAAATCAAAAGGTTCGCAGGCGGCAGGATTCGAACCTACGCAGGCAGAGCCAAATTGATTTCTACTCAATCTCCTTAACCACTCGGACACGACTGCACATGAGAGCAGTTGTAGATCATCTGCGGTTATAGTGGCTCTTTCCACCGCTGGAATGAGAAATCAAAATGTTCGCAGTCGGCAGGATTCGAACCTACGCGGGCAGAGCCCAATTGATTTCGAGTCAATCTCCTTAACCACTCGGACACGACTGCACATGAGAGCAATAGTAAAACATCTGCGGTTATAGTGGCTTTTCCCACCGCTGGAATGAGAAATCAAAAGGTTCGCAGTCGGCAGGATTCGAACCTACGCGGGCAGAGCCCAATTGATTTCTAGTCAATCTCCTTAACCACTCGGACACGACTGCACATGAGAGCAGTCGTAGAACATCTGCGGTTATATTGGCTCTTCTCACCGCTGGAATGAGAAATCAAAAGGTTCGCAGTCGGCAGGATTCGAACCTACGCGGGCAGAGCCCAATTGATTTCAAGTCAATCTCCTTAACCACTCGGACACGACTGCACATGTGAGCACTAGTAAAACATCTGCCGTTATAGTGGCTCTTCCCACCGCTGGAAAGAGAAATAGCAAAATGTTCGCAGTCGGCAGGATTCGAACCTACGCGGGCAGAGCCCAATTGATTTCTAGTCAATCTCCTTAACCACTCGGACACGACTGCACATGAGAGTAGTAGTGAAACATCTGCGGTTATAGTGGATCTTCCCACCGCTGGAATGAAAAATCAAAAGGTTCGCAGTCGGCAGGATTCGAACCTACGCGGGCAGAGCCCAATTGATTTCGAGTCAATCTCCTTAACCACTCGGACACGACTGCACATGAGAGCTGTAGTAAAACATCTGCGGTTATAGTGGCTCTTCCCATCGCAGGAATGAGAAATCAAAAGGTTCGCAGTCGGCAGGATTCGAACCTACGCGGGCAGAGCCCAATTGATTTCTAGTGAATCTCCTTAACCACTCGGACACGACTGCACATGAGAGCAGTAGTAAAACATCTGCCGTTATAGTGGCTCTTCCCACCGCTGGAAAGAGAAATAGCAAAATGTTCGCAGTCGGCAGGATTCGAACCTACGCGGGCAGAGCCCAATTGATTTCGAGTCAATCTCCTTAACCACTCGGACACGACTGCACATGAGAGCAGTAGTAAAACATCTGCGGTTATAGTGGATCTTCCCACCGCTGGAATGAAAAATCAAAAGGTTCGCAGTCGGCAGGATTCGAACCTACGCGGGCAGAGCCCAATTGATTTCGAGTCAATCTCCTTAACCACTCGGACACGACTGCACATGAGAGCTGTAGTAAAACATCTGCGGTTATAGTGGCTCTTCTCACCGCTGGAAAGAGAAATAGCAAAAGGTTCGCAGTCGGCAGGATTCGAACCTACGCGGGCAGAGCCCAATTGATTTCTAGTCAATCTCCTTAACCACTCGGACACGACTGCACATGAGAGCAGTTGTAGAACATCTGCGGTTATATTGGCTCTTCTCACCGCTGGAATGAGAAATCAAAAGGTTCGCAGTCGGCAGGATTCGAACCTACGCGGGCAGAGCCCAATTGATTTCAAGTCAATCTCCTTAACCACTCGGACACGACTGCACATGTGAGCACTAGTAAAACATCTGCCGTTATAGTGGCTCTTCCCACCGCTGGAAAGAGAAATAGCAAAATGTTCGCAGTCGGCAGGATTCGAACCTACGCGGGCAGAGCCCAATTGATTTCTAGTCAATCTCCTTAACCACTCGGACACGACTGCACATGAGAGTAGTAGTGAAACATCTGCGGTTATAGTGGATCTTCCCACCGCTGGAATGAAAAATCAAAAGGTTCGCAGTCGGCAGGATTCGAACCTACGCGGGCAGAGCCCAATTGATTTCGAGTCAATCTCCTTAACCACTCGGACACGACTGCACATGAGAGCTGTAGTAAAACATCTGCGGTTATAGTGGCTCTTCCCATCGCAGGAATGAGAAATCAAAAGGTTCGCAGTCGGCAGGATTCGAACCTACGCGGGCAGAGCCCAATTGATTTCAAGTCAATCTCCTTAACCACTCGGACACGACTGCACATGAGAGCAGTAGTAAAACATCTGCGGTTATAGTGGCTCTTCCCTTCGCTGGAAAGAGAAATAGCAAAAAGTTCGCAGTCGGCAGGATTGGAACCTACGCGGGCAGAGCCCAATTGATTTCGAGTCAATCTCCTTAACCACTCGGACACGACTGCACATGAGAGCAGTAGTAAAACATCTGCGGTTATAGTGGCTCTTCCCACCGCTGGAATGAGAAATCAAAAGGTTCGCAGGCGGCAGGATTCGAACCTACGCAGGCAGAGCCAAATTGATTTCTACTCAATCTCCTTAACCACTCGGACACGACTGCACATGAGAGCAGTTGTAGATCATCTGCGGTTATAGTGGCTCTTTCCACCGCTGGAATGAGAAATCAAAATGTTCGCAGTCGGCAGGATTCGAACCTACGCGGGCAGAGCCCAATTGATTTCGAGTCAATCTCCTTAACCACTCGGACACGACTGCACATGAGAGCAATAGTAAAACATCTGCGGTTATAGTGGCTTTTCCCACCGCTGGAATGAGAAATCAAAAGGTTCGCAGTCGGCAGGATTCGAACCTACGCGGGCAGAGCCCAATTGATTTCGAGTCAATCTCCTTAACCACTCGGACACGACTGCACATGAGAGCTGTAGTAAAACATCTGCGGTTATAGTGGCTCTTCCCATCGCAGGAATGAGAAATCAAAAGGTTCGCAGTCGGCAGGATTCGAACCTACGCGGGCAGAGCCCAATTGATTTCAAGTCAATCTCCTTAACCACTCGGACACGACTGCACATGAGAGCAGTAGTAAAACATCTGCGGTTATAGTGGCTCTTCCCTTCGCTGGAAAGAGAAATAGCAAAAAGTTCGCAGTCGGCAGGATTGGAACCTACGCGGGCAGAGCCCAATTGATTTCGAGTCAATCTCCTTAACCACTCGGACACGACTGCACATGAGAGCAGTAGTAAAACATCTGCGGTTATAGTGGCTCTTCCCACCGCTGGAATGAGAAATCAAAAGGTTCGCAGGCGGCAGGATTCGAACCTACGCAGGCAGAGCCAAATTGATTTCTACTCAATCTCCTTAACCACTCGGACACGACTGCACATGAGAGCAGTTGTAGATCATCTGCGGTTATAGTGGCTCTTTCCACCGCTGGAATGAGAAATCAAAATGTTCGCAGTCGGCAGGATTCGAACCTACGCGGGCAGAGCCCAATTGATTTCGAGTCAATCTCCTTAACCACTCGGACACGACTGCACATGAGAGCAATAGTAAAACATCTGCGGTTATAGTGGCTTTTCCCACCGCTGGAATGAGAAATCAAAAGGTTCGCAGTCGGCAGGATTCGAACCTACGCGGGCAGAGCCCAATTGATTTCTAGTCAATCTCCTTAACCACTCGGACACGACTGCACATGAGAGCAGTCGTAGAACATCTGCGGTTATATTGGCTCTTCTCACCGCTGGAATGAGAAATCAAAAGGTTCGCAGTCGGCAGGATTCGAACCTACGCGGGCAGAGCCCAATTGATTTCAAGTCAATCTCCTTAACCACTCGGACACGACTGCACATGTGAGCACTAGTAAAACATCTGCCGTTATAGTGGCTCTTCCCACCGCTGGAAAGAGAAATAGCAAAATGTTCGCAGTCGGCAGGATTCGAACCTACGCGGGCAGAGCCCAATTGATTTCTAGTCAATCTCCTTAACCACTCGGACACGACTGCACATGAGAGTAGTAGTGAAACATCTGCGGTTATAGTGGATCTTCCCACCGCTGGAATGAAAAATCAAAAGGTTCGCAGTCGGCAGGATTCGAACCTACGCGGGCAGAGCCCAATTGATTTCGAGTCAATCTCCTTAACCACTCGGACACGACTGCACATGAGAGCTGTAGTAAAACATCTGCGGTTATAGTGGCTCTTCCCATCGCAGGAATGAGAAATCAAAAGGTTCGCAGTCGGCAGGATTCGAACCTACGCGGGCAGAGCCCAATTGATTTCTAGTGAATCTCCTTAACCACTCGGACACGACTGCACATGAGAGCAGTAGTAAAACATCTGCCGTTATAGTGGCTCTTCCCATCGCTGGAAAGAGAAATAGCAAAATGTTCGCAGTCGGCAGGATTCGAACCTACGCGGGCAGAGCCCAATTGATTTCGAGTCAATCTCCTTAACCACTCGGACACGACTGCACATGAGAGCTGTAGTAAAACATCTGCGGTTATAGTGGCTCTTCTCACCGCTGGAAAGAGAAATAGCAAAAGGTTCGCAGTCGGCAGGACTCGAACCTACGCGGGCAGAGCCCAATTGATTTCTAGTCAATCTCCTTAACCACTCGGACACGACTGCACATGAGAGCAGTTCTAGAACATCTGCGGTTATATTGGCTCTTCTCACCGCTGGAATGAGAAATCAAAAGGTTCGCAGTCAGCAGGATTCGAACCTACGCGGGCAGAGCCCAATTGATTTCAAGTCAATCTCCTTAACCACTCGGACACGACTGCACATGTGAGCACTAGTAAAACATCTGCCGTTATAGTGGCTCTTCTCACCGCTGGAATGAGAAATCAAAAGGTTCGCAGTCAGCAGGATTCGAACCTACGCGGGCAGAGCCCAATTGATTTCAAGTCAATCTCCTTAACCACTCGGACACGACTGCACATGTGAGCACTAGTAAAACATCTGCCGTTATAGTGGCTCTTCCCACCGCTGGAAAGAGAAATAGCAAAATGTTCGCAGTCGGCAGGATTCGAACCTACGCGGGCAGAGCCAAATTAATTTTTAGTCAATCTCCTTAACCACTCGGACACGACTGCACATGAGAGTAGTAGTGAAACATCTGCGGTTATAGTGGATCTTCCCACCGCTGGAATGAAAAATCAAAAGGTTCGCAGTCGGCAGGATTCGAACCTACGCGGGCAGAGCCCAATTGATTTCGAGTCAATCTCCTTAACCACTCGGACACGACTGCACACGAGAGCTGTAGTAAAACATCTGCGGTTATAGTGGCTCTTCCCATCGCAGGAATGAGAAATCAAAAGGTTCGCAGTCGGCAGGATTCGAACCTACGCGGGCAGAGCCCAATTGATTTCAAGTCAATCTCCTTAACCACTCGGACACGACTGCACATGAGAGCAGTAGTAAAACATCTGCGGTTATAGTGGCTCTTCCCTTCGCTGGAAAGAGAAATAGCAAAAAGTTCGCAGTCGGCAGGATTGGAACCTACGCGGGCAGAGCCCAATTGATTTCGAGTCAATCTCCTTAACCACTCGGACACGACTGCACATGAGAGCAGTAGTAAAACATCTGCGGTTATAGTGGCTCTTCCCACCGCTGGAATGAGAAATCAAAAGGTTCGCAGGCGGCAGGATTCGAACCTACGCAGGCAGAGCCAAATTGATTTCTACTCAATCTCCTTAACCACTCGGACACGACTGCACATGAGAGCAGTTGTAGATCATCTGCGGTTATAGTGGCTCTTTCCACCGCTGGAATGAGAAATCAAAAATGTTCGCAGTCGGCAGGATTCGAACCTACGCGGGCAGAGCCCAATTGATTTCGAGTCAATCTCCTTAACCACTCGGACACGACTGCACATGAGAGCAATAGTAAAACATCTGCGGTTATAGTGGCTTTTCCCACCGCTGGAATGAGAAATCAAAAGGTTCGCAGTCGGCAGGATTCGAACCTACGCGGGCAGAGCCCAATTGATTTCTAGTCAATCTCCTTAACCACTCGGACACGACTGCACATGAGAGCTGTAGTAAAACATCTGCGGTTATAGTGGCTCTTCTCACCGCTGGAAAGAGAAATAGCAAAAGGTTCGCAGTCGGCAGGACTCGAACCTACGCGGGCAGAGCCCAATTGATTTCTAGTCAATCTCCTTAACCACTCGGACACGACTGCACATGAGAGCAGTTCTAGAACATCTGCGGTTATATTGGCTCTTCTCACCGCTGGAATGAGAAATCAAAAGGTTCGCAGTCAGCAGGATTCGAACCTACGCGGGCAGAGCCCAATTGATTTCAAGTCAATCTCCTTAACCACTCGGACACGACTGCACATGTGAGCACTAGTTAAACATCTGCCGTTATAGTGGCTCTTCCCACCGCTGGAAAGAGAAATAGCAAAATGTTCGCAGTCGGCAGGATTCGAACCTACGCGGGCAGAGCCAAATTAATTTTTAGTCAATCTCCTTAACCACTCGGACACGACTGCACATGAGAGTAGTAGTGAAACATCTGCGGTTATAGTGGATCTTCCCACCGCTGGAATGAAAAATCAAAAGGTTCGCAGTCGGCAGGATTCGAACCTACGCGGGCAGAGCCCAATTGATTTCGAGTCAATCTCCTTAACCACTCGGACACGACTGCACACGAGAGCTGTAGTAAAACATCTGCGGTTATAGTGGCTCTTCCCATCGCAGGAATGAGAAATCAAAAGGTTCGCAGTCGGCAGGATTCGAACCTACGCGGGCAGAGCCCAATTGATTTCAAGTCAATCTCCTTAACCACTCGGACACGACTGCACATGAGAGCAGTAGTAAAACATCTGCGGTTATAGTGGCTCTTCCCTTCGCTGGAAAGAGAAATAGCAAAAAGTTCGCAGTCGGCAGGATTGGAACCTACGCGGGCAGAGCCCAATTGATTTCGAGTCAATCTCCTTAACCACTCGGACACGACTGCACATGAGAGCAGTAGTAAAACATCTGCGGTTATAGTGGCTCTTCCCACCGCTGGAATGAGAAATCAAAAGGTTCGCAGGCGGCAGGATTCGAACCTACGCAGGCAGAGCCAAATTGATTTCTACTCAATCTCCTTAACCACTCGGACACGACTGCACATGAGAGCAGTTGTAGATCATCTGCGGTTATAGTGGCTCTTTCCACCGCTGGAATGAGAAATCAAAAATGTTCGCAGTCGGCAGGATTCGAACCTACGCGGGCAGAGCCCAATTGATTTCGAGTCAATCTCCTTAACCACTCGGACACGACTGCACATGAGAGCAATAGTAAAACATCTGCGGTTATAGTGGCTTTTCCCACCGCTGGAATGAGAAATCAAAAGGTTCGCAGTCGGCAGGATTCGAACCTACGCGGGCAGAGCCCAATTGATTTCTAGTCAATCTCCTTAACCACTCGGACACGACTGCACATGAGAGCAGTCGTAGAACATCTGCGGTTATATTGGCTCTTCTCACCGCTGGAATGAGAAATCAAAAGGTTCGCAGTCGGCAGGATTCGAACCTACGCGGGCAGAGCCCAATTGATTTCGAGTCAATCTCCTTAACCACTCGGACACGACTGCACATGAGAGCAGTAGTAAAACATCTGCGGTTATAGTGGCTCTTCCCACCGCTGGAATGAGAAATCAAAAGGTTCGCAGGCGGCAGGATTCGAACCTACGCAGGCAGAGCCAAATTGATTTCTACTCAATCTCCTTAACCACTCGGACACGACTGCACATGAGAGCAGTTGTAGATCATCTGCGGTTATAGTGGCTCTTTCCACCGCTGGAATGAGAAATCAAAAATGTTCGCAGTCGGCAGGATTCGAACCTACGCGGGCAGAGCCCAATTGATTTCGAGTCAATCTCCTTAACCACTCGGACACGACTGCACATGAGAGCAATAGTAAAACATCTGCGGTTATAGTGGCTTTTCCCACCGCTGGAATGAGAAATCAAAAGGTTCGCAGTCGGCAGGATTCGAACCTACGCGGGCAGAGCCCAATTGATTTCTAGTCAATCTCCTTAACCACTCGGACACGACTGCACATGAGAGCAGTCGTAGAACATCTGCGGTTATATTGGCTCTTCTCACCGCTGGAATGAGAAATCAAAAGGTTCGCAGTCGGCAGGATTCGAACCTACGCGGGCAGAGCCCAATTGATTTCAAGTCAATCTCCTTAACCACTCGGACACGACTGCACATGAGAGTAGTAGTGAAACATCTGCGGTTATAGTGGATCTTCCCACCGCTGGAATGAAAAATCAAAAGGTTCGCAGTCGGCAGGATTCGAACCTACCCGGGCAGAGCCCAATTGATTTCGAGTCAATCTCCTTAACCACTCGGACACGACTGCACATGAGAGCTGTAGTAAAACATCTGCGGTTATAGTGGCTCTTCCCATCGCAGGAATGAGAAATCAAAAGGTTCGCAGTCGGCAGGATTCGAACCTACGCGGGCAGAGCCCAATTGATTTCTAGTGAATCTCCTTAACCACTCGGACACGACTGCACATGAGAGCAGTAGTAAAACATCTGCCGTTATAGTGGCTCTTCCCACCGCTGGAAAGAGAAATAGCAAAATGTTCGCAGTCGGCAGGATTCGAACCTACGCGGGCAGAGCCCAATTGATTTCGAGTCAATCTCCTTAACCACTCGGACACGACTGCACATGAGAGCAGTAGTAAAACATCTGCGGTTATAGTGGATCTTCCCACCGCTGGAATGAAAAATCAAAAGGTTCGCAGTCGGCAGGATTCGAACCTACGCGGGCAGAGCCCAATTGATTTCGAGTCAATCTCCTTAACCACTCGGACACGACTGCACATGAGAGCTGTAGTAAAACATCTGCGGTTATAGTGGCTCTTCTCACCGCTGGAAAGAGAAATAGCAAAAGGTTCGCAGTCGGCAGGACTCGAACCTACGCGGGCAGAGCCCAATTGATTTCTAGTCAATCTCCTTAACCACTCGGACACGACTGCACATGAGAGCAGTTCTAGAACATCTGCGGTTATATTGGCTCTTCTCACCGCTGGAATGAGAAATCAAAAGGTTCGCAGTCAGCAGGATTCGAACCTACGCGGGCAGAGCCCAATTGATTTCAAGTCAATCTCCTTAACCACTCGGACACGACTGCACATGTGAGCACTAGTAAAACATCTGCCGTTATAGTGGCTCTTCCCACCGCTGGAAAGAGAAATAGCAAAATGTTCGCAGTCGGCAGGATTCGAACCTACGCGGGCAGAGCCCAATTAATTTCTAGTCAATCTCCTTAACCACTCGGACACGACTGCACATGAGAGTAGTAGTGAAACATCTGCGGTTATAGTGGATCTTCCCACCGCTGGAATGAAAAATCAAAAGGTTCGCAGTCGGCAGGATTCGAACCTACGCGGGCAGAGCCCAATTGATTTCGAGTCAATCTCCTTAACCACTCGGACACGACTGCACACGAGAGCTGTAGTAAAACATCTGCGGTTATAGTGGCTCTTCCCATCGCAGGAATGAGAAATCAAAAGGTTCGCAGTCGGCAGGATTCGAACCTACGCGGGCAGAGCCCAATTGATTTCAAGTCAATCTCCTTAACCACTCGGACACGACTGCACATGAGAGCAGTAGTAAAACATCTGCGGTTATAGTGGCTCTTCCCTTCGCTGGAAAGAGAAATAGCAAAAAGTTCGCAGTCGGCAGGATTGGAACCTACGCGGGCAGAGCCCAATTGATTTCGAGTCAATCTCCTTAACCACTCGGACACGACTGCACATGAGAGCAGTAGTAAAACATCTGCGGTTATAGTGGCTCTTCCCACCGCTGGAATGAGAAATCAAAAGGTTCGCAGGCGGCAGGATTCGAACCTACGCAGGCAGAGCCAAATTGATTTCTACTCAATCTCCTTAACCACTCGGACACGACTGCACATGAGAGCAGTTGTAGATCATCTGCGGTTATAGTGGCTCTTTCCACCGCTGGAATGAGAAATCAAAATGTTCGCAGTCGGCAGGATTCGAACCTACGCGGGCAGAGCCCAATTGATTTCTAGTCAATCTCCTTAACCACTCGGACACGACTGCACATGAGAGCAGTTCTAGAACATCTGCGGTTATATTGGCTCTTCTCACCGCTGGAATGAGAAATCAAAAGGTTCGCAGTCAGCAGGATTCGAACCTACGCGGGCAGAGCCCAATTGATTTCAAGTCAATCTCCTTAACCACTCGGACACGACTGCACATGTGAGCACTAGTAAAACATCTGCCGTTATAGTGGCTCTTCCCACCGCTGGAAAGAGAAATAGCAAAATGTTCGCAGTCGGCAGGATTCGAACCTACGCGGGCAGAGCCCAATTAATTTCTAGTCAATCTCCTTAACCACTCGGACACGACTGCACATGAGAGTAGTAGTGAAACATCTGCGGTTATAGTGGATCTTCCCACCGCTGGAATGAAAAATCAAAAGGTTCGCAGTCGGCAGGATTCGAACCTACGCGGGCAGAGCCCAATTGATTTCGAGTCAATCTCCTTAACCACTCGGACACGACTGCACACGAGAGCTGTAGTAAAACATCTGCGGTTATAGTGGCTCTTCCCATCGCAGGAATGAGAAATCAAAAGGTTCGCAGTCGGCAGGATTCGAACCTACGCGGGCAGAGCCCAATTGATTTCAAGTCAATCTCCTTAACCACTCGGACACGACTGCACATGAGAGCAGTAGTAAAACATCTGCGGTTATAGTGGCTCTTCCCTTCGCTGGAAAGAGAAATAGCAAAAAGTTCGCAGTCGGCAGGATTGGAACCTACGCGGGCAGAGCCCAATTGATTTCGAGTCAATCTCCTTAACCACTCGGACACGACTGCACATGAGAGCAGTAGTAAAACATCTGCGGTTATAGTGGCTCTTCCCACCGCTGGAATGAGAAATCAAAAGGTTCGCAGGCGGCAGGATTCGAACCTACGCAGGCAGAGCCAAATTGATTTCTACTCAATCTCCTTAACCACTCGGACACGACTGCACATGAGAGCAGTTGTAGATCATCTGCGGTTATAGTGGCTCTTTCCACCGCTGGAATGAGAAATCAAAATGTTCGCAGTCGGCAGGATTCGAACCTACGCGGGCAGAGCCCAATTGATTTCGAGTCAATCTCCTTAACCACTCGGACACGACTGCACATGAGAGCAATAGTAAAACATCTGCGGTTATAGTGGCTTTTCCCACCGCTGGAATGAGAAATCAAAAGGTTCGCAGTCGGCAGGATTCGAACCTACGCGGGCAGAGCCCAATTGATTTCTAGTCAATCTAAAACATCTGCGGTTATAGTGGCTCTTCCCATCGCAGGAATGAGAAATCAAAAGGTTCGCAGTCGGCAGGATTCGAACCTACGCGGGCAGAGCCCAATTGATTTCTAGTGAATCTCCTTAACCACTCGGACACGACTGCACATGAGAGCAGTAGTAAAACATCTGCCGTTATAGTGGCTCTTCCCACCGCTGGAAAGAGAAATAGCAAAATGTTCGCAGTCGGCAGGATTCGAACCTACGCGGGCAGAGCCCAATTGATTTCGAGTCAATCTCCTTAACCACTCGGACACGACTGCACATGAGAGCTGTAGTAAAATATCTGCGGTTATAGTGGCTCTTCTCACCGCTGGAAAGAGAAATAGCAAAAGGTTCGCAGTCGGCAGGATTCGAACCTACGCGGGCAGAGCCCAATTGATTTCTAGTCAATCTCCTTAACCACTCGGACACGACTGCACATGAGAGCAGTTGTAGAACTGCAGCGGTTATAGTGGCTCTTCAAACCGCTGGAATGAGAAAACAAAAGGTTCGCAGTCGGCAGGATTCGAACCTACGCGGGCAGAGCCCAATTGATTTCTAGTCAATCACCTTAACCACTCGGGCACGCCTGCACATGAGAGTAGTTGTAGATCATCTGTGGTTATAGTGGCTCTTCCCACCGCTGGAAAGAGAAATAGCAAAATGTTCGCAGTCGCCAGGATTCGAACCTACGCGGGCAGAGCCCAATTGATTTCTAGTCAATCTCCTTAACCACTCGGACACGACTGCACATGAGAGCAGTTGTAGATCATCTGCGGTTATAGTGGCTCTTCCCACCGCTGGAAAGAGAAATAGCAAAATGTTCGCAGTCGGCAGAATTCGAACCTACGCCTCGCCTCGCCTTCAATCGATATCCATGAGAGTCTGAAGTTCAGACTCTCATGGATATCGCAATTCTGGCGCAAGCCCAATCGCTCAAAAATAAATTTCAAAAATAAACAAGGTGGTGTTTGTGATATGGTTTGGTGATTAGCTTAGCTTATTTGAATGTCGAATTTGCGGGCCCACTACATGTTCGAGTGAGCGCTGTCTGACTGCCTGGCGCGAGAGAGTACGATTCGCGGTGCGAGAGTCTCAGGCGGTGTAAACCCGGCGCGAATCCCACTCTGCGAGCGTCAAGAAGGGTATAAAAGGCGTGCACAAAAAATCTGTAATGCATGTGATGAAATAGCTGGCAAACAGTATAATTTTGTTCCATATCTACGGATATGTAATCTATTGTCGACTAACGTGCGAGACAGCTTGTTCTGTTATGCTAGAGTCTTTGTTCAAATAGTGATCCAATCTTTCCGCCGGAGAGGCTCTCTGATTACTCGGCAACAAGTGATGACGACTTTTCATCTACTCACTCACACGCAGTACCCACCTCATCTTTGCCGGTGAGTAGGAACTGCCTAGCTGGCATGCCCTCGCTGGGTGGACATCGCATGTAACACCAAGTGCGGAGGGCGAGTAATCACTAAACTGTAAACTCGATCACCATCACGTGAATAAACTTTCCGAAAAAAACCAAAGTCTCTCAACTATAAATAGGGTCTAGACCTGTTGATATTGGCTGAACGAAACACTCGATTGATGATTTTCGACCTGCTGCATCGCCCGTCTCCTGGATTTTATTCAATACTATTGACTTTTTTTGATTTTTAAACTACTTTCAGATCACCTCATCCATAACTTGAGCGAGTATAGTGGGCCCGCAAATGAGTTCCACTCTTTTCATGAGAAACATTAGAGTGGTTAGACAACGATCTGAACCCATTGGACGGTGTTTCAAATTTGACAAAACATTGCGGAGGTACCCAGGTTCGAACCGACGAACAGTTGCTTGGTAAGCGAGAGCGTTACCACTACGCCACTTGGTCATGTCAAACGTTCCACAAAATAGAGATATGAACGCAAAGAAAATCTGCAGTCGCATCATCCATGAACTACGGACGGTGCCAACTAGAGCCCGATTATTTTTTGATCGGAAAATGCTGAGCTAGTTGCGCGCTTAGTATATTGTATAGAGCGACACCCTTATAATAGTATTTTCGAAAACACTATCTAGAACGCAAATACAAAACTTTTATAGAATCTGAACTGGAGACATAATAATATATTATAATATTGACAATATAATATATAATATATTTATTGAATAACACAATTTCCTGAAACAACTACCGCGCGCTGCGGTACTATTTAAAATAATTTTGACCGGATGCTGATTCGCGCGGGAAGTGAGCGTTTCGAAAGTGAGTGAGTGTGCTGCTGTCTGTGTACTTGCCGATCTCGATGGGCACGTTGTTGTTCGTGAGCGATGCGGAGGCGTCGATCTGGCTGTGGCGCAAGTTTTCTGAGTTTCACGACGAGCGCGCGCTGCTACTCGCCCGCCACGCCGACTACGCCACCGCACTCGAACAGGTACGCGCCACTCCTTGGTTTCAAATAAATCGATTGTTCATTCCGAATCGCAAACATGATTATATGAAATGTACAAAACACTCAATGGTCGTAGGTTTTTGCGCTGTATGGGAGATGCAGGTTCACTCAAACTCATTTGTTTACTTTTTTTAGTTATGGTGTTGTCTTTACGAACGTTATAACGTGGGCATGTACAGGTGCTGAAGCAGTCGTGCAAATGGCGGATCGTGGAGACGGAGATACGCGAGCAGTTCGAGACGCTGCTCGAATCGCGTGTGCGTTACTCTCTTTTTTTTTCTCAAATCAAAATGTTTAGTTTTGTCGGAATCGAAAACATGATCGGTCAAAACGAATTCACTCATAAGAACCTGATATGGTGGTAGGTTTTCTATTGTGCTTAAATGTAGTTAGGCACTTTACTTTGTCAAATTAGCTTCATGTTGACTTGCGCTTGATACGGTTTGATGTACGTTGCTGATTGCGCGTTGTTACCACTGCCTATGGGTTCGACTATTATGGAGTATTTTTATATCATACATGAATCAGTTAGATATATACGATTGATTTCATTAAATCCCCATCTATTTGCCTCACTTTATCACCAAGGAATTACTAAGCTATATTGGTGATTTATTCTGTACTTCCGATCTTTCAAATGTCATCGCCATGAGGTGTTTCATGCGTTTGCGTACCGTAGTCATCATCTAATGCGCTGCCTTTCCATCAACGGAGATTAATCGACGGATGATATTCTTAGTCAGCCAAACGAGAGAAAAAATAGTGATCTGAATACTGGAAGCATTACCAAGTTTTACTCTGCAAGTCATCATGCCAATATTATCTGGCAATTCCGAGTTATGCAGAGGCGGAATAATGTGCAAAATTGCATCAGGTGTCGTGTTTAAATCATTGCAGACGGTTTCATAGGTATCGTTTTTGCGCGTGTCATGCTGCTATTCCGAATCATTTGATTTTATTCAGGCGGATGTGGTCCGTTCGTCTCTGGAAGGTGTGTCCTTCTATTGCGGTGGGGAGAGGGAGAGCGGGTGGCTGGAGGAGTCGCTGGGCATCACCATTCACAAGAGAGACAAGAAGATCGAGAAGCCGCCCAAGGAAATTGTCGGTCACACATCTAAAAACTTTGTTTGACTACTTGGAAAAATGATGGATTCGTCAAACATGCAATCACCTTCATTCGATGATTTTAAAGTGTAGCGTGTACCAACTTATTCATTTCAGCACCTTCAAGTGGTGCTGCTCACCTCGCTGCTGTCTGTGTGCATCGACCAGCGCTGTCCGATTTCCGGTGAGCCGTTTGCATGTTCCGTTGCGTACTCTGTTTTACTTAGTCCCGTTACATAATTTGCAGTTTCATAACCACGTCACATATGTAGCGGAACTGCAACATTTTGACCGAAATGCGATTCCGTACTTGAAGATTGCTTGTTTCACTTTCTCACACACGCACGCAATAAATTCAAAAATACATTCCATGTACATTCTCATTCTCGCTTCACACATATCCGGCGGCAGGTTGGATGCAGTGTATTGTGAAATACTTATCTACAAAAGTCAACAGTACTACTTGCCACAAAACGAAATATAAGTGTGCGGGAGTGCAAATAGGGCAATGTTCTCGACGTAAAGGGCTCTATTAGTTTCGTTTGTGCTACAATCCAAAAAAAAAGAGATGTCCGATATAACTTGAGCTCTCCTACGGTACTTTCTTCTGCTTCTAAACTACCATGCTAATTCCATATTTATAATCAGCAGATGTTTGTATATTGCAATGTCGTATTTCATTCTTGCAGAGACGAGTCTGCACATTATTAATCGAGACTAAACATCCTCTCTCTCTCTCTCTCTCTCTCTCTCTCTCTCTCTCTCTCTTACTTCGCTGAAATCCTGAAATCGCTTGTTTGCTGGCTGCGTATGTCGTATCACTCAATTCAGAAGACATGCCTCAGCAACAAGCAACACAACAACCTGTGTGGGGTGTGCGATTTCAAATGTGTCAATGAGCGGAGAACAAGTGTATTTTGATATAATGGATTGTAGAAGACAGACGCGGATACTACCCACTATACCACCGAAGAAGATTGGATTGTGATTGATTGATTAATTGATTTTCAGCGACTGCGCTGCTGTCGTCGTTGTGTGGCGCTGTGCTGCCGACTCTGAAGAGACGCGCCGCCACTGCTGGACTCACACTCATGCAGGTGCGTTCCCACCGCACAACTGGTTTTGTTCAACTTGTTACCTCAAACTCATCTACACTTTGTCAAATAATATTCATCTATTTGCGTGTGATACACAACTACAACTATTTTTGATTCCCACTGGCTTAAAGATACAGGGGCCTATTCGCACTCCCCTCTCCGCTCATCGCCCATTTTGCCTGTGGCACACCGCTCACTGCGCGAGATGACAGATGACCGCTTGCAAAAGCGAGAGAGCAGGCGAAAAGAAGAGGATCAGACAGTAACAGAGTGGCGCGGGAATCAAAAATATTGCGCTCTGAGCGTGCGATGATCGATTCTGATCACAGCATGCACGTACAACTTTCGTTCAAATGCATTCGAACCATCGATTAGTCATGTAAAAGTTATTAAAAATCGTGAAAAATAGGCCACCGTATCTTTAAAGGGCACAGAGCACTTAGAACGGGCGCGGCATTTTGGAGTTACAAAACAACATTGTTTTTGTCATGTGTTTTCTCATTGCCATCGTCACAGTCGTTGACGTCGTTTCAGACTGTGACGTCTCTTATCGCAGAGCACGCTGCCGGGTCCACTGACGCCGCCGCCTTCGCCAAACACATCGATGTGCTCAGGGTAGGCTACTGTATGGGGACGGGAGTGCTGTAGTTGCTGTGTTCCAGGATCTGGACGCGTGCGTGGACAAGGTGCACGAGACGATCAGCGACATTGACGACCCGTTGTGAGTGTCTTACCAGGAGTACCGTAGCACTTTCTCACGTTTCCTTATTTCCAGGAGTTCTCCCCTCATTCAGACAGAACACAATTATCCATATAAGTTTAACTGGTACATGAGAATAAACCAGAGAAATACATAAACACGCCGCACGCATCTCTCACGCCAACCTCACTGCCGAGCGAGAGTGTAAAGCGCGTTTCAGACTAAACGCAACGCAACTGCGGTGCTTACGCGTTTTGAAACGCATGCGGCAAATCAGCAAAAACTTCTTCGCCGCATCGTAAAACGCAACGCGGCATGCGGCAGAATTTGGCTGAGAAACTCCGCCGCATCGCACGTGCGGCAAAGCAATAACGCAAAACGCATGCGTTTTCGATGCGGCGAGTCTGAAAGGTGCAAAACGCAATCGCAGCCGCACGCACCGTGCAGCGGAACGCATTGCGGCGTGCGGTTGCACTTTACAATGAGAAACGCATGCCGCACCGTGCGGCGCGGCTAGTATAAAAGGGCCTTAACCATCGCTCTCGCTTTTTGTCTCTCGCCTCTTGTCTCTCGCCTCTCGTCTCTCGCCTCGCGCCTCTCCTATCTTTTCTCGCCTACGACATTTCTGTGAAGTCAGTCTCTTCGAAAGCGACTCCGAAACACGACCGAATATTGTGTTTCGAAGAGCCCCAGCTCATTGCACCCGTACACATCATCATTTAAACATATCTTTTTCAGCCGCGCGCTGTCCGCCTCGATCCAGCACTGTTCGGCGTTTCTCGTGAACTCGGACGCGCACCGCTGCTGCGGTCGCGTCAAGCAGGCGCAGCGCGCGCTCACCACCCTCCTCAAGGAGTGCGCGGGCAACGAGGCCGTCTCCCTCAAGCGACCCGTCGACTACCAGAACGTGCCGTCGTTTGTCAACTCGCGCGAGCGCGTGTGTCGCGCGCTCGTCGACCGCGTCACCTGCCTCGCCCTGATCTGTCCCGACTCCGACCAAGTCGCCGTGTTCAAGTGAGTGTTGTGCTAGCAGTTGTAGAGGGAATGGGTAATGTTGAGGATGAGGTTAGTCGACTAACCTCGTCTGTCCAACTGTCTTCCTCGGCGTTATAGCCCATAAGATCTTAACCCACTGTATGCTCCCTATCCTATCCTTGTGATTGTGACGTCATATTCAGCTATAACGATTCCGGATAAACACTTGAACTTGAGGACGCCTCTGGGAGCGACGCAGGCGCAATCGCAGCCGGCGGACAGTCCATCCGCCGCTGACTCTGATCAGCAACCCGACATTCAGACACCCGTCCAGAAACGCATCGCCTCGTTTGTCAAGTGAGCGTGGTTTAATTGGCCTGTTCAATTAGTTACCGCACTCCTCAGCAACTCTACGCCGACCCCCGTCCGGCCGGACATTGCCTCGCAAGAAGACCTCTTTGACTTGCAACCGCTGGAGGAAGAGGAGGAAGGAGAGGAGGAGAACGCAATGGTGATTTCTCCGTTTCTGTTTTTTGATCGGTATGCCTCTATTTCAGGAATTGTGCACACCGCAGCGGCGTCCGAAGCCGGCGGCGGGTCTTCGCGCATCACTCGAGGGCAACAAGCGTCGCTCCACCGAATCGCGCCAGGTGGGATTAGTGGGTGGCGCGCGCGCACGTGTGCGTGTGTGACGCGGTGTTTCAGCCGGCTAAGCGGCTCTCGCTCGAACTTGAACCCACATCAAAGACCGCCGCGAAGCCCGGCAAGGAGAAAAAGAAGAAGGTCGGCAAGGCGCCACTGATCGGCCAGAAAAGCATCACGAGTTTCTTCCGCTAACATTGACCCCCCCCCCCCCCCCCCCCCGCTAAAGTGTTCTGCTCACCCCGCACTTTTGATGCGATTGGAGTGTGGTGGCGCATTTCCTCGCACTTCCCACCCCCTCTCGCATCGTTCTTGGGGCCAGTGACATCGCGTGGCATTTACGGAATAGGAAACGCGCGACGGCGGCGTCCTTCCGGTATCTTCGCTGCTCACTTACCCTTTTCTTGCGCGCTGTCTCTCCCTTTCTCCTCAACCCACTCACACCGCCTACACTCTGTGACTAGCAAATTATGAGGACTATTATTAGAAGCCTAGCATTTTGTCGATTAGATTATCGCCTCTGTTTCCGCATACATTGAAAAGGAGACGGAATATACAAACACTAGACATGTAGGAAAAAAGTGGAAAAGTAGGTCATTTATTTGTCCCGTATAAGACACACACTACATTTTTTAACGAACAAGTTTATTCAATTCAAATGCGAACAAGACATATACGCAATTCATACACACATGAGGCATGACGAGAAATAAACATGTTGTTGGCGCAGCGTCACTAGTGAATCGTGTGAAGTTAGGAATAGACAGTCGGTGTGTGTATGTGAGCGACTGTCTCTTTCTCTCCCTCTCTATGTTACATGTCCGCCATCGATGCCATTGTAGCGCCATAGAGCGTGGAAATCTGAAAATGTTCATTTATGTGTTTTTTTTTTCGTGTTGCGTCTTGATGTTGTTGCGGTTCGCTGTCTCCCTCTCTATGGATAAACAATATTTGACTCGTGCCTGATTCGGGTCGTCGACGAACGGCTGCGGTTGCGGCTGGTCGAAGCCCTGCATCGGCACCTGCAACCCGTGCTCATTTGCATAAAGTCTTGCCTCCATACCTGATAGTACTCGTTGTACGCGAAGTGATGGTCTGGCATGAGCGGCGGATGAGTGGGGTGAGTCGGCGGTTGTGCTACTGCCACATCTGAGAGCGTACAGTTTAGCTTGTCTCTCGCGTTACCGTCACCCACCGCTTCCGTCAGGCTTGCTTCGACTGCGAACCCGCTTGTTGCCGAACCAGTTTGAAACCTACAAAAAACGACGTTTTTCGATATCGATATCAACAAAGCTATTTATACTACGTGTCGTGTCAACTTTGTATTTTCCTCTAAATCGCCTCGCTACAAAACGAGGCGATTGTGGCTCCACTCCCTCTACAAAAGGCGATTGTCACTGACAAGGTGACTATTTTGCCTTGGTGGCTGCTAGCCGCCTGTCTATACAGTGAGAATCAGCGAGTTATCCCTTGGCTATGCGATCAGTCGCCGCACGCGGCGCGGAGGGTTGGATGCGATGCGGATCTGGCCTTCTCTCTTTAACCGTCCTCTTGGGGGGGCAGAGGTCCTCCCGATTGTGTTCACCTGTTGTGTGGAGATGTTGCACTGCTCTGCCAGCTCCCTCTTCTGTTCTTCGTTTGGATACGAGCTGAAACACACGCCCGATAATGCATTTATTTCCGGTGAATTATCTTTGCGAGAGAGAGAGAGAGAGAGAGAGAGCGGGGTGAAGCGGACTCGCTGACCCTCTCCCCACCCTGTCTCCGCTCTCTTCGCGTCTTCCCACTCTATCCGCATCCACCCGCTCTCTATTTAGTAAAAATCTTGTAAAGTGCCGGCTGCTGATGACGCATTTGGAATCAAAACACTGTAACTCTCCGTAATGCGATCGGAGCGATAGAGAGAAAAGGAGGAGAGAAAGCGCGTCTAATTGAAGCATGGAGAGAAATTGGCGCATACGCTTGATCGAAGAAATCCTGTAGGATCGCGATCGCCTCCTTCGAGAAGTTGCGGCGTTTCCGACTGAAATTCGGTATAATTTGCGCGCACACGATAGCCATGATACAATCAGTGGCGGAATGGCAAGCGACGGTGCTGCCTACACCCAACTCGCCCACTCACCGAGCGTCCTGGTGCCGCGTGTCGAGGTTCATCAGTGCGTTGCACACGGTCTGCTTGGCCTCCACCTCTGCCTGTAGTTACTGCTGTTACCCTTTCCCCGCTCCCACACCCACCCTGCATATGCGGTAGTCGACGCTGCGGCCGGCACGGTTCATGTCCTGCGAAAACACGACACGTCACGAGCATTGAGCCCAGAATAAGTGTGTCATACGCAGACCATGTTATTGCGTACCCCCCACAAGTGCACGTACCTCGATGGTGATCGGTCGCACCTCGCGATGCTTCTGGTCGAGCAGCACGTTCTGCATGTGCACGCGGAGACGCTCGTGCTCCTAGAAAGGGTCATCTCTCTCTCTCTTTCTCTCTCTCTCTCTCTCTCTCTCTCTCTCTCTCTCTCTCTCTCTTACCCCCTGCAGCTCGGCGCTGAATGCGTTGTATGTGCGGCGCACGTGGTCTCTCACACTGCGGTAGCTGCAATATGATCTTTCGGTATTGTGATTGTTGGCGCGTTTGTTGCTTCTCGGATAGCCATCGCCTAATCGGTCTGTCTCATGCCGTTAAGTGCAAGCACAAGCTGCACGAAGCGATCGTTGCTCATAACTCACATCCTCTGCCCCGAAAATCCCCACATAAGTCACTATAATCGCGCGGAGGTGCGCAGCTGATTGCGTCACCACTTGGAGTAAACCCTTCCTCACCGATCCACGTCTTCCGGCTCGTCATCGGGATCGGGCGTCGGCGGGTCGGCTTCGTAGAGAAAGTCCTTCTGCAAGGAACGAGAGTCGATAGATTGAGGATCGCGAAACGGAGATCAAGTTAGAGCGCCGCAATGAGTGCATGTGGTAGGAGCAGAATGTATCATAATGTCACACACATTGACTACATCATAGCTATTACGGGCGCGGTGGCTAGTTCTTCCTACCATAAGCCACCCCCCCCCCCCTCCACTTACCAGCACTTGGTCCAGCTTTTCCGGGCAGTGCGACGCGCATTCGAAGCCTTTGACGTCCATCTCTGCAACACGTTGCTTTGCTGTCTCGATATCTATGTGTGCTCACCGATAGCCTGCTTCCGCTCGCACAGCACCGCGAATAGCGCCGTCTTGTAGCTGCTTGTCTGCACGGCGTCATGCTCGGCGCTGCAACAAGCACTACTCGCTACAACTTATTTGTCAACTCACTAGGTGGGCGGACGCGGCGGCTCTCGCATCTGCACCTCCAGCTGCTTGAGTAGAGCGTCGAGGTCGGTCATCGCGCGGGCGGTCAGTGTGAGTGAGTGGAATGAGGTCTCGGAGGCAGCTCACTGTCGCGCGCGTGCAAATATGTCAATCAGCGCGGTGTTTGTTCTGGCGAAGGCGCGCCGCGTCCACGGCTATCGGGTCAATTGTTGCCATCTTATCTTTACCGGTAACACGGATCTATCGATTTCCACACACACACACACACACACACACACACACACACACACACACACACACACACACACACATTGACACACACACACACACTCACACACACACACACACACACACACACACACACACACACACACACACACACACACACACACACACACACACACACACACACACACACACATTGACTCATTCTGTCTGCGAGACTCTCTCACACGAAATGGATTAAACAAACAAAATGTGCTTGAAAATAACTTAATTTGTCTGTGACCGACGCGGGCGTGTTTATGAGAGTGTGTGTCACACTGGCACTCGCCGCGAGAGAGTGAGCGGAGACGAGAGACGTAGCCGTTCAATTTTTATGGCAAGTACAACGACAACGGCTTCGGTTTTGTTGCGACTCGCCTGTGTTATTCCATACGAGCGCCTTGTCGAACGACGGTTGCCTCGTTCTCTTTTTCTCTATCTCCTCCCCCTTTCTCTCTCTAATGCATATCTGCATGTTAAGGCTGCAGAAATGTGCAGACGTGATTAGCGCCTGTACGCGTCTGCTTAGAGGGCAACCCTATTGAACCCTCTGGATACAACAGCAGCAGCAGCGCCACACATCTGAACCCCCGCACATGTTTCATTATTCGAGAGACCTCTTGTCATGTATGAGCGGGAGGAGGCTATCAAATATGATAGCAGATCTCTCTCTCTCTCTCTCTCTCTCTCTCTCTTTCCACAGCTTCATTATGCAAGTGATTAGCGAGTCCACTATCCGGCAAACCCTCTCACCATCGCTAACTCTCATTAGAAACAATCTTGTTTCCCCCCTTCGATGTATGACGTATATCCACCAGTTCAGAGAGACCGTCGTTCTATCCCTCTTATTCTATGTCTCATCTTCTCTGCTTCTCGCATTGTTGGCGCGCGACACGGAACTAAGTGATGCGGATATCGGCGATGACTCATCCTGTTGCTCCCTCCGTCTCATTTGAATCAAGCCGCAAGCGCCACGCGCCACGAGCATATACGAGCACACCTTTATGATCTTTGTTCGACTAGTCACCGCCCGAATGCCCGAATCGAATTGTTTGCATTACGAAGCGAGTAAGATTCAATTGTGCCAGCAATTAATGATCCGGCGTAATCTAAGTAGCGGTCATTAAAAAAAAAACTGCTTTCGCAACTGCTTTCCACATTTTTTACGAAACTCGACCAAAAAGTGTGTTCTGAAGACGTTTTACTAGCGTGTTTTCAAGAGACAGACCACACATTTCCGGATGTCATCATACACACTTTGACTTGCATTATGCATCTACCGTGATTCAGACACTACGGTAGTTAAGTTGCTTGAAACTTTCACATTCTACAGTATCTCGCAGCTATGCTGTTTGTATGGTATGTGGAATGTGGTATGTGCTGCGGGCAAGCGCCTTTTTAAGACACAGATATAGCCAGATGCCAGAATTTGTGAGTGTTCTACAGCAGCAGAGCGCGGATGATAAGCACGCGACCTGCGCACTCTCTTTTCTTCCACTCTACACGAGTGTCTGACATCAGATGGTACCGTGCAAAGGGAAAGGCACACTTTTTGGTTGCGGTTTTAACAACTAAACGATGAGCTATAGTCGGATTGGATCATTCACGGAGTGGTTGAGTGTGCAGCAAGCGCACAATCTGTGCGTCATGCTCTCCTTTTCGATAATTTTTTAAGATCTGCACGTTGTGCTGCACAAAAGTGCACAAAATGTCACGTATAGCATATAGGATCCAATCCGACTATAACACTCTTTTTGCGCTCTTCTGTGCGGGGCTATGAAATTCGAAAAGTGTTTCTCGGAACTTCTCAACCTTCGCATGAGTATCCTGCACCTCTGCTAACCTATCGCAATATTAATCACCGTTCTCTCCGAGTTTCCAAATCCAGTTATGTTTAGCGTTTAGTAAGTCGTCTGAGAAACGATCCGAAATCCGGTATCATCCCTCTGCGTGGGTGTGCTACGCAAATGCCTAACGGAGGATAGTCTGTGGGTGGTTTCCATTGTTTCTTTTCTAATTAGGTAGCAGGAGTGCAACAAATACACAATAGGCGAGAGAAGTTGTAATGCGTTTTTTATAAGACATTTGTGTGTGTAAAAATCTAGTAGGTGTGTATGGGTGAAGAAATTTAGTTGCATCCGCAGCACCTGTGGATGGCCGCCCAGTATCCCTCGGTCGAGGAGTACTTGCAGCCGGAGGGTCCTGAAGCATTTGTTCGTTCACCGTGAGGAACACCGGGCGCTTACCTCCGTTGTGGATGCGAGACATGGCCTGGCAGGTTCCGTGTCCGGCGCACCACGACTTGTAGCGGTTGAAGTAGTTCTTCACGCACTGTGTGGAGCAGGAGTAGTCGTCAGCGCACCTCTTCCAGGCAGCCTCAGTCGACTCGCCTCCCCTCTTTCCGACTTGTCCGCAGTCCTCGTAGTACGGAAGCTTGATCTGAAAAGCCGCTTTGTCAGACAATACGCAATGTGTGTGGCGTGACCTGGTAGTATCCGCAGGAGAGGGATCCGACATCCATGTGGCATCCGAGCGGACGGCATCCGGACTCGTGCTCGCAGATGCAGCGCAGACAGTCCGAGTAGGCGACGCCCACAAGGGCGGCGAAGACGAGCACCTTGGCGAGCATGTCGACTGATCTCAACGATCACGCACCTCTCCTTTTATAGGTCTGTCCCTTTCAATTCCTCTGATAATCGGAGCAACACGCGTAATCATTTGATTCCGAAGATCGTGGCGGTCCGCGTCCGTTTGGGAATGAAGCGATAGTGGCTGACGCTTACTGATAAGACAGTTCGTCTCTAAATTGCCGATTGTTTAGCGGGGATATGTGGGATACTGTCGCGGTACATCGAGCTTCATGTTTCATTCATATCAAACAAACATCACAGATCAGAGTGCAGCTTGCACAAGAGTGTCTGTGATTAAAAAGTGGAATCGGAAGGGTTTCACGCTTAGCTGCCGTGAAATCATCTTGCAACTTCGGTCCGCTCACTCTCTTCCGGATTAAATTCTGGCGTTTGTCTTTAAATTCCCCTCATCCATTGTATATTTTTGCACCTTTCATTTTCCAGTGCACGGGATTAATTATAATATAGTCGCTTCACAACTTACAGCTTATGGTTATGGTGCAAACGAGATCAAAGAGTGGAAACATAAAGCAGGTGGGTGGCAAGGGGATATTGTATTGTGCGCACGGCCTAAATGAGTCTTAGCCGCTATCCTATCTATTCTTCCACCCACAATTCGCTAGAGATAAGCCGTGCGGTCCTCAATAGAAGAAAATAACTAGTGTTTGCTGTAGCATTTCCTATCCACCATAACAGTTATATATTTATTTCCGAGTACGGCATCGGCTAAACTAGAGCTCCATAGCTCAACGAAGACATGAGAAGGGGCTGTGTGCCCACTTCTTTCCAATTGAGTCAAATTCGGCCGCGGGGGTTGTTCGATTATCCACCACTTCCTCTATTTATCATCTCTATGTGTCTATACGTACCTATAACCTTCATCCTCTATTTATCATCTCTTTGTGTCTATACGTGTGTGTTTGTGGGAATACATGTATCTCTATGTGTTCTTCGAAACTTACTGGTGATTCGCGGTTGATAAAGCTAATATGATCTCTTTCGAAATAAGATTTGACAGGCGAACGCTTATCATCTAACATGGAGTGTCGTTTAGGTCACAGAAGCGGAAGCCGATGGTGACCAAACTGTTATCAGAGATACCCTAGGGGGTCACTAGTCGAAAACCGTTTTCAAATCCACAGGACCGGCCATACGTTTCGAGATATTTACGTTTCAAACTTTGGAGCTAAACCGTGTGGATTGCTTTTTAATGCTCGTCACTCTTTTCGCGGACGCTGTGAAACAGCGGTGGCGGCCTAGTGGTTAGAGCGGTCGTCTGTCAAGCGTTAGGGTGTGGGTTAGCTCCCTGTAGACGCATTTCGTTTTGCCGACACTCTCCGGACTTGTTCTTTTTTTGTGGGAATTGGGCAGTTGATAGAAAACTGCTCTCATATTTTTTTTTCAAATCGATCGGTCATATCTAGTGCATGGTCACGGCGCAACGACGTTGTTTCACGCGCGATTTTGTCTCGGCGTGTGGCCGTCATTCCATCACGCCACGCTTTTCCCGAAATCACGCCGCGTGAAATGAACGCGCGGCAAAAGTCTCGAATTCGAGAATCCCGAAATAACGCCCGTGGTAGTTGGAGAAGTCAGAAAATCCCGAAACAACGCCGCCGCGCGTTCATTCGGGATTGGAGAGATGAAGCGACCGGTGGGCCGTGATAATTGGAAAATTATGCAATTTGTTTCGATAATGCCACATGATTTGTCTCATTTCTCAACCGTCTCATTTATGAGAAAGGCAATGAGGAGGCCGTGCATGGGATGCAGGCGTCTCGAAATGACGCGCGATCCCGAACTAACGCTTTCGCAAATCTCGAATGAGCGGCAGCGTGATATCACGCTTTGCCCGTCAAAAGTCCCGAAACAACGCGCGCCGGTCCGCGCGCTTGGCATGGGCGTGCAATCACGCCGCTCATTTCTCGCATTCGAGAATCCCGAATCAACGCGCCGCGTTGTCTCTTCTCGAAATGACGACACGCGTGATCGCGCGTTGCGCCGTGACCAGGCACTAGTCATATCTATTGTTGAGGGCTAATTACAATACGTTTGCGATTGTTAAAATCTCAGTTCCAAAATTTTCGAAAAATAGTACCAACGAAGGGTTCAACATCATCCTCTCACCATGCTTGATTCCAACAAATGGAACAGAAAAGTACAAGTCCGAAGAGTGTCAGCAAAATAAAATGCGAACCCACACCCTACCGCTAAAAAAAGAGTGACGAGCAGCAAAAGCAATCCACACGGTTTAGCTCCAAAATTTGAAACGTAAATATCTCGAAACGTATGGCCGGTCCTGTGGATTTGAAAACGGTTTTTGACTAGTGACCCCTAGGGTATCTCTGATAACAGTTTGGTCACCATCGGCTTCTGTGACCTAAACGACACTCCATGTAAGCTTAAAAGTCGCCAGTCTTCTTTGGTCGCGCACGAAATCTGTCCATTTTTGGAATTTGTTTAAAAAAAATAACACTACGCAATTTCTAATGATAAAAAAACAGACTGTGTATAACTAGACAAAACTGCGATATGATTGCGTTATGTCTGCAAAAACGCTCACTCTCTTCACTGCGAGTCACGCTGGATAATGGCGACAACAATACGCGTGTCGAACTTTCCGCTTCAAGGTAGTAGTACCCTCACATGGAAACAACGGCATGAAAATATTTTTAAAAGGCATTGATAATACATTCGTTATAATTTTTAATATGGGATTCAGAGGGTACACTACCTTTCATGTGTATGTGTGTATCCGTCTCAGATTATCCCTCATTGTTCCGCTTCTAATTAGCTCGCTGATTAAAGGGAGTGTACACTCTGAATTTCGAAGTTGAGTTAGCACCGGGATGTGAAAATATGTTGAAAATGATGTACTTTTGTCAATACAACTATGTGTCGAAGATACCTATAAGTCGGTGAAAAATTCTGTTGAACATTGAAAATTGGCACCAATTGGCACCAATTTCTGCATTTTGATACATTATGCGCTCAATTTTCACCAACTGCAGACATTTTCAGCAAATAGTTGTAATGACAAAACTGAGTCGTTTTCAACATATTTTCACATCCCGGTGCTAACTCAACTTCGAAATTCAGAGTGTACACTCCCTTTAAATACATAATACACACTACATACTGCCGAGCGAATGTATGATGCGTTTTATTATATGACATTTGTGGGGGTAGATATCTGTAGGTGTAGTGTTGAAGCAGTTTAGTTGCATCCGCAGCACCTGTGGATGGCCGCCCAGTATCCCTCGGTCGAGGAGTACTTGCAGCCGGAGGGTCCTGGAGCATTTGTTCGTTCACCGTGAGGAACACCGGGCGCTTACCTCCGTTGTGGATGCGAGACATGGCCTGGCAGGTTCCGACTCCGGAGCACCACGACTTGTAGCGGTTGAAGTAGTTGTTCACGCACTGAGTGGAGCAGGAGTAGTCGTCAGCGCACCGCTTCCAGGCAGCCTCAGTCGACTCGCCTCCCCTCTTTCCGACTTGTCCGCAGTCCTCGTAGTACGGAAGCTTGATCTGAAAAGCCGCTTTGTCAGACAATACGCAATGTGTGTGGCGTGACCTGGTAGTATCCGCAGGAGAGGGATCCGACATCCATGTGGCATCCGAGCGGACGGCATCCGGACTCGTGCTCGCAGATGCAGCGCAGACAGTCCGAGTAGGCGACGCCCACAAGGGCGGCGAAGACGAGAACCTTGGCGAGCATGGCTGCTTGCTTTTCTTGCCTTGTTCTCGGTTTATATACCGCTCCGGAGCGTTTCGATAATTGGCGGACGCAGCGGGGCGGGGTGCTGATATGGTTCGATTCGCATGTTATCAGGGCGTGATCTCGTGGCGACACGCGGCACGCGAGAACGCTGAAAAAGCGTGGTTAGGAAGATGGCGCATATCTTTGTTCCACTACTGCCACGTTTTGCTAGTGATAAAACTTTCACCCCCCCCTAGCTGTGAGAACTCCGCATGCAAGACAGCTAACTACAGACAATGACAAAATATCGAACCTTTCGTCGGTTATCAATCACGTTGCACTGGGTTGATTAGTGATATTTGAATAAATGTCACTGTGCTATCAATGACCTAGGTTGTTGTGTGTGCATATACGCATTAGAAAATGGTATGACAAACAGGATGTTTTCATTGTATGCTATATCTTTATTTGCGGATCCTTTAGGCGCTCCTTCAAGATTTCTGGACACCATCTACAGAAAAAGTGAAGGTTCCTCAATTCCCAACGCGTTTTATTACCTCCGAAAAGTAAATCTGCTTTTTTTAAACTAACAAGCCCGAGATCTGAGGGAAAAAACTCACTGCTACCTCTAACAGTAAAATCACACTTTCGCGATTTGCGCGGTCAAATATTTACGCGCGAACTGTTAAAGATGGCCCAAACCAAATAATGTCTGTTAAATATTCTGAGAAAGTGCCGCTATTAATGGAACTGGAACCACTCTAATTTTCGTGTTTGAGCCGAGACTACTACGTCAAACAAATGAAAATACAATTGCTTATGTGCTTATCTGAATGAAACCATATCATAAAAATAAATGTTAAGAACAAAAAACGCCTCGCAAAGATTTTACCTAGTAGTGAAAAATACCGTTTGCAGTATGATTTGTGTATATGGAGTCTTGCAACTGCTACGTGAGCTGATCAATTTCCTTATTTGGTTCTTTTGTGGAAAAAATATTTTAAAGAAACATACCACAATTTTGTGTATAATCTACGACTGCCACGTGATAGAAGACGAAAAGACAATCATAATTCATAAATGAAAAATAAACATTTAAAAAAAATCTACTGAACGAAACGAACAAGTTGATAATTTTCCTTCGCAGCACGCTACTAATGTATCATCTTACTTTTGTACCAGCTGTAGAAAATATAAGAAAAAACGCATCACTAGGTTTCTAGGTAAATTTCGATGATGGTTTGCCTGTAGGGGAGCGTTGTCCGGCACAATCGCCAACGTGAAAGCATCTCATTTCCTTGAGTTGCCCCTTTCCAAACTTGAGAGGCTGTCGAGACAAGAGCGCAGCACTCTGCGACTGGTGCACACGGCAATCCAACTCCTCGGGGGCAGTTTACCTGTCTCCCACTTCCACCCTCACAATGCCGGTGTGTCGCCCTCTCAATCACCACAACCACCTCCCACAACCATCGGGTCCCCCAAAATAGCGACGAAAACTATGGCGTAGGTACAAGTGTGTGTGTGTGTTGTGCTGGAGTATTCGCGACCTCTCCCGTGAGAAACAATCACTGGTGTAGTGTAGTTTAGTGTAGTTTCTCGGGCACGAGAGTTCCTGACTTGAATGAATGCATTTTTTTTTCAGCGGAAAACGCTATGTGAACAATGTCTGCATGTGGATCAAGTGTACAACCGTTTTTTTTTGATACTATGGTAGCTCTTTTTTTATGTTTCAACTTCTCACTCGGTTCAACGACACTCACACTATCTGCGCGTGAGAAGAAGCCCGATGCACAATTTTAGCGAAATTTCTTGAAACGAAATAGAAATAGAGCCGATGACAACGTCATGCGATGCGAGGTTTCCCAAGATCATCTCGCGCGACAACTCTCTCTCTCTCTCTCTCTCTCTCTCTCTCTCTCTCTCTCTCTCTCTCTCTCTCTCTCTCTCTCTCTCTCTTACTCTTATAATGGGGGCGTGGTCGTGGGTGGGCGTGGCTCGCGTGGCTGAGGGAGTGTGAGTGTCTCGCCTGTTGTCCCTCCCACCTGTTGGCCCCGCCCCCGAGTACCTTGTCCGGTCACTCTCCCCCCTCATTCTATCCCTCTCCTTCACATTTACTCTCACGCACATACACATACACACAACGCGACTTCGTTCTTGTGCACCACGCATCGCTGACTGATCCCTACTTACAGATGTCATTGTCGTCGACGTTACCCTATTTCCTCCTCACACTTGCCACAGTCGTCTCCGCCGGATCAGAACCCATGTACGATGAAGACGAGGTGAGGACGGTGCCCTGTTTTCTCGCGTTGTCGTGTCGTACGTATCGTACTCATTCATTGCCCTTGCATCGTATATTGTTGTGGCTGGCGCGTTCATTCCCCTCCATTCTTTTTGTATGATTCGTTGATGATCTTGTGTATTATTATTATCCGCAGCTTCGCCTTCACGTTCTCCTCTGTTATTTGCGGCTACAGTAAAGTACCTTCATCTTGCAAGGAGCTCGATGTTTTGTAACCGCCTGTTACCCTTCTCTTAGTCCGAGTTTAACGATCAGTCGCTCCGCGCGCGCTCCCCCGCACCTAACACTAGTAGACCTAATAAACGTCGCTCCTGTATGTTTAGTGTTGCCCCCGTCTGTGTTTCTATATATGCACAAACATCGCGTCACGAACGCGCCGAAATGCGATTAGCTTCGTTGGCTCATCATCCACTGTAGTTCTCCACGATATCACACTCTCCTTCTGTCTCTCCGCGCGCATCAATCAAACGTTGGCTGCTTGCAGGCCTTCGATATAGGCGGTGGCTACGAGCAGGCGCCGTCGGGATTGCTCAAATCAACGCAGTTCATGCCGAACGGTGAGTCGAGTCGCGAGACTGTAGCTTGGCCCCGCCGTTGCGATATAGCCCCGCTCTCCCCGTAGACTGTAGATCGCCTCATTACGCGCCTGTCGATTACGTAAACAGATACACACGCATCGTTCCTCCTCTCCCTCTGGACAGCAGCAGCGATAATGTGCCGTGCTCAATTTCAGAATGCAAAGCAGAAATGGGCGACGAGATGTTTGCGTGCGCTACGAAGGATATCATGGACGAGTCAGTGGACAGGGGATGGAGAGGGAGAGAGAGAGGGGGGGATGGAGAGGGAGAGGGGGGACAGAGAGGGAGAGGGAGAGGGGAGAGAGAGAGGGAGAGAGAGGGGGGAGAGAGAGGGGGGAGAGAGAGAGGGAGAGAGAGGGGGGAGAGAGAGGGGGAGAGGACCATCACCCACACTCGTGTTTTCAGAAAAGCTTGCATACGATATTCGGATTTGTGCAACGGTCTCGCCGACTGTCCCGGAAAGGAAGACGAAGACCCGACATTGTGTATGTTCCACAGATTGGTGAGTAGAAAAGAGAGAACGATCGTCGTAGCTATCCAATAATCGTGATCTCTTTCTCTTTGTGCTGGCTACTATCATCCTATGCTCGCGTTTCGCCTTGACATATCAGCATCTCACCCAATTACCTCATTATCGCGTCGTTTCGCAAAGGAATGTTTGGATGTCGTTATCTCGCAGTAACTCGGTCTCGTTCGCCTTTGCTACTCTGCGACGTTAGCTGGTTGACAGTTGTGTCTTCTATGAAACGTCGTCGACGCTGTTTGGCGCGTGCGCACGTCATTCCACCCCTCTCACCTTTCTCCCCATCTTCCCCACTCACTGACGTGTTGCAATCTCCTCGACAAGCGAGCGCTTCTTGCAAATCCGGAAACAATTTATCGTCTTCAGAGAAGAGCGCTGTTGTGAACTCGCATTTCCGCGTGTCTCATAATACCTGTACATATGTGCTGAGACTAAGCCGATGACGTCATGTGACAACATAGAGAGAGGGGGGGGGGGAGAGAGAGAGAGAGAGAGAGAGAGAGAGAGAGAGAGAGAGAGAGCGGCAGAGGTGAGAGGCGATGTAGGTCGTACGTAGTTGACCAGAGCCACACACGCTTCCGGACGGCGACTCGCGTGTTTGTCACGCAACAGTGCGGCTGCGTGACGTGTCTGGGCGTAACACAGCGCCAATTCGCGCCGAGTACAAAACGATGCACGTGAACTGCTATAACGAGCGCTCAGTGGCCACAATCGAAATCGTGTCGCCGATATTTCCCAAAACTCCGCGCATTGCAGACAGTGCACGAGCTGAACCGGGTTCGGGTGACGGTCAGCGATCTGGCGTTCGACCGCTCGTCGCGACGCAGCCGACGACACATCCGCTCCGCGCGTTTCTTCGTCTGAGACGCGGTGCGCACGTCATCAGCTCACGCGTCAAGTCTCTATTTTCACCGCCGCGCCCGCCTAGCTCTCGTGCCCCTTGAGTCTGTCATATCATTCCCCTGACCCCAAGTCTCTGTAGAATGGTCGTGGCGCGGTGTCATTCTGGAATGTCCACTTTCCACCAGCTTTACTCTTGATCTCTCTCTTTCGAAACTATATGTTCTCTCTCTCTCCTCGTGCCGGGTCTCTAGCCCTCTTTTAAATCACTACCGTACTCTTCGCGGCGGGACCCACACACACACGCACACACTCTCTCCCTCTCCCCTGTATGCGTCGCTCTGCGGCGAAGTGTGTCTGTGTGTCGGTGTGTCGGGGCGTAACTGTAGTACTTCGGAGTGCCATCATCTCCCTTGTTGGTGAGGAGTATGTTGTCAGTATGTATATCATGTCGGTTTCGATCTATTGTCCGTGTCCGCCGGTTGTTTCGGACATTGTTGCAATTGCAATGTGTACTTCTATTTGATAAATATTTATTTTTATCAGGTGTTGTAGACTCAGACTTGTCATTATGTTTTGTGTACCGTTTCATCATTAGCAAAGTACTAGCAAAGTTGGGGCGGTGCACTTCGAAAGCTTATCGGCTAACAAGGAAGAGATTGTCCATGGCGGATACGTGTGTATTTTGAACCGCTCTACTCTCTAGTGTTCCTCTAATCTCACCATCATTGATCGCCTTGAACCTTTAATAAGGCTGATTTCAATGCGGCCATTTTCATTTCTCTGTGTATCCTTTCCATCCGTCGACTTTGAACCAATCCCGGCTAAGCCCGTCACTATGTATAGATAATAGCGCAATGAAAAGTTAAATAAACAGATTCGGCGAGAAACACGAGCAGTCAAAGTACGACCGAGTGGTGAATAAAAAAAACTATTTACATTCTCGTAATCTCATAGACAATTTCAGATCTGTTAAACATCTACAGTTTAATTTACTAAACCACAAATTCACAGTAACAAACACTGAACCCGGAAAAGAGAGTGTGGGGGATACAAAATCGCGAGCCATTCAAACAGACACACTGTATTGTCGCTTTCGACTCAATGTGATTTCGAAGCGAATTTCGCAGACTAATGATTGCAAGGGGTGGAAGCTTATTGGATGATCGCATTTCGAGAAAGCGGGGGCTACAAGAAATGCAAATGCCACAGATCGACCATGCAAGCGCCACAAGTGAAGCAATCGGATGGAAAAAATACAGTCTCTTTCTCTCCTTCTCTCTCTCTCTCTCTCTCTCTCCCACTCTCCTTATCTCCCTCTCTCTCATCCTCTCTAAGAGAGTGAGATATGGAGAGGGGGTGCAGATTCGTGTTCAAACCGCCGTGTAATCGCACATACGGGAAACCAGCCGCGATCAGCGCTGCTGAGAGAGAGAGACAGCGGGGTAAGAGAGTGAGCCGCCATATCGATCGATCACACACACACATACACCGCTCACTCTCTCACTCTCTCACTCACTCGCGGATGGCGCGACTGCCGCATTGTTTACCGAACGCCGCGGATTCTGTGGCATCTATGGCATCTATCGTTGATGGCAGCGCGTGCCTCTGTTTCCATTATCGCTGCGCGTGTGGTGCACCGCAGTTGTGTGTGCGCGTTTTTTTTTGTGCGACATATCTCTCCTCAGGCGTATTGCGTGTGCCCGTATATGTATGTGCAATAGTGCATCGATTCGTGCCTTCTCTCTCTCTCTCTCTCTCTCACGTTTACCACGTTGTGTATATTCCGGCGTAACCCCTTGCACGAGTGTGTTTTCGGCTCTATGTTTCGAAAGCGCGTCCATAGAAGCCTACTCTCGCGTGTGCTTTGTCTAGAGTGTAACCTTATTCCTTTGGGAGAGAGCGTCTCTCTCTCTCTCTCCCTCTTCTCCCAGTCGTTTCTTCTATCTGACCTCGTGTTCGTCGTTTCACAACGAGTGAATCATGTGATAAAGTTCTGTGATCGCGTCGCGGACCTCAGATAGTCTCTTTCGTGCCGTCGTTTTGTTTCGAAATGTGGCAAGTACTGATGATGTGTGGTGCATCGTGTGCACTTGTTGTATAGTCAGGATATAACTATTCTGGATGATTGATTGATTGATTCGATTGATCGATTGATTGTAAGTGTTGCAGTTACAGATGCGCTGATGCTGTGTTGTCTTGTTCTACTGGCCGCGGTGGCCGCTGCTTCGGGCCAGCTGCTTCCGCCGCGCCGCACCATCTTCGCCGACCTTCCCGCCATCGAATCAGAGGTGCCCCCCTTATCACCTTTGTGACGTCACTTGCCAATTACTTATCATTACGTAGGTATCATAGGAATGCAACGTGCATGCGAGATAACGAATTTAAAACAATAGTGGATGCGTGGTCACAACTGTTCCATTGTTGGTATTACGTTTGTCTCACTAATCACAGAGAGTAACTAGCCGCAGCGATTGTGTTCAGCCGAAAAAGAGACAGAGCCTTTGCTGTGGTGGAAGTGTGGGGTACGGGTGACGACTGTGATGAAACGTGTGGATACTAGAATGCCTTCAGATCCTCGGAATCGCATCGTGTGGCGAGGTGGTGGCGGTCGCGTCGCGCGACAACGTCCACATCTACGAGCAGACCGGCGGCATCGGTCAGTTTATTTTCTCGTTTAGCCGATTGAGTTCTTGGATTCGTGACTCTATACCTTCCGTATTGCTATTTCGCTTGTTCCAACTAGCTAGTTTGCGCTAATAATACATCTAGTGTTGTAATTGGTGCATGTATGGAGGATCTCAATGAACCTGAGAAATGTCTAGGCCGAGAGATCGGGATGGTGTCGCTTCCGCACGAGATCGACCACCAGTCGGGGCTGCTCGCCTTTTCGTGCTTCGATCACTTTGAATTCGGCTACTGTGACGCCAACGCATGCAGGTACAGTTTTGTCTTTTTTTGCTCCGCTTTTTTGTATGTTGTTGTCGTGTCCATTTTGCGTGTTATTTTCGTGAACCGCCTGTTTCCTTGGCGAGTCGGCGTCGTTTTGTAGTACCGAATAACTCTACGGTATATTTGCGAGACGAGACGAGAGAGAGAGAGATAGATAGAGGTGGACGAAACGCTCGCGTCTTATCGTCGATATTACTTATTGTTTTGCGATTGGCGCGAATAAAAAGCCGTTTCGGAATGGCAACACCGAAAAAAGGGGGGCGTGATCGAAACGTGGATGCGAGAGATTTGACATTTCGAACGAGCGCATTCCTTCTCTTAGAGTCCAAACACAGAACACAGCGTAGACTAAACACCTCGGGTTTAGCCCGCCCTCGAAAAACACTATTAGAACACTGGCTTTTTAGAACACTACGCAAGGAGAACTATTCAATCCGGTCAAACTTCGTTCTTATTAATCCATAAAAACATCCAAACAGATAGACATGGAATGGGTAAACGTGAAAGAGTGTTATTATTGCGCGCATAATAGTACTATCGACACACCAATCATTATGTAAACGCATACAGAACCACTCGCAACATGATAGTAGTGCATACGCCCTCCAACTCCCTCTTTCTCATCTAGAAAGGCTGCTGAGCGGAAGAACCGAAATAGTATCTCTGTTTCAGGCTATGCAGTCTGTCTCCAGAGCCGCGATCGGCGGCGTGCGTCCGTCTGAAGACGCCTCTCGACGGACGAGAGGCCGTCCGAATCAAGAGCGCCTCCCTAGCCGCAGCCGCCAACAGAAAGGTACGTGTGCGCTTTACGTGTTTCAAACTCTCTTGAATCGGGGTGCTACATTTACTTTGCCATACCTGTTTTGTTGTCAGCTCTTCGTGCGAGTGGTGGACGATCGCGACAACGCGGCCATCTTTTCGTACAACATCGAGGCTTTGCGCACATCCGAGTGAGTCGCCTTTATGTCAAACTTTTTTGTTGTTGTAAAGAGTCCTTCTTCAAATTGTTGCAATGAAGGTTTAGGGTGGCATCTCCGGACCAGCTGGCCGATGATGTGCGCTATATCGGCGACCATTTCACCTCGTCAGCATTCACAAAGGTACACACGAACAACTGTGTCATTATGTTATGGAGGCATAATTTTGCTTTATGTTTTTAGCTTATAGTTAAATGGTGGGTATACAATATGGTAAGAGAGGCACGGAAGAGGAGAGTGCGCATTCACGTCAGACCGAACTTTTCGCCCAGACACCACCGTTTAGAGTGACTTCCGAAAGCGAGAGAGAGAGAGAGAGTGTAAGCAGCTTTTCGTATACTGCCAAACTTTATCAAACACTAGTACACCCTCAAAATCCAATATAATCAGCAAAAGGTGACAGCCGATAAAACTAATCCCAGCACTTTCTCCTTTCATCGCATTTCGTCCAAGAATAATCCCCGAGAAAATCCGGCCGATTTCACTTTTCTGATATTGGATCATACAATGACAACATCATTGATGAAGTGTTAAAATATGCGCACTTTTTGAAGGAATATGATTAGTAGTACGAAATGGACAATCTAATGAGAGACGAGCGTCCCAATCTCGGACGGAGTTTCCACCCTGACCTTACAGAACTCGATGGTGCGCTTCAACCATCTATGTTTTTGGACATATCTATGGTTGTTTGGTTAGAATAAGTATAGACAGTCCGATCTAACACAATTTGAATCAAAATAGGCAAATATGCAAATTTTCAAAATTTGCATATTCTTACCAAATCAAGAATAGGCATTATCAGTAGCAGTGATAGTAACTGTTAATAACGATAAATGTCGCGGTGCTGCTCAACTTGAGGCAGGACAGCAAGTTCTGCGTGGTCGGGGTGGAAACTCCGTCCGAGATTGGGCGTGTAATTAATGAGAGGGTAGAGCTGATGCAATAAGCAAGGTATCACATATTAATAATTAAAAAGTATTCTCCAGGGACCGCACGCATATTTCATCGGCAGCGCCTTTCAACCCTACGAGCCGCTCATAAATGCAGACCTCGGAACGGAGAACAGAACTATTGTGAAGGTAGAGAAAGAGAGAGGGAGAGAGAGAGAGGGAGACAGAGACAGAGAGAGAGGGAGACAGAGCGAGAGAGAGAGAGAGAGAAAGATCTACAGATCACTCGCGTGTGCGCGGGCGACGCGACTGCCTCTCTGGAGTCTCGGATCGATCTCGCGCTCACCTGCAAAGGACTCGGTGAGTGTGTCTGTCTGTTCTGCTTCTTTTAATAGCGGTCAGTCTCTTCAAAACACCCCGGAATACCTTCGTCACACTTAAAAATAGCTTTTCGAATCGCCCTCATAAGCAAATGGCAACAGGTCACCCCCCCCCCCCACAACTCGCTATGTTATGATGGAATCTTGTAGGCATGCCCCATACCAAGCCCTAGCCAAAATTAAAAATCTCGGAGAGCACCAGAAGTGTCTTAATTAAGCACCGGAAGTTAATGTGCATTTCCATGCGCGATAGGTCATTGCGCATGACATCCCGAAATGCGGAATTTTGATCTTCAATTGGGTTTCTTTATTATTACTTGTACTAATAGAATATAAATCGACTGCGGTGCGGGAGAATAAGTTAGCCTGTCATCAATCTTCCTAATGAAGCACACGAGAGCTATTAAATAACTCAAATAACTTCTGAAAAAAAATTTTTCATGCGATCCTTTACTTGTGTTTTTTTTCTCGTAAATGTGTTTCAAATTTGGCAAACCGTTTTGCACCGGCGGGGACCGTACCTTGGTCGTCACTAATACCGAATAAGTTCACTAGCCACTAGGCCACCGAACCGTTGTTTCACTTTTCGGGATGTCATGCGCAATGTCATGCGACCTTTCGCGCATGGAAATGCACGTTAACTTCCGGTGCTTAATTAAGACACTTCCGGTGCTTCTCCGAGATTTTCAATTTTGGCTAGGGCTTGATATGGGGCATGCCTACAAGATTCCATCATAACATCGCGAGTTGTGGGGGGTGACCTGTTGCCATTTGCTTGTCAGAACAATCCCGAATTGCCTTCGTAGTACTCGCGAACATCGGAATGCCTTGTTATCCATTTGAAACACTTCGGAACGGGTTCCGAAGACACTAACCGCACCTTATGACTGTCTTCAGTGGGCTTCGACTGGGCAAACACGGCGTCGCACTACTCGCCCGACAGCGACTCGCTCACCGTGGCCTTCGCGCGTCCCAACGATCCCGTGAGTCGCATGTTCATCAAGTTTTCAACTGATGCGCGTTCCGTCGCGTGGCTGGCCGTGTCCGTACGCGGTGTCCAATCGAAGTATCGGACTATTGATCCGATTGCAGAAGTCACCCGACGTGCTGTGCGAGTTTCGCGGGGACGAGGTGGCGCAGGAGTTCAACCGCGTGTGGCACACCTGCCAGAACACATCCTTTGTCGACTCGGACCGGGTGAGTCAATCAATCGATTTCAATCGTTTATCCGGAGTCGTTTTATCTGGGTGAGTCTGTTGCTGATTGCATGTGTATGTGTGCATCTCGCTGCCACGCCCTGTCGAGGCGCGGTCAGTCTTTTCGTTAGCGATTCCGGAGTGCTTCGAAGGCATATGCATTCCGAAGTGTTCGGGGCTATTTGGGAGTGTTTCGAAGAGACTGATCTCTACTTCAGAACTGTCTGAACGCGCGGGACGAGGCGGACCTGCCGGAGAGCTTCTACATCTTCACGCGCAACGCCGACGGCCACCGCATGAAGACGTGCGCGCGCTTCGGACTCGTACGTCTATTTTTTTCTCTCGCAAACATCATGACACGCACAAAAAGTAATCACTTATAAGAACCTTAGAGTTATTATTAGGTACGGCTACATTGTGCTTTGTAGTTTCTGTCGGCATGATGACAGTAAGTTTTTAGAGCGACCAACTGTACGACAACTGTATGCTGGACGGGCTGAGGACGAGTGGCTATCGGTACGGATGGTTGGAGAGCTTCCGAGCTTTCGAGGGACGACCGTTGCTCAGGTATAATATGTGGCACGCACCTCTATTTGCGTCACGAGGAAGCTGTGATGCCACACGGCTATTGTAGCCGCCGATTATGCTCGACTGCATTCAGAGTACCCCGTACTAATTTTAGGGGGCTACTGTTCCATCCGTGCCACACTTTACCTGTACCTGCACTCTCGTGACAATAACAACTCCTGTAATTACGCGATAATTATGAAGTTAGTGCGTGCTTGAGTTAGTTTTCGCGCTCGGTTGAAGATTGTGATTAGCCCCTTCAACGCACTACTAGCAAACAGAACACAGCGATTAGGTGGCGTGAAGTATTGAAGAAACGGGGGAACGGTGGTGAAGTGTGAAAAAAAACTAGCAACTCGATGATGGCATGAAAACAAAAAAAGGGTTGCAGACTGGACACGGGCCAGACCGCAATTCGGGAGATCATCCCGGACACCAAAACGGACTCGGTGTTCTACTCCACCACAGACCACATTCTACACCGGGTAAGCGGGATTCGTGTTGTTGTATCTTCTTATCATCGCTCTTTACATTACTGTTTCCATGTGTCCTGTGGACAGTAGGAAAAGCAGTGTTATTAAGAAAGTATAAACTATAATCTATATTCTATCTAGGCGAGCGAATCACCGCAGGGCAATCGCTCGGCGGTGGTGTGGAACAAACCAGTGATGGGCGCAGGCCGGTTCCCGGCAGTGATCTCGCACAAGAAGACTGCGTTGTTGTACGCGGACGGGCGGCGGGTGCGCAACCTGCCCATCTCATGCCACACCCTCTACGAGTCCTGCCACGACATCGCCAACGGCGGCAGCAACGACGCCATGGGTTCGCGGCTCTCTCTCTCTCTCTCTCTCTCTCTCGTCTGTCATCTGTTCCTTCTAGGGTGTCTGTGGTGCGCGGACAATGACGGCTCGGTCATCAACATCGAGCAGAAGAGCAACTGCCGCCAGCCGCTCTCCAAACAGTGCCCGCCGATCGTGGAACATGTGAGTGAACTGAATACTTTCGGGATGCGTGTACTTATATGTACTTACTCGATAGCTGTTGCTGAAACGTGATGAAGTCGAAACGACGCAGTACATCGACTTCTCATCGAATCGTGATCGAGTGTTTCAGGCTGTCTACAACCCGGCGCGGCCGCGTGATTGGGAGCTGTTCGGCTCGAATATGCGCTCGATGAAGGGCACACAGGTGTCGGTGTGCAACGCAAACTGCAACATACAGTCGGCTACGGACAGCAAGTGGGTCGATGAGTTGTACTGTTACACGATCATAAAGTGGCATTACATATGTACATCCATGAACTAGTGGCTACCTCCGTAACTTGAATTCCAAAACGGATCACACTCACAATCAGTACCGAGAGAGAGAGAGAGAGAGAGAGAGAGAGAGAGAGACCCTTTCCAGGTTGATCTGCGCGCTTCCGTCGGGCACCGACTCGCATCCGCAGTGCGATGTGCAGATGGTCGGCACACTGGAGGACTACACCGGATTCATCGTCAAGAAGAAGACCAAGGTGGGGTTAGGTCATCTAAGTAATAGCTAACTGCAAGTAACTAAGTAACTGTAAGTAAGTAATATTAACTAAGCAATTGTAACTACTACCAACTGGTTGCGTCTAAGGCGGTGGAGTCGGGCACGCAGACGGACGCGAGCTCGGAGCACAACGCGAGCTACGCGTCGAGTCGCACGTGGAAGATCGTCGTGGCTATTGTCGCTGCCATCATCATCATTGCACTCATCATCATTATCACTTACTGCGCGAGGAGACACTACCTGGTGAGCTCTTTCCTCTCTCTCTCCTCTCTCTCTCTCTCTCTCTCTCTCCCTCTCTACCTCTCTCTATCTCTATCTCACCGTGTTTTCAGAAGCAGCGCAACATGAACAAGACGAGCGACGACAACTCGACCACGCCGTTCGAGAGTCGGTTCGGCGCGGGCAGCGGCAGCTACCGATCGCGTACGTAGAGTCTTTTTTTTGTTTGTTTAGCCGGTTGAATCCGGGGTCCTCCTAGTCGAGAACAAGATGGGGTTCTTGGATTACGGCGACGTCAGCAGAGGAAGTTGGGTTTCAATCAATCATTCATCCAGAATCGCTATATCCTGACTATACAACAAGTGCCATACGGTACATCGCAAGAGACACCAATACCGCGAGAAATATGCGATCTTCGAAATTCCCGCTTGCAGACAACACGTACCACCCGGGACTCGACGCGTACCAGATGAACCGTGTCTCTCCCTATGAGCGCATATTCCGCGAGATCGACGAGCGACTGAAGATCCCCAACGAGCTGCTCGTCAAGGAGAGGAAGATCGGAGAAGGTTGGAAATCAATTCGAAATCAATTTCCAACCAAGTCAAACCCTCCCAGTACTCTCGAATTATACTTATACGAGGTTTTGTCTGTAGTACTACTCACTACAAACATAATACTGGCTTCTTTTTTTTGGACTTTTTCGGGATTCCCTGCCAATAACATCTGTTGAATGGCCGATTTGCAGGTCACTTTGGTGAGGTGGACCTGAACATTCTGTCGACTCCGTCCGGCGAGAAGCGAGTCGCGTGCAAGTCGCTCCGGCCCGGTTTCGCGGTGCGAGAGTTCATGAACGAGGGTGGGTTTTCTCATCTCATCCATGAACAAGCAGGGAAAAGTGAACACACAGACGACACAGGGTGACGCGTAATGTTCCGGAGAGATGTGTTTCGCTGGCCGGAAGTCGGTAGTCGGCGCGGTTCGAACAAAAACGCTGGCGGATCTTTGCGATTTGCTCTTTGGACAGCTGCTAGCACAGCAAACTGCATGTAATTCATCTCGTAGAAACATCGCATCACTGCGTTAATTTGGCAGAGATTATTTGTAGATTACAAGAAATCCTAGTGCGCTAGGATGATGATTGAGCGAACACTGCTCACTTTTTGGGTACGGAGTAATCCGACAAAACTTCCTAGCTGGTTTGTTACGAACGACAATGTAGGTTGGCGAGAAGTTAGCAAAGGGTGCCATTATGAAATACGACTCCAGAGAGACTTGTTTTTTTCCTCGTATACTAGGCCGCGTCTTGCATAGTCTTCATAATTCGCAACCACTGTAATGCGATTATCTCGTAACTTGTTTGCTCGCATTATAGTTTGCTCGCAAATTTTATAACAGCTCCGTTGATACTTCAAAACAGATTGACGTCGTGGCGACAAAAAAATCGCGGCGCCACGTTGTTTCTCGCGGTATTTCCGTCATCATCACATCGCATTTAAAATATTTTAATCAAGAGGGGCCGATGGGAATACTGCCGTGTGCAAAACTATACACACATCATGGAGAAACAACCAAATTGACATGATGCATTATTCCCCTGAAAGAAAATGGCATAATCGCATGATGCTAAAAACTGAGACGACGCAACATTTCTAAAGTAACAACTTTTCAAAGCTGATGCTGTCTTTTCAGCACTGATAATGGACCGCTTCTCGCATCCTCGAGTGATGCGCCTCATCGGAATAGCCTTCAGGTGGGTTCGCTTCCAAATTAGGCAAGCGCAGGCGTTAAGCATAAGCCCATAAGCGCAACGTATTGACAGATACGCTGAGAGGATCGCGTATAAGTACTGTGCAAGTAGTTTCGAGCAACCGACATGTTTGTTGTAGCGAGGATATCATGCCAATCATCGTCACTGAGTTCATGCCGAACGGGGATCTCCTCAACTTTCTCAGGGATTCCAATAAGGTGAGCGGATGAAAGAAAGAACAGTGAGAAGAGGCGCGGACGGAAGGAAAGCGATAGCAGGGCGTCAGGAAACACTTCCGATATATCAGAAGTGGTTCGAAATGCTTCTGCAACAAAAAACACAAGTTGTTGTGGCGGGACCCGTAGATGCGCAAAAAGGCGGAGGAGTGGGGAAAAAACAAAAACGAAAGTCTGGTGTATTACGTGCGCGTTTCAGACGCCGACGCTGCGTCAGCTGCTGCAGTTTGCGTATCAGATCGCCGACGGAATGACGTACCTCCACGAGCATAATTTCATCCACAGAGACCTCGCCGCTAGAAACTGCATGTACGCACTATGTCAACTGTGTATTTTCTTTTGTCGTCTCATCTGTCGCGACCGCACATTGATGCACTCGGCCAGTTTTGGCGAAGCCGTGTATGCACCATTTCAACTCATCTTCTTTCTGCTCTGCGCTGCGATGACTGTAGTGTAGTGGTCTCGCTGCAAATTTTCAGTCGCATCACCTTATATTTATGCGCTAGAAACTACATATTTGTGATTTGGTTAGTCTCAATGCACGTACACACATGTCATTTCGTGGAGAAAGAAAAATTGAAGCAACAAAATGTATGCCTCTCTCTCTCTCTCTCTCTCTCTTTCTTTCTTTCTTTCTTTCTTTCTTTCTTTCTTTCTCTCTTTCTCTCTCTCTCTCATATACTTATTCAGGCTCGACAACCAGCTAAACATCAAGATCGCCGATTTCGGGCTGTGTCGTGAGGTTTGTGGGAAAAAAGATACACAACTTAAAAAAAACACATGAAACAATGCGCTCATCTTTGCAGGTGCAGAGCGAGGACAAGGAATACTTTCCCGTCCACAAAAACCGCGATCTTCCCCTGAGATGGCTGCCGATAGAGGTTCTATTGGAGGAAACGGTTTGTTCAGCGAAAACCTCCAATCCTCCATTTCTTAGCAACAAGCGGCAGTAGTTTGTTTCTTTGTTTTTGTCTCTCTCTCTCTCCCTCTCTCTCTCTCTCTTTCTCTCAACTACTAACTTCACATCACATCACCCATATGTTTCTAGTCGCGCTAAGCGTTTTTTTTCTCTGCAACTGTATATAATTATCGAGCAATCGGATACGTCACTCCACTCGATTGCTACTGATTGCTGATGTGAAGCTGAAGAGTAGGAAGAACCGCACATCCACTATTAATAGGCCTGTGTCAAATTGCTGGTTTGCTGCGCGCGTTGCTGCGGGATCGCACCGGGCACACTGTTTCGTGGCGAGTCAAGAGCACTTCGGACTTTTGTCAGGCATCTACCACTCTAATTCTCTAGTATAGACAAAAACACTGATCGGAACAGAGAAGTAATGACAAAATGCATATCCTGCGTCTGATAAGCAATATGTGCAGTGATGACGAGTAGTCGTCATAGTATGCAATTTGCAGGAAGATCTTTTCCGTAGTTGTGTAATGTGTGGCATTTCAGTTCACGTTCAAGTGTGATATCTGGGCGTACGGTGTGGTTCTGTGGGAGCTGATGACCCGTGGACTCACTCCCTATGCCGGCATCCAGAGCATGCATGTGAGTTATGCAAATTACTATTCTTACCATTATTCTCACAAAAATTGATGACAGTTTGTTTGTGTGACAGAGTGTAGAAATTTTTTTCAAATTTTTTGACTCGTAAACTAATTACGACACGTAATAAAGCTTGATGTTTTATTCGTGGAACGTTTAACTAAAACAGTGACGCGGTAACATAATTGAAATTCATTACCCTAATTTACATCTATAATTCAGTCTCTGAGGAACTTTACGCAAACTAGCGATGTTTAGCTCATATCTGCAGATTTGCAAATGCAGATAGCGGAAGTGCGGGAGAAATTTTTGCGATATAGTTATCTGTGTAATGAAATGATAATTTTTATTATTACAAAACGGATGGCTTTCAGCTAGAAGAGGGGAAGGTGAAATGCACTGGGCACTGGGAATAATAGTTCATATATAAAAATAAGAAAAATATAATGAGTAATTCACAATGGATATGATAGTGAACACACGGAATGTACATTTGTGGTGGACGTAGACTATTTTAGTTTTTTTAATTGTTCGCCCTGGACTCCAAACCGGATATGACCGCACTTTAGCACTTACTTCAAACGCAAATAAAATTTCCGCTGGATCCATCTCGTGGCTAGAAAAAAAACAATCAAGGTTTAAAAAAACACTGTAAATTGTATACATAAACGTATATACAATAATTCTTATAGCTGCTCGACTATCTCCACGAGGGTCACCGGCTCAGCCAACCCGCGTACTGCCCCGCTATGTTGTGAGTTCATGTTGTTGACAGAACATTTGTCTCAGTCGTGTTGAGATCAATTTTGCAGCCATACCAATTTTGCTTAATCAATTCGGAAATGTTCTTCGTCAATTGTACCGTTTTGAATATTAATTGAAGTTCACATCAAGAAAATATTAATCGTTTATTTATTTATTTCAGGTACGACGAAGTGATGCTGGCGTGTTGGGCCGAGGACCCAATGCGGCGGCCCACCTTCCCCCAGCTGAAGGGACAGGTAGGGAGAGAGAAAGAGAGAGAGAGAGAGAAAGAGAGAAAGAGAGAGAGAGAGAGAGAGAGAGAAAGAGAGAGAGAGGAGAGAGGAGAGAGAAAGGGAATGAGTCCTTATTCAGGTCCTTTCCGTAGTCGAGTACATGGAGCAAGCGCAGCGCACGCAACTCAACAGCCACTACGAGAAGGTATATTGGTTATTCACGAATTGACACAAATGTGATGCGTGATCACACCATCTATCGGTGTTAGAAATGGTTTAATCATAATGATGATGTTCTTGAAACAGAACGGTGACGACTAATGCCGGGTAAAGGGTCGAAACATGATTCGGTTGTGTATTTATAGCTATTATGGAGAGAGAGAGAGAGAGAGAGAGAGAGAGAGATACTTTCTTTCTATCGTCTACTTTAAAAAAAAACCCTACATGTTGCAGGTGCGCGGTTCTACGGACCGAGAGAACGCGACGGTGTCGACATGACTCGCCGCCCTCGCCACAGAGTCTCCATCCTTGTCTCCCCCCGAGTCGGCGTCACTCCTCTGACCGCGCACTTCCCTCCACCGTGTCATCTCCTTCGTCATTTCCCCCCCCCCCCCCTCCTCCGCCTTCTTGCGCATCTACGGGTCCCGCCACAACAACCGTGTGTTTTCTCTTCTTCTTTTCGGCATTTGTGGTTACGTCTCTTTCTTCAGCTCAGCCGCCCGCGTGTGCTCGGGTAGCGTTCTTTTTTTGTATAGCCCCTATCGCTTAGCAATGAATACATCTTTGCCGATCCCGTAATCCCCGCTTCCCGGTTAGGGTCCAAGTGCAATTCCAGAATTTGTGTGTGTGTGCGCGCTGAGCCAGCAACGCCAATGTGTCTTTGACTCTCTTATAGGCACGTCTCCCCGTTCTCATTTAACCCATCTTCGATTCGTTTTTTTTGTCAGCAACTTTGTAACGCCACGCCAGTTAATATGTGTAAATATGTCCGAGAGAATTTTATTGTTTTATCATGACTGTAATAAACTCGATTTCATGTGTCACTTGTAATTGCGGGAGCATTCCCAGACAATTTGGTGGTGATTGTCTGACCTCGTATTCGCGGAGGGACGAGTATATAATGTGATAGTGGATATCGCATGTCACTCACTCTCTCCGGATGATCTTGATCTACTTGTTTATTCTCGCGTCGCCTTCGATGGCTTGCGCGCCACTCGATCCTAACAATCCCAACCCTTTCGGGACCACTGCGCCGCCAATTACGCCAAGTGAGTATACGAAAAATGTGAAATAGGTTCCTTTCATTTTGCATATAATAATTGCGAATGGAAACCTTCGGAAAGGACAAAGGCAAAACATATATGTATTTTTGTGAATTTGTAAGTTATGTGAAATTGTAAGTTCGTATCGAACAAACATGTGTGCATTTTCACACGGTAAAAATAGATAATACATTTAGCTCCTGCGATTTGCTGTCCGATTAACGTGTTCGATGAGGCTGGATCGACCGGCAGAGCTCTCTTCAACCCCGCCCTCACCAACTGTCCGCACTTTGCCAACTTTGTTTGCAGGTGAGAAAATATATTAAAACAATGTCTATAATAATTATGATGTATTTTTACAACTGCAAAAACATTATATTTCAATTTTCATACGAAATTGAAATTGGCAAAAGAGCAGGTCCCGGGGAGATTTGAACTCCCGTCGCAGGATTCAGAGTCCTGAGTGCTAACCGCTACACCACGGGACCTTGCGGGTTTGTAGTCTAGTCGCGTTGGTGTTGCAGCGTTCGCGCCGACGGGGCCACCGATCCGACTAATGTGGTTGTGAACGGGGCGACTACCGTGTCCACGGGACAGACCGGATCCAACTCCAACCTCCTCCTCACCTGTAACGACGTGAGTGCGAGCAAACAAATACCGTTACTGGTGACTCCTTTAGGAATCACCTGTAACGACCTGTATCCTAAATCTGCTGATATTTCTTATATTGCATCCTACGTTTTCTGTATGGATCGATCAATATTGGATCTATAGTGGATTGTATGATGCGAAAGGTATTTCAGAATTCTCAATGGACGATGAGCTTCCAAGGCGCGACTGTGCAGGTCAACACTGTGAGATGTATGAACGATCCCGGACCCGGATAACTAACACACTTACCCACTAATAATGCGCTATCCATGTCTAATAAAGATTGTTTTAATTATCCAAGTTTGAAGTAAGATTTTCCCTGATGCCTCATGATACCATGAAGGCAAAACGTCAATCGGAATATACAATTCTCTCGCGGTACATGAACATCGCCTATCATAAATAAAGATATTCAATTCTAGAAACTGAAATATGGTCATAATCCACACATCATTCAAGAAAACAGTTTCCTTTTAGAAGAGATGCGATATCTGTCGCCGAATTTCTCCGCGCGGGTTACGCAATTTAGGGGATTGCGTGCTGGGCGGATCAGCGACCGCTGTAATGTCACCCAGTTTCTGGCTCCATCAGTCCTTTCGCATTCAAATCGGAACACTCGCATCTCCCCTCTGCTCTCCTTGACCCCTCGCGCGCACAAAATCGAAATCCACCTCCATCAAGTCCAGTTTTCCCGCACACACCCACCCGCAATCTCACCCACTGACCCCAATCAAAGAACACACTGCGTGTAATATTTAATAATTTATTAGACCCAGTATCACACACGTTCAAAAACACAGAACAAAAGAGATAACAGTCTAGATCTCGCAAGGCAAGTGTCCCGTTGTGGGGCGTCCTAGGGGGACGCGCGCTTAGAGCTCCTCGTGGCCCTCAGCCTCGGCCTCAGCCTTCTCCTCCTCAGAGGCTCCGGCTCCAGCCTTGCCCTCGGTCTCGATGAACTTGACGAACGACTCCAGAGTGCGGTCTCCCGAGAAGTCAATCACCTTTCCGGCAGTGAACAGCTTGATCGTGGGGAAAGACTGCACCTTGACGTCCTCAACCTCGTTGGCGGTCGAGTCCATCTTGGCAATGATCACGTTCTCGTTGTCGGCAAACTTCTCTCCGAGCTTGTCCCAGGTGGGCATCAGCTGCTTGCAGTGTCCGCACCACGGGGCGTAGAACTCGACGAGCACGGTCTTGGTGGGGTCGCGGGCGACAGCGTCGAAGTTCTTTCCGACCAGCACCTTGACGTGGTTCTTGTCCCAGTCCTCGGGGATCTCCTCGGACATGAGGTGGGCCTTGAGGGTTCCCTCGATGTAGGAGGTGGTGAACTTGACGATGTTCTCGGTGGTGATCTCCTCGAAGTCGGGCTTGAACTTGGTCATGTCCTCCTCGAGAGAGATGAGGCGGAGGGCGGGCAGGTCGTCCTTGCGCAGACCGAAGAACTCCATGATGCGAGCGTTGTCCTCGATGTCGGTGTTGATGTACACAAACAGAACCTGAAAGGGTGCAACGTAAACAACTGGTAAGGTAGGTAAACAAGTTTCACCTTGCCCTTGAACTCCTTGGCGGCAGCCTTGAACTCTCCCTCGAGCTTCTCGAACTCGGAAGACTCCTTGGAGACGAACAGAAGGTTGTGCGACTTGATCTCTCCGCCGAAGATGACCGAGGCGGTCTCCTGGGTGAACTCAGAGACGAGCGCGAGGCGGTTAGCCTGAACAGGTAAACAATAATAATGTAAATAATATAAACAAAAATAAACAACGCACCTGGATGAAGGCCTTGACGTTGTCGGCGGTCAGCTCCTCCTCGAACACGTTCTTTCCCTCGTCGAACTTCTTGAGCAGAACGATGCCCTCCTTCTTGAGCTCCATCTCCTTGGCGGCGTCAGACTCGGTGGTGATTCCGAAGGGAACGTCATCGATTCCGGCGGCAACCTCGAGGAACACCTTGGCCTCGTCAGAGTCGGCGGTCTGAAAAGAGAAGAAATTAGCTTGATTGCGGGTCTGACCGGTACTGTGACTGTTTGCGTTGCGCCGGCTGGCACCGATGCACAAACTCCACCACTCACTCCCTCTCTCACACAATGAGCGCCTGTGCAAACTATAGGGATACAGTGTGGATCTGTTACCCGAGACCCAAACGCCTCTCTCACTAGCCCACACTATATCGCCGCTAAGCACTGTGCCATCAATGACCTTCACTTGGCTAGCTAGCCCCAATCATCCCCTCCTACCCCGCAAACACACAAACACACACCTTGAAGTATCCAACGACAACGACATCAGCAGCCTCCTGAAGCTCCTTGACGTCATCGGCGGTCTTGAGGGTCTTGGCAACGGGTCCGGTCTTCTTCTTGAGCCAGGCGACAATGGAGGCCTGGTCGCGGCCGCCTCCGTACTCGGTCGGCTTTCCGTTGCGGAACAGCTTCAGAGTGGGGTATCCGCGCACCTCGAACTTGGAAGAAACCTCTCCGTGGACAGTGGCGTCCAGCTTGGCGAGCTTGATGGCGGATCCCTCCTCCTTGAGCTGGGTGGCGGCCTTGGCATACTCGGGAGCGAGCGACTTGCAGTGTCCGCACCACGGGGCGTAGAACTCGGCCAGCACAAACTCGTTAGACTCAATCACCTCATCGAAGTTGTCCTGAAACAAGGTGAGCATTAGGATCATGTCGTTGTCTGCTCACGGAAGTCACTTTCTCAATCGCGTTGCAGTTTTTTAGTGCCACGTCGCATAGTCACTATCACACGGGTCAGTATCTCTCCCTCTCTCTCTCTCTACGTGTGTGCTCGCGGCAATCCCTGCACTCTTTTCTCTGATAACGCAGAAAAAAGCAGATAGGCGTTTGTTCGGGGTCAACGTTGCCAAGTGGGATAACGGGAAAACGTAGTTTGCGCACAAAAAATAGCACATCAGACTCTCTCTCTCCTCCTTATCCTCTCTCTCTCTCTCTCTCTCTCGCTCTCTCTCTCTCTCTCTCGCGCTCTCTCTCTCTCTCTCTTTCCAGAAAGAAGGGATGCACTCAGCTAGGATCGATATTTTCCTACTCGCGCAGGATTAGAGAAAACGGCTGTCACGGTCAGTTGGTCACTCTCTCTCTCTCCCTCTCGCTCTCTTCCTCTTACTACACTTGGACACGTGTAACTAGGTCGGCTAGCAAAAAGGACACGTCATGCTATGGCAAAGCGCGCATGTCACACAAACTATGAGACAATGTATGAATGTGGAATGAGGCGGCGTACCTTGGTGAGGACGATGACGTTGTCCTCCTCCTCGATGACGGCTCCAGCGGCGGCAAGGCCGACAAGGCACGCGAACACGACCGCTCTCAGCATCACTGCTCGCAAGAGTGCCGAATAGAACTCCCTCACTCCCTATTGCGCCCGCTGTCCCGTTCTTATTGGACAAGCGCTGACACGCCCCCTCGCGCTCATTGGCCGATCAGGGCCAGGACTCCGCCCACCTTGGTATGCCAGCGCCAACTCGACCCACCAGGCAAGGGCGGCAATTCAAATGGGGGGTATTCTCTAGTGGTCAGCGTGGGAATGTGTGGTGAGAGATAGCCGGGATGGAGGTGAAGTGGATTTTCAAAGAACCAAAGTCGTAGAGGAAGTTTTGAGGCGAGCCGCGGCGAGTGTTGTGAAATCACGCTCTTTCTCTCTATTGACAGCGCCCGGCTCGCATGCGAAAAAAAGAACACAGCTAGCACATCCGATAAACCTATCATTGTGTGTGTGATTCAACATGCCCGATTTCGATTGCGCTATCCAGAAGCGTTTCACGTACACGCACCTCACGTTTTACGTTTCAACACCCTCTACGCTGCGTCTCGTGTCCTTGCACACTCTCTCGCCAGCCTCTCGCATCCTCTTGCAGTCTGTGCTGACGTGTACGTAGTGTGAAGGCCGCAGCAGCCGCCGCCGCTGGCGGTGACCTCTCTCCCCCCCCCCCCCTTTCCCGCGACTGTTTATCGCAGTTTCCAATCGAGGATATCTCGGGAGGTACACCAAACATCCCCCCATATCTATGGCCGGGGCTATCTTGAAAGGGAGAGGGTCAAGGCGATTGATTGAGGTATCTCTCCACTCCTCTTCAGAGGGCCTCAATTATGGGGCAGAGAGAGAGATAGAGATAGTAACCCCGTACTCGATAGCAACTTATCAGTGAAGGAAACGGGTGGAAAACACAATAGTCCGAGTTATACGCAATGGAGCGACCGCGAAGGCGAGTGTTCCTCTCTATCCCTCTCTGTCCGCAACACCCCTCACTCACCCTCACTCTCTCCCATAGCAACAGCTGTGAGTCACGCTGCGCTGAGCGCTCGTTTCGCGTGTGATCCCAACTATTCCGCCCGATAACCTGTCCTCTACACTCTCGCTCTTCCCCCCGTGTTTGTGTGTGTGTGTCCACTACCCTGCGTGTTTGTGTGTGTGTGTCTCGTATCGATCGCGCGCCTCAGCCTCGCCGCAGTGTCTCTCACTGCCGTCGCTGCCTCAGCCGTGTTCCTTCTCTGTTCACCGTGTGTCCGGTTGCAGGATGAGCGGCGTGCAGGAGCAGGTCAACTCGGCGGTCGAGTCTGCCAAGGAGGCGGCGGCCAAGGTCGGCGAGGGCCTGTCCGACCTCATTCACGGCAACCCCTTCTCCAGCCCCGTCGGCAAGAAGATCGGTACGTGCGTTGTGCGTGATTCCTTTCGCGCTGTCCCCGAGATCTAGAAGTTTCCGAGGTTTATTCCGAAACGCTCCTAATCACGACCGGTTCCTATGCAAATCATCTTCGCGCTGGACAACGCGCGAGTTCTTTGGCTGGCTACGTGTGTTTTCTTTTCTGGAAGTTTCACCGGGATCTGGTTCCCCCTTGTTACACGTCAGCACGACGTCTTTCCCAATACGAGAGAGAGAGAGAGAGAGAGAGAGAGAGAGAGAGAGAGATTGTGGCGAAAGGTTAAGGAGACGTGGCATAGGTGAGCAGCGACCACAAAAACGCATGGGACTGTGTACTGCCAAAGACAAATGTTTTCTGAGATGAGGGGACGTGATGATATGCAAATGAGTGCGTTTCAGAGCAGGCCACGGACGCCAACTGTCTCGCCACCGAGAACTGGGGACTGAACATGGAGATATGCGATTTCATCAACAACACAGAGGAGGGGTGAGTGCCTCGGCCTTGTCGCCAATAATTGCTTGCCCGACCGTCTTTACGGCACAAATTATTCTCCTCTGCCCGCGTTACTATACGGAATGCCGTAGTAGCTGCTGTAAAGTTTATATATGCTGATTTTGTATGATCACCTCCCTAAATGGCATATGACACACGCGGTTGTATAGCGTGAGAGCGCCGTGTGAATGGACGGTTTATACAATGCCATTGTCGAGGGCAGGCGACATCATAAAAGCCTGCAATTGTGCGTCCGAAAATGACTTCTGGTCGGTGCAAAAAGAGGCGCCCACTAGGGCAAAAAGTGTTTATTCAGCATGACAATAGATGTCCCATGGAGATGTGCCTCTTGACGGTTTGCAAATAAATCTCTTCAAAAAGCGATGTATGCGATATATGCGCGGTCTATTGAAGATATAAAATGTCATACGGTGCGGATCTTGGCAACGGGGCATACGTTATATCCTAGATACCACATGTAATGAGGGAAAACGATGACAGTAGGAAGGAGCAGCTCGTAGTGGGAACCGCAGTGAAAAGCGGGGAACACCATAATGACAACTAGAAACTATTGGTAAACAAAAAAAAACTTACACAATGAAAATCACCAGTAGTCACTACGTTCACTATTTTCTACTCTGTTCTTTTTTCTACTCTGAAACATGTTCGATTTGACTTTGTTGCAGTGGTCGCGACGCGATCCGCGCGATCCGGAAGCGGCTGCACACGCAGATGAGCAAGAACAACGCCATCGTCATGTACACGCTCACCGTCCTCGAGACGTGCGTCAAGAACGGCGACCACCGGTGAGTCGTCTTTGATTGTAAAGGTGAAGGTAGCCCTCCGATTCAAGAGATTACTCTGTGGAGGGTGTCGACGGACTCTGTCTTTATTCAAATCAAATTAAAGGTTCATCCAGCTTCGCGTGTACAGTACACATGTATGAGAGGTCTCAATTATCATTCATAATCTGATCGGATGTCTATGACGTCAAATGTGTTTCGTCGAGAATACAATTATTATTTTTTTTCAGTTTCCACGTGCTGGTGTGCCAGAAGGAGTTCATTCTTGACCTCGTCAAACTCATCGGACCCAAGTTTGACGCGCCACAAGTGATCCAGGAACGCGTGCTGTCACTCATACAGGTATGACTGATGTGAGAGAGAGAGAGAGAGACGTTGATAACCTTCGTGTGTGGTCTCGCTGTATCCGATAGTCTCCGATCACTCTCTCTCTCTCTCTCTCATCTCTCTCTCTCTTTCTCTCTCTCTCTCTCTCTTTCTCGCTAGAAACTGTGTCGTTGCGGTAGTAGTGAGTTGGCTAGCATTGACCCGCTTTCACCCCGGCGATCGCTTCGAAAGTTGCGGGCGCGAGAAAATGGGAGCAGTGGTGCAAAGCAAGAGAGAGAGAAAAGAAGAGAGGCGAATGAATGCGTGTGTGAAAAACGACGACGACCGTAGAACAACACATCACATCCCATTCGCGCTCAGATCCCCGACAAACACCACAAATTGCACGAAATCAGACTTGACGAGTCTGATTTCTCGTACGAACTCGTACGAGCCATACCTGTGCGGAAACCGTAATCTACAGATGTTTACAATCACTTTCAAAGTTACAAAGTGTTTTATTTTCTGTGACAATGAAACCAGAGAATACATAAAAGAGGGTACGACTTCATACAGAAGACACGACAGAAAATTTGCATAAACGTTCATTTTCAGGCGTGGTCGGACTGCTTCCGCAACCAGCCCGATCTCGTGGGAGTGCGACAGGTAGTAATTTATACTGTTGCATGAAAAGAACGTGAAAAAGTGAAAATGAATGATAAACAAAATAAACTCGATAGGTGTTCGACGACCTGAGGCAGAAGGGCGTCGAGTTCCCCGCCACCGACCTCGACTCACTCGCCCCCATCATCACACCAAAGAGGGTACGTTTCTGGGATACGTTTCCGATACGTTCCGTATGCACAGTGATACGTTTTACGCATAGTGCACATCACTCTCTGTCACTCTGTCGTTGTGTTTGGTGTGAGCCGGCGATGTCGACACGTTCAGCAACAACTATACGTGTCGTGATTGTGGTGGTGTTTAGAGCGTCTACACGGAGTCGCCCGTCGCTGCTCCCGTCCCAGCCGCCGACGCCTCATCGTCACAGCATGTAAGCACGGCGGTTGTGATTCGTATGCCACACTCTTTTCGTTTCCTGCAGACAGTGCTCTGTTCTTTGGTGACGTTGAAAAGGTCGTCTAGGAAGTGGACGTTTTTTTCAGAACTATCAAGTGATGCCGACGGGTGATCTGTCCGGCCCGGTCGAAGCGTCCCCCGAACAGCTCGCCAAACTGCGAAAGGATATGGACGTCGTCAACTCCAACCTCAAGGTGATCATCAAATATGCATTTTTCTGCTGCGCTATATCCGAATGCGCAACCCGTTCCGCGCGCATCTGAAGCGTACCCGGTCTGTCCAACCACAATCCTAGCCGCGTCTGTGGTGTAATGGTCAGCATGGATGCCTTCCAAGCATTCGACGGGGGTTCGATTCCCCCCAGACGCATAACGTTTTGCTGGTCCCAAATATATATGCGCATAGCAATACGTTTTTGAAAAATACATAAAATCACTTGTCAAAAAAGTTTTGTCAAAAAAACATTTTTAAATGTTACGTGCAGGTGTTGCGGGAGATGTTGACGGAGATTGTGCCGGGCAAAGAGACAGCGGACGAGCTGCAGCTGCTGGAGGAGCTGTACACGGCGTGCCAGCAGATGCGACAGAGAGTGCTCGATCTGATTCGAGTCGTCGCCAACGAGGAGTGCACATGTGAGTCTCTCTCTCTCTCTCTCTCTCTCTCTCTCTCTTTCTCTCTTTCTCTCTTTCTCTCTCTCTCTCTCTCTGTTTCTCTTTTTCTCTCTTTCTCTCTATCTAACTACCTTCTTCTCATTCCCTTCTCTCCCCTCTCTCTTTCTCTCACTCACCCTCTCTCTCTTTCTTGCAGACGAGCTGCTGGTGGTGAACGACGAGTTCAACAGCGTGTTCGAGAAGTACGATCGATTCGTGGCTAACCGCAACGCGCCGCCGGGTGCGGCGGAGGCAGCAGCAGCAGCAGCGGCCGCCGCCGCAGCCCAACCGCCGACAGATCAGCTCATCGACCTGAGTGAGTGCCCTACTCCCTATTCAAATCGTCTCCCTCATCGCATGTTGTATTTAGGATTTGAGAAAAAAATGTAATTAAATCGGTCAGCGGTCAGTCTTTTCAAAACGCTCCCGAATACGTCGGAATGCCTTGCCACGGAAATGCGTTTGAATTGACTGTCCACACCTTGACGGACTCACTTGCAGACATCAACGGCTCGTCGGATTCGTACGCGGCGGGAAGCGAGGCGCAGGCGGCGGTGGGACTCGCCACTGCCGCCCACGACAAGACGGTGCCGATCACGGAGCGGGAGGCCAAGGAGATGGAGGGTTGGCTCGAGCAGCAGGGCGGTGAACAGAACAGTGAGCACTCTCTGCTCTCTTCTCCCTTTTATATATCTATTTTCACAGATGTTCACTGCTCTAAAATTGTCATGCGACTCTGATCAAAATCAACCCTGTTTCGCACACAGATATATTACACAAACAAGCGTGTGTGTAGGGCATGACTTCTTTCGCGATGTCGAAACAGTGTGCCACGTCCCCAGTAAACAGTAAACACAAGCCCAGTAAACACACTGTGACTCATGCGTTATCAAAATATCCTGCCTGCTAATCTGCAGCCGCTCCCTCTGCTGCCGCTGCTCCGATTAGCGACTCTGAGGCGGCCGCCGTCGCCGCATGGCTAGAAGAGCCCAAAGAAAAGAAATGAGTGAGGACTCTCTGACTAACGCGTTAACCCACTAACCGACTAATGCGCTAACACATCTTCGTTATATTATTGATATGTGAATCGATTCACTCATTCCAGATTCTGCCCAGCCTCGCAGCAAAGAGGACGACGAGAACGACAAGTTGTGAGCGCCTTCTGTGATTTCCCCCCGTTGGATGGGTTGGATTTGCTTGTCTCTCTCTTATTCCTCAAAGGGTCTTCTCTCCGTATTCCTACTACTACTGTCGCTTCGCAGTGTCACTATATTTACGTGTTGTGTGATAAGCCCGAAAAACCCCCCGGCATCTACCTAGTCTCATGTATATTGTAACGCAGCCCAATTTTGCAACTACACTGTGCATATATTATACACTACAAGTTTTGTTTTATAAATTTGTATTATAGATAAATATTTTAAGTGTACATCGGTGCGATTGGAAAAAAAATGTCCAAAATGAGAGCAAGACACTTTGCGAGAGACGGAGACATGACAATAAACTATTTGCAAGGCATAAGTGATCCGGAACAGTCGTAAGGCGGGCGGGTGGGAAGAGAGAGAAAAATTAGAGGGGCAGTAAATGCACCAATGTACAAAGTGACACGCAGGGGGGAGGCAATCGATAGAAGTAGTCGTCTACCAGTCCTTGGAGATTTCGAGCGTCCAGTTCCACTGCATCCAGATGTGGCCGTCGTCGTCAGTCAGCTTCGACGACACCTTGTACTTGCCGCGGTGCAGCAGGCCTGAAAACACAGTAAACAGGTAAGATGTATCGCTTCAAAAGATACTCCGAAGTATTCGACAGCACTCCGAAAAGTTTCGGCATTTCGAAAAAGGAAATTCAGGAGGGTTTCGGGAGTGCTTTGAAGAAATTGACAGCAACTTGAAACTCACCAGAGGGCGCCTCCTCGATGGGAGTCATGTACGACTGGAGCTCCGTCTTGGGCGCGTACGAACCCACCATAAACGAGTCCTTGTCGACTGAAATGGAAATGTAACTAACTAATAAACTATATCCAGAAATGGCGAAACAGTGTGCCACATGCAGCCCAGTAAACACACGAATATACAGCGAATCTGGATAAATGATTGATTGATCCATAAAGTAAGCAAAAGTTGATCAACGTACCGGTGATGCCCTTTCGGGTGACCTTGTGCACGTACTTGAGTCCGGTGACAATCTCGCGTTGGACAAAGAAGGAGAAGCGGAGGCGGTAGTGCGCGCCCTCCTTGATCTTGAACACCGCGTCCTCGTTCACTGGAAAAAAACGTGTGAGATTGATAATAATAATAATAATAATAATTGTTTATCCATACAAACGGTCAAGCACTGCGGATTGATTGTGAGATTTTGTACGGGTCATAATTATGTTTGCGATTCCACATAAAAACTTTTTGTTGTTGACTGATTGCAATTAAATGTTGCCAAAGGATTTCAACACGCGATCGCACAAAAAGAAAATTGATTCTCTGAAAGGTTTTTTCGAAAGAGAATCATTGCCGACGTTCACAGAATAAGCTCTCGACTGATTAATAACATATGGAAAGTGAGTCAAGACTAGGTAAGCAAATATACCAGCGTGCCACATTATTTTGACTGTTGCACCTTGCACAGAGTGTCGTGAAAAGGTGAAACTGTAGGCGGTGAAAACAAGGAATGATCGTCGTACCATTGGAGAGGTCGACGGCGACGTCGGGTCGTCCCTCCGAGACGATGGCGATGGCGTGCGGAATCACAATCCGCGGGTCCTTCTCGTCAATGATCACATTGTGCGGCGCGGATCCCAGCAGCATCTCCTTGTACTTTTGCAGAGACGCATCGCCCTAAAATTGGCATAAAACACTTCATCGTGAAAGTTATGATTAGGTTAATTATTAGTAGCAATTTCCATGGCTATATTGATTTCGCAAAACGTTATGCGTCTGGGGGGAATCGAACCCCCGTCGAATGCTTGGAAGGCATCCATGCTGACCATTACACCACAGACGCGGTTGGTGACTGCGTCTCTCACACGGTGGGCTATTCGCGTGGATTATGCGAGAGAATACCGTAATTGCCGTCTCGGATTTGTGAACAAGGTGAGGGGAAGAAAAAAACTAGTGTTTGAGTGCTATCGATTCGGGTTTACCACACGCACACACATACGACGCGCGTTTCCATTCAAATAAAGAAACAAGGAAAGTATGACAAACACAAAATGACAGAACACGACCGCACCTGGTCAGCCTGGAGAATCTCCTGCACCGACTTCTGCTCGGGCGGCTTGTAGATCGACTCAGACGCCAGATCGTCCGAAATGTTGTCAGCCATGCCTGCAAAAGTAAGAATAAATACATAAACAATTATACGGTTCGAACCTATCACAACACGCAAACACGCACACACTGGCATGGGTGTGATAAGAGGCAATCGATCAGTGGACAAGGGCGGAGAGAGAGAAAGAGAGAGAAGAGAAAGAGAGTGGTGGAGGACTACCCTCCCCCCATGAGAGACTGCCGCCGCCAACCCCGACAGTCCGCCCCTCGCTCTCTGTTCTTGCAATACTGGTAGGACATGAGAGAGAAAGAGAAAATGTGAGAGACTATGTGATACCAGCCAATCAGTATTACAATGTCACAATATTTGGGAGCGCACACAGTCATACACATATGCGTTGATCAATGCGAAAGTGACGGGTGGCTGGTGCGAGTCACATCGGCTTAGACCGCGCGGGAGCGGGCGGACTTGGTGAGGGTAGAGAGAGGGGGGGGGAGTCTGACCTAAGGCAAGTGACAAACACTCATAATCGATAATCGATGAGGGTGGTGCGAACGAACTCCCGCCGGCGACACGACACACAAATAGTCGGAACGGTGGCGCGCGTGCGAGCATGGGAATAGTGGAATGGAAGCTGGACGGTGCGATGAATCAGCTGTGTGTGTGACAGCGATCACAACACCCCCGCACGGCTGTCCCTATCGATTAGAGACATCACTTCCTCTCTTTGACATGGTAACAAGACACTTCTTGATGCTACATTATGAGGGGGAAACTAACAGTGCGTTCGTATACAGCGAGAAATTTCACCTCACTCATCCGTAGGAGATACATAAATGCATGGTGAGAAAATGCTGTTCAAACGTCGGCGTATTGGCGCGTTTCCCTGAATGCGGCGCAGAGTGGGGCATTTTGCCAAGTAGTGAGAGATAGTGAGAGAGTGGGAGTGAGACAGACATGACTGCGTCGGGGCGGCCTCGACCCTCGCTCTTCCACCCTCTGCAAACAGCGCCCGTCGAATTCTGGCTCTCCGCGTGTATCTCGAGTGCCAGAACCAAGATCGTCCCAGCCATTTTTTTTCACACAGATTACGATCTGCCAGACTCATTCAATGCACACGCATCGAAAAGTGGCCGGCAGTGTGTGTGAAAACGCGCTCTCACACGACTTGGAATCGATGAAACGCACCAATTCTATTACAATAGTTGTCTCGCACGAACACCGTATATGTATACAACGTTGACACACTGCAAGAAACCAAACACGAGCTAAATACTCATAAATCGAAACTGCCAAATGTGAAAAGACCGAAATTTTCGCGCCTCTGAAAGTGTTTTGTTGTGAATTTGTGATCTGTTGCACAATAGTGCACAATGTACAACTCTACGTTTTCTAATTGTCGCTGCCGCCGATCGATAATTTGATTTGTTCATTTGTTTGATTATATTCATGCGTTCTTTATATGTAAAACGTGTATGATGTTTGATATGATTGAACATGCAAATATGCCGTGATTTCAGCGCGGCTCGAACTATGAGTGAGGAGACCTACGTCGCCGTCGCGTTTGTGTGCGGATGTATATTTGTGTTTTGGGGTTTACGGTGAGTTTCATTTATTTTATTGTGTTCAATTCTTTAGTATGCACATTTCAGAAAACTATTGGAACGTCGAAAACGGAAATCCATCATAAATGATCCTGTCGTCACAAAAAGTTAGTTTTGTTTGCGTATGATGTTTCTGTGATTCATTGAAATGTTATTTATGATTACTACTTTCCGTGTCACTTTCTCAATTAATGGTTAATTGTCTTTCGAACGTTTCTTATTATATATAGTTGATCTTGCACAGTACACTCTAAATTAAGTTGCGTTTGTTACGTATCTTAGTAAGTTATAGTAGGCTCGCAAATGAGTTTCACCCTTTTCATGAGAGACATTAGGGTGGTTAGAGAAAGATCAGAGTTCTCTCAATGAGGTTTTCAATTGGACAAAACTTTGCGTGACCGGTGGGAATTGAAACCTCGAACTCATTCTTGCCAAACAAGAGAGTTACCACTACTCTAGCTAGGTGTGGTGACAACGTTGCGAATAGGACCTGTGAACGTGCGAAAAAAAATGTTCACTGTCCAATAGTTTAGGGTACTGTAAAACTATTGGACAACATAATGTTTTTGACAAGAAACGTTGAGCTGCGCGCGAACGTAATATACGCTACGATGACATGATCACCCCATTGAACTAAAGTTGCTCACCTTTTCAGGCGGTCACCACTGGGTGCACGAGGTGGAGTTGCCGCGCGGTCTGTACTGCAACGGGTGCGAGGAGGGACTCGTGCACGGATACGAGTGCGAGTACTGCAACGTCAAGTGAGTTACTTGTTACTTCTATTTTTCATATGTGTATGAAACGTGGAAATAACATCCTGTTCGATGGTTTTTATCTGTCGATTTGTTGTTAAATTGAATATTTGAGCGATCGCGGTCTTGTGTAGTTGTGTGAGGAAGAGGAGGCGCGACATTTACATAGTATTATGCATATATTCTTAATCCTAACCATCCTATCCAACGGAACAAGTGATTGATGCTTGATAATAATAATATTTAAATATCAATCACTGAATTGGAATGCATGGCCATTTAGGGTGCACGACCTTGGATGTCTCAAGAAGGTCTCGGCGTCGTTTCATTGCAAGGTGTGCGCGGAAACACAACAGTCGACCGTCATGCGACATCACTGGGTACGTTCGCCTTCTCACTCACGCCTTTTGTTTGCATTCCATCCGCTTGTTACTTTTCCAGCCTCTCTCTCTCATCTCTCACCTCTCTCTCTCTCTCTCCGTGCCGCTGTGATTCAGTGTCGCGTTCGGGCGGCGCTGCGCACAGAAGAAGTGTCGGGGTGCGTTGGTGGGAAATAGAGCGGGGCGGCGGTGTCACACACACGTGCGCTGTTCGCCGTGTTCGCTCGACACATTGATTCACGCTATCGACCCCCTCCTTCACTTCCTCATCTGTCTTCCACTGACCAGTTTGACGCCGCGCCTCTTCCACTCTCCACTCCCCCCTCTCTCTCACCCTCTCTCAGTTCCCACCTCGTGTGTTTTTCTTTGGACTCAGCGCGGCCCGCACCCTACCGCGCGGCCGCCATCCCTCCCTGCTCTCGATCTTCCCACCTCGTGAGGCACTTGATCGATTGATCCCCATTTATCGATTGATCGATTGGTTGTTTTCTGTGCTGGCTCGAGCGCGTTGATCAGCTGTTATCGCGCGTGCCTATCTCAGTGCATTGTTGGATCAGTGCGAGGAAGACATGGGGCGGCCGCGCCTGTGCTGTTTCCGCTGCCCGCCGTCTCTCGCTCCTCGTTCCCACCCCGCTTGTCATTGCAGTTTGATTCGGTGTCGACTCATCGCCGCACTTCGAACTGTTCCCAATTCGCGTCTTTTGAAAAGCGCGTCGCTGGCGGCGGCCCTCTTCTTTTCTCAAGGTCTCAGCGGCTACTAGCTACTAGCCCGCTATTCCATCGCGCTCTCTCTCTCTGCGTGGCGTGACGCGTATTTTGAAAATCACGTCAGTGAAACACTGTGATGTGATATGATCGTCGGTTCGCTGAACCGGAACCGTTTTTACATGTGACGGATAAAGTAGCGGTCAGTCTCTTCGAAACGCCTTCGATACACGACCAAACAGCGTGTTTCGAAGAGACTGACTACACCTTAAGGCATCGGCAATCGGCATCGTTCATTCCCCTCTCTTATTCTCCCTGGTCTGCTTATCACCCATGCCATTCTCTCGCCGGTTTTGATCACTCGTTACGCCAGTTTATTGACGCAATCGCGTCTGAGATATCGCGTTTGATCGCTCTCCGATCTTGACACCTGATTAAGCCGGCACAAAGCGGATGCGGTTTTTCTAACCATTTAACTACTGTAACTCTATTACTTTATATATCACATCTGTCGTGGGGTTCAAAGTTTCAACTTCAATCTATTCTAAAATTGTAGTAACTTTAAAAACTGTATCGCGTCTACATTCGGTAATATCGATAACGATGCCTCGGGGATGTGTCATTTGGCAGATCTTATCACGCATTCTCGCAAATATTTTTGGAAGAGAAAGGGTGAAAATGTTCGTATGCACTCGTATCGGTTAATACTTGTAATGCGCATCTATATTTGGTGTTACGAGACGCCTCGCATTTTCTCGCTTTCCCCTTTGCGACGTGTTAGCAGTAGCACGTTTGCAGATATTTCACCGTAATCTTGTCGTAGTTCACATAATCGTAATGTAAATGACCTGAATCCGGTTACAGGCGCCGTATTCCCGTAATTTGCATAATTGTGCTAATTAAGATTAGTATTGTGTTTGTAGGTGCACGGCAACGTTGCGTCGGAGGCGTTCTGCTGGGTGTGCGACGAGATCTGTGGGGGGCAGCTCGGCCTCGGAGACTTCCACTGCTCCTGGTGCCAGCGATCCGTCCACACCGACTGCAAGGTACTTACTCACTTGATTACTTGAAGCGACCCGATTCGCTCAAGGTAGCGCTGATCAAAAGATGATACACATACACACGTAATTCGAAAACAAATGCAACAGGGGAAGACAGAAAGATGGTGAAATGGTTTCGACACTTGCCATCAGACCATGAAACGGTCCGACAATCTGGAGTCATCGTCGGTGAACATACATGTACTTGTCTGTTTCTTTCTTTCGCTCCAGTTTCTTCGAGTTGTGGTGTTTCATGTTATGTGTGCGTCAGTCACTCTGAAGTCGTTCGGTAGTAGCTATTTATCGCTCCATTCTTTAGTAATGAGTAACGCGCCAGTGGTATTATTGATACTTTGACCGCGAATAATCTTTGCGTTTTGCCTACGCACGCGCCAATTTGTATTTCTTGAAGAATTGTATCATTTGTCTTACGTAACCCTACATTCACGATCTTAGTTATAGAGTAATGGAGTTGAGGCGAAAAGATTTCCCATTCGAATTGCCATTCTTGGAAAGTTGATTACGGTGTCCTTATTCAATCGGCATGTTTACTTTATGTCTCAGGGCTCAGGCTCTCTGAGCTCAATAAGTTACAATAACATTGAGTAGTCTAACGGACTGTTGTGGTATGGAATTGTTTTCACAGTCGTTCACAGCGATTCTTCCCCCTCTTCTCTTTCCGTCTTTTTGAACCACCCACTCATATTCCATTAAATGATAGCATCATTCTCCCCTTTCTTCAACATCACACAAGACTTCTTGTCACACCCCGCGCCAATTTAGACACTCGAAACGCTTTCTTTCGGCCACCCACAGCATAATCTCGCCATTATCGCCACCATCATTCACTCATTCATTCTCTCGCAGTGTGTGGTTGTTGTTAGACGGTGACTTGTTATATACAGTGCGTAGTGAGATCAGCCTGCTCCCATCCGCTGTGTATTGCCTCTCTATCACAGCGCAAATTTAAATTATAAAAGTGCTGACACACTTTTTGCTCGCATGTCTGATTGTGATCAGTCTCTGATAAACAACAGGCGTCTATAGGATTGACAAATTCTAATAAATACCCAGGAATAGAAATGAGTGTAGATTGAGAGAGAACAGACTATAATAGAATAGAGGAGTGGTGTGAAGAGATCGGAGTTACTGATTCAACTTGCGATATATTTGTTGTGCTGCGTTTGCACTGGTCAGACAGTGTGAGGCACACGAAATGAGCGAGAAGGAAAGAAATGTCTATTCTGTAGCTACCGCTACTCTGTGCAGTCTTTTCCTTTTTTCCTTTTACGCGCACTGGACATCGTTTGTTTTCTGTTTTCTGCGCCGCTCCCGGTGCGCGAAAAAGTTGATTGAGTATATATGTGGTGGTTAGCGGTCGGTTAGCGATTGACTGACAGGAATGCCATCATCGCTTCTCTCTCGTGCTCTCTGTCGTACTTTCTCTCTCCCTCTTTAGTCTTTTCTATGTTTGCTCCGAGTGATTGGTCTCTACTTGATTTCAACAACGTTCCGATCTTGTCCGCGGCTGCCCTCGCGTAGAGTAAGAAAAAAAACGATCGCTCTAATCTCCAATAGCTTTATTTTATGTGCCCGAAATTGGTTAGATACAAAAATCACGTTTTCAATTTCGCAGATGAAGTGATAAACATGTTTTCGATATTTTGTGATTTCAGAAGCAAGTTTCTGCGGTGTGCGACTTTGGCTCGCACTCTCAAAGCATCATTCCGCCATTCTGTCTCACGATGCGCAAAGGCGGTTCCCGCAACCAGAAACAGGTAAAACTTTGATCAATTCGCGAATTTGTGTTCACCAATTCATCTGTAGACTGTTCATTTGGTAAACGTTACAGTATAGTGTTGTTGTAACGAGTAACGTTTGTATGCTATTTGAAATTGTTTGAATAATATATTTTATGCGATCGTGCACCAATTGACTACGGGTAGATTGTAGTGTTAGTTAGTTTAACGTGTTCTCTTTTTTTTCGACATTGCTACTTCCTCGATTCTCGGCGCAGATAGCGGGGGGTAATTGGTAGACGTAGATGAGTATCGCTCGGCCTGTTCCACTACGCTCATATTTCTCTCTCTCTCTCTCTCTCTCTCTCTCTCTCTCTTTCTCTCTCTCTTTCTCTCTCTCTCTCTCTCTCTCTCTCTCTATCATTCCATGATGTGGCGCATGAGTGAAAAAGTATAGAGTCTTTGATGCCGTCAATAACATGAAAGCTTGACTTGAAGGATATATTCTTTCAAAAGTATAATTTATTTTTCTTTTTCTTTCAGCTGGTGGTGGAGTCGGTGGTGCCGCCGGTGGACTCGCCCGACTGGCGGCCGCTCATCGTCATCGTCAACCCCAAGTCGGGCAGCGGCGCCGGCGCGCACGTCATCAAAGCCTTCCGCTCCGTCCTCCACCCCATGCAGGTCGTCGACGTCACCAAGTCTTCCATGAAGACGACTCTGCGATGGCTAGATGAGAACGCCGACGTCAACGGTAAGTGGAGAGGGGAATTGAAATTAAAATGTAATACACGGATGCTTTACACATGCCTGTGAACAATGACAATGTAGGGGTTGCAGTAAAGTGCTAGATGTTAGTATTGAAACAATCTACCCGACGCATCATATGATTAAGTGTTTAGCTAGCTTGCAAGGTGCTATCACTGGAAGGTTGTTGTGTTGCATGTTGCATATCGACTGACATTGCAGTGCGCATCTTGTGCCTGTGAACAATGACAATGAGGCTGCAGTAAAGTACTAACTGTTATAGTTCATTTGGAAAAGTTGTTGTATTGAAACGACGCATCATATGATTAAGTGTTTAGCTGTCAAGGTGATAGCGCCGGAAGAACAGATTGTTCTATAGCCTGCGCCAGAGCGATAGTTTTCGATCTACCTCGCTTGCAGTTCGAAACACGGTGCCATAACCGTCTGTCTCTCTTGTTTTGCGCGCTATAGCCGAGAGCTGACTCTCCGTCTTTCTCTGATCTACCCCACCGCGCGCAACTTATTGCGAGCATAGAACTATAAACAGATTGTTCTATGGTGCACACGGAAACATGAACTGATTGCAGTGCGCATCTTGATATGCGGCGGCGACGGCACGATCAGTCTAGTCATGGACGACATTGACACGCTGCAGCGCCCGCCGCCCGTCGCCGTCCTCCCGCTCGGCACCGGAAACGACCTGTCCAGGGTGAGTCACCGCAAACGACCAGGATGGATCGGAAGCTGATGGCTAGATGATACGCTAGACACGCTAGACATGTTATGCTACAGTTTTGGTGGTGCGAAAAATTGTCCAGAGTGAGTCGCCCGGCTAAACGGGCTAGTACGTTAGACACGTTAGGCTGCCGGTTTTGTTACATGCACCCTTGTTACCCTTGCACGGATAAAGCTAGACACGCTAGACACCTGTCCAGAGTGAGTCGTTCGGCTAGACGGGCTAGACCCGTAAGGCTGCAGTTCCTGGATTTCCTTATTTCCCGGGTACCCTCTTGCGCAGAATCTAGCCCGGCTAGACACGTCAGCTTGCAGTTTTGATTTCATGCTACCCTTGCGCGGAGACGGGCTAGGACATGTTGCGATTTTGGTTGCGCGCAGAACCTATCATTGGTGTCTTCGCACGGTGGTGAACTCTGTTCAGAGACATATGTTGGAGTGCTAGTACGTTAGACACGCCAGTACGTTAGGTTGTAGTTTTGGTTTCATGCTACCCCTTGCGCGGAGAACCGTGTCTGGACGTGGCATGAAATACATCTGTTCAGGTACTGGGCTGGGGCAAGGAGTCGAACGGCAACATTTCGGTGCAGAAGATGATGCGCCACATTCAGAACGCCACCGAGCAGGGCATGGACAGGTGAGCGCTTTGAATAGCCTCTCCTTTTTTGAATAGTGAGCGTTTTCGATCGTTAGTCAATCAATAATTTGAAGCGGTTGTGGTGTGTGGTACGAGACTCGATAATCAATTTCGGATTTCATAATATTCACTATATGTATCCTACTAGACTAGACGTGTCCTACTAGACTGATTACTGATTTGATTTGCTATATTTGTGGGTATGGGGGCTATCAACTAGAATCAGTTTGGATTGCATAATATTCATTATCGCTATATGTATCCTACTTACTATACTAGACGTCCTACTAGACTGATTACTGATTTGATTTGCCATATGTGTCTACGGGGGCTATCAACTAGAATCAATTTGCACTTCATAATCGCTATCTTTTTCATTGTTGGTATTGCATTTATCTCACTACTCATAGAGAGTGTAGCCGTACCAATCGTTCTCATGTTCTCAGCCAAAATCTGCACATGTGACGTGACGTGTTGAGGTGGACGGTGTCGATCGAGAACACGCGCCGGCTCGGCATCCCGGTGTCGAAGAAGAGCCTGTCGATGACCAACTACGTGTCGGTGGGCGTCGACGCGAGAGTGACGTTCGGAATGCAGTCGACCAGAGAGCAGCTGCCCAAGGCGCTCGCCAGCCGATTGCTCAATAAGGTGGGGATGGGTGAGGGAGAGGGGAGAGATAGATAGAGAAATGTAGGGAGGAACAGAGGGGGAGAGAGAGAAGGAGAAGGAAGGAAGGAGGGAGGGAGAGGAAGGCAGAGAAACGGAGAGGGAGGAAGAGAGAGAGGGAGGGGTGAGACAGTAAACTGTTTTCAGTTCCTCTTCTTCACCTACGGCACCAAGGACATTTTTGAGCGCGCGTGCCGCGGACTGGAGAAGCGCATAGAGCTAGTTATCGACGGGAAAGTGGTGAGTCCCCTAGTTTCCGTTTATCACCCTTTTTACACATTTCTTTAGACACATTTTTACTATGTTATGAGTCGTTGTCTACTCTCACCGTACATCGATCCTTTTTCAGATTGAATTGCCGGACATTGAGGGTCTGATCTTTTTGAATATTCAATATTGGGGAGCGGGTGTGAAGGTGAGTGTGTCGTGAGTGTGTTTTCGATCGATAGTCAATCGATATTCTATCAGGTGTGGGATGAGAACGAGGACGACGACATGCCGCAGTCGATGGACGACGGCATGTTCGAGGTGTTCGCCGTGCGCTCCTCCTTCCACATTGCACAACTGCAGGTGAGGAGAGAGAGGAGAGAGAGAGGGAGGGAGGGAGATGGGGAGGAAGAGAGAGAGAGAGAGAGATTGAAACTCACGGCACGCGTTCAGGTCGGTCTGTCGACTCCGATCCGGATAGGGCAAGGCAGAGAGGCGGTGGTGCGAGTGCTAAAGGGTCCGCTGCCGATGCAGTCTGACGGAGAGGCGTGGATCCAGAGCAACGCCACCATCACCATCCACCACAAATGTCTCTCGCGGATACTCCGCAAGCAACCCAAACACCACTGACGACCACCCAAGCCCCACCACGTACAAGCAGGTCCGCCTCTCTGCTCCTCTCACCCACTCCGAATACTCAGACGATTCTCTCTCTCTCGTTCTCTCTCCCTCTCTCTCTCTTAGCCCCCGCTTTATCCCTTGTTGCGACTTTAACGCCACCATCGTTTTATTTGTCATTTGGTAGCATAATCTAGTGGTCGAGACACCTACACCCACATGTGCCGAGTGATCATAGCGCGCGTGAGTTGCGCATTCTATTTTTCGATTTGCGCGCAGCGCGTTTTATTCTCTTTCGCAACTGAGATGTGATACATATTGTTGTTTCCCCGTATATGGTTGTGCATTGCGTGTCTTTGTTGAACAGTAATAAAGAGTTCTATACGTAAAAAGTTGTTTTTATCACATTGCACATCTTTGAAATACATATAAAATCACCGGCACCGGCAACATCAAATAATGCGAAATAGTCTATCTGACAGCTAAACACAACCATACGAGAGAGATACGTCTAGCACAAGGAAGAGGGGCAATACACACAGACTACCTCTCGTCAGCCTCAGACTCCGAGCGAGAGTCGAGGTCGGTGGCCGCCAGCGTGTAGAACGACGAAGGGTCATCTGTGTCGACGATCGACAACGCATCGAAGGCGTCCGTCACGGGCACGCTGTCCGCACCGTCGTTGAGAGTTGTGTCGTTCGATGCGGGAGAGGTGCGGAAGACAGGGTTGAGCGCGGGCGGCGAAGCGTCGTGGTCAACAGCGTCGGCAGCGTCGTCACCATCATCGTCGTCGTTGTGGGCATGCCAGGAGGCAACAGAGCTCACGGGGGGCGCGGTGGCGGAGATAGTACGGAGCTTGACGATCTGTCCGCGACTCCACACACTCGCTCGGTTGAACACCGTTACGGCGTACTTCCTCCTTATTCGAAGACAGTTGGACGCCAGGTGAGAGGCCAGTACCGACGATGCCAGCACACCGGAGTGCGCCTCGATCTCCGTCTCACTGGCGCCCAGCACATCGCCGATTCGAACCGCCGTGATCGGCACGGACTGAAAGCGAAAATTGACCGGTCATCGAGTAAATCAATATCGATCGATAAAGCACTCACGGTGAGAGCGTGGGAGAGGTACACGGCTGCACCCGCCACTCGAGAAGGGCGGCTCGAAGAACTTGCTGCGTCCAGAGAAAACATCTGCAAGGATCGATCACGGTAAAAAAAAACAGAAGCTCAGTAATCAGCACCTACAGTAGCCGGTAATCGGTGATACAGTAACAACAGTAGCCCGTAATCTACAATAGTCTAAAGTAGTCGGTAATCTACAGTAACTATAGCAGCCGTAACCGAAATAATCGCTATTTCAAATAGATACTGCTAGATTCTCACCTCACAAATGTACAAGGAGGAATGGAAGATGACGTCATTGCTGATCGACAATATCTGCATCAAGAACTTGACGAACGACAAAGGAGATATGTGCGATACACAGAAATTCATGTCTGTAATCATCTGAAACCACAAGATGTGTCCTCCACCACCACAGAGAACGTGTAAACGCATACAGTAAATTAGTAAGATCAAAACTTCCATTCTGTTATCGCACATCAAACTATTTACAGAGTAAATCCACAGAGTCGACCTCTCTACACAAAAAAAAAACTTATATTATCAAACTATCCCTACTGTACACCGATAGACTCAACCATAATCACGCCAAACTATCTAGATCAAATCAAGGGCGCAGCGTTTCTCAAAGAGTCTTCTAAAATTCGCGGCAGAGACAGTAGATGAAGCGAGCAATACCGGGCCACGTGACCAAAAGAAATGGAATCGGACACGTGGAGTAGTTCACGCGACAGTCGGCAACGCTAGCGATCGAGGCTACGATAACTATAGGTACGTTGAGTGGACATCGTTCCCTTGTTGTCAATTGCATCCCGCATGTGCGGACACAGATGGCTACAGGAGTTGCCGCACATTCATATCATCAATTACGAATCAGTTTTGCCAGATCGGCACATCTATCCACTCACGAGCCGCTCCATCAGTAGCACAACGGAGCGATCGATGCCGCTCCACCTCGTCACAATCTCCATTGAGGGCGTTCTGGCAGTCTGCTCGAACTTGCAAGCCAGCCACGTGGCAACGGATACCAACTACAAACATTACGTACTATCCATACAGTCCACAGATTGGCACGAAAGTAGAATGCAGAGTTTTCGAAATACAGTCTCCGAAAAGTTTCCGAAATTGGACTAGTAAACCCATAGTCACACCAAGCTATCTAAGCCAATGCCGCGGGGAGCAGCTGCTGCTGCTGGCATGTCGATTTTCCCGCCCACTCACGGCGTGAACGTCGTCTGGTTCGAAGTGGCGGCGGAAGAGATGCGCGTCGCAAATCCGGACAGCGAGAAAAAACACCTCCGTAGACAGACCGAGTTGCGAATGCCTCTGCAACGAGACCATTGATAATTACGCTGTAAACATATAGCCAGAGTGAAAGTTGCGATCTAAGTCACTGTGCAGCTCGGAATACAATTTACCAAATGCAAACAGCATCCAGTTCATAGACATCAAACTAGCACTACAAACTACATCCACATCACATCATCGAGCTCAAGTTCATAAAATCAAACCGTACCAGACACAGTAGGTCGACCATCTTCCTGCGAGCGTGGGGCGGGAAACCGCAGAGAAAGTCCGGCGGCAGATGCTCTTGCTCTAGCTCTCTTCGTAGCGAGTACTTCAGTATGTCGTCGGCATAATCAAGCACACGAGCTTCACGTTCACTGATCACGACACCGACGGTGACGGCTCCCTGCAACACGCAGCATTCGTCAACACATACATACATACATACACACAACACACACACACACACTTCCGCGCGATAATATGTTCAAATAATCGATATCGATCGATTATCGGTCACTACACCATATCGATCTTACCGGCAACTACGGCAACCACGAAAGCCCTGTAGGATGGGAAAGCATTCATATCGATCAATATCGATCAATATCGATCGATTACCTGCCATTACGCTATGGAACACAGAGCACTCGCCCACTCTACCCCCTCGCGAGTCTATGCTAATGAGTACCGAGAAAGCACATGCAAATCGCGACGCGTATCGATTGCTCAGATCGGCGCAGGCGCGGCAGCCACCCTCGCATAAGCACTCTATCGATCGATTGCCGGCAATTGCCGGCAACTACTCAACGGTACGATCAAAAAGACGAAAGCCCTGTAGGATGGGAAAGCATTCATATCGATCGATATCGATCGATTACCTGCCATTACGCTATGGAACACAGAGCACTCGCCCACTCTACCACCTCGCGAGTCTATGCTAATGAGTACCGAGAAAGCACATGCAAATCGCGACGCGTATCGATTGCTCCGATCGGCGCTGGCGCGGCAGCCACCCGCGCATAAGCGCTCTATCGATTGATTACCGGCAACTACGGCAACTACTCAACGGTACCAAAAACACGAATGCCCTTCATGGATGGAAAATCAAGATTCGTGAAACTGCACGTCCCATTCGGGGCCAAAAAGTTCCTTCGAGTGATTTCGCTTGTACGTGTCATAATCACGATTTCCGGATCAACATTTGAATTTCGGGATCGATAATCACGCCGCATATCGATTTCCGCTATCCCGCTGATCATACGGTCAATCAATATGGACAAACAAATCACAGAACAGTACGAAAAGCCTAGATCGTACCTTGCAATTGCGGGGCAAGTTCAGGCGTCGGACCAGCGTCTGCAAAGACATGCACACATTACCAGAAAGAACAAAATTACCCCACCTGGCGATAGAGTTTGGTGGCGGCATTGGTGGGCAGCATGTCGACGGCGGTCGGGCGGCAGGGCAGACTCCACACTGCCGGCGCACACTCGCCCCCTCTACCCCCTCGCGAGTCTATGCTAATTAGTGCCGAAAGAGCACATGCAAATCGCGGCGCGTATCGATTGCTCCGATCGGCGCTGGCGCGGCAGCCACTCGCGCACAGCACTCTGCACACGTCGCCAGTGTGTGCCCAAAGTGCGCCCGTATTCTGTGCGCATCAACCAGATCAACTACACATTCAACGTCTCTTACGCGTTTTATGAATGCGGCGCGTGAACACTGATGTGGCGACAGATCTCGGGCACACGCCCGTAACTCTCTCATCTTTCGCAGCCGCCTCGATAGCTCAGTTGGGAACTCGGTTGGGAGTTGGGAGACAGTTGGGTGAATGATGATGGTAAGGTCACCGGACCGATCCCGGTTCGGGGCAAAAATTTCACACGATGACTAATGGTTTGATACATTGTTTTGATACAAACATTGCCTCAGAGTCAAGAATAGATACCCCACGAAAGAGTGCAGTCCCAATGCGAAAGAAAGCCACTCATTACAAAAACCTTTATAATATATCTCAAAATGCAATCTAGACTAACTTAGTGTACATTCGAACCGGCTGATGTGGGCAGGGTATACTACTAGGGATGGGCGTGGAAATGGCACAGCCAGGACTATAGAACAACAAGACTCCTAGTGTGGCGGAACAAAGAGGGAGGAGGGAGCGAGGTATGACACGAAATGTTACGTCTACGCCTTCTTCACGTCGCCAAAGTTCATGCGGATCTGCTCGAAGAAGATGAATGTGAGCACAGTGTGGGGCGCGAGACGCACCCACGCAGGCAACAGTCCCTGCAAGAGCCGTTTCTCTCTCTCTCTCTCTTTCTCTCTCCCTCTCTTTTTTTCTCTCCCTCCCTCCCTTTCTCCCTCCTTCCATCTCGTTCAATACCTTGAAGAACGCAGTCGGGCCCGTCTTGGCCGTGTAGACAAAGCAGTCTCCGATGCCCTGCAACAACAGTCGCATACGAATCATACACAACGAAATCCAACCACCAGTCAATATCAAAAAAAGCAGTGCAACCCTCTCTTCGCCTCCGAGCCGTCTTCGACACCATGGTGAATTGGCGACATATATAGAGACGCCTCATGTTATTCTCTCTCCTCCCCCTCTGCCCACCTTGAACACACCAATCAAGCTGTGCTCTAAATCTACGCACATAGAGCTTGCCTCCCGAGATAACCTTGTTGTATTCCTCCCTCCTTCCCCCTCCCCCCTCTGCCCACCTTGAACTGTCCGGGCGCGGCGTTCATCATCCGCGTCTTCATCACGTCCAGCGGCTGCGTCATGATCGTCGCGATAGACGCCTCAAAACAGAATCATATAAAAGAATAAAAGTAATCATTTAGAAATACTTGGCCATGTTTGCAGATAGCTCATGTCGCTTGCACGTCAGCACTGAGACGGTGAGAAAATAGCACCATTCTCTAACCACTACTAGCACCATTCTCTAACTGCTACTACAACACTATAAAAGTAATCTCTCTCAAGATAGAAAAGGCCGACTCCATTATCTAACTACTACTACAACACAACCAAAATAAACGCCGTAAAAAAGAGATATCAAAAGCAGACTCACGGCCGAGATGGAGGCGGCAAAGTGGGTGGCGAGGTTGTCCTTGCCCACGCCGCTCTCGATCATCATCTGCTTGATCTGGTCGTAGAACGACAGCTGCCCGATCGTCATCAGAACCGCCCTGAACGACAAGCATCACTGTCATTTCTTTGTCGTTCGCCCCTCGCCTCATCACTCTTGATGCTCCCATTCAAAGAACGCAGTCGGGCCGAATGTAAGGGAGCTTCTAGGATGAAATTTGACCCAAGTTATGGGTCAAAGAAGGGTAAAGTTTCCATTTTCGCCCTAAGTTTCTCGCTGCTGGACTGGGGTCTCCTTTTGAAACTGAGCCCAAACTTTGGTCATACTTTACCCACGCGCTGAAGAGAGTTAGACAGAAAAGGTGGGGGGTGGGTAAAGTTTTGCACAAAAAGCATCTTAGAACCTCCCTAAACGCAGTCTAAATGTGAAAAAATGCAGTCTGCATTTTTCACATTCAGATCTCTACACCTTACCCCATCTTCGCCCCTGCTGCTCCCTCTCACATCTGAGTCACTCAAGTGAATCATGCTCGCACGAACATAATCAGATCGCTCTCATTCTCTCATCTCATTCTCTCCCCCCCCCACTTCCACATCCTGCTCACCTGCACGTAGCCATGGTGGCTCCGTTGAACAGCTTGGCCGCGCCCTCCTCCTTGGCGATGCGGAACACACCGTCAATGGCGTGCTTGTAGTTGCGGCGCTCCGCCGGCGGCAGCTGAACACGTACATCGTCAATCAATCAATAACTTTCACATTCGTAAACACCATTCTCATCGCATTTTCATCGATCCAAGATTACAATGATGAAGGAACTGACCTTGACGTCGTTCTGCATGCGCACGTTGACCAAGTCGCCGGGCGTGCCTACGAGACCGCCGCACGCGCCAGACACTCCAGCGAGCAGAGCCTTCTGGTAGAAGGGCAGCGCCTGGTCTGCAAACAGCAACGTCCACATCCGATACGATATAGCAGTGGCACCATGCACCATTGCAATATAGTAGGAAGGAAGAAAGTTCTCACGATCCCACTATTCACTAGCAAATCCATTCACCGCCTCACCCTGGGGGAACTGCTTCTTGAGCGTCTCGTACATGCCGAATCGGGTGGTGCTGTAGGTGAGCTGTCGGAGGAGCGACGCCGACAGGCCGTTGTAGAACGCAAAGAACCCGTCCGTCTTCATAATCTTGCTCGCCAGCTGGCCGATCGAAATCTTCTGCTGCTGCGTTTGCAGGTGCACCTAGACAAGCTATCGATTAGCTATCGATGAACTACAAAAAATCCAATAATCGATATCAATCGATACTCGCCTTGAGTGTGTCGAGGGGGTGGGTGCAGCACGCGGCTCCGGCAGACGCGAGACCGCCAAAGTACCAGCGACCCACGCGCACCTACAACTTACAGATTGCAAATCCATTCAAATTTGTAAACAACTTTCCAATTTGAAAAAAATTACAACAACGCACCTCCTTTGGCTTTTCATCCTTTGCCGGCGCCGCCATCCCTTCAAAAACATACTCACATCAAAACACACGCTGACATCAGACAGACGAATTTGAAAACGAACAGAATAATTATACAGAACAATATTCGCTCGCTTCTGGGTACTTATTCAGCGACCGTGCTACGATTCCTTATCGCAGATAAAGTGATGGACATAACAAAGCATCGCCATTCCAAAGAACGACCGCGAAAATTCGATAGCACGTATCTCTCTTGTTGTTATAAATCGTAATGTTTGGTGCCAAACAAATCAATAGGTATCTAACTGGACTGAAACCAGTGAACAATGACGAGTGCGAAACACTTTCATTGCCAGGAAAAACATTCATCGCACAAACAGGTGGGCAAAATTGATCGATCAGGCTCTCTCACTTACCCAACACACGAAAGAACAATGAAATTGACAAACATTTACTGCAATATTTAAAACTTAAACACTATGATACAATTTAAAAGACGCAGAGCATGGGAGCCCGAGCAACATTCGACAAATCGGGGAGAGAGAAACAACTCTGTGTGTGATGAAATTTGAAAAATCAGCACTAATGAGGGAAGGGGCGGGGACAGAGGGGCGTGACCGAGATTGACTCGCGCTAGCCCACCCACCAGGCAACGCGGCAATCTTCACAGCGGCTCACACACGCACTCCAGCAATATCATATACATCTAGCACAAGGGAGAGGAACGATCGCAACATGCAAAGTACAAACATACAAAAGGGCCGGAAAGAATTCAAAATGAGTGAGTGACAACAACACAGAGCTTGGCACCATGCGACACGGAACCACGAGACTGTACACAGGCGGGGAAAGAAGAGAGGACGACGCCGCCGTGGCGCAGAGGTAAAACGCGCAGGGGGCGTGGCCTAGGGGGCAGGGACAAGATAAAAAAGGGGGAGAGAGGGGTACCGGTGCGGGGACAACGACGCGCGTGTATAGTAGGGGGAAAGTATATCAAAATGAACACATGACAACGTGCGGGGAGAGTCTGTCGCCTGCCGTCGGCTCGCGTCCATTGGCGCATTGCCGCACTGCCGCACAGGCCGGCCGGCACACACCCGAGTGTCGAGACACGACCAACAACACACCATCATTATTAGACACGAGACGCGCGACCCGGCCAGAAAAGCACACGAAGAGAGAGCGGCGGACGGCGGAGGCGGCGGCGGCGGAGGGCCGAGCCGCGGCGGGCGACAGCAGATGACAGGGACGGGGAAGCGGGGGAGGGCGGGCAGAGAGCGAGGCACGGGCAGAGGGCTAGCGGCCCACCACCATCACCGCGCCGCTCACTGCGCAGCCGCGTGCTGCGCCGGCTGGAGGCGCTTTGCTGTCCTGAAACGAGTCACAATCAGCTCCCATCGGATAGGCATTGCAAAGGTGTCACCATGGACAGCACGTGAAATTAGAAGGTGAATAGGAAACACAAAGTTGCCGCCACGACAGATACAAAAAAAACACCGTGCTGTCGTCGACTATTCGTCTACGGGTACCCACAACGAACTTGAGCAGGTTCCAGTCAAAAATGTAGTCGTAGGTGAATCCCTGTCGGTGGAACAGATTGCGGAACAGCTGCCTCAAATGGCAATAGTCGGGCGCCTCCTCAAATCCCAGTCCGCGACAGTACTTCAGGTACGCGGCAAACGCGTCTGAAATGGCACAATCAATGTAATCACGTCGACTCATACGTATAAAGGTAAGGGTAAAGGTATCCCCCGCTTCAAGATAAAACTCTGCGAAAGGGGTCGAAATCAATTGGGTTATGAGCGTACCAAGGTGATAAATTGATGGCAGAATAAACCATCAATCAATTTCGATCCATACTCACCAGGGAATCCGGCGCAAAGCTCGTCGACACTCGTGCATATCTTCTTCTCAGAGATCTTGTCATACTTCTGCCGCTTTGTCGCAGCCTTGAGTCCTTGCCACGGCAAGGTGCCTCGGTTAAAGTACATGAGCACGTAGCCGAGAGATTCAATGTCGTCGCGCCGGGACTGCTCTGAAATTGGGAAAATGTATGAGTTGAGAAAAGAGAAAAACAACTAAACAATAAATAAAAACTAGATATCACGTACTGCATCCAACCGCGTGTCAACTTACCGATTCCGCGATGAGTATTCACAGAAGCGTATCGGGCAGTTCCGGTGAGGTTCTTGTTCTCTCTGAATTAAGCACAACTTTATCACTTCTAAATAGTCAGAAAATCACGTTACAATTGAATGGTGTATAGCGGTGAAAAAACGATACAATTACTTTTGACGAAGTTTTGGTTGTGTGTGCAACAAACTCAGACTGGTTAAAATAAAACAAAATAAAAAAAACACACCTGTAGGGTATGTGCTGCATCGTCTTCGAGTCGCGGTACTTCTTGGCGAGACCAAAGTCAATGATCTTAACCAACAAATAAACATGAAGTAAGGGAAACAAAACATGATATGCTAACATCTACTCACATAGACTAGGTTTCCCTTCTTGCCGAGTCCCATGAGGAAGTTGTCGGGCTTGATGTCACGATGGATATAGTCCCGCATGTGAATGTACTCAATTCGCGACAACTGAAACAACAATCAATCAATCAATTAATCAAGCACACTTCAGCTCCAAACAGATAACACCAAACCCAAGTGAATCAATCTATAACACCATAGAAAATAATCAATCGATAACGCGTACCATCTGATCGGCGAGAAGGAGGACAGTCTTGAGGGTGAACTGTCGCTGGCAGAAGTTGAACAGGTCCTCGAGCGAGGGACCCAGCAGCTCCATCACCATCACATTGTACTCGCCCTCGTAGCCGCACCACTTGACCTGAAACAACAAAGAAATAGTCGATTAAAATAGATGCCATATAGTGTGTTCGCACATAAATGTCATCTATCACGAGAGACAGTAACTAGGACAGTTGTAAGTGACGAGAGTGAGTAACGGGGATTGAACTCGCCAAACTTCCGTGCGCGCTGCATATTGTACACAGTCTAGTTTACTGTAGATGTGTAATCGAAAAGTGAAACCATCTGTTCTGAGTGGCCGAGAACAAAACTCGACCATAAGTCGCATTTTGCATTTCCATTTCGTTTCTCAATGATTGCAAACGGAATAAGAGATTCGTGCGTATATTCAAAATCAACACTTCACATCCCTAGATTATCTCGTCAGATGTCAGATAGTGGCCACATAGAAATGCGCATACTCCATATATAGTATCTCGAGAAAGAGCTTACAAATGACAATTCCTCGAATATCGCTATCTCCATCTAGCCCTAATCACATGACATCACAATATACATCATACAATCTGATAAAAAAATACATCGTCCAGTTCCCAGCGTAATCATCAAAATGGTTTCAAATAAGGTGAACGGTGAGAAAACACATAAATCAAGTAGCGTACCTGGGGAATGCCGATGCCTCCGTACATGACCTTGTAGAGACGGGCCTCAATGTGCAGTTGGGGATGCTTGGTGCGGTAGCACTCCAGCTTCACCGCAACCTCCTCATTCGACTGGATGTTCTGGCCTGAACACATGAACTTGAATAATATACACATTAAAAACATTCGTTCAATTGTGTGCGCACCAACGGCACTAGTATGTTTAATTTTCTATCATCTTGCAGAGATCATTCCAGTCGATTAATAAACACCGTCTAGACTGTGTGCAACTGTGTCGCCGTGTACTATGCCAAATCGGTTTCACCTCGAGAGCAAATTCTCTTTCTCGCACATACCCCCAATCCCTCTCAAGGCTTGACAAAAATGCGGTTGTCGCATCCCGACAAGGTCGAGTCGTACACACGCACACTCACGCCCCACACGCCAAAAAATGTGCACGGAAGAAAGTGAGAGTGGCAGGGTGAGAGAGCGCTATACAGCATGACAAACGAGAGGTCGCGAGAGAAGCAGGCTAGACGAGAGAGAGCACGCAGCGGGGGAAAGCAGTGAACGAGACAAATGCCAGTCTGGTTCGCACAGAACAGGAAAGCGAAAGTCGCGCCCGCGCACCGTCACACACACAGACACACATACACACGGCAATTTCCCCACTCTCAATCTCTACACTCGCTATCCCTCTGCTCTCTCGGTACGAAGAGCTAGCACGTGAACTACACAATATTCAATAAAAAGAGATGCAAAATAAAACACATACCGAGGTAAATGTCTCCGAACGATCCGCTGCCTATCTTCCGTCCTAGTCGAAAGCGACCTCCGACTCTCAACTCCATTTCTGCTAAAAACCAATCAATCGTTACGTAATCCTCTTATGCAAAACATTTTTCAACAATGTCTATCACACGATTCCCAATACACTCGTTTTCAAATTACCCGACTACACTACGGTGCACGGAAAAAAGAGACATCGAGTATTGGGTTTCGATAAAAACCAGATCATGTTCGGTTTATGGATGTGAGCGTTCTCATTGAATTGTGCGGCGGCAGGGGGGGGGGGGGGATCGGCCTCTCGCACCGCCGCAACAGACAGTGAGCAAACAAGGAAGTGTGTGCCTGAGGGAGTGCTCGAACCACCTGCGCCCTCCCTTCAATCCCACTGCCTCTACCGTTCCCGAAACATTGCAGAACAAACACATACTCTCTCTCTCTCTCTCTCTCTCTCTTTCTCTCTCTGCTGTATAGTGTGGTATGTGCGCAATGAAAGATCCAACATTCTGCATTCTTCCGAATCAAAATGTAAAAGCGCGCTCAGTTTTGCGAACACGTCACATAGTGAGACAGTTTCGCCAAAAAAAAAATTCGCTTATTCGAACGGCCATGATACGGCTGCTGGGAGGGGGGGGGGTTGAGAGCGCCGCCCGACCAAGGTCGTCTGGTGTGTATGTGCGTGCCCGAGGCTGGAACCGGACCGGCACAGCCAGTAATGACGGCGGCGGCGGCAGCCAGGTAGTGGCACCTGGTATCGACCGTGTGTGTCTCGACTATGCCGCGCACAATGTACATCGTGAGGGGGGGGGCGAAAAGGGAAAAAGCGCGAAAAGCGAGAGTGCCGCAGCTACCCGCGCACACGACCGGTCGCACCCAGTCACGCTACACACACGCAGCACCGTCAACCGGCATACACAGTGTCTCTAAAGACGAAAAACGAAAAGTGCAGGCAGGCAGGAGAAAGCGACAGCGCGCGCGGTTACACACGCGTAGACGCAGACATTATAGTCCCGCGCAGATATTGTAATCACATAAAAGAATGAAACCTGAACGGAAGCTGGCATCAGCGCACGCGGAACGAGCCAGCGTTTGGAGCAACGATTAAGTGCGTCATCATTGCTGATACGCAAATGCCACAAATTACTCGCTTCCGGCGAGCTGGGATTGTATGCACATGTGTTGCTGTTTGCATATGCAGAATGTATCTGGCAATCCGGATAAGACCGAATGGTCATTCACTAGCTTGTATGTATCTGCATCAATCTTCATCAGCTAATCACGCCCAATTAATCGATCAAAGTCGCAGGACGGAGATGTGCCGAGGCAATATGGCAAAACGAGAGACAAGTTAGAGAAAGAGAGGGCGACGCGCACGCCTCCAGCGATGCTATACATAATCACAACACTACATCGCAAACTGGTATCGCCTGCTGCGGCGCAACACAGAGGCAACCGGAGAGATGGGACAGACACACACAGAGAGAGACAGTGTTCTGCACTTCGGACATACACACAAAGAGACACATACAGACAAGGGCCACGATTCACTCACTACTCTAATCGATACATCGAGCTGATAAGGGAGAGAGAAAGATCGTCGTTTGACAAATACGCGTAAATACAGATAGACGACAGTACAGGCACGCAGCCAAAGTGGCAAGACGAAGATGACGAATAAAATAACCACACCGAGGCAACGCGAAGGATGAAGACTCGCTAATGAAGACTCACGTTTCCTATGCACGACGGGAAGCTCTTGCTGGAGGAGCTGCTGCAGTGCTAGCTGATCAATGAGGAGAGGCGACTGCGCCATGAGCAACAGTGCCTGTGCCTCGGCCGACAGCTCCATCGAGGCAAGGGGAATGTGGGTAGGGCCGAGTGCGGCACACACAGCGCCACTGCCTGCTACAGCTGCAGTGGATGGCGGCAGCGAGGGGCGGGCGGGAGGGTGCATGCAGCAGGCACGCGGGGCGAGACGCGCAGACAGCGCGCCAGTCAGCAGAGCGCAGCCACCAGCCACGCCCCCAGTGTGCTGAGTGTGCCGCGTACGCAGCGCACCACACCGGCCCCTGTCACCAACACAAGGACACATCGAGGGCAGCGAGGTTCCGCGTAACCCAACAACCCAAGCCGTTACTTGACACACAGGTTCGAAGATTATCGCTACAAATAATGAGGAGCGGAATATATTATCAACGGTCTTTTCCACTTTTAAAACGATATAGTGCGGCGCATCAGACTAGCTAGGTAACTGCAGACAACAACGAAAAAAACATATATTCATAGTGCTTTGTATATGCCAATGTTAGTATGTTAGTGAAATGTACATGAGCAGACATTCTTATTTTGCCGTTACTTGACACACAGGTTCGAAGATCTATCTTTCACGTCTATGTATAACACATAGACGTGAAAGATATGAAAGAAATTATTAGGCTGAATAAAAATAATACATTTGTCATGTGAGTCTGAGTCGTGACAAGGCGGCAGCTACCATTTAAAAAATGCAAAAGCGAATGCCTAGGGCATGAAGACACGTGCGACGCGTACAAAACCACTTCACTCATAACAACATTGTACCTGAATATTTAACAGAAAGAGCGCACGTCGATTACGGTGAAAGTTGCACAATCTGGATCACATGAGAATGCAAGAACAGTGCGGGTGAGAGAATGTGGTATGTGGGAATAGGCACGAACGCGCCGCTTCACATTCGCATTGTTTCCCTTTCATCGCAACATGTTCACTATTTCGGGCGAGCAACGTGTGATCTGCATTCCTTTGTTCTGATTCGCAGTCGCGCACCCTCCAGGAAGTTGCCGCTACGAGGAAGAGCCGCGTGTCTAGACTGGACTAGCTCTGTTTGATCATCGTGGGTGGCCGGCGCGGACCCCGAACCGACTCAAAACACGAACCGTAAAGAACGTGGATGTGTTATCAAATGGGTGGTGTGCTATAGGTGTATGTTTACAGTCTGAAGCGAAAAAAGGAAAGAGGCAAGAGGCAGCAATGGCGCATTGCCTTGAAACAAGAGACATGAGAAACACAAAGATTTCCTTTTTCTAGAGAATTGTGTGAAGAAAAAAACAGCGGACAGATGTCTTTTCGCAACACATACGCGCGGAACGAGAAAAGAAATGGGCTGGTTGACGAACGACACGGCATACGAGTAATCGTATCGTGAAAAAGTGACAAAAAAACTGTGTCTGAACTCTGAAAACGACTAAGCGAATGTCTCATGTTCGTGTGCTGTTACAGCGGCGTGAATACTAGACTGAGCGGAGAAGAGAAAGTCAGTCGGCAGCCCGAGACGAATCGTAAGCCGAAATCTACACGATATTCCACTCCCCCTCCCCCTTTATATTCCCACGCCAAAGTGCACATCAGCACATCATGTAAACACACTCTCACAACAAACGCGTCAAACAATGTTGGGTCAAACTATAGAAGGGAAAAGAACTGTCATCAAAACAAATACAAAACAGAAACTAACCTGGCGGCGAGGGATGTTGTGAAGTGAAATGCAACTCTTGAGCAATTCAGCGACGAGATGAAACTAGCACATCTACCTAAAATTAACGCAATGTCACAGAGTAGAAATTAAAAGAATGTTTGAAAACAGCGGGTGGTAAGATGACAAAAAGTAAGCCCGAGTATGAGATAGCATGCGCGAGAAATGGCGTCGTTGTGCAGCGTATAGTGGGGCAGGCAGGTGGGGGCGCAGCATCGATCGATTGCTGCGGGGTGCGCGGGTCAGTGACCTCGCCGAGACACTCCCCTCTGCCCGTATGGGAAACAACAATCACCCCATTCTAATGAGAACATACAATCACCACACTCAAAACAACCACGGTTAGGATAGAGGGAGAATGCAACAAACAATGGAACGATGCGCAACGCCGCAAACTAATCAGAAGCGAAAGAATGTGAGTGTAATGGTGACCCAAAAGGTACAAGGTAAACGAAACAAGTGATGGATTCATAAACTTCCGGCAGCCATCGCTTGAATCGATGGCCGACCGCTAGAGCAGCCTCGTGCGAGATGCGATAAACCGCGTGGTCGCCGCGCCGCTCTTGCTCTTCGTGCCGGGAGCCCGGCAAACCGTGAATTCGAAAATAGTACGTTGGTGGAAACTTAAACTAGTCGAATTACAAATGAAACCAAATCAAATAATTTTGTATATTTTTTTGTCAAAAATCAGATAATTAGTCGATACATTCTGTTTTTGTGATCAATTTTTTGAACAGTTCAACAGCATAGATGCTATATATTATTTACTATGCCAGGTGGTACGTGAAATCAATGCACATAGGTAATATCAGCCGAGGAGTGAGCTGAGTGAATTGTGCACCAATCGTGCTCTTCATGTTTCAACAATTTTCTAGAAGAAAAACTAACAAACAGGTTTCTGAAATCTCTGAAAACAAATTTACAAATCTGCAATTTTAATTCAAAAAATACCACAACATGATACATAAAACATAAATATATTATTTGTATGGTACGCATAATCTGAAACGGACCTGACTTGCATTTCTATGAACGTGCGCAAACAAAGTCATCGCGTAGGGGTGAGAAAGATGGAGAGCGAGAGAGAGAGAGAGCGAGAGAGAGAGAGAGCGAGAGAGAGCCAGAGAGAGAGAGAGAGAGAGAGAGAGAGAGAGAGAGAGAGAGAGAGAGAGCGAGAGAGAGCGAGAGAGAGCGAGAGAGAGAGAGGGAGAGAGAGAGAGAGAGAGAACATGCTAGAAGCAGATGAACAATAAAGCGAGAGACTAGGTACTAGGTTTCACCGATACACACCACATATACAGGGGTGACAATTGGGGGTGACAACGTTGTCGTTGTTGACTGCTCGAATAGGAGATAAGTACTCTATCGGTAATAACATGGCTAAAATTATCTCTTTTCTGTTCGTGTTCCGGCAATGTGTCTCCTCCTCATGCTGATCAAATACAACAACCACATAGAATGATGCGGGGCTATTTCCAGCGCCTCTTTCTTTGTTATGCAATATCCACAGCCGGGTTTTCGTCGAGCAAATCGCCGCCCGTTCTTATGTGGGCATGATTGAAAAGGAACGGGCAGCGTGCGCACCCAAAAGCGAGTATGATCGCCACCGGACTAGTTTGCATATATCCTCCTCCCAGCATGCACCTCCTCCAAGCTGCGCGCGCTTGCCACATCACTCACTGTCGCAAAACATCCGCTTCGTGGGTGGTCTGATATGCTGATGTCAACCTCAGTCTCGGTGATGCGGTGATGGCTCACTCGGCTACTTGAGCGTTTTGTATGAAGTTCAAGTTCTGATTCGTTCTCGATGTTCCGGCCGACTGTCACACTTGTCTGCTTTTTTACGCGCAGCGCGTGCCACACTCTCTCCCGGTTGCCACTTTCCATTTCAAGACGACCTTCGAGGCGCCGCCGAGTGGTTCCACGCATTATACGCGTTGATCTTATGCAACGCAACTCTGCCGCAAGGCAAGCCGGATCAGACGCCAATTATGCAAGCTGTGCAAAAGGCGCGTGCGCGAGACCACCCACGTAGTTCCTGGTCGTCGGCAGCGTCGAGAACTCCTTCGCTGTTTACTGATCGTGTGCTACTGAGCTACCGTACCCAACCCATGTTTTAGATTTCTTTCAGATGAGGATCTGTCTAATCCTCGCGCTCACAGGAGCTGCGTTCGCACAGAAAGTAAGAAAAACTTTCGTTCATGACCTCATACATATACATTGTCGTAGACGTGCGGGCTTCCTGAAAACTTCCATAACCTACCTGACTACGCGCAAGAGGAACTGGAAGCTGTGTGGTGAGTTACTTTTTTTTGCATATATACACTTTCTATAGTGGGCCCGCGAAAGTGTTCCCATCTTTTCACGAGAGACATTAGGGTGGTTAGACAACGATCAGAACACTTCGGATAATGTTATCAATTTAACAAAATTTGCGTGCGTAGCCAGGGTCGAATCCGCGGACCGCTGCTTGCCAAGCGAGAGCGATACCACTACGCCACGTGGTCATGTGACAGGATCTGTGGAGTAGAACTATGAACGGCAAAACAAAACTGCTGCGCATTTCGTTCAGTATACTGTATGTTCAAAATCCACGCTAATGTTTTCAACGAAAAATCCTGAGCTAAGTGCGAGTATATTATACAAAGGTTGTCGCGACGTCAACCTAAGCGTGAGACCAAGCACACCAACTTTTCATGTCGGATCCCGACAAGAAATTTTTTTTAATTGACTGAATCCAAACAATAAATGCAAGCGCAAATACTTGGTGTTTTTTATTGGAATGCTTCTCTTTTCTCTCTCAAATTTCTCTCTGTCTCTCTCTCTTTTTGGAAATCTCACTGCATCACAGCCATCATTCATTTCTAAAATTGTGTCTCTAGGAAGAACTATGTTCCGGGTACAGACTGCTCCAAGCAGCAGATTCTCACTGAGGACGTGCTCTCCGTGCTCGCTACTCTCAACGAAGAGTTGGCATGTGAGTGATTAGGCAACGTCTCTGAACTAAATGTAGGTGTGACAGTGCATATTTCAGCCACCCTCTCACCCGTACCAGTTCAATTCGACGACCAGCACAACGTTTCTCCTGATAACGTATATTTATCAAAATCGCTAAATAACTGCACTAATGAGAACATGAGTTTAGCATGTCATCTCGGGCGAGAGACAGCTGCCGCTCACTCCGATCGAGACGTCAAGCGGTGATTCTGATTATGACGTCGCTACAGTAGGTTGTGTTGCGAGTGTACAGAAAGGAATGCACGTTCACAGACCGAGTCAACTCGTCAGACGCGCGCCTTCTCATTCGAAAATCAAAACAACGATGACGATTATTCCGAGGTGAGAAAGAACGAGAAGCCGCAACAGGAAAGTACGAATAGTAGAAAACAGTTAGAAAGTCATAGTTGAATGAATTACGTGGAAAATTACACAATATTTTTACTTATTGTTACACAAACTTTACCTTCCAGGACGACGTTGATATGATGCAATTTGACGACATTTCATCTGCACCATTCCTACAGGGAGCGTCCAGAAAAGTCAAGGTAACTGTCACGTTTTACATGGGATCTATCGTTCTACTACATTTCTTTTTTGAAGGCCGAGTTTGATAGAGTATGGAACGACGACGACATCCCCAGCAATAGCCTCAAGATGCACAAGGTAAATTATGCATGAATGATTGGGAGAAAGCAATCGCTAGCAGTTCACGTATTTCTATAAGACAGTATAAAAATATTCAATTCACTTACAGATCCAAATGCTAGCTGTGTCTCTGCTATCCGGCGAACAGCTTCTTGGGTACAACACATGGGTCACCAAGGTAATTCCATACATACATGTAAAGTCCTCTCCGATTCTCCAGGAGCACAATTTGTGCGCAAGCATGTTGTATATGCTGTGGCAAACAATTTACGAGATTTGGATCATGTTGAATGACTAGGACATCGATCAAGGATTGCTTTTGTATATTCCAAAATTGCGCTGCTTGCGCGCGACCAGCGCAAAATCGCCTTTGCGCATGAATGGTACGGGGTTATTTTAACTGGAGAATTGGCGGGAACTTTATGACTGTGTCCAATGTCCATTCAGCGGAGGCGTGTTCTCAAGGCGCGGCAGCAACATCTTCGACCGCTCAGCAGAGAGGTGAATATTTGATAATATTCATTATATTATAATATATAGGATGAATTTTCAGGCCAAGCGAGCTCTTCGAATGATGGCACAGAATCATGGAGAACGAATGGCAATCGCACCAAGGGTGAAGAACGAGCTTCGCCAATTTATGGAGCTTCGTCGACGACGCAAGAACTAAACATCTGTAAATATTACATTGTCATGTTTGTAAATAAACGGTACCAACACTATTTCACAATGCGCGCCCTCTTCGCTCAACCCTGTAGCCAGGCAGAGGTCGATCGATTCCGATCCCGCGCATAGAAAGGGCGGGATGCAAAAACGCCACCTGCTCACGCGCACCAGCCAGTGTCTAATGGTCACTACTATTATATTGATTGGTACACGGTATATATTTGATCAACATATACGTGATAAAATCGAGTTAGGCAATGTACATCGATTGGCTTTGCGGCGTGTGGTTGGAGTGCAGAAAAACAGCAGGCAGTGACTGGCACATGCGCGTATACACAGTGGCGAGGCGATACTCAGACCTAAGCCGGTCTTCCACGCAGCTAAACGATTATGCTGGAAGACTGTCTGTGGAACTAGTACGAAGCAATGCGATCGATAATCGAGGGGAACACATAGACACCTCACACATCCCAATTCGCTACAGTGTCATACTACGAACTTTACCGAGAATGACACCGACGAATCGGAAGGTGTGAGGCATCAGGTTCCAAAAATGAACACGACAGACCTGCATACATGACGAGAAGTGGGGAGAGAAACGAGTGGAACTGACCAGCACAGCCAAAGCGTGTGTGCTGGGAGGGGCGGGGCTGTGGCGGCGGGGGAGCGAGTATCGATCGGGGGTGCAGGGTGGTGTAGCGATAGAGGGGAGGGGGCCGACCGAACGCTTCTGCTACTGGAGCAGTGGGAGAAGGCAGATGAGTGGACTGATGACGAGCCCCCGTAGTCAGCTCATATACGGCTGGTGAGGGGCGGGAGTGCCGCTAGCGGAGGCGGGCACGCGCGAAGAGAGCCCTCCAGGCGACGCCTCCGTACGCGTCATGACCCCATGCCACAGGCTGAGGTCAAGCAGTAGGCGACAATGGGAAATGGCTTCCTAATATCGATTAGAGATGCGTTGCAAGTGAATCTTGGTGGTAGAATAACATTGCTGCTTTCGAAATTCGTATGAAAGCATCGAAAACTGGGAAAAAGGGAGAAATGATATCTAAAATAATCAAATATTGACCTGCGGATGACGTCAGTGGTAGAAAGAGCTCAGTTTTATGAATTCTACTGAGTCGTTATTCACATGATTAAACATTTCTTTCTTTTTGACGGTTTCTTTGTATCTAATTACCATGCATCGTTTGCAACACATATTGCCCACATCTGAATTCCACTCACACGTTTCTCAATTTATTTTGTACTCGTAGCCCTTTATTTCACCGTTTTCTTCCTATCTGCTTTTCTTCTAGTCTCTTCCTATCTCACATTCGCCCTGGTCTGCCCCTTTCGTGGTAAAAAATCTCTCTCTGTCGGCGTGTTCTTTTCCCGCCAAAATTGGGCGTTGTGGATATACGCGGGAAATTCGAAAATCCACAGTATTCTTTCCACATTTTTATCGAAATCAAACAGCTATTCGATACACACACAAGTATTCAACCAAAATATTGAGTTTTTTGAGGGAAATATTGATGGAACCCTGTAATTTTTTGTACAATCATCAACTCGTGACTGTGAAAAGTGACGGCACTACCAGACGAATACGCTCTCTTCCTGAATGATCAGCTTCGGTCGGATGGTTCACATTTAATCAATTATTCTAAAAATAATATTATTGACCCTGCACTAACTTTGTAAATACCATAACGCAACTACACATCTAATCAGAAACACTGATTTCCTCACTCATTATTATTACATCTCTATTGAATGAGTTCCCATTTTCAAAGTTGTGACGTTGATTCAATAACATTGATTAAGATAAGTGATAGGAAATAACATCACTACCTAATAAGTGATTGATTTATTGATTAAAACAAATACAAATTCCTCTCATAAATATCAATAATCCCATCGTTTTCTGAAGACTGATGCTTTTTTCTATCCCTTTTCTAACCGTTAGTGATTTGGATGCTCCCTTGGCGTCGTTGCATATTCATATCCTAGAGAGCGCGGGGCGGCCATTGAGCTGAGACTAGAAGTGAGGTAAACAACATCTACTGATCAATCCAGGCACACCCCCATCCTCTCTACTTCTCTCACCTCATCGCAACGGCTTCTCCTTGCTAACGTTGTTTTCATGCTTTTGCATGCTTATCATAGTTACATTTCATATAATCGAATTGACACGTTGTAGATATATACATATTGTTTTATTTTTCTTTCTTTCAGAAACATCTGATTTGTTTTTTTTCTGGTTGTTACTGGATGGGTATGTGGTACTGTGTTGCAGCGAAATTAGTTATTAATTAGGCGATCGCAACAAGGAGGAACGTACTATACTGAGCTTATTCTTGTAGTCTCCAAATAAGGTTTGCCATCATAGTGTCCTCAATCTTTCGCCTCCTGCATACATTTGTAACTGCACACCAGAGGACAGCTTATTTCTGACATACCAAACACGTTTACTCAATAAAAAAACGCCGCGTTATGAAATACCCGTTCTGATATCATGCTCATGCGCAATCTGATCGCAGCACTACCCTTGTCTCGTCTCTTTTCTTAACTACATATACTAACCATCACCATGCTTTCACTCAGTTGCTTCTTGGATAAATGCGAAAGAGTGGAAATTGTGAGCCAGTTGTAGCCAAAAAAATACAGAAATTTTTGATATTGCCACTTTTTTATTCAATGAAAAATATGAATCTGGCATCATTTCGTACGCGATTCTCATTTCAAACGGATTCGATGAAATAAACCATGTAATGCGTAGCGTAATGCGTTCAATGAAACATAGTATCGTTATGTTAAAGGGAGTGTACCCTCTGGTTTTCGAAGTTGGTTTTCGAAGAGTTAGAATCGGAATAAAAATACATAAAAAAATGATACACTTTTGTCAATTGGACCATATGCCGCAAATTGCGGGAAGGAGAAACCATCATCAACTGTGCACGTTTGTGCACATTTCTGCACACTTTTCTCTAGAAAGAGCGTATTCGAGCGAAAATTAAACAAACTTCAAGGCGACTTGAGCATAACTTTTCTATGAGAAAGTACGCTATTTGTGACATATTTCGATATTCTGATGCTAACTCAACTTCGAAAACCAGAGGGTACAGTTCCTTTAATGACGTGAAGCGAAATGCGAGAAACGAAGATTCACCTCTACAAACCCGTGTTCTTCCGCATCCTATCACCCAATGTTAAACGCAATAGACGATAGACCCGTCGCAATAGGTAATCTTTGCGTCTTATTCTACAGTAATACTTGATAAAAGTGCTTTTTCGTTCGTGCGTATGTTTTAATGTCCCGTCGTATGAACAATTTACCGTCCGAGCCGACAAGTGAAGATGATTGCAAAAGTGTCTCCCTCCGTGTCTTCCTTGTTCTTTTAGTATGGTGCACGGGCACGAGAAGCCGATGAGAGATGAAAAAAGAGAGGAGAGAGAGAGAAATATGAGGAGATGCCAAATGCAGGCCCTCTCGCTGCGCACATGGTCTTTGTTTCCATATTCTTTTCTCTAATCACTCATTCAATCTCTCTCTCCAATGTTTCATGTAGCGTGATCACCATTCGAAATGCGCGCTCATGTTTTAGGAGGGGGTGACTGGTTTGCGAATTTCGCGCATTCACGATATGTCTACATAGATTATGATATGAGAGCCGAGTATGGCAGGATAAAGTCTGAAGAGATCAAGAGACTAGGCCATTCATAAATACCCCGGAGTTAATACCTCTTTTGATAGATTATCCTTAGATGCGTTGCAAAAAAAACCCATACTACAATTAATTATCCCTGCTTTGAATTTTTCATTCCGCCAATCCATGCCCTCCCATATATATATATATATATATATATATATATATATATATATATATATATATATATATATATATATATATATATATATATATATATCGTTTTTTGGACTCTTCATCGGATTTCATAGATTCTCTCTCTCTCTCTCATTTCTCCCTCCCTCCCTCCCTCTCTCTCCCTCCCTCCCCCTCTCTATCTCTTTCTCCACTCTCTTCTTTCTCTTTCCGCTACCTGGGAGATGTTCTCTTTTTATTGTCACATGAAACCTTCCAAGTCGTCATTGACAAATTCACTCACTTCATCGTGAATCACGTTTGCGCTTTTACGTTTTTTTTCTATTCATTTTTCATGCCATCACATTTCGCAAACAAATGATTCTATATTCGACGACGTGGAATGATACATCATTCTACGACTCTACGTGACTTCACGTTAGTGTAAGATAATCTGCCGGACTAGCGGCCAGCCATAATCTTATCACATTCAACATGTTACATGTTGTATTAATACACGAAATAATACATAAATGTATTTTTTCATAATACATATATGTATTATTTCGTCCCGGTATACGTATAATGTTGAAAGTGCTGATGGTCCATAGTTTTATCGCACCTTCTGTGGTTCACTACGCTCCTAATATTAACGCACAATTAATAAAAATGAAACAATAGTATAGTGTAGCGTTTTAGCAATACTCCATGCACCACAAGTGTTCTGAGATACACCATGTCCTGAACAAGTGTGAGGGGTGCGCAATCCCTGCTCGCGCATGTCCTATTATACAGTAGCCAGTGCCTACCACGGTCGCGCCGCTTGTTCAACGCCACGCAATGCATAGACAACTTGGTCACATCATAAGAACACTTTTGTATAATGTGATTATTGGCGTGGGTGTGCAAGGTGCAGCGGACTCGAGCGAGAGAGAGAGAGAGAGAGACTCATCTCCCACGCCCCGCCCCCTTTTGAATACCGATGAGAGCTCCACCCAGAATGAGGAGAGACACACGTACACAAACTTCGGACCCATTACAAGCCCGCCAATTCGTGGGCCGTCCTCAAAAACAATGCGGGTGTGGATGTGTGTTGTGTGTGGGTGAATGGTTCGCCTCGTGCTTGAGACTCGATTATTTCAATCCCTCTGTAGCTCGCTGTGGTTTTGCCCGCATCTTTCCACGTACATGAGGTAGCGATGTGATAGATGGCTTATATACCCCTTCATGCGTCTCTATGGGTGATACACACAAAGCGATCATTATTCAAATAGACGACGCGTCTGACTCGCTGTGAGACTCCGAGCGAGCGTCGTCTAATCACCGTTCCTATTCTGAGCGAAGCGGCGCAGTCGCTCTTTCACTTGTCGCCGCCACCTCGACGACCCCTCTTATTTTCTTTGTAAACGTCATCTCTGCGTTGTATTGTTCCCCCGTCACCGCGACGTGCAAGTGTTTTCTCTCGTCGGCAATCACTATTGAATTAGACGCGTTGTTTCGTCGCACACAGCCGCCTTAACTAAGTCCATGCATTCGTCCACGATAGCGAAACTGACGAACACAGTCTCCGAGACAATGCCTAGCTAATCCCTCCGCTGTGCTCTCGCCAAAAGTGGAGGCGGAAACTCACCCCTCCTCCATACATCACTTATCCCTCCTAACATTCATCCCGACTTTACTGTGCCTTCCGCATTTCATGTTTTAACAATGTTGTATTGGCGTAATCGCGTAATGACGCTCTGAATAATTGATGACGTTTTTCTTTTCGCACGTCTACTCCAAGTGTCAATCTGCCGCTTTCTCACTTTCTTTTAAAGTACGCCGTGAATTATTTCGCGGCTTTGTGTGTGAGAGCGACGCAACGGTTGGTTGCTAATTGTTTGTGATGATTTCAGAGCAGGCCGAATGGACTGCGACAATCCACTACCGCCTGGGTTGGTGAACGAGCGCGATTGGGTCGCGTACAGCGTCAACGTCTTCCTTCTGCCCATCGTAAGTCTCTCTCTCTTCTCTCTCTCTCTCTCTCTCTCTCTCTCTCTCTCTCTCTCTCTCTCTCTCTCTTCTCTCTCTCTCTCTCTCTCTTTCTCTCTCTCTCTCCTCTCTCTCTCCCTCTCTCTCTCTTCTCGCTCCCGTCATCCCTCTCACTTACGGATTCTTTTAACGTGACAAATGGCGCTCACAGTTCAGACCTAGCAATTAGTATAAGCATAGGGAGTTGTTATAAGCACCTCTTCATTCTATCTATATTAGTTCATACACAAAACGACTGAACAAAGTCCATGTTTTTCTGTCAGATGACACTACATACAGTAGTCTGAATGTCTGATATCTCACCCCAGTATGAGCATTCGTGCCTCCCGGCAGTGCTATTGTACATGCCACACCTGCTTCTCACTGCATATCTACATTCATCCCCAGCACACAGACACACACATACATTTCATTTCGAAAAACACACACACACACAGAATACTTTTTGCTGTCGCGGAAGTCTCCAATATGGCTCCCTAGCGGTCTCAGGGATAGTTTATTGCCATGCAATATGTAGACTAGGCGATGAAGTTTGTGTGGTATATATATATTTCCTCGTCGGCGAAATGAGGGTGGAAGATTAGTCATAATCAGCGAGTTAGCCCATGGCCCCAGCCACCCGGGAGCTCGCGCGGTTTTTTTTCCTTTATGGCACTCTCTTCGCCGTCTCTGACAAAAGGAAGATAGAAGGTGTGGTCAGTCTCTTCGAAACAGCCTCTTCAAAACGTCTTCGGAACACGCTGTTTGGTCGTGTTTCGAAGTCGTTTCGAAGAGACTGACCGCTACTAGACTTTCAAATCTTTACAGGTATGTGTGTTTGGCTGCTGCGCGGCGCTGCTATGCGTCATAGTGTTCACGAGGCGGCAGATGCGGTGAGCCTCTCCCCCCATTCTTCTCACACTCTCTTTCTTCAGATCGTCCTTGAACATCTACCTAGCCGGACTGTCCACTTTTGACTTCATCCTGCTCGCCATGTCGCTGCTCATCTACCCACCGATGCAGATGTGTCTGGAGCAGGTACGTAGAATCGCGGCTGGCTGCGATGAGCGTTTGTTTGTGAGAGTGTGTCAGCATCGTCTACAGTCACCGACTATGCAGTACCGAATGTGCACTATTAATATGCCCTCAAAACACCCCACCAACCACTACACAACACAAGTGTCGCGATCCTCCCTCGACATAACTCGGTTACGGTGCTGTGAGAGTGTATGTGCGTTCATCAGGAGCCTACTCGAATCAGCATCACACGCTCTTATACGCGAGCAAAGTTCGCGGCAATCGCTGCGATTGTCCTATAGTCTGCGCCAGAGCGATAGTTTACGATCTACCTCGCGTGCAGTTCGAAATACGGTGACATAACCGTTTGTCTCTCATTGCCGAGAGCTGACTCTCTGTCTTTCTCTGATCTACCCCACCGCGCGCAACTTATTGCGAGCATAGAACTATAATGATTCAAGCGCGCGCGTGTCACTAACACATGTAGTTATAGTTGTCGAGACCTGTCACATGACGAGCAGAGCCGATCCATCTTTTTCCATTGCCGCCGAGCGAGCGAGAGCGAGTCGACAAAAAGCGATCAAATATGCATAATTGAGTGGCGCGGAGTTAGTTGTCGCAGCGGTGTGTGAGGTCGATTGGGGGACCATTACAGGGCCGGAGCGGCGCGGTGTGCCACTTCTTCTGGCGCAGCGCGCTGGTCACGTACCCGCTGTCGCTGATGGCGCAGACCGGCTCCGTCTACACCTGCGTCGCCGTCACAGTCGACAGGTAATCAGCCGAGAGGCTTGCACGGGGGGTGTCAACACACTACTGCACTTGCCTCTCTGCGATAGGAGGAAGGAAGTGCACATCCTCCGGAAGGAGCTACACTAATAAGGGAAGGAGTTGCACTTGAACTATTTTAGTAGTGTCGAAACATAACATAAGCATGCATATCTCATCTCTATGATGTATTGTATGTTCACAATATCATATACAAGTAAGTTCTAATACTACAGCCATCTAGAAGTGCATATTGAGATATAGATATTATGCCAGTAGACATAAGGGTGTAGGCGCGGAAACAGTACATTGATGAGTGCATCAAGAGTGCATCCATAAGAGTGCATCAATCCTCGACATGAGCTAAACATCAGATCACTAGTGAATGCAGATCTCCGGCTGGTACAGTTTCATGCTACTGTATTCGATCCAATACGGTCGAAAACACCCTTCTGTGTCAAACATTGTGCAAAAATGCTATCTTTTTACTAAACTGATCAATGTGCAACTCCTTCCTCATGCGAAGCAACTCCTGCATGAGCAGCTCCTTCCTAGCCCAGCAGCTCATTCCATGTGCACTTCCTTCCTACTATCCCTCTCTGCCTGTCAATCACGGTGAAACGCATGCACTAGGCGAAGTTTGTAGAGAAGAATAGCCCTCACTCCCTCTCCCGAAACCCGAAAAGTTTGAGATAGCTGACGGGCACAAAAGGGCAAGTACAAGACTCGAATCATTTCCGTTGTCCAGGTTCATCGCGGTGCGCTACCCGCTGCACTGCCGGATCTGGTGCACCACTAAGTCAGCCATGGCTATTCTCATCACTATCACCATCGCCAGCTCCATCTACAAGGTTCGACAGTGTGTGTTTGGATAGCGTCGATAATCTCGCTGCAGCTTCCGTCAATCTTCGAGTTGACGCTGTCGGAGTGTGGCGAGCTGCGACCGACGACGCTGCGCAACAACCCACTCTACATCGTCGTCTATAACACCTACGGATACGTGACCGTCATGCTGCTCATTCCCTGGGGAATCATGGTGCGTTGCGGATACGCAAGAGATGATTGGCTAATTACGCATGTAGTGCTATTCGAGAGAAACTTGAATTGTTGCGTGTGCGGGACGATTCGAAGGCAATGAAATTGAGAAGAAATACACGCTAAACATAGCATCACACGTTCCGCACCTTCCCTTCCTCACGCAATACTCATTTCCGCGTGATTATAGTATGTGTAGTACTTCCACTGTACCTGTAGCCCACGCAAACAATGTATGCATTGTGTACAATGCGCATGATACTCAACCGAGGTAGTGAAGCGCATCGGATAAGCCGCTGTGTCTCATTAGTCGCGAACAATGAACATGGCGATGTGATGTGTGATAACTTGAAAAAGTGATGTGTGATAACTGAGGTCAGACTCAACTGACAAAAGACTCTCGGACAGATCCTCAGAAAATGTCTTTTTGTAAGACTTTGGATAATGGAGCTCACATCATCAAACTGTCTGACCAAACTACAGTCTGACCAAACTACAGTCTGACCAAACTACAGTCTGACCAGAACACGGAGATGTTCAGATCGGTCTGAACAGCTACGTGATCCACGCGGTGCATCGGGCGTACCGCGCACGCCGCACCCTACAGCAGGCGGCCGTCAGCGACGACAAAGAGAAGAGGTGCGTGATTCAATCGATAAATCAATCAATCAATCAATCAATAGTTTATCCGGAATCGTTATGTCGGAATATGACAACACAAGATGCTAAATACATAGGCGAGTGATTCTGCGAGTGTTTCTGCGAGACACGAGGTGCGTTCGAGTGTGTCTTCGGAAACTGATTTCCAAGTAGTAGTTCGGAGTGGCTGTTCGAAGGTAGTCGTAGTTGGAAGGCAATTCGGAGGTAGTTCGAAGAAACGCACCGCTGCTTGAGTGACTGAATAGTGCACATTCGATTACTCGCTGACTGTAGACTGTAGGCGATTCTGACACAAGAAAAATGATCTCAGCCATCAAAATTCGCCGCTCAGAACTTGTACCTGCACACTTGAGTGACTCGTTGCCCACACTCGCTTGTTGCGTGAACGTTCTTTGCGTAGCAACTCACACATGTGCCTGCTTATTAGATGCACTTGACTCCAGCTAGTACGGTGTGTAGTGTGTCTCAAAACATGAACTGAACACTCATATTTCCAGCTCTTTCTCGCTCACTCAATGTCGCTCAAATTTGTTTGTGTTCCTCATGCGTGGGTTCCGTGAATATTAATTGGTCGCACGTCGGCGAGTGAGAGAGAGAGAGAGAGAGAGAGAGAGAGAGAGAGATAGAGAGAGAAGTGAGTGAGAAAGGAAACGCGTAGTGTAGCTATATGAGACGATCTACATGCGGCGATGCTATGTAGTGACTAACTCGGTCATTCTGACGACAACTTATGAGAGAAGAGTACAAGAGAGGGAGTGGGAGAGAGAGAGAGAGAGAGAGAGAGAGAGAGAGAGAGAGAGAGAGAATGGATACGTCTTTCCAGTTCGTCGAGCAGTCATTAGCCCGCGAAATCCACCTCACAGTTTTTTTTCCTTACAATACTTATACTAGGGACGACATTTGCGGTGCAGCGTGATGTTTTATATGAGAGGGATCATCCCGAGTCGATTATGATAATTCGAATTCCGAGACAGACCAAACACACTACTTAGATGTAGCAGCGTGACTTGCATAAAACGTCGCTCATTTCCGGAGGTGCACAACATTCGGCAAAGAGTAATTGTTTTTTTCGTTCAAAAACCAACGTTTATCTGATAAGGGGACACATATTTAACGACCTGTGAAAGACAAAAATGTAAAAAAATAGATGATAACAAGATACATCAAAACCTAAATCTATAAGTGTTTCACCTTGATCTAGTGTAGTCTGTAGTGATTGTATCCTATGAACAATTGATGGTAAATAATAAAAAAAAAACGCATAACGCATTGCTACGTCTACCACAACCACCACATTTCAGGTGCACGATCATGGCTCTCGTGATGATTCTGGCGTTCGTCGTGTGCAACTCGTTTGCGGCTGCGAACAACATCATCGAGGGCTTCAACCTCTCTTCGACGCCCCGACCCGCCCGCATCCCACTCGGCAACCTTCTCATCTGCATCAACAGGTCGGTCGGAAAGTGCAGTCTCTTCGCAACAGAGCTGTTTGGTCGCGTTTCAAAGTCATCGAAGCATCGATGGGTGTTTTGAAGAGACTGACCGCTTCTTGCATACGCGAATACTTGAATGTTCCTTCAGCTTGCGGAGCCCATCTTTCGCAGATGGGCTCTTTCGCAGATGGGCTCCGCGCTGTGCCAAACATGCCAGTGCCGTAGCTATTTCTGATGAGATAATAATAGTTTATTTAGCTCTAGCGCGGGATAGCTCTAGCGCGCTCTTGTTGTAATTGTCGAGTCTGGCGTTTAAGCGGAAGACAAACTCAAATCTAGGCCTAGATTTTGCCTCAGAAACACCTCAGATTTGTATCTGAGGGTCAGAAAGTGGGTCAGATTTTGCTTCAGATTTTGCCTCAGATTGTCTCCCCAGCCTCAGAAAAAGGGTCAGATTGTTGCTTGCCGCCAAAAGGAGGCGAATTTGAGATTGGTCTCGCAGCGAATCTGAGGGTATGGCTGCTTTCTGGGCCGCCCATCCTTGGCGCGCTTTTCTGAACCTGGACGGTGTGCTGACTGGCAAAATGCCCGTTACCATGTCCCCAATTTCGCAGTGGGACAAATCGAGTTTTGGCCTCTTTCGGCGGGAAGCAACAATCTGACCCTATTTCTGAGGCTGGTGAAACAATCTGAGGCAAAATCTGAGGCAAATATGACCCAAAATCTGAACCTGTTTCTGACACTCAGATACAAACCTGAGGCTGTTTCTGACCCTAGGATTTGAGTCTGTCCGCTACTTTACAGCCTCTGTAATTATCCCACTTTTTCTTGTGCGTTTTGCGCGCTCAAGCAATCTGGCGCAAAAACACAGAGACGGATAGCGGTGTTGCAAATTGGCTGGCAGCCGGGCCTTGCACATGCAATTCGGTGGACGCGCGCGCATCACATCTAACAATTAGATGCGAAGCAACGTGTATTAATAGAACGATTTGCCCCGCATAGATATATAGATAGGGAGAGAGAGATGCGCGTCGTCAAGCATCGTTTATCCTCTATTTAGCGCCGTTGTATAGCCGTAGGTGATTAGCATGGTCGATTAGATGACACTGGGCTCGAGAGTCTCATTGACCGGGAAAAAAGCGAGGCTAATACTCGAGTACTCAACTTCTAAGGACGATCTCTCTTTTTCTTTCTCTCTCTCTCTCCCTCTCTCTCAAACCCTCCTTATTTCAGTGCTTGCAACGTTGTGATCTACTCACTGTTTGGCGCTCGCTTCCGTCAAGTCGCCATGAAAATGCTGTGCGGGAAGAGTGTGAAAAAGTGAGAGCACCTCTCTCTCTTCCCCCCCCCCTCTCTCTCTCTCTCTCTCTCTCTCTCTCATGTCCGTTCGTTCCAGCTTCAGCTTCTCGATTCGGGACACAGTCTTTGACGAGAAAAGTGTCACCCGACGCACGTCCTTCGATCCCAGCTCGCCGCTCATCACGAAAAAGGTGAAAAAGGTGAAAACGACACAAATCAGCTGCTCTCCTCGCTGCACATCTCGAGATGGTCGTTTTTATCCACTTTCAAGTAGCAGGCGTCAAAAAACGCGCACGTCTCAAGCACTCGCCCGTTTCATTTCGAGTCCGAGTGCCGGAGCAATACACTAGCAGAATGCACACAGCGCGAAGAAAAAAACACGCGGAAACCTCAATTTGAGTGGGTTGGGGTTTTGCAAAAACGCGGGTTTTCAGCAGAGCATTCGATCCGGGAGCATCGCGACGCCGACGGAGCGAATCCTCATAGGCGAGAAGACCCGCGAGCAGTTCCTCACCGTTCAGCAGGCGCTCTGAGTTCGGCACGTCGACGAACCTACCGTGCATTGTCATACCATAGCTTGTGTTTTATTATCATTCCCCCTTTTGATCTCCTTGTCATTTTGTCATCTCACCATGCGGGTTGCCCCAATGAATAATGATTGTTTCGAAGAGATTGTGATGTGTGAAGATTGAACACAACACAGGCCAGTGTTGCACTCTCCATAGAAAGAATGAAGTCTGTGATATGTGTATGGCCTCTAATCGCGGGCTGTAGACTGCGAGGCGTGTTCTTCACAATTTGACATTTACGCTCATAATGCCAGATTGGTGTCTCCTGTTTCCTGTTGTCAGCAAGTTCACAAGATCGCACATCGCTAGCACGGAAGTGTGCGCTGCTTAAAGAGAAAGTACAGAGTAGTTAGAAAATGAGTGAGTGCGAGAAGGCGGCAGTCAGTACACAACAACACAATAGGTATGTACACTCTCAATAGGCGTGGGCGCAGCAGAGTCGCGGATTCCGTAGAAACAGGACAAATAAAAAATCAATCGTTTATCCGGAATCGTATATCTGAATATGACAACACAATCATAATGATATGAAGCATACAGTAGTGCCTAAGATACTAGATGCATAGGCTAACGCCGGGGAAAGACAGGTAGGCTGACGAGGTTAGTGGTGGGAAGACGATACTTGATCGATAATCATTCCTGGACCATTAAAGTACCATTCTTGACGTTTAGAGCTCCGGATATTCCTTGCGTCCATGCCAATTGGTATCTCCCCGCGCCATAGCTGCTTCCACATGAGGGTACTTCCCGCCGCCTCACTGGTTACTCGGGAAGGATTCTTGTCGATGACCGAACATTCGGCGGCGGTGGGGCAAAATGACCGCACGCCGCGGGGGAAAGAAGAAGAATAGAAAACAGGACGAATGGGGAAAGACACGCACAGCCTTGTCATAATGTCATAATGAGAATAATGCAACGACAATCGTCAGGTAATAGAGCAGCCGCCAATTGCTGACACGACAATCTCTTCTTCGCCCCACACTCAACGAGTTTCTCTATTAGTGTTTGATCTGTGGTGGCCATGTCTGTTTGCAGTGACCTGCGGTTTTCTTCGGGATGAGTAGATGTCTGTCTAATTGTCGCCGTCCTCCGACGATGCCCGATCCTTCTATTCTCGTTGAGAAGATCACATTCAACACTGTGGCGCGGCAACGCAGAACCGATTCATGAAAGGGCAACATGCATGTTGGCTCGGCGTGTTCTTGGGATATTTTAGACTGAATATGATTGAAAATGGGCGCTGTATAAAGCTGACTTTGTCTCAATAATAGAATTGAGTCACAACCGAGATAATCCCGTTGAATGGAAGTGTCTCTCAATACTCCAACTCCTCGTCTTTAAAAACTGTGATCATATCCATCACATCTGTTCGTTTTCTTGCAAACGGCTGACTAATGGACTAATACGTTGTGCTACGGAAGTTCTGAAAAAAATAGTTGCAGGCATGAAGTTGCGAACGTTTCTAGGATACGTTGTGGACTAATGTCAATTTAAAAAAAAACGTTTTCAGTGATCCGTATGATGTCAGGGCAAGCGGACATCTCACTAACAAGGTGGGTATGTTTACGCTAATCTACATTTCTCAATGCTCATCTCATAATGTTCTCCAATTGAGGCCATGGCGGGCTTGAACTCGTTGTCACTGTAAAATCATGGCCGACAAACCAAACATTGGTACGTTCTCCTCCCCCCTCTCCCTCATCTCTTCACCCCGCTCTCTCTCTCTCTCTCTCTCTCTCTCTCTCTCTCTCTCTCGGATATGAGATATAACGCGAGCATGTATATATTTGCATTGACCACGTGAACAACAATCCTTATAGTATATTAAAAGCGAAAAAAAAAGCTTATATAGATATACTTGGTTCCTGCGATAATAGGGAATGATTATGATATTCGCGGCAAGCATCAGTGGTGCTCGTTTCGTCCCCCGTTTCTATCGCTGCTTTATCTACATAAATACTGATGGGGGGGGGGGGTTCTCAATATAGTAATGAAAATAACAAAAACAAAATCACTTTGAATACTTAGATGCCCACAACAAAATTATAAAAATTAGCAAAAAATGCATCGCCAATGCGTCGGCGGACAACGCGAACTCGCAGCAGGAGAACGTTTTTCAGACGTTCTTCAGACGTTCTCTAGAAGTTCTTCATGGTCTGCATCGGCAACGTGGAAGAACGCGAAAGGCGCTAGGACAGTTTGAGAATTGAGAACAGCATGAGCGTAAAATCGACACATGGCCCCTTTCAAAGACCCGAGTCTTATCATTCATCCTATCGTACACTACGTTCTTTGCAGTCGCCGTCATCCTCAGGTATAATTTGCACCTCTAATTTGCAGAGAGCGCTGATTTAATCTTATAATCATACAAATCCCATTATCCGAGACATTTTTATTTCCTGTTTGTGTGTGAAATCGTGTGTGGAAATTTGATAAAGAGTAAAGATTGAACGGACTCGTTGTTTGGTTTGTGAAATGATGATCAGGCCGCATCTTGCTGATAATTCTAGACTATTCGCCCACACACTACTCATCACAGCTAGCGGACAATTAGCGAGAGAGAGAGAGAGAGCGAGAGAGCGAGAGAGAGAGAGAGAGCACTAGTGAGTGTCTTCGCCGAAACACAAATCATAAAATTTCCCCAGAGAGAAGTTATCAGTGGTGCTTATCTCTCTCTCTCTCTCTCTTTCTCTCTCTCTTTCTCTCTCTCTCTCTCTCTCTCTCTCTCTTTCTCTCATCTCGCGCTAGTCTGTAGTTGTAGTCTCGAGTCTCGATGTAGCCTCGATATCTACCCATGTATTCCCTTCCCGATAACGTATTTGTTTCTCAGCTGAAGTGCGTGTCAGCTGTTTTCCGCTGCCTTATCTAAACTAGTGGTTATGCCGAAACAGTGATGACATTGTTTTCATATAAATAGTTCCCCGCCTCTCATCTAGCAGCCAATTGAATTGTGTATGAGTTCTCTGCCAAGTTCCTCGATTTTCGTTGCTATAATGTGATACATAATAATGTTTGTTCTCTCGCCGGCATAGTTTCCAGACATCATTTCACCTGATGTGGCTACGAAGCTGCTCTATCCGCGTCGTCTCTCGTTCTCTCCTCATATCATTGCTACAGTCCTTGTTCCGTGATGGTGTTCGAGCGTCTCGCGTGCGACTCCGTCGACGCGTCCATCCTCGGCGAGCGGCTGCCGTTCCGTTGCGGCGTCACCGCCCCCAACCGATTCATGAAGGTTGCCTGCAGTTTCGAACCTTTCAAGTACTTATTTCCAGCATCAAAGACAGATGTGACAGGTTATATCGAACGTAGATAGATTTAGTCTGTAAGTCTTGCTGGGTCCATGATGAACCTTTCATAGAGAAAATGGAGTCGGTCGTAAGTTTTCCCCCGTCATCAATTAACGATGATTTTACAGAAAATTGCTGTAAAATACACCGAAACTGTTTTTATGGTTCATTTTGCAAAAGAAGCTTTTGAACCCGATTTATATATGTCTCACGTTTCAGGCAGCTCTGTCGGAGCACTACGCGACGTATAACAGAGACGAGCCGCACAAGTCGGGCATACCCACAGACACGGTGCGTTCAATCAAAACAGTGAACCATACGTAATCATTTATCATATTATCCCAAAACATACGTTATCATTTATCATATAATCACATCTTTTGCAGCTGATCAATATGTACGAGAAGTGGGGCAACGGCGGATTCGGCGTCCTGCTCACCGGCAATGTGATGATTGACACGGTGCGTGTTTCATATTTATTGTTGTCGAATCACTCGTTTCCAGAAGAATCTAGAGGGCGCTGGCAATGTGATCGCGTGTCGAGAGAACGCGTCGCCGGAGCTGGCAGAACAACTCAAGAGGTACAAATTAGCGACCCTCATCACTGAAAGTCGGGAACATCTTCACATAGAGAGCATCGAAAACTTAATGAAATATTACTGTACGCAGTGTAGTATGTTTCTTTTTCGTTGTAATCCCTTTTTTTGCATAGGTGTGTGTATTATTAGTTTGACCACGTTTGATTGGTTGATTGATTAATTAATTAACCATTATAACTCTTATTATTCAGGTACGCATCGGCGTGTAAGATGGACGGCGCGCTCGCCATAGCGCAAGTGGGACATGTGAGTCGATACCAAGTCAACCTCACAAATTTCGTTTCCCTCTAACTCCCTTCATCTCCTCACCCTAATCACATACAGGCTGGGCGTCAGACGTCGGCGCTCGTCAATGCGACGCCCTTCTCCGCATCGGACGTGCAACTCGAGAACGCCGTGTTCGGCGGCAAGTACGGCCGGCCCGTGCCCCTCTCGACGGAACAGGTACGGGGAGACACAGTGTATAATTATATGCCCGCAATGAGTTGCGCGCAGTGGGGTAGATCAGAGGAAGACGGAGTGTCAGCTCTCGGCAGTAGCGCGCAAAACAAGCGAGGCAGACGGTTATCACACAAGCGAGGCAGACGGTTACCGTATTTTGAGCTGCAAGCGAGGTAGATCGAAAACTATCGCCCTGGGGCAGGCTATAGTGCGACGGCTGTTGTGGAAAGTTTCCTGGTGCAGCAGCAGAGTGACAGGGTGTGAACGGTGATTGCCTGTACCGAGGACTCGTCGGTTCTCTGCAGTGTGTTTCGAAGTCGCGGTCGTATTTCATTGGAGCTCGACTCGATCATTGCACTCTTTTACTAATTCTAGGTGCAGACGGAGGTGGTGGAGCGGTTCGCGTTCACCGCCAAGTACCTGGCGGATGCGGGTGAGTGGCAGAAGTGGAAGTAAAGTTTTGATTAGACCGCACCCTTACTCTAACGCCGACAACTCTTTCGCAGGCTTTGACGGTGTGCAGTTGCACGGTGCGCATGGCTATCTACTCTCGCAGTTCATCTCACCTCGCACTAACAAGAGGACCGATAAGGTACACGAGTTATGTTCGGCGAGAATTACACATTGATGATGTGTAATTCTCTGTCGCTGTCCGGCGAGTATGTTGAGGACTTTTGTATTGTACACACTGGATGGTAGGTGCTCTCACTATCTCTGCACTCTCGAAACCGCATGGACATTTATAGTTGCTTATATCTTCGTTTCTGTAGTCAAGTGTACCAAGCTTCCAATTATCTCCCTGAATACAACTATAAATATATGTTGCGGCCACGCATGCAATTATATATATGCACTATACAATGCTACATTCGATGATGACAGGCGAAGTTCAGCCGATGCAATTTAAATGGTTAATTAAATCAGGGAAAGGATTACCTCAAACTTGAGTAATTAAACATGTTATGTTCAGTACGGCGGGTCGGCCGAGAATCGGGCGCGCATCGTGCGAGAGGTCTACGAAGCAATACGGTATGAAAAAAAGATAAAAACAACAATATTGTATGTTCGAGTACATCACTCATTAGTGAGTCATCACCAGAGTATACATCCATAACATATGAGAACTCATGGAAACCATATAGTAAAACAAAATGCGAGGGGCGGTCGTTTTTAGGGCGGTCGTGCCGCCGTCTTTTGTCATTGGCATCAAGCTGAACTCGGTCGAGTATCAAGACGACGGTATGCACATCGAGGACGCCAAGGTCGTCTGCCAGACTATCGAGGTGAGAGGGAGGGAAGGAGAGAGAGAGGGAGAGAGAGAGGGAGAGATAGAGAGAGAAAGAGAGAGAAAGAGAGAGAAAGAGAGAGAAAGAGAGAGAGAGAGAGAGAGAGAGAGAGAGAGAGAGAGAGGGAGAGAGAGAGATGACATCATACATTTCAGGACTGCGGCTTCGACTTTGTGGAGATGTCGGGCGGCACATATGAGAAATTCGAGTTTGCCCACGTGAGGGACTCCACAAAGAAGCGAGAAGCATTCTTCCTCGAATTCACCGACCAGGTATGGTTTTATTTTACGAGTTGAGTAGATAAGAATAAGAGTAAGCTTAAGAGCTGACCATGACTTGCTTGTTGATTTTCATTGAAGTTTTCAATTAGGCCGTTATTATAGAACATATAGCGGAGGTGCAAACACGGTAGATAAATGTTAACTCTCTAGCTCCGCTCGCTCTTCAAGCGCACCGTCTTCTATGTGACTGGAGGATTCCGCACCGTCAAGGTGGGCGTCTATAAACCGTTATTATAGAACATATAGCGGAGTGCCTAGTCGGTCCGCTTGTTGGTATGTGGTGAGATGAACTGCGAGAATGCAGTCAAATAATTCACACAACATCACTTGAAGGGAAGGAATGAAAGGAATGCGGACTATTGAAATCCGTCCGGACTACCGAAATCCGTGTTATCGGGACTCGCAGTAGGCGTTGCATTACTGTATTTTACCGTAACCCTGCCGTAATTTACATAGTTGTAATGTGCTACTTGATTCGAAATAAGTTTTCTGATAAATAATCTCACTTGAAGGGCATGGTGTCGGCCGTAGAGGGCGGCTCGACGCAGGGCATCGGACTCGGACGGCCCATCACCGCCGAGCCTGGTGAGTTTCAGACAACTCGATTACGACATAGAAACCTAATTCGTAACACATTGACACTAAAAGCATATTTATAATACACACCCTTAAACCGAGCCTGGTGAGAACAGTTTTGAAAATTCGAAAACAATATATTTTAAATAAATATTATTGAAACACGTGAAATACAATAATGTAAAAATAGATGATAACAAACGCATGCATGTTATCACCATCTACAATACATACCGTTGAGATCTGTGCAAGAAGATCCTCTCCGGGGAGGTCGACTCCTGCGCCGACTCCAAGTTCGACCCGTCCGATTTCATATTCTCGTCGGCGGCCGCTAGCTGTCAGATGGGACAAGCCGGACTCAGGCCGTTCAAGGTACGGCAAGTGAGAACTGAATGAACCACTCTCATCAATACACTACCGAGAATGGGCTTTTCCTCGCGATGCATACCGTAGTTCCGTAGTGTCATTCACTTTGCGGCTTAGAATGAAACCGACCCAGTCGACGTTCGAGACTACAGATCTGTATAAAAAACTGTAGTGATTGACCGGTAGAGATTGTTTTCTTTTAATTTTGTGTTATCATTTTCATGATGTTGTTTTTAGGACGTGAACGATGTGTGCGCCAATATCACCGACTTCTCCATCCAGGAGAACGTGGATCGATTCACCACGGTCAGTGACAGACACCACCCGAATGATTGACTATTGACTATATATTTATAGTCTATAACACATATATAGTCAATTATATATAGTCAATGAGTCTATATGTAGTTATTTATTCATTCAATTAGTTTCATATCATTCAATCATTCCAGGAGGCTCTGCCTGCTTACTTTGCCGTTGTGATGGACAACGCGAAAGAGGGAAGGCCCACTCTCGGTAGCATCTCATTCGATTCTGCCAAGCTGTAGAAACTATCAATCTGTAAAAAGGAAAAAAGGCAATATGATGAATAAATAAAGGCAATATAAATAAATATTTCTTTATGAACGTATTTGGAGAACAAGACAGATTGATATGAATAGGCATTTAGTAGAGGTTCATTTTTGCGATCGAAGTAGTCTTGAGAGAGACAGCGTTTTTGAAGTGTGATACAACTTATTTTAAAACAACATCTGCGAATTTGTTTATTCTGATCATAAACAGTGATGCATGATTTAGTGTGTGCGGACGCGCTTGGCCTTGGCAGTGCGACGGAATGCCTCCCTTCCGGGGCAGGGACAGTATTCCGCATCGCTGCCCTGAGCTCCGTCCTTTCCGGGCTCTCCAGGCTGTCCCGGCTGGCCAGCAGGTCCGGGATGTCCGTCGCGTCCGGGGAATCCGGGCCGTCCCTCCTCTCCCTCCTTGCCCTTCTCTCCGTTGTTTCCGTTCGGTCCCTTGGGTCCGGGACGTCCGGGCTGTCCGGGACGTCCAGGATGTCCGGGAGTGGCGACGGTTCCGGGGGCTCCGGGACGTCCGGGGTTTCCGTTGTGTCCGGGCTGTCCGGGGCGTCCGGCGTCTCCAGCGGGTCCGTTCTCGCCCTTGCCTCCAGGAGCTCCGGGGAATCCGCGCTGTCCGGGGCGTCCGTCCTGTCCGGGCCTTCCCGCCTCTCCGTCGGGTCCGGGCTCTCCGGGCTCTCCCGCGTCGCACTTGATGCATCCTCCGGGAAGGTCGTGGGTGACACCCAGCACGATTCCGGGCGCTCCGGGCCTTCCGTCGTCTCCATTCTCTCCATCGTGTCCCCTGTCTCCAGAAGGTCCGGGAGGTCCAGGAGGTCCGGCGGGGCATCCGCGCGATTGGGTTCCGCAGTTGCACTGCTCGGGGTAACCAGCCTGACGTCCCTTCCTGGTTCCGAAGATGGTGGCAAAGGTGGGCGGGGCGTCCGAGTCTCCGGACGGGTTGATGTGGTTGCGGAGGAGACGTGTCCAGGTGTCGTCGGCAAGCACCTTGAACTCCTTCATTCCCTCCTCCACTTCATTCTGGAGGCTGTGGATGTCGTTGACGATGACAACGACGGAGACGAGAGAGGCGAGGATGACACAGAGAGAGCCGGCCGAAGCCAGGCCGACGAATGAACCCATGCTTGACTGGATGGTGACTATTCACACCGCCGACACGCTTATATAGTACGCGATCCGAAAAAGGCACAGAACTGTCGACCCCTGGATGAGTGGACAAAAAAAAGCGCGCGCCATAGACGGGTAGTAATAACGTTGCGGAAATACTTCCGCACGCAACACTTATAAATCAACCTCTCCCCTTTCAGAATTTCCATTAAAAGCAACTGCAACAATGTTCGCATAAAACACCTTTATACACTGTACGAGAGCAAATAAGGAAACGCACGTTACACTGTGACGAATTGAAGCATCGCATTGACCCGAAATGGCACACAAATACAGTATACAAACTATCAATAAAGTAATATAGTCTATAAATGCACATGAGATCAATGTCGACCTTGGTAGACGATTTGGTCGGATGAAGTTGGGCAACTATCACATCTCCATGACACGAGCGAAACGAGGGATCAGCTGATCGCAGAACTCTATCAGCTGATCGCGATCAGCTGATCACAACAGGTTGTGCACGGTGTCGTTGCGCACGTAGGTGTACTCGCTCGGCTCGGGATCGCGGTGGTACGAGGGGTGTGCTGGGGCGGCAGAGACACGGTAGTAGTGCTGCGACGCGTCCGGCCTACAAACGAGTACATTTGGACAGTTTCATGTGCCGTAATTTACATAATTGTAATGTGCTACTTGATTCGAGATAAATATTCTATTCTATTCTCTTAGGTAAGATGTACGAAGTCACATGATCCTCTGATGGTTGAGAAAGACTCCGTACCTATAGACATTAGGCGAGTAGGTAGACACTGCACTGGGCGGCGGCATCTTGGGAGGGGAGGGCGGGAAGAATGCGGGCGGGGGTGGGTTGTGCGAGTAGTGGTTGGGGAGGGAGAGGGCGGTGCCGCCGCAGTGCTGCGAGCAATGCGACGACAAAGACGACGGCGCCGCCTCCGACTTGTCGCCTGCAAACGAGCAAATAGTAATGTTTCTATGACATACATAACATATGAATACATGAATATATGAGCATAGCGAACAGGATGTTCTGCATGTCTTGAGTTTCTATTAGAGAAAAGTTTTTCATAGTCGCTCAGGTATAACTATAAAGATTGCTGTGACTGTAGGCTAATTGGTGTGAACACTTGTTCTGGATAGAGCGATAGTGCGACATTTCATAGTGCAGAGAGTCAACTGCTACAACAAAGAGTCAACTGGTAATGTGATTGAACTCCATTTGATAACCTTGCGCTCACCTTTCTGCTGGGGTTGTCGACAGAGCGCGACGCACACCATACAAGTGCAGCCGAGCAGCAGTAGGCACGCGAAGATGACTAGCAGGAAGGTGCCGGACGAGACCGACGAGAGCAACTGCATGTCGATGTCTGGAAAGTGTATCGTCAACCTTGACTCATCGTGGTGGTTCATATCACGTTATATATTGCATCACGTTATTGAGAGAACGTAAAGACACGAATCTCAGTGCGTCATGAATCCGAGTTGTCACACTCACCGCACTTGGCGGAGGTCGGACGCGTCCGCGCAGTCTGCGTGCTCGTCGCACGCCAGCTCCAAAGGGATACACTCTTCACTCCCACATGTGAACTCGCGATGCGACGCGCACGGCAGCGCCTTGCCGGTAGCCACTGAAGCGGATGGGTGAGGGGAATATGGAACTACATATTATATGAATGGTATATGATTGGTGACTGGTGACTCACCGGACTTGGTGGTTCTAAAGGCGTTCCAGCTGAGCTTGAATCCGCGCGCGCCATGGCCGACCGGCGCCGAGCCGTCCGCGTGCCACCATAGAGTCAGCGCGTTCTGAATATCAGATTATCAGTGACCATTCTCACAATCAGTGACATACACATACTATCAATCAGTATTCAGTATACAGACAACATCATAGCTTCCTATCTAGTACGTAGTGTTCGTTTTGTTTATTCACATATGTATTTGGAAACAACACATTATTATTATTATTATTATTATATAGCGTACCTGTGTGCTCTCGCTGAGCACCGTGCTGGCGTTGATGCGTCCGCAGTACTGTCCCACAATCGGGCCCGGCGCGTATGAGTCATCGGTGAACTGTCGCCTCGCATTCGGATCCACCATCGTGTCATGCTGCAAATTCATATATTCATATTTTTTTCCGTTGATGACTTCATTTCATATATCAAACAGCGTGTCGTGATCGCAATTGAGCAAAAGTGAAGTGTGATTGGTCCGGAAACGCGCGTGTAATACTGTGACACGGTGCCGATGTTTGATTTGAATGGGTAACAAGTGCTGCAAATGTGCGTGTTCGCTTTCCGCTGAACCGTTAAGCACTTCATTTCAGTCTTTACATCGTTTAGAATGTTGCCCTCTCCTAGGTGTATTGCTTTGGGATGCGAACAGATAGGATTCCGCACGCAACACTTATTTTTGTTTTGTTTAGCCGGTTGAATCCGGGGTCCTCCTAGTCGAGTACAAGATGGGGTTCTTGGATTACGACAACGTCATCAGAGGTAGCAGAGGTACTTATAAATCATTCTTCCACCGTTCAGTGTTTCCATCAAAAACAACTTCACAATGTTCACAAAAACGCCTTCATACACTGTACGAGAGCAAATAAGGGGAGAAACGCACGTTACACTGTGACGAATTGAAGCATCGCATTGACCCGAAGTGGCACACACAAATATAATATACAAACTATCAAAAAACTAATCTATATACTACAATAAAATCAATAGGTAAACGATTTGGTGAAATGAAGGTGTCAGATTCAGGTATTACCCCCTTCCCCTTGTTTAACTAACCATACGGATCAACAATCAGTGATAAATGCTCGCAGTCGATGTTATTGCGCCCGATAAATTGTTCACATAATTGCAGTTTTCGGGCAACACCCGCGTCTGTAACATAATGACTCAGTAATGCATACACCTTATAATCGGCGCCAAACAATGTAACGGCTCAATTCCGAATGCTATTACTCATTTTGGTTCCGATCGCGTGGGCGTCGATCATTCCGCCCGACTTCTACCATGAACACCTCATGTTGTATGTCAACCACAGCGTGGATCCGTGTGACAACTTCTACCGACACATCTGTCCCATCGACATGCGTCTGGAAAACACGATCGCCCACAAGACACGCCGCTTTCTCACTGATCTCGTTCAGGAAGAGTTCATCGAGTCCAATGGAGACAAAATCGAAGAGCTACTGGTTTGCTTCTATGAGATTTCGTTTCAAGAAAACTTGTTCAGCTCGATCTAATGATGTTGGGTGAACAAATATACAACGTATCGATAGACTCTGATCAACAGGTTCTTTCAAATGACGGAAACCTAATCGATTTTGTGTACATTTAGGCTAAAGCGTTTAACAGACTGTCGTATAGTATTGCAATGGATCTACATCTTCGCAAGCATGCGTTGTACCCTGAAATGGCAGCTGAAGAAGACAACTTGAAAAAGTATTTCGATTATGTAAAACACGCAATGAAAGATGACCTGCATAAAACGGTGAACGAATTTTTTTGGATAATATAATGAATATTTAGATGAGAAACAGACAATATCCATACAAAATGCGACAACATGCTGAAATTATTTTAAAGAACATATCAATTATTAGTGTGATACACGACTTGAAGAAAAAATCAAACTCTTTACAGACGGAAAATGATGAATTGTACGATTTATTACAACAAACGTAACGTTATTTTTTTTTAAATCAAGCAGTGATATATGTAGTTGCAGATCAGACTTCAGTTCTCTTACGCAAGGACAACTGAAATATTTATTTGAACTTATACAAAATACAGTTATGGAAAATGCAATGCATGGATTTGATTACAATGCTGGTAAATACACTGAAGCACATGATTTATGCAAAGGTTATGTTAAGGATATGCTCCAAGTCAAAATTCGGTGCAGTACAACTTGAACTCTTTATTTTCGATGTTACAGATAAGAAATGATCATATGCAAGTAAATTCTCGGCGCATTATTTGGTAAATGTTATGCACTTCAGCATGCGGCAGCGACGACCCTTCTTGGCCACGAGCTATCGCACGGTTTCACTGATGTCAAATACATCAAACAAAGCGATGTCTACGACAAGAAGTCGGAATGTGTCAAGAACAAGTACATGAACGCGTGCCAGTTCGCTGAGGTGGTAGCGAGACGCGCGTGACATGTGAAAGGAATCGCATAGCTGCTTCAGCGACACGCGCAAGACACACGCAGAGGACGCTTCGGACGTGCAGGGCATACGAATCGCCTATAAGTCATACCTGCGACGATTCAGAAATCAGCTGGTGAGCTGATTTCTGAATGTGGGCGCGCGCATGTAAGAGCTTTGCAGAATCAAACCGTCTCCATCACTCCCACCTTTGCGCTCACCAACCAGCAACTCTTCTTCTACGCCAATGCTCTCCAGGCGTGCACAGACGCAGCGAGTGCGGGATGGATCAAGTAAAATGAGTGAGCTGCTGCGCGATGTCATTGCTTTCAGAGGGGACGAGCACTCCGGAAGTTTGTTCAGGGTGAACGCCATGGTTCAAGAAGTGAGCGAAAGTCATGGTTTCGTCTACATGTATCATTTAGGTGTCCGGTTTCGTGGAGGCATTCAAGTGCAAGAAGGGCGACAGGATGTATCAGCCAAAGCAGGAGCAATGCGTCGTCTGGGGACACGGGCCAGTGTTCCGCAAATGATTGACCGTGCATCATGCATAAACGTGTATTTAATAGGTGCACACGCTCTGGTAGTATTCGGTGTAGCCCTTGTTAAAGTTGATGTAGGATTCGAGTTTCTCAATGTGTGAACGGAATCCGTCGGCGGTGAGAGGCGACACCGTCCTCAGATGCTCAGCGCTCCACTCTTTGCACACCTTGGCGGCGTCTTGCTGTTCCACTGGAACATTGTAGCACAACTTGCGCCACTGTTTACACTCTTCCAGGTGGAGAGTGACGCTGGCTGCCAAGGAGCCAACTTCAGCCTGAAATAAAACTTGGTGGTTTATTAGTACAGAATATTGGCAGACCTGTTGTGCTGAAAAGTCTTCAGTTACGGGAAGATCCGTAGGTGGTATTGTTGTTTTTTCGCAATTTACAAAAGGAGAGAAAATACACATGAAAATGAAAATGATCATTTTTGGACCGAAATAAATTTCAATTTTAAAGTTTATATGTTTCTCAAACAATTGAAACAATTCAACAAAATACCGTATCAATAAATCATCGTTATTGTTCCGATTACCGTCATTGTTTCATCACTATTGTTCCATTATCAAAAGAACAATTTGGAAGAGATTTTATGAGTCATTCAACTATTCAATTTGACATATGAAATGTCGGCTAATGCAAATAAAAGTACAAACAACAATGCATAGTTTTGTCACGCAGGTGCGAAACACTTAGAGAAGCAATTATTTTCATTTTTGTTTTCATTTTCAGCTTGAATATTTTTCTTTTTGGTATCGTCGAGTTTGACTGTAGACTCTTTCGATGCAGTCATGACAACAAGATATGACAACATTGAGAGGGCAAGCACTAGAACTCCAGTTAGCATCAAACTGTACGAGCCCCATTCTGAAATCGGCAATATCATGACACAAACATGTAAAATTATGATCTGTGAATAACAACGATAATATTGATCACCAACGTTGTTCTGTGTAGATTTTCATTTCTGTTGCCGTTTTTGCTTTCGGTTCTCCTTCTTCACTGTTTCTTTTTTGTTGCATATATGTCAAACATGTGCCCAGAACGATTTGATAAAGACCCAGAAGCTGAAAAGTCTTTTGCGTTGCGTATAATAAAGTTCTTTACTTACCGCACAGATGATAGTCGAATACGAGATGATCTGATAAAATCTCACAACGAGTCGAACCAATTCAGTTGAATTATTCTCTGTCATTTTGATAATTCGAAGATTTCAGTCAATACGGGGGAAGAAAAGCAAGCGACCTCTAGAAATGCACATTTGTTGTTGCGAATTATTCACCTATACCGTCACAACAACGCAGGTGATTTGGACTGATTCATTGCACTTTAATCTAATTCATATATCAGTCCCCCAATCTCTGCGCGAGTTTCTTACGGTGGCTAAAATCGAAAACAAGCACAGATTATGCTCTGGTCGACTTTCCAAGGTTGCAGGCGTTGTTTGTGCACCGATTGCGTACTCGCGCATCGCGTAAATGAGAAAAAGGCTCGTGAGAGATAAATCTCCATCGGAAGTAGAAAACTGCCGGCAAGAGATTGACTGCATGCGCGCGAAATGGTAAACAAGCGCTGTGTGATAAAACGTTAATGGTCGCGTGCGAGCTTGTGTGCAACACGCGCGCGCTACACATAGGTTGCGGGCGTAGAGATATGATCGCGGTGCCGACGCCGCCACAGCAGCGGCTCTTATTCTTATCAGCATTCGGCAAACCGGCGGGGCGGCCGCGTGGCGCACGCGCCTTTCAGCCCCACTACGGCCCGCGTGTTTGCTCGCGGCGGGCTGCCGATGCGCACTATTGATCGATCACTCCCGCCCTCCTCATTCGCCGTTTAATGTCGTGCACTCGCGTAGTACATATGTTGCCCGCGCTGTCTGCAATTTTCGCGTTACGCGTTTCTGCCCCTAATTGTAAGAACAAATTTAATTAAGTTACATGTAATAAATTGTATTAGTTTCATTGTTCAGCATGCCGTTGCAAAACGTTGAATGCGCCGTATGTCGACAGTCCGCACACGGTTTGCACTTTGGGTGAGTTCATTGAGATTGAAGTGAATGTTCGATATTGATGTCACATTGTATCAATTACACTGCAGTTGCCGTGCGCAAAGTTGATATGAGACGCTGGTGATAACTGTCGCGAAATCTCTTTCACAATTCACAACTTTGAATTGATTTGATAACAGTGGAACAAATTGTATAGTTTTTTTTAACATATGTACACGATTTCACGAGTATTTTATTAAATGAGTGCCAAAACACAATTATAACTTTGATAAGTTTTTCGATACACTACGCAAATTGTATAAAGTAGTACGCATCTAATATCTGTGATTAATAAGTACAATAGTCAACTAATTGCACTTTTTTGAATAAAATTTGCACTTGCTTTTTTACACTTTGCGCGCCTATACGCAAAGTGTAAAAAGCAAGAGATATGGAAATTTACAGTAAGTAGTTAGTTTTTTTCAGTTCTGTAGGTTTTTTTTTGGTTTTTGAATCGAATATTATTCGCTTATATTTTCAGAGTACAAGCATGTCGAGCGTGCGCCGCATTCTTTCGTCGATCAGTCGTGAACAAACTCGTATACAAGTGTATGCGTGAGCGCAAGTGTGACGTCACTCTCAGTAAGTTGATTTTGCATTGTTATTGACTTTGCTGATGTTCGATAGTAATGCCGTGGCTGAACTGATTCGATTGACCTGATCTGTGAATGATATGATTCGATTGATTTTCAGAGCACCGATTTTCGTGTCGCGCCTGCAGATTCGAAAAATGTGTCGAACTCGGAATGAACATGTCAAGTGAGATACATTTTGATAGAGATATTGTGATAATTATTCGAGTATGTATTTTTACAGTGGTCCACGGAATTGAGCAAGACAATGATTCGGTGAGTTGATGCTTGTAATTGTGCTTTCAAAGGAACAGTGGCGACTTGTTTTTGACTTGGAGTATTATTAAAAAAATAGATTAACCTAACACATTTGCAATTTTCGCGAAAGACCGACGATTCTACGTTACTTTCGAATCTGCCACTGCCACGGATGCAGACGAAAATTCGAATTGCCCGCCAACACTTCAATACTGCACGTTCGGGTCGGAGACATAAGCGTAAATGAACGACGCCCTCTCACATGCTTCATGGCTCAGTGCATGTGCGCTGCGTTGTGGCTCCGAGCTTCGCGGGTTCGATTCCAGTTACTGCCAAATATTTTGCTCGTGTGAAAATGAGGAGTTGTGGCAGAAACAAGTCGCCACTGTTCATTTATGTACACACATTGATGACGTCCTATAGATTCCTCGATCGTCTCCGGAAACTCCGATAAAGCCACTGCCGATGCGACCGGAAAGCAGTCACGATGTGGAAAAAGTCAAGGCGGAAGTTGGAGCCATTTTCACAAAGGTATTTCATGTTATTTTAGTCATCATAAAAACGATCCTATTTATTTTGAGAAACTGCCAACATTTTCATCATCAATCATGAGCGGCGCATTGGAATGCTTCCGACAATCTCTTCATTGGTTCCCCGATTGTGTGCCAGACAAAGTACGTTTAACTTTTCAATCGTTGTTCGTGAAAATGGGCATGATAGGTCGTTTTTCAGCTCAAGCACACCCCTATCATCAATCTAGAAATAATTCAACACAGCACTTGTACAGGTATGTATAATGTTTTAATGTTCATGTTGTGGTCATTTATAGAGTCATAATCGTTTCAGCCGTGAAATTTGCTGCTCACTTCTGTATGTCTGTTCAGGCGTTCGCGGATTTGCCTTATGACCAAAAGGTCCGTTTGTAGCTCTCACTTTCTATATACCCCGGTCAAATCCAGCGTGTGATTGGAGTCGAATTTTTTTCTCGGTCATGCTAACTATATCTGCGTCCAGAAGACATATGTAATCTGATTGTTGCTTGCAGTGGATCATTTTTCGGCGTTTCTGGCCTCAGTTCTACATCTTCGAGCGCTTCCATCGCACTACCAGCCTACTCGGATTTGACTGTAACGATCACAGGACGGTACGCAGTTTTGTAATTAAGTGTTGCAAGATGTGTCCCCGTTTTGTATCCACAATGTTCGGCAGTGGTCGCGGGTATAACTGGGAAACGACAGAGAAATGATAGAATGTTAGTGACATGATGTCTGTAGAGGATAAAAGCAACGAATATAGAAAATAGTACGAAGCGTCGTTGTTAAACAGCATTAATGTCAAACTCATTTGTGAAAGGTGCATTGAAGGCATGAAAGCACGTTACGGTTTATGTACTGCAGGTGATGTTCGACGGTAACGTGATCGACGTGGATCGGGTGCTGGCTGATGACGAGAGCATCCGCATCATCTCCAACGTGAAGGAGACGACGCTGAGGGAGTGCGTGCATATCCCCGGTCTTCTTACCTCGTGAGACAAACCCGCTGACACTCGCCGAATCGACTACCGTTTTCACATAACAGGGGCACTATGTAGCTCACATGGGGCACACTCTGACTTCAATACATCACTGGAAATCACGGAGGTCATGGTCATGTTGCAGGTTGTTCAAGCCGTCTTGCGACAAGGTGCGCGCGTTGTTGGAGAACCCGCTGAAGCGCATCCGACCGAGCGAGTTCGAGATACTCTTCTGCATACTGCACGTCATGTGGAAGCTGCACAGTTGGTTCTGTTAGTGTTGCTCATTTATCATGTTGTGTTTAGATGTGCCCGGAATCACGCCCGACACGCTGGCAATTGCTGACGAGGTTTTGCGAAAGGTTCGGTAAATAAGTATGATTATCAACTTGTTGTGTGTCAACTTTTCCATTGCGTGTCGACTTTTCATTTGGAAGCTGGTCATCAAAAGTTTACAAAATCAAGTTCAATATTGTTAGGTGTGCAGCGAGACGCACGCGTTCTATGGGGACGAGATGCGTGTTCCGAACTACGTGAGCCGCATCAGCCGCATGTACTCGGTCGTCAACGTCATGCAGGTGAGTAATCACTCACTTTTTCATGGATGTTTGCGGTTTTCAAGTATTTGCCTTTGTTACTTACCAGAGTTATTCCGCGGCTTATTAGTACAAGTACAAGTCAAACGTCACAGGTTTCAAAAATTGTTTAAACGAAGAACGATTGGGAAATCGAATCGAACCCATTTTATCAGCTGTGCACATATCATATATCTTACTTCTCCCATTGCAGCGCATCGAGGCACTTCGTCAGGAAGACAGTGTGATGATCCGAACGTTTGGCATCCTCAAAAAGGACATTATGCTCTACGATCTTACCAGCTATTGAGATTCGACTCCGTTTCGCTGCAGCGTTACAGTAATTACGATGAGTTAGTTTTGTAAAAGGCAGAATCAAAGCCATATTGTCAACCTCAGTTCAGTTCGTGCAATTCGTCTCAGTCAGTCATCCTCACGCGTACACCCTTGTCATCAACACATATCATATTTTATGAATAGCCGTTTTCGTGAAAATTGAAGTATCAGTCCCCTTCCCATGTTTTGCGCTGAAACTCAATAAACCTATAGTCTTCATAAATACATATACTTATTCATAGTTTTTGTACATAGTACATAGTATTGTCTACAACAATATTCCTTGAAATATGTTTTTTTATAGGAAGTCATGGTTTCCTTTGAGTTGATTTTCACTTGATATTCACTTTTGTATTCACATATTGTACATTTGACTCGGTTTCAACTAAACGTTTTTGTTTAGCTTGTGGGTTATCGTGCGTTTGAAATATAAAAGCAAAGTAGATCTGCAGTCGCTACGAGATAGTATCAGTATTATAGAGAAAAAAATGATACTTCAGGAAAATGATACTGCAGGAACACATACTCAACTCGTGCTCAATTCGAAATGAGAAATAAATAATTGGAGAGGGCGCGCAGCGCCCTCTCCTTTGGCTTAGGATAGGGCTAGCGCCAGAATTTTCAAGAAGCGATTCCCAAAGGTCATGTTAGCAATGATGGGAACTCATCCAATTCATGCTAGTTAGATTCGCACCGTTCCGTAGGCCAGATCACTAGTCGGTGGCATCTTTGTATCTCTTCTGTGAAAGAAGTTATGCGCGATCTCGCGCTCGCAATAGGCGAAATGCCAGCGTGTTTCGTGTCCTTCCCGTCACCGACTTTTCCCTACTTGCACCTCGCGTGTAGTCCGCCCCGCCGCCGCCAGCGTCTAATGCGCGCCGGGTTTGCATTGTTTTAACCCTGCCAACTATAACCAGGAGGAAGAACGCAGTATGCGCGACACCGACTGGTTATGAGAAAATATGTTAACAAAAACGTTTTGTGAAACGTAACGGCGATCCGTTAATACGTTGTGACCTGTGGTGCATGAGAGGAAGAAGTGAGAGAAGAGCAGAGATAGAGAGAGAATGGCAGATATAGAGAGAGAAGGGCAGGGAGAAATGGAGGAATGGAGAGAGAGAGAGAGAGAACAGAAGGAGATAAATATATTAGTTTAGATATAATCCAGATGAATAGTTATAATTCAGCACGTATTAAAAATTTCTATGAAATTTAACAAAAGCTCATATCTTTTCTTTAAAAAAGTACTTGCGTAGAGAGATGAATTTTGTCTTAACCCAATGCAGCAAAAGCACATGCATAAAACGTTTACAAATACTAACACAAACCTGCGCATACTGAAATGTTTTGTTGTTGTTGCTAGCAAGCGACCGCAACGGAACAAATAGAGAGTGAGGATTTAGTAAAAAAAAAGAGAGAGAAGAGACAAAGAAAAATAAGAGAGAGGTGCAGGGGTGTGTTAGTATTTGTAAACGTTTTATGTATGTGCTTTTGCTGCATTGGGTGAAGACAAAATTCATCTCTACGGAAGTACTTTTTTTTTTAAAGAAAATACAGTTTATTGTGCAAAATACATAACTGAGTACGGATCAAAAGTTCTTCGTGAGATATCGTTGAACGCATACGTCGTCGGCGTAGTTGACGAAATAGACCCTGCATAAGCATCATTATTAGAGCTATTTCCATATTCTTGACGTTTTAAGCTATTGCAAGTACATAAATTATTGTAGACATACACCTCACAAAATGAAAAAAACCCATGTTGCGCTTCACCTGATATGGTTATTCCATGTGCGGCTGGATTGCAGGAACGCGTAACGCTTCTGGCCCGAGATTTTGCGCCTGCAAAAAAATCTAATAAGTATTCATAATAAACACATATACGTGTAAGCTTAAATCTTTGTTTTTTCAGTACAAGAGACATAGTTACTCACAAGAAACAAGCAGCGCAAAAAAGAGAAGACAAACTGAAGGTGAAGAGGACTTACATGAAGGTGTGGAAGAGGGATAGCTGGTCGTGGTCGTCCGGCAGGTGGAACTCCACGTTCACTTGACACAACGTCTGCAAAATCATAGCCACTCACTCAAAACTTATGTCAGATAATCGATAGGAGGGGGTGTCATATTTGTCGTGCCATTCTGCCTATTTGGCTGAGGAATGAACATTGAGATGAACGTCTTTCTACACTAGCAACAAAATAGAAGATCACCCACAATATCGTTCCTATCCAACGCGGCGCCGTCGTAGAAAAACTCGAGCAGCTCGTATTCACTGAAACGGCATTGTGGAAATGGTTTGACGAAGTCACCTGTGCTCGATGTCAATCATTACTTGGTCGACGATGTTGGCTTGTACGCTGTCCGTTAAGAAACTGATGAATGACGTGGTCGTCACGTTCTTGTAGCCGTAGTCGTCTGCAAACGAGCTGTTTTATATATATATATATATATATATATATATATATATATATATATATATATATATATATATATATATATATATTGAAGCCTCCCGTAAGTAGCTAGGTGTTTGACTAGGGCCCTAGGGTCAGCTCAATATTTGCCGCACTGTACATATCTTGTTCTGTTACTGTGCTTACTGTGTCTCTATAATCTCTTGGCATATTAAAAGTTGTTATTATTATATAACAATAAATTTGTAAATTGCTACCTGTGAGCACATACTGCCGCATCACGCCGCTTTTCGCGCCGACGGCAGTGTGAAAAAACCGGCCGACCTGAAAAATGTGGAATAAATGTATTGTAGACGTAAATTGCGTTTGACCTCGCGCGCCCTCTCTCCTCTCCTATGACTGAGAATGAAAGAGAGAGAACTTCAGGCGCACTATTTGGTGGCAACTTTATGTAATAATAATGTATATGCAAATTAGTCAAACCGACCTTACTGTAGAGTTCCTGGTTCCTGTCGAGTGTGGGATCGGCGCCGTAGAACGAGCAGCTGCAACGTTCGAGCTATACCATAATAGTATAATTCTTCCCACCCAGTCATCTCCTTCATCTTCTCTTCCGCCGCCACATCGTAGCCGACGCCGAGGGTGACCACAGTGCAGCCGAACGAGTCTTCGTCCTGTGACAGCTGACACATTAGGGATGCGTCGACGATCTATATTGGCCACGCTGTACTTGGATGGAGCGAGCCGAGAGATTTGTGGAGATTAGCACGCCAAACTACAGTCAGGAAAGCGCTGTGGTGAAAAAGGGCATTTTTTCAAGGTAGTTGTCGTGATTCTCGTGATTTATGAAATAGTTCGATATGGTTTGAGGGTAATCGCAAGTAATTTGAAGAGGTTGCGCGTTGGGAATATTGGGAAGTACATAGTTGGAAGGCCAGTTGCAAGAAAATTCACAATGCATTTTGGAGGTAGTCGGAAGCATATGTGTTGCGATGTTTCGTCAACAATGACGTACTCGTTCATATTCAATGAGGTGAGTCCACTCGTCAGGATATGCGCCTGTTTTTACATTGGGAGTTTGTGTGTTTAGAAGTCGCAAGCGCATGCCTGCTAAACAGTTCCTACTCATCGGCAATGAAATGATGAGGTGGAATGTGGGTTGTGTGCGAGTGGCTATATGAAACTAGGTGAACGTGATCGCTTGATCATATTCCAGATATTTTTTTTGGGCCCTCCTTTTATAACTATCTTGACGCCAGCAGTGCGTGATTTGCGCTGGGTTCACATTGTCCGAGTGTTTTTTTACGTTTCCCAGACAGTAGGAGACAGGTTGAAGTTTGAAGAGAGAAGAGACTGTTCGCAACTTTACATGTGCATGAGCGGAACAAAACGTTGAGGCAACAGCAACCCACCTGGCTGGGCATAATATGGAACTTGCTCTCGTCGTTGTTTGTGAACTCCTCGGCCGGGAAGTAGTCAAACGGCGAGCACGCGTTGATCACATCCGGAATCACACTCCAGATCTGTAACAGTTACGTGAGACGTACCGCCGTATCATAGAGGAATTTAGTACATAGGAATTTAGTACATAGGACACATTCGGTCTGTTGAGTTGAAAGGTTGAAAGGAACCGAAACCGGATGTGTGCGTAGTTAGTATAATCGCATGTATCACTTCTTATTAGTTATTTTGAACTGATTACTTCAAATTGCGCAACATTTGATGTCTTGTCGATGATGCATCGAGCCGACGATTCCATGATCATGGATGGAGACGGCCAGTAGATGGATCTCAAATAAACTGATTCAATTTTCAATTCAATCTGAATGCGCGCCACTCACTTGTACTCGTTTTCGTCTCTGTAGGGGTTCTTGGAAAAGCCGTATCGAACCAGCAGGACGATCGTGAACAATAATGATAGGCACACACCGAGCTAAGCAGGCGAATCAGTGTGATGGCAAGTTCGCAAACCTGTGCGTAGAGTTTGTGGGAGTGATAGTAGTGCACGACCATTATTGGCGAGATGATTTTGAGCGGCGGAGGCGGGTACAGAGGCTATGAAATAGCCGGAGTCGGCTATAGATGGCTGTCGATGATAGCCTCGCCTCAGGGGTTTTCGGTACTTGATCGGCTCGTAGCCGACAGCAACAACACGCGATAGTATCTAGCCACGACACACCGCCGCCGAACGGGACAGACAGCATGTACTTTGCATTTCGAGTTGTACGTGTCCGCCTTTCTTTCGCTCACCAATTGTCGTAGCAAAACTTTATGAGTGCAACATTGAAACTCACACACGGGGTGTGGGTCAGAATGGAGAGTATCACAGCAGCGGACACTATCGAAACAACACACAATGTACAGTGCGAGCGCTCTCGGCGGCTCTCTGAAGCAAGTGTATGACATCATTTCAAGAGATGGAGGGAGACGGAGGAGGGGGGGGGGGAACACGGCATGTACATATACGGCATGGGGAACGGGTAGGTGCGAATGACAACGTGAACGGGTACACGAGAGCAGCAATAGTGTGGGTCATGTAAAACAGTGGTTGTTGCACGTACATATGTAGAAAGAGAGAGAGAGAGAACCTGGCGAACCGTGGGGGTACGGAATACTTACATGGTCGAGACAACGTCAGAAGAGTGTCAAGACTACGTTTGAAGCCGTTGTCGAGACTACGTCAGAAGACGTTGTCGAGACTACGTCAGAAGACGTTGTCGAGAATGCGTCAGAAGACGTTTTCGAGAATGCGTCAGAAGACGTTGTCGAGACTACGTCAGAAGACATTGTCTGCGTGGCAATCACGGCAGGTCGATTTCGACTCCCTCAATATCGACCGAATTGAACTGTATGATCTTGGGTCGATGGCGGTGCTTCTCGATGATATCGTTCAGCTCGCGCGCCACCTGAACAACATGTTTGCTGACATTTTTGTACATATTTCTTCATTTTGCACGAGTTGCTAAAACCCGTATAAATTATTCTTGTGAGTGAATACTCTAGGGTTCTAATGAGTGATTTCGTTTTGCACGTGTAGATTTGAAACATCAGATTTGATTTGCTTTGATTTGATGCGTCGAAACAAAACGTGTCTGATTAAAAGTAAAAGTGCGAATACCTGATCAGCCTTGTGGGTGAGGAGTGCGGCGTGGACGCAGCCGTCCTTGGAAGAGATACGCAGCTCGACGTTCTCGATCTGAAAAGAACTCGCCTGAGTTGACTAGATGATCTTCTACTGTGAAACTACTTGCGCCACGTGCACTCCCCTCATATTTACAATCCCCGATGTTGTTGTATGTAGCAGTTGAGTCATGCTGCCCAGATCCCCAGAGGAATATGTTTGTGAAGCGAAAAGGCCGCTAAGTGAGCGGGATATTTGCATTATGTGCGTTTTCTTCGCGCTACATACTACTTTGTCCTTTTTATTGTTGGTATTGCGTTTATCTCACTACTCATAGAGAGTAACAAGGATATAGCCGTACCAATTGTTCTTAGCCGAAAACAAGACAGAGCCTTGAACTATAACGACTGTGAGAACTAGATTTGCTCAACTAACGTGCTATATAAGTACGCTAGTCGATAAAACAACTGTTAGTAGGATAAAACACCGTCTCCGACGGTCACAATTCACAGATTCTTTACAGCACGCTTGAACGACTGTTTGGTCTCCTCCAATACAGCCTTCTCCGGTAGGGCATTCCATAGCCTCCTCAACCTCAACTCGTTCACCGGCTAGTCGTGCAGTCTCGCACTTGTCACCACAGGCTTCATCACTCTCAGTGAGTGGCCACCGCGTGCTGTCCTTCTCACACCGCTGTCCGATACCAGGACCAGCATTCCATCTGGAGGGGCTCGAACTCCGTGCACATAACTCCACATGAGCACCCTCCTTCTCTCGCTCACGGTCTTTTTTACCGTAGTTCACTTCGCCTTCTCTAGAACTCGGTCATCCGATGACTTGAAATCATTCTGTATCAGCCTCGCTGCATGCACATTCACTCTTTCGAATCTTGCCCTGTCCGTCTCGTTTGCAGGAAACCATCCTTCTGCTGCATATAGCAGTCCTGGCTCAACACACGCCTTGTACACTTTCTCGAAGGCGCTTCGAGTAGCCCACTTTCTCATAGTTCGCACCAAAGCACCAATAGCTTGGCGAGTCTTCGTCACTCTCTCGGCCACGTGACCACTGAAGTGCATCAGAGGATCAATTGCCACTCCGAGATACTTGTACTTGTTAGTGCACTCGAGCTCTGTCTGTCTCACCAATGTGCAGATTTTGATTTACCTCAAAATCTGGTTCCTTCTCATACACTCCCATTCGAATCATCTTGCACTTTCTCGCATTCAGCTTCATTCCCATCTCTTCTTGTGCATTTTCCTTGTCTCCATCGGTAAGATACCGAGAGACATACACTGTGTCGTCGGCGTATTGCACAATGCGCGCCCCTTCCTTCAATCGACCCCACACGGTTCACATAAAAATTAAATAGAAGTGGTCCGAGGATACTTCTCTGCGGCACTCCACTCACAACCTCCTTCTCTTCCCTCAGGGTCCCGTTCACTCGCACTCGCATCCTCCTGATATACAGATAATCCTTTATCAATCTGAGGTACGAATCGGCAAGATTGAAAATCATGTCTCAGAACATTTACCAAATGTCCAAGAGGGATCGTATCGAATGCTTTCGAAATATCGAAAAACACTGCAACCGCCCGAGCAGCCTTCCTCTTACAACTCTGCAGGCACTCGCTCATTCCATACTGGAAACTCAGTACCGCGTCCACAGTGCTCTTTCCCTTCCGGAATCCGAACTGATTCGGAGACAGCTTCCGGTCAACATCTCCAACCATCATTCCAAGCACGTACTCTTCTGCCATTTTGCTTTAATGGGAAGCAGTGACACCGGTCGGAAATCGACTGGGTGTTGTGGGTGTTCCATTTTCTGAATGGGTGATATCACCGCTTCCTTCCATCCCCGAGGAAACTTCTCCTCGTGTAGACACCTATTGATCATAGCCACGATTGGCGCAGTCAATGGTTTCACACACCTCTTCAACAACCGCACAGTTATTCCATCTATTCCACTTGCCTTCTGCTCGGATGCCTCTCGTATGTACTTCTCCACAAACTCTCTCGAGCAGGGAGGGATTCTCTCTACATCCGATGGAATCTCCCGCATCTCACTTTCCATTGTGTTTCCCACCTTGACAAACTGCTCCATGAGCATGTCTGCCTTCTGTTGATCTGACACAGCCATCTTCCCATTCGAGTCAGTCAGATCGGGGATATCCTTGCCCTTCGTTTTTCCTGTCAGACACTCAATAGTCTTCCAGAAATCTGTAGGACTCTCGACAGAGGCAAACTTCTTATCAAAGAAATTCTTCTTCTCGTTGGCTGTCTCTTTAGCAAGCTCCTTTCGAGCATCTCTAAACGCAGCTTTTGCCTCGCTGTCTCCCCTTTCCTTGCTCAACTTGTGCAGTGCGTCTTTCCGCCGCTGCAAAGTCTTGACCTTCTCGCTCATTCACTCGCACCCTCTTCTCCTGCGGAATGTTTTGAGCGGTATCCACTTCTGCATACCCGCTTTAACCATATTCACAAACTTTCTCCACATGTCATCAATCGACAGACTTCGATCCTCTATCCACTCACATCGCACTTCTTTTCCAAGAAACTCTATTAGACCGGTCCAGTTTGCCTTCTTGAAATCGTAGCCCTTCACTGGCTTCTCCTTAAATGCATGTTTCAATCATGATGGGTTCATGTTCTTTCTCGACAGGAGCGAGGTGCTCCACTCCAGCTACCCTCACTCGCCGGCTCACCAGCATAATATCAATCAATCGGTTTCGATGTGTCTTGTGTGAAACGACTTGTTGCATCGAATGTTCAGCGCACACCTCCTTGAGGTTCGCCGACTCACTATTGTTCCAACATACATTCATATCTCCTCCGATAATCACATCCATCGATTTATCTCTTCGAGATAGCCACGAGTCCAGTTCATCCACAAATTCCTCAATCTTAGCTGCCGACATAGCTTTGGTCGGGCTACGGTAGACCGAGGCCACCACGAACTGACTCCTTTTCTCTCCCCTGCATTTCACCGCCACTAATTCCAAAGAAGTCTCTTCCTTCACCAGCGAGGGGCGCAACGCACTGTTCACATACAGTGCCTTTCCCCCTCCTCCCGCTGTCCGGTCCTTCCGAAACAGTTCATATCCGACCACTTTCAGTTCTTTGCTCTCGATCCCATTGTCCAACTTCGTCTCTTGTACTCCAATAACATGCGGTTTGTACGTGTCCGCCACTCTCCTCAGATTGTCTATCTTCCCTCTCAATCCGTTGATATTCAGTGATATCATGCGTACACAATGGGGCTCACTCTCTCCCGTCTCTACTACGACACTCTCCAGCACAGCCCGTTTTCCTTTAGGGCGAGTGAGCGAACTGTCAAAGAAGAGTCCATCGAGATCGGGAAGAGTTGAGTGACTGCCATGCAGTTCACACTCAGAACACACCCATGACGTCATTCCCTCCTCAACCCTCTTTCTCTCTTCCCTCGTCATCCCCGTACACCTCCCATGGGTTTTGTTCCAGCATGTTGCACATGCAATCACATTCTCCCCCAAGTCACCCATACACACTGCACAACTCGCACTTGTTCCCGGCCCATCTCCATTTCCATTCATTTTCTCCATTACGCTCGTGTTCGACGACATGCACGAGGCAGGGGCCGTCCGCGCCTCCTCCTTATCAACTGGTATCACACGCCAGAGGGGGTGCTGAGGGACCGGTGCGCACGCACACCTGGATCACACACATAGCAGAGCCACCTCTCCACAGACACAGAGAACAGACAAGGATCTGTATCAGGGCGGCACTCAATGAGGGATATCGCTGTGAGTTTATAGGCAGTTTGTCGAATATGCATGTGGACTTGTGGACACAACACCGATAGACACTTTGCCGCGCGACACCATCTCCAAGTTGCGGTCAGTCTCTTCGAAACACTCCCGAATGCCTCCGAAACACTTCGGAATTGCCTTTCGAATCGCCCCCAGAACACTCCCGAATCGCCTTCGGAATACTCCCGAACACTCCCGAACACTTCGGAATGCCTTGCTATGCCTTCGAAACACTCCCGAATGGCTTTCGAAGAGACTGACCGCACCTTCACATGCTTTGGAACCAGTGGAGTGCTCAGCGCGTTCTCTTGCCTCCTGATTCGCTCGCGTGCCTTCAAACTGGTCAGTTTTCCATGTTAGCTACGTGTACGTGTGTTTCGGGAACAAACGACAGTCATGAGATGTATCTAAAAGCGCGCGGAGGGCAACGACATGATCACTGTGGGCGGTCAGACTGCCGCGACTACTACTGTCCCCGAAACGCCCACGCAAACGCCCACGCACCCCGAACTCGCCCCGCCGTGCAACGTGTGAGAGAGCAAGCGCCGCGTTCATGTCATCATAAACGAGTGCCGAGTCTACTCACCTTGATTTTCTTATTTATCTCCGCGTTGACGGTGACAAAGTGGTCCTGCGGCTTCACCGACGAGACGTGACCTAGAAATTAGGAATGGCAAAATTAGGACTCTTTTGAAAAGAATGCAACAAGATGTGCAACTTTTCCGCTTCCGTGTTTATCCTTTCCGGCGAGTCAATTACACCCCGTTAATTCTTACATAAACAAACGTGAAAACACGCAACAAGTCCACGGAGAGTTCAGAAGCCAATTTGCCTTTGTTCTTACTACTGAATTACGAACATTTCACCTGTCCTGGGATGTCTGAAAAAAACAAGCAGTGCACCCTCACCAATGTTCCATTCGAATTGTTGTGCCGTCTTCCCTGTGAAGTGGCAATGCCGGACTCGGAAGTGCAACTGGCTGTCGTAGACAAAGAGCACGCCCGGACGAGACTTTATCAACGTGTGGCCATCGAGAAGTACCTGAATTGCCGAATTGATTCGAGGAAGACAGAATCATTTGTAGCCCACTAAACTCATTGTGCGTATGCTTACAATGTGCAATGCTGTACACAGCGCATTGCTAAGTTGTAGAAGTCATGTCAATTATGTATGTAATAAAAACATAATTCAAAATGATGATCTTCTCACTCTGAAACTTTTGCTGGATAACTTCTAAAGTGCTGTTCTAATTTTTAAAGGGAGTGTACACTCTGAATTTCGAAGATTAGTTAAAATTGGCAAAAAATTGAAAAGACCCACTATCTCCCCCATGGGGGAACAGACCACGAACGGGTGGTACGGTAACTAAGAGCACAGTCAAATTTGAAAGAAAGTAAAACACGAGCGGTAGCAGGACTCGAACCTGCGACAGAGCGGCTAGCAGATTGCTAGACTAACAGCTAACCGACTGCGCCATTGAGGACGTGGCATGATCCTTTCATTGAGCGATAATTCACTGCGCGCTTGTCGTTTTTGTGAAGAAAAGTAGACAATAATGAGACACAAGCATGAGAGACGATTTGATTGTTTTCGAAAACATACGTTTCAGCTGAAAATGAATGGTTTTCCTTCGCACAGTCCGTCTTTGATTGATCGCAAATCAACTAGATGTCTCAAGACTAGCAAATTGCACTCATCGCTTCTATGGCGCAACCGGTAAGAGATTAGCCCAGCAATCTGTTCGGCTGGTTCATGTCGCGGGTTCGAATCCAGTCTACGTCAGGTGTTTTGCTGAAACCTTGCTACCGTAGCAATGTGCCTGCGAATCATAACTTGTGTAAGATTCAGTCAATCATTTGGGATTTTTGTCCACTTTAGCACCGGGATGTGAAAATATGTTGAAAATGATGTATTTTTGTCATTGCAACTATGTGTCGGAGATACTTATAGGTCGATGAAAAATTCTGTTGAACATTGCAAATTGGCACCAATTGGCACCACTTTATGCATTTTGATACATTTTGCGCTCAATTTTCACCAACTTGCCGACATTTGCAGCAAATAGTTAATAGTTGTATTGACAAAACTGAGTCGTTTTCAACATATTTTCACATCCCGGTGCTAACTCAACTTCGGAATTCAGAGTGTACACTGCTTTTAAAGTACCGTAATAACTCGCTCACCCCGTCGATGTGCCATACGGCGCGCACGGAGCTGTCGGGTGGGCGCGGGTCGAGCGCCCGCCCCAACACACAACCCATCACACGAGAGAGCGCGCGGGGCTGGAACGATCCCGACTCTATGTCGTTCAAATTACAACACGTCCAACACGTACACAACCCAGCGCGACACTAGAGAGCGGGGTTGAAAGGGCATTGATGATTTGTACGATCGCATAACAACATGTGAATTAGGGAAAAATGGACATAGTACGTGACCGCCTTCAACTGTCAGCGTCCAACACGGACACGTCCAATCACAATGCACGTACGCGGCGCATTCACATTTCTGAATTTCCGAAAGACGGTGAGGGAGGAATGGTGGGAGCCGAATCGTCAACAATTGGTGAAGCTGGCGGATCGGAAGGCGAGTTGGCGGACAATGACGTGAACACATGACTGTGGTGGTGAAATAGAGAGAGAGGGGAGAGGGGATTAATCCCCCCCACACACACTCAAGCACACAAGGAAGCGATAATATATAAATCACAGACACTCTCAGCGCGCCATTCATTTTCATTCCAGAACATTTGATCAAAGGGTTATCACTTATCGCCGCGCTCCAGCCGTGACACCTGTGAGTCTCTGAGTTTCTCTCTCTCTCTCTCTCTCTCTCTCTCTCTCTTTCGAGCAACACTCTTGAGAGGGTGTGCGAAGTCGCGGGCGTATCACGCAATCACATTAATCAGTCGAATCCGCATGGGCGTGGCGCGTGAACAGAGAGGGAGAAAAAAGAGGGGGAGACAGAAGGAGAAAGAAAGAAAGTGTGACACCACACGAATACACACCGAAACGACTCGAGGAAAACACGGATCGCTCGTTCCGAGCTACTTTTTGCACCCACTCGCACATCTTCTCCACTCTCTCTCTCTCTCTCTCTCTTTCTCTTTCTCTCTCTTTCTCTCTCTTTCTCTCTCTCTCCCTCCCTCCCTCCCTCCCTCCCTCCCTCCCTCCCTCCCTCCCTCCCTCCCTCCCTCCCTCCCTCCCTCCCTTCTTCCCTCCCTCCCTCCCTCTCTCTCTCTCTCTCTCTCTCTCTCTCTCTCCTCCCTCGGCGAGTCATTCGACTCACCCAACGAGCCCACTCGCGCCCCCTCCTCCTCTCTCCAGAGACTACCCAACAACAGAGACAAGATGCTATCAAAGAGACGGCGCTGAAACAGCGACCAAAGAGGGTTGAAGAGCAGGGGAGGCAGGCCGAATAAAACAATGTCTAGCGGAGAGGGGCGAACGCAATCGCAAAGCATTGGTTCTCAACGACAACACGGAATAGAAGTATAGAACTATAGAAGTATAGAAATGGGGGAGGATGGGCGGATTGGTGAGAGTGGCAGCGGCGGCGGCGCCACACCTTTCGTCCGTAATGACCCTCTCTCTCTCTCTCTCTCTCTCTCTCTCTCTCTCTCTCTCTCTTTCTCTCACGCGGCTCTCAGCTGACCGCTGACTCAGGGTGGAACAGTTGCCGAGTGCACACTGCGCTCGTGTCCACTCCTATTAGCCCACTGAGCGAGAATTTGATGGGACTGAGTACGGGGTGAGGGCAGGGAGAGAGAGAGAGAAAGAGGGAAAGGGGGAAAGACAGAGAGAGGACCGTCTTCCCGGAATGCCCTTGCCGAAAAACTGAGAGTATCGGCTAGAAGACGGTGACGGCGGCGGCACGACTAATTCGCTTATCCCCGCTCCCACCGCCCGCCCTAGCCCGCTGAATTCCAGGGGCTCCAGCCAGGGGGGGGAACTAATTGGCGCCGGCACACAAACAGACCATATATAGCCGGGCCGGGTCGCGCAGCTGAGGCCAAGCCGAGGAACCGATATGAGGCAACGAGCGATGGACGGGACGCAAGTAATTAGACCGCCGCATGGGCGGCTCTCACCTATTCGCGCCACACTCTTGCGCAATGCAATCGAGGTGCGAGAGGATGTGCTCGGCGGGAAAAAGCACATTGCGTTTTTTTTGCTGCGAAAAACGTGGTGAAGCGTGGGAGTCTATGGGTCGACTGAGTGGCGTCTACCCGGGGAGGCGAAGAGATCGCCTTTCTTCACCCTCTTCTTGTGATCATCTCAAATGTCACAGAGTAGTAGTTGTAGTAGTAAGACGATGTCGTCGCCAAGATTCGACTAGAGTAGAGACACATGTGTCGATGATGTGACATACACACACATCCATACACACACACACACAAACAAATGCAATAATCGCCGCAGAGCGCGTGCGGCGGTATTAGAAATGCCGCGAGAGACATAGAGAGAGAGAGAGAGGGGAGATAACGAGCCGAGCAAAAAAACATCCAGAGAGGGTGACACACACACATACAAATCTGGCGGTGACATCCCTTCTGGCAATGGTAGGAGAGTAGTGAATGAGGGAGGGCGCGCGCTTGTGCTGTGTGTGCCCCCGGAGAGTAGGAAACACTGGATTGTAACTCGCCTCGTCTCCACCCTCTCCCTCTCTCTTTCTCTCGCCGCCACGCCAAGTGTGTGAGAGAGGGAGGGGAGAGACGCAACTGACGCGCGTGTGGGGTGGGCGGCGAGACCGGCGAGAAAACAGATTTATCATTTAGCGCTGGTGGCACGGTGGGGGAGCGCCGGAGATGCCGGAATGATTTTCGATAGGAGGTAGTGGAATGTGGTGTGGATGAGTCTGTGGCTGAGGCGACATGCGCCGACGGAGGCGACGCGGAGGCGCGGCAGCAGTGGGTGCCGTCGGGCAGCGCGACATTTGGCCTGCAATAGCTGCTATAGTTCTGTGCTCGCAATAAGTTGCGCGCGGTGGGGTAGATCAGAGGAAGACGGACGAGTCAGCTCTCGGCAATAGCGCGCAAAACAAGAGACGCAGACGGTTATGGCACTGTATTTCGAACTGCAAGCGAGGTAGATCGAAAACTATCGCTGTGGCGCAGAGTATAATCGGGTTGGCCGCCTCGCGTCGTACCTTGTAGAAGGAGCAGAGGTCGAGGTGCGTTTCGCCGCGCGAGTCGCACACTGGCTGGCTCGACGGACCTGCAAGTAGGCCGCGTCAATTTGTGAAAGGAGAAACTGCTGCGAGAAACAGTTTGGCTACTAATCACATTTTCCTAGACCCTAGATTCTGTGGTTTGCTCTCTCTCTCTCTCTCTCTCTCTCTCTCTCTCTCTCTCTCTCTCTCTCTCTCTCTCTCTCTCTCTCTCTCATCCACTCGGTTATGCCCTAGTGAGCCTATCATCCCACGCTAATGACGAGAGAGCAGGGAGAGTGAGAACGGCGGGTCTTCTTGAGAGCTCTCACTCAATCTCTCGCTAATAATTGCCGTGTGTGTGTGTGCCTATCTCTTGTTAGCCGCTAAATAGTCTCTCTCTCTCCCTCTCTCTCTCTCTCTCCCTCTCTCTCTCTCCCTCTCTCTCTCCCTCTTTCTCTATCTACAAACACAGCTTCGATGGCGCGCGTCCCTCGAGCAAATTATCTCATTTTTCATGCAAATCACACACTCACGCTTTCTCCTATCAGTTCTCCTGAGGAAATCTGTGAGGAATGGCGAATTCGAAGAATTGTAAGTGACATAATACAAAAAGGAGGAAAGTTGTGGAAGCGCTCGCTGTTCCGCTATTGTAACGTATTAACAATGTGACTGTATTAATGGTGTCTAGGTGTGTTCTACTCTCTTCCGTCTCACCCGACTGGCAGATGTCGTCGCAGCACGTGCCCACATAGTCAATGTCGAGCAGCTCGTTGAACCTAGAAACGAAACTTTGGGAGTCTATTCGAGCCTCTCATCAGTTTCCGACCCACGGAAACGAGTCTGTCATTTTTGCTGTGATAACACAATACTCACTGTCGGTTGAGGTAGCATTGTCGGTTCATGAATATGCACAGGTTGGCGTGCGTGGTGCCCCGCGAATCGCAGATCGGATCCCAGCGCGGCTCGCACTCCCGAATACACGAGCACTTTGGCTGCGACGAGTCTTCAAAATCGCAATAAGTTGTGATTTTTCTAATGTAGAATTTGTGAAAACGTTAATTTTTGTTTTGAATTATCTTTTCGCGCAATCAGTGAGCACTTCTTCATATTCTAAATGTACTGTATTGCCACATGCATTCTCTTCTTTTTTCCTGCGACTCTTCTTTCATCAATTAGTCGGTCTTCGGGGAATCGCTCATTATTCATTCCATGTTCACATCTGCGTCGCATAGGCATATTTGCAATCAGAAAGCATTGCACATCCGCTTTCGCGAAACGTGCAGCGAAATGTTGTTGCATGCACGGACGTACGTGGATGGATTATCCAATTATGCTCGAGTCACGTACTCATAGATTTTGAGAATTTGTATTCGTAGGTAATCCGCATCAAGCACATCAATGATAAACTCGATGATTGGTTGAAAAAAAAACAATCCGGCTCAAGCTATAAACCAGGAAACTAGCGATACCGAATTAAAGAATTACGCACTCCGATTCGCAAAGTGCACGAGAGAACACAGCGAGGCGCGTTCAGCGTTCTACTCTTCACAAAAAGTTTTACCCAGGTTTTGTTAGAAACACTCACCTAGTCCCAGGTATCTGGCGTGTTGCCTGAACTCTGCGCATTGAATGCTCTCGAACTGACAAGACGAAGCATACATCTGAAAGAGAACAATAGCCATGAGCATATATGCCACCACACATCTCTCCTCTCCTCCCAATAATTCCGTCAGCGCGAGTGCAGTGAGTCGCAAATGCGCCAACGATCTCTCTCTCTCTCTCTCTCTCTCTCTCTCTCTCTCTCTCTCTCTTTCTCTCCCTCCCTCTCTATCTCCCCCCCCCCCTCTTTTTGCCCCTCACCTTTCCCGTGGAGTCGCAGACAGGTGAATCAAACGGCGAGCACTTTTTCTCCAAACAACACATGCCCACGTGCAGCATTTTGAGATCTCAAAATGATAGTCATTGAAAACGGAGTATTTTGATACATAATTTTATTTACCCTCTGATCAACTAGTATTACTTGTCTCTTGATTTTGTAATACTTTGATCTTGTACACATTTCGCACTTATTGAAATAAATATTAGTAAATTAGTATCTTCACCTGTGTTATTTGCCCTTGCGCACTCAAAGACACACTCATTGATGTAGCTGTATTGGTTGGATCCTGCAAACATACATATTATCATATTATTATTCCCGTAAGTTTTAGTCTAAAAAGGTTTCTGTGGTATGTTGTGTGCAACGCGTGGGAAGCCAATTGGAAACATATTCGATGTTTGAGAGAGAGAGAGAGAGAGAGAGAGAGAGAGAGAGAGAGAGAGAGAGGGAGAGATAGAGATAGAGAGAGTCACTATCCACTCCCAAGGGGCATAGAAAAGGGACAAGAGAGAAATGTCCACTTACTAGCACTTTACCCCGAGTCATCCCGCTCTACGCTGCTTTTTATCCGAACGATCTCGAAAATTGTAGGGAACACGGGATGCAGACACCAACATGCACACAGAAGGTCCCACCTTGTCGAGCGCACACCGGCTCTATCCTAGCCGCACATCCACAATGCACCTGGGTGTGATTAAAGACCAGCGACATTGGGGAGAGGGCCACATGAGATGGTAGGCTGAAACACATAAACACATGTCCTGAAAACGCGACAAACCTGGCACCGACAAGCGTGATGAGTGATAGAAGATGGGCTGCCAGCATGACTGTGCGATTGTGAGAGTGAGGGCGATCACTCGAGAAGAGACCACCCAGCCCCTTCGCCAATAATACGCCGCGCACGCAAACATACATGCACTCATCAGCATGCGAGATTAGCATATTAGCTCATGTTCGCTCTATGCAAATCGACCCGCACTAATCACCAACCACCCTCTTGGTCATTGCTAAAACAATTTCACGAGTGCGTCTCCACAAAGACACAAGATATTTATCTACAAATGCGAGACGCAAAAACTTCGTAAAAAGCACAAGACACAGAACCCGTGGTGATTATGAACTGTGGTAGGGAGAGAGGGGGACCGGGCGGAGAAACATGACCAAAGCATTGCAAGACAACTCTCCACTTTCGTACACAGACGCGTTTCGTACAGAAGGTACGAGGCACGCTAATTATACAGGGCTAGAATGTAGAGTAGAACTACGTGACGACGGGGGTGAACTGGATTCCGGTGCCGTCAATACCCAGGTCCGCTTCACAGTCGGCCTGAAACAACGCATATAAACTAAATAAAGCGAAAAATCGATAATATAAAAAATAACACACAAAATGTACAACGACAAACTAGAAATTCACATCACACCCACAACGCATACCTGCCGGGCTAAAAATAGTCAATCTACAAATAAAAGAGGTAGCATAGTATAGAGATAGTATAGAAGAGAGATAGCATAGTAGAGGGATAGCAGTAACACAGTAGTGATAGCTTAGTAGATTAGTGATCTATCCAGAATGGCACCTACCTTGATGGGGATGTCTCCCGTCTGCTCACTCGGCTCCACATCGACCTCGTCGTCATCGTCTCCGAAATCCAACCGCCTATCTCTGCCAGGGGTGCGCTCGCCAGCCTGAAACGACATTGCAATATATATATATATATATATATATATATATATATATATATATATATATATATATATATATATATATATATATATATATATATCAATCGTTTATCCGGAATCGTTATATCTGAATATGACAACACAATCATAATGATATGAAGCATACAGTAGTGCCTAAGATGCTAGATACATAATAGGCTAACGCCGGGGAAAGACAGGTCGGCTGACAAGGTTAGTGGTGAAAAGACGATACTTGATCGATAATCATTCCTGGACCATTAGAGTACCATTCTTGACGTGTAGAGCTCCGGGTTTTCCTTTGCTTCCATGCCAATCAGTATCTCCTCGCGCCATAGCTGCTTCCAAATGAGGGTACTTCCCGCCGCCTCACTGGTTACTCGGGAAGGATTCTTGTCGATGACCGAACATTCGGTGGCGGTGGGGCAAAATGAGGACCCGACCGCACGCAGCGGGGAAAAGAAGAATATATATATATATATATATATATATATATATATATATATATATATATATATATATATAACGATTCCAGCGCTTAGCTCTTGTGGTGTACCGTATGCACTTGTTGTAGTCAGGACAGGATATAGATAAATGATTGATTGATTCAAACGAATTCGGATAAATGATTGAATTATCATCGTCATCCACCTGAACTGTCAACTCACCCAAAAAAGTGTGTCAACTGACAAAACTAGCGATTGATAGACGACTCACCATCTCGTCTCCGTCCGTGACGACCGCGTCTTCGGGGAGTTCCTCGAGGGACGCGTAGCCAGACACACCGGGAGAGAGGAACGACACGTAGTCGTCGTCGTCATCGTCGTCGTCCACCTTCTGAGCCCCTACAGCACCCACTCCGTGCTCCGATGTCGACGTGTAGCGAGACAGACGGTGAGCGTACCTGAAACACTTGACTTGTTTCTTGTTCTCTGATTCAACCTCAAACTATTGCAGTAAATTTAAAACAAAGTCAGTTCCTTTTTCGGTGATGCAAACGATAATAACTTTTTTCATAGATCATAGGCGTCAGCCTGGTAAATAAATGGATTTATTGACAACCACATGCCAAATGCGTAAAAAAAGTAGAGCGAGAGAAGTCAGACTCGTGAGAACTGTTCGATTCCCTCTGGCGCTTATGATTAATTGAACCCGTCCGCGCATGTTGAGATTACCACCCTTCGAAATGAGTGCACTCTGCGCTTACTTCAAAACGCAGTGAAATATAAATGAACATGCAACATGCTCTAAAAATTACTCAGTGGCCTACACAGCGTTCGAAAGGGAAAATAATACTGGAAAGAGACAGATTCATATAGTATGTATGGTTCACACAATCGGTATGGTGGAAAGAACCAAAAACGGATGTATGTGTTACTTCACAGAAGACGAAAAACATCCATAAGCACACATCTTCGGTTTCTTATTGTCATGTGCTACTTGATTTATTTGAGATCCATAAGGCCCCATTATACTTTCACGCTGACGCTGACGCTCCCGTGCAAAAGATGCAACTATTGATTTCGTTGACGCAGCGTGATCAAAATCGATAGTTGCATGTTTTGCACGGGAGCGTCAGCGTCGCGTCAGCGTGAAAGTATAATGGGGCCTATATTCTGATTCAGAGCAGTTGGAAAATCGTTGGGCGGTGTGGTGTCATAATCTTCCTTCAACCCTCTCAGCAGAATCTCTTGAATCGAGGGGATTAGAGATGGTCCGGTTAACCGTCATTTCGGTTATTTTTCCGGTTTTCGGTTATTTAACCGGTTCGGTTAACCGGTTAACCGGAAACCGTTTTGATTTCGGTTAACCGGTTAACCGAACCGAAAAACCGTGACAGAAACCGGTTTTCGGTTAACCGAACCGGTTAACCGAATCGTTCGGTTGACCGGTTTCCCTGTAGCTGACTGTCTAGGTTATGTTCTACGCTCGTATTGTCAAATTTCTCGAGTTTTGTGATGTAACAATAGCGGTGACTGACAAATAAGATTGAATTTCTCGCTATCTTTGATGATCTCACACCTTCAGTGTCGGTTTCGATAACCGAAAACCGGTTAAAACCGGTTAACCGGAACCGGTTTTTTGAAGTCACGGTTCGGTTAACCGGTTAACCGAAAACCGTTTTAAAATCGGTTAACCGGTTAACCGGAACCGGTTTTTCGAAATTTCGGTTCGGTTAACCGGTTAAACCGAACCGAAAAACCGTGAAGAGTTTAACCGGACCATCTCTAGAGGGGATACCTTTACCTATACCTATGCACTCACTTCTCCTGCTGCTTGGCGACCAGCTTGGGCGGCACCTTGCTCCTCTTCAGCTGACCGTCCCATTCCAGATCCACCAGACCACCCTGCAAATAACAGTAATGAGTTTTATCACATTGTTACATTGCGTTTTGTAGGTAATGTTTTCCTTGATTATGTCATAAAGGCGTGGCACATCGGCTGAACATCACATTTCATCAACATTAATGAAATGTTGTAAACTAGTAAACACACAAAAACGACACACCTTGTTCGCAATGACCTTTTTGACGCGGTTCGCAAACTCGACCGCATCCTCCATAGGCTGAAAATAATCAAAACAAGTACCCAAACCATACAATCACCTCCACGTTACACAATTTCACTCAATTCTACACACACACAGAATACCTACAATACAATCCATATCGCAATCTCCATCCCCCCCTCTCTCTCTCCCCTCCCTCCCACTGACCAGTCTCTGCATGGGCGGCAGGTACCACACGTTGCAGATGATCGCCCAGCTAGTCATCATACGCATCAGGTACTCGACCCACGACTGCTCAGAGCTGTTCCAGAAAGCGTCGCCGAACCGCGAGTCGTACTTCATCGCAATCGGGTAGATCGTCGTGCCCACCTGCAAACCGCTGTCATGTTACATTTACTTTACATATCATGCATATATTACGTTTACTTTACATTGTATTACATATCATTTAAATTGTAATTAACATTAACACAGAACAATGTGGATATTATACACAACAGTGTCTGTTCCGATTCAAAAGCCAGTGAGTCAACACACCTCAAATGAGCCCTTCTTGAACTGCATGACGCTCGTGTTGTTGATGCACGTTCCTTCGGGGAAGATGAGGATGGGCAGCTTGTCCGGATCCGAGCAGTGCTCTTTCAGCCTGAAACATACATGATAATAATAACAATAATAATAATAATAATAATAATAATAATAACAAAAACAACAACATGTTGCACACTATCACACTGCGTTTATAACTCTGTGGGTTCGTCAGAAAGAACAAAAAACACACGGACTAAACACAGTATGTAGATGAGATGTACTCACATAGCGGTGACCTTCTGTCGGTCCCTCGCCTCGCTCCTCTCAAACCATATGTGGGATGAGGCGCGGGAGAGAGCGCGCTGGATCACGCCCAGAAGACCTGCAAGCATAACATGTGAATTGTGGCGAGAAAGGCTAATCACACTGCAATAAAGTCCTCTCCAATTCTCCAGGAGCATGATTTGTGCGCAAGCACGTTGTAAACGTTGTGGCAAACAATGTATGAGATCTGTATCATGTTTGATGACTCAAGGATTGTTTTCGTGTATTCCAAATTGCGCTGCTTGCGCGCGACCGGTGCTAAATCGCCATTGCGCACGAATGGTGCGGGGCGATTTGAACTGGAGAACTGGTGGGAACTTTAATCACACCACTTTGTCACCGTCTTTACAACTCTATAACATGATCCAATCACATTAACCAGCTACGAATATGCATTAGATTATCAAATTCTCTCGACCCTACTTATCAAACCGTCGCTGAACAAAATCAACAAAAACACCTAACAGAATTTCCCAACAAAACTTATGAAACACCAATAACTACCGTACCCGAGTGGCTCTGTCCGATGAGGGCGTAGACATTGTCCACCGACAGCATCATCACATCAATCGGCGACGTGTGGTTCGCCACGCAAATGCCTGCAGTTGAAAATGATAGTAACAAAATAATAATAATAATATTAAATAGTTAAAGTACAGTAGTTCAAGGATGTATCCGGACAATGTATTATTCCCTGATCTTCAGGATGGGGTCGCTTTCGTTCTCTTCAATGAAGACGAGTTTTTAAGTTCTGTTTGCGCAGAAAAATTGTTACAAATACAAACAATTTTTCCACGTTTATACAATTTCATAAGAAGGTTTCATTGACGAGAACAAAAGAGACCCCAACCTGAAGATCAGGCAAGATTACATTGTCCGGATAAATCCTTTAATACAAAGTGTGGTTGAGTGCTCACCTCCATTCTTTGCCTTGTTGTGATCATCGTGGAAGTTGATAACAGCAGAGACGCAGCGCGAGAGAATGCGGTGCGCAATCAGCATACACTTGTAGTTCATGCGTCTGCATAATACAAATAAACAAAATATGAATAGCATCAATATTGTTATCAATTAGAAAACCGCTTGTAGTTCATGCGCCTGCAAAACATACTGCATACACAAAATAGCATTAATACTATTATCAATTAGATAGCCGCCTCCAATCATAATGCTAACAAGCTAACTGTGATAACTTTCTAATGTATAATCACAACATTTGATAGATTTCGAACCAAACAAAAACATGACTACGAAAAACGTCTATATACTGTGGATACTATCCAATACATTCACAACATCTAAAGTACAAGTGCTGGTATAACTCAAAAAAAAAATAATTTTGTCGCTGTCTCATACAAATCGAATAATACAAAGCGCAAAACACATGCGCGCACAACATACCTCTTGAAGTCTCCGTTAGGGATGAGCCCGATGACGGCCGTGCCGACAATAAGAAAGACGAGTCCGATCACAAAGAGGGTCACTCGGAGGGGCAGCAGGAAGCAGTAGCGCAGCACCCAGCCAAAACCCCACAAGAGAGTCAGCTTCCAACTGAAATAACAACAACTAATTTACAATAGCACAACATTGCTATTGCTATTTCAAAGCTAATTTTCTTTAAAAAGTACTCGGCGTAAAGAGATGAACTTTGTCTTAACCCAATGCAGCAAAAGCACATGCATAGAACGTTTACAAATACTAACACAAACCTGCACCTCTCTCTCTCTCCTCTCTTTCTCTCTTCTCTCTCTTATTTCTGACTCTCTGTTTATGTAGTTGTGGTCACTTGTTAGCAACAACCACAGAACATTTCAGTGTGCGCAGGTTTGTGTTAGTATTTGTAAACGTTCTATGCATGTGCTTTTGCTGCATTGGGTTAAGACAAAGTTCATCTCTTTACGCGAGTACTTTTTGAAGAAAATATATGTGCTTTTGTTAAATTTCATAGAAATTTTTAATATGTGCTGAACTATGACTATTATCAATAAAATAATCTCTCTCCCTCTGTTCTATCTCTCTCCCTCTGTTCTTTCTCTCTCCCATTGTGCTGTCTCTCACTGTTCTTCCTCTCTTTCATTGCTCTCTCTCTCTCTCTCTCTCTCTCTCTCTCTCTCTCTCTCTGCCTTCTCTCTCTCCATCTCTCTCAGCCTTCTCTCTCCATTTTTTCTCTGCAATTCTCTATATATCTGCCTCTCTCTCTATCTCTGTTACACCGTCATCGTGGATTCTCATTGCTGGTTTTCTAGAGCCATACCATCTAGTACTCTACTGCTGTCCCTCCATTGTCATTGTTCACAGGCATTTCACGTGTGACGCATCCTTGTGGTGTAATAAATTTAATTTTAAATTTTTACTTCACAACTAAAGTAACTTTGTTCTATTCCACTATTATTCCGACAAGCTGATAACAATCATACAACTCAAGTAAAATCTAAATAAGAAACAATACTGACTTGACAAACTGGTAGAACTTGATGGATGTGCGGGTGAGCATGTTCCAGGTGGCGAGCTGCTCCGCCTCGAAGCGAGACGTCACCTCGTCCTCGATGATTGCCTCGATGCCCGCCTGCAAAGCAAAGATAGACATTGTATGTAGGAATTTAGGTACAATCATTATTATCTTGTTCATTACATCATTGTATTTAGGTATTTGTAATTTGTACAATCATCGTTTATCTTATTCATTACATTTCATTACATCACAATTCTACTGATAATTCAAGGTGTAAGTGTAAGCTAGCGTTTCCGTGTGGCCTGTCTAGTCGCATAACTCGCTCATTCCGCGCTACAAACTACAATTTTCTCGCACGAACAAACTAAACTCACTTCAAAAGTTATCGGCAAAGACAACATCGCACTCATTCTTTTTCCATAGTATACAACCTACAATCTACAATTTTCTCGCACAGCCAAACTACATTATCATCATTGTTATAATTTATCTATCTCACTCGTGAGATGATAATGTTCATTGATCAGCGCTGCTCGACTCGTTTGTGTTACAATTTAAACCCTGCGAACCCGAGCACATGATGAACGTGTACTCTTTCATCTCATTCACGTCTCAAACACAAGAGTGCACTTTCAAAGTTCACCTTTCCACCTTTCCTACTACACACATGCACTTTAAACCACCAATGTCAAACATATCACTATCCAAAAATAACACTATCAAACTCCCTATTTAGATAATCGAGAATCGCAATCACACTTGTATGAGTGATAAAACGATATCAGGTGATTATGATATAAAGTAGTACCTTGACAAAGTCGACCGAGTCTCTGATCACCGCCCATCCGCGGCTGTTCACGTACTGCTGCGGGAAGTTGATGTCGTCCTCGTCTTCGCTCAAGTGAATCTGCGTCGCGCGGCGAATGATGCCTGAATCTAACCGCACAGTCAGCAACCCACAAATCCCCCTCAAATTCCAACCCCTCTAAAAGTGTGGTCTCTTCGAAACAACCCCTTTAAAATGCTTTCGGAGAACACGCTGTTTGAAGGGAGGCTCGAGACTGACCGCTACTTGAACACAACCATTCCGCAATGAAAAATAGAAAAGGGCGATAGTGGGACGCGACACAAGTGACTGACAGGTTGAGCCGCCCGAGCCGTGGCGACTGCGCTTCGAACACACCGACGACATCGAGCAGAGACCTGTAAGAAGCACCACACACACATATGCATGCATGCGCCGACGAGAAAGACGAGAGGAGACTGGAGTCTCGTCTCTGGAGAAAGAGCAGCTGTAGCGGCGGCACACCACAACCACTGCACGACGAGAAGAAAGGAGAGAGGAGACTTACTGGTTCCCGAACCGTGCCGGCGGCGTAGACCCGAGATAGAAGCGTCGCCGTTCACAACGTCGGTGAGCTGAAATGAATTGAAATCAAAATCCTGAACACTTGAGGTTTACAGTGTTTTTAAACTAACTAGCCAAAATGTTTTCGAATAACACTAGCGTGAACGATCAAGCGATTTCGAAAACTATACAAGTAACATCATCTACGCCCTCGCCAAGTTCAAATGACATACGACAGTTTCTGGACAAACGAGTGATTGATTGATTGAAAAAAGTGACCCACAGGTGCGCTGTCCGTGTCGGCGGCCATCTCCTCCTCGTCGTCACTGCTCGCCCCGCTCTCATAGTCCAGGTCCAGAGTGCTCGAGCTCATCATTGACATCTTGCGGTGCATCTTCTCGTTCGTCTTGATCTGACGAGCGCCCCACTGCAACGACACAGATAAGCACGTGTGAACAGAGACAAACAAGTAGTAAACAGCGTGAACACGTAAACAAACCGTACTTCAAAGACTTTGAGCAGAGTGTCGACGTATATCTTGCGCAGGCCCAGCGACTTTCCAAAGGTGGCGAGAAGAATGACGAGTAAAACGGTGAGTGCGATCTAATGTAGCACATATTGGAAATTGTTAGTGAGAAAAAAAACTTACCGGTGGAAAGAATACTGCTGAGGAACATATTAAAACTGTTTCGGTGAACGCTATCATTGTGCGCGCATTCACTGAAATAGCAACAGTTGCAAAAAATCACGAGGATGCAATACAAAAAATCACGAGGCTGCAAAAACAACCAAAAACCAACGCACATCAAACGACGTTTCTCAGTGAGCGAGGGAGAGAAGAGATCCCAACAGCCCGGAATGAAAGAATACACACACGCAATTAAAGAGATTGCAGGGATCAAATGAAGAGAGAGACGCAGAGTGATGGCACGATCGGAGAGAACATGATGCAAGAATGCAATCAATCCGCGGAGAGAAAGCAAAGGCGATCCGAGTAAACAGCAAACGCAAGGGAGTGATGCAATTACACACTCTTGCAAAACACTGTTTCGGCAAGACACAACCGGTTAGGGTCAGGCGGGCAGTGGCAGAGAGTGAGGCACAGTGACACACATGAGCCACACAACTGGACAAACCGTATGATGACGCGTCCTTCTCTCTCTCGCTTTCGCAATAGGTCAATCAGCTGACTAGTGCATACGCGCGGGAGCCACGTGACAATGGGTTTGCGCGGGTAGCCACACAGCCACACCCAGCAGATGGAAAGGTACGACTGAAGCCATTGCACAACACTACTGCACAACAATGTTATCACTCATCTGCAAAACTTGCCCCGCAAACAATAACCATCTTTTGCAGGCAGCAGCTGCAGGCGGTCAGCTTATCACGGAAGCCAAGATAACATTCTCGGACAAGCACTTATCAACGTATCAGGGGGTGGCGAATAAAAAAAAAAACAAGACAACAGTGGGAGCGCCGCTGATCGTCGAACACATACCATAGAATGCGTAATGCGTGAACGCATTTGGTATATTCGAACAACCCATGCAGAATCAGTATAGACAACGAACGGATAGGAAATGGTGGAATCATACGACACGCATGTCAACTGTATCAAGGGAATCTGAAGAACGATGATCATTAAAAACAGAGAAAGTACAAAATAAATATCCATAAATAAAATATTGTCGAAATCAACAATACAAACGAATACACGAACTGCGCAGAGCAAAATTTAATAGTCATCGTAACCTCGATTTCGTGGCGGGAGTATTAGCGCACGCAAAGATTTTATGAAACGAACATTGCAAAAGACATCCTAATTTTATATATATATATATATATATATATATATATATATATATATATATATATATATATATATATATATATATATATATATATATATATATATATATATATATATATATAACGTAATTGTTTGTGTTTATTTGTGCACGTATTATTATTTTATTCAACTAACAATTACACCGACAAACGGAAATGTTGTAGTAGTGCGTGTGTTGTGCATATCACCCGGTTCTCTCTCTCTCTCTCTCTCTCTCTCTCTCTCTCTCTCTCTCCTCCCTCTCTCTCCCTCTCCCTCTCCCTCTCTCTCCCTCTCTCTCTCTCTCTCTCTCTCTCTCTCTCTCTTTCTCCTCTTTATGAGGTATTCGCTCTCCTTCCTTCTCATGCCTGCCACTCGTCGCACTCCTAAAAAGGCAATAGGCCCGCTCTCTCTCTTCTTCTCTCCTTTCCTCCCTCCCTCCCGCCTTCCTTCCTCACTGCTCCATCGATTCTCGACACAGCCCACACTTGTCCCGAATCTCTTCCAAATAGCATAGTGTTTTCGTCTCGATTCTTGTCAGTATAGCCGGGATCATTGAAGCATACATGCTTCGGCGGCGCTAATTTCCGAAACTCATTTGAGCGCGTGCGCGCGCATGAAACAAGGCACGAATCGATGACATGCGAGAGCGATTCAATTGAAGCCTTCAAATTGTCAGGTTAACTTCCACCTCCTCCTTTGCCCGTCTCTCTTTCTCTCTCTCTCTCTCTCTCTCTCTCTCTCTCTCTCTCTCCCCTCTCTCTCTCTCTCTCTCTCTCTCTCTCTCTCTCTCTCTCGAAGTTGGCTGGAAGTGCTGAGGCGGCTTGCCGCTATCTCGGTGTTATCTGGCTCGACTTGGTCGCGCGGGATAGCGCTAGGCACGTGATTGTCTACTGCCCACCATTTCCAATAAATAACAATTGAGTGGACGCGCTTGCTGCTCATCCATTCCGTATCGTTTCTGACACAAGTTGTCGTTTATTTTTCGCGTCTTCGTGTAGGAGTATTGAATTCTCTTCAGTGGCACACAGTTCGTTTCTTCCTTCTGCTGGCACAACATGCAATCAGATGCCGCACCACGTAACACCATCAAGAAGGTACTATATATATATATATATATATATATATATATATATATATATATATATATATATATATATATATATATATATATATATATATATATATATATATATATATATTCATTAATGCCACGTAAAAGGTAAAGGTAGCCCCCCTCTCCCGAAGAAAGGCTATGACACTACATCACGTATGCATTCAATATCGTCACTATTTTCGTATTGTCAGGAGATTTGCGATTTGCACATCTGATCTAATGCGATAATGATGCTTTTGTTATAATGAACATCTTTTTTTAAATTATGTTTTCAGGACCCTCAAACAGGGAAAACCGCCGCCAACACAAAAACACGGGTGAGTGGGCATTGTAAATATTTATTATATACGTATGTAGTCTTGCTTCTTGTCATCTCTAGTTCACTGTCTCTTCTCATGTCTTTGCCCCTCTCCTCTCTGGCATGCAATCTGGCTCATACCCATTGATTTTCGGAGTTTGATTGCAAGCAATGATGCAATGTGAAATGATTCGCACGCAACAATATGAAGAAAAATGTACAAAACTAGTACAGTTCAGGGAGTTTAAGTTTAGACATTTTTTAGGTAGAAGTGGGTTCGTCGGCGCCTCGGGAACGCGAGCGACACTTCACAGAGCGTTGCGATCCCGACAAGAACAGAAACAACAACAACAAGAGAAGGTAACACAGTGAAATATACGTTATCATTCGAAATACTGGCTCGTAGAGAACATCCGTTTCTTCCTCGGCCATATTTCTTTTCGAGTTCTCGCTTCAATGTAACTAAATTTTATAGCAACTTAAGATCAAAAATCTAAGACTCGTCTTCCAACAGAGATACTAATATTAGAGGACTAGAAAAGTACCTTATCCGGAAAAATTGTTTTTCATTTTAGTGTGCTGAATCATCAAACGAGAGTGGGCTGTTTCTGACTTTCATGTTTCAGTGACAACATCAAGCCGGATTTCGTGCCGCGGTTCTGGAAGGAGAACAAGGCGCAGAAGGAAAAGTGAGTGAACAAAGTAAACAAGTAAACAAACTTGATCAACTTTAGTGTGGTGGAAGAGGAGGACGAGCTGCAGTTCTATCTGGAGCTGTAGACCTTAAAGCCCCGCCGCGCCACGTCATCTGATCTCAACCACATCCACTGCGCATCAACCGAGATTCTCACCGCGCCCCACCACAGTGTACACAGTGTGTATAGACGAGCTTGTAGTGTGTATATTGTATAGCTCCCCCCTTTACCCCCAAAACAGCAATGTCAACGTATACCGGTGCAACAAGTGTTACTTTCGGGAATGAAGCCGTTTTCGCCCCCACTGTGCTGACGTCGTCGTTGCTTGGCTTCAAGGGGTTTTAGCTGGTTTCTCTCTCTCTCTCTCTCTCTCTCTCTCTCTCTCTCTCTTTCTCTTTCTCTCTCTCTCCCCTTCCCCCCTTTCTCAGGCAGTTCAGGTTCCTTGATATCTGCGCGCAGTGACCGCTTTCGGGAGTGAGAGAGTGGGAGACCCGTCCCTGACCCCCATTAGAGAGCGTGGTGAAGGGCGGGGGGCGCAGACGTGCGAGACGAGGGGAGAGTGCGGTGAGGCGAGAGACGCAGACGCACCCATCCAGTCGCCGCGACCACGTCAGCCCGAGCAACTACCGTTCCTTCGCAGCTCTCTTGTTTTGCGTACTCACCTGTGCTGTGTGTGTCTTACAGGTACACGTCTACTTTTACAGGTATGCAGCTTTTCGTGGCAGCAGTGGCTGCTCTCTCTTGTGTCGCTCTCGCCGCGGACGATAAGAGCGACCTCAGCCATGGTACGTACATATTTGTAGTTTTCCACTTGCCAGTTGACGTCAAATCGATACGGAAGTGCATGTCCTCTTATGCACCTTTGCTGTGCAAACACAGGTGTCAACATGTCCGCGGACCCACTCATCAGTGTAACTCGTTCCAATACCAACACTAAAAAGGTCTTTTTCGAGCAAATACCTGTACATTCAATACATCGACGCGAGTTGTGGAAAATCTTGTAGTGTTATACATTTTGTAGTGTTATAAAGTAGGTATAAACAATCTGTGTCAGGTTTCCTTCCCGAGATCGAGTGGGTGTCGTTCGATCAGGCGGTGGGAGTGGCCAAGGACCTCGACCGGCCCATCTTCTTCCTCATCCACAAGACGTGGTGCGGCGCGTGCTCCGGTGGGTTTCGGATGTATATAACAAAATGTGCCTCATAAAACACTTTTTGAGCATCATTGGTACGTGTACCGGTGAGTTTAAGCAGGTCAAACTCGATTACGTAGCAAAATGTGGCTTATAAAAACCTATTCTGAGGAGTTTGGGCGAAGTCACTCGATTTTTGAGGATCTTTCTAAATGAGCGAGGCCGTTTTCCCCAGCAAAAGTTGTATCTGACCTCTACTTTTCCTGGATTCGCCGATTGATGCAATTGTTGAAATCGTTCCATGCGTTGTCATAGCAACGCGAGCGAGACAATGATGTGTTATGCGGATCACATCCCACTATTATCTCCCGATGTATTCTCTCATAATGATTGAAGTTGAAACGATCATCGTCGAAAAAAGCGGAAAAACAGGGACACAAAAAAGTTGCGGATCTAGATGTGTACGGTCAGAGCTGCATGTCTTTTCACAAAGAATCTCTCTCTCTCTCTCTCCCCCCCCTCTCTCTCTCTCTCTCTCTCTCTCTCTCTCTCTCTCTTTTTTCTCTCTCTTTTTCTCCTCTCTCTCTCTCTCTCTCTTTCTCGAATCTTTCCACAAAGAAACAATCATTCCAGGTCTGAAGCGCGAGTTCAAGACGTCGTCCAAACAGAAGGAGCTCGTCGAGCTCGCCAAGAAGTTCGTCATGGTCAACGTCGAGGTGAGGAACTCTCTCTCTCTCCTCCTCCTCCTCCTCCTCCTCCTCCTCCTCCTCCTCCTCCTCCTCCTCCTCCTCCTCTCTATCCTCCTCTCTCTCTCTCCCTCTCTCCCCCTCTCTCTCCCCCTCTCTCCCTCCCATCTATCTCTCTCTATCTCCCTCCCCTCTCTCCTCTCTCCCTCAACCAGATTCCCTCAACCCAGATCAGATTTGCTTTTAGCGTTTCACAAATGTTCTTTGATGTCTTTTTTCCACCTGCGCACAGTGCATAACAATTTTCTCAATTCTATTTCAAAACTCGACTCAAACCACTTTTCAGGACGACGAGGAGCCCGAGGATTCTAAGTATGCCCCGGATGGAGGATACATCCCCAGGATTCTCTTCTTGGGTAGGTTTATAATATAAATAATTATCATTTTATAATATCCTTTTCATGTTTCAAAACTCATAAACCACCGAAAGTCACATTAAGACATAAAGCATAACACATTTCTGAGATGATTCTGTCACATATATGCGCAGCTGCACTCCTGCAGTCCCCTTCGATCTTGCCTTGATCTATTCAGTCATATTAGATACACAAATAAACGGATGGCGCATAGAACTGTCTAGTATATTTTGAAGACTTCTATATAGTCCTACGGGTTATGGCTCATGCGCGTGTACTGGTAGTTGAATAGTAAGAGTAATATGCCAAGGAATCCGCCCGTCGCACGTTCCCGCGGGTCTATCTAGTCCCTCCCGCTGGAACCTGATAATTCCAGCATAGCATACTTTGGTTAGTTACTCCGATCGGCTATTTCTAATCGCGATATTAGCCGAAAATCTCTCTTAGCCGATTAGCAGATGTTTGAGGTCTCTGTAAAAAAACAACAACGAAGATTATGATTTTAGCAACTTCCATGGCTTCGTGAATCCATGGGAAACATATGTTGCAAATTAGACATCGGATTCAGCTATTGAGGGCATTTTTTTCTGACGAAGGAAATACGGGCTTACGGCGCCGCATCCTATTTTCTTTGGAATGATAAGTAGCGTTTCTCTTGATTCACCCCCCTCTACCCTTATCAATCCTTTTCTGTCTAGAAAGAAAATATGCTCTCATCATACCACTCGCACAACGATTCTATTTTGTTTGACTGCAGTTTTATGAAAAGGGATAAGAGATTTAAGAGTATTAGATGCAACGGAGCGTCTTATTAGTAAATGAATAGGAGTGACGAGTGGGACGGTGCGTGTGATTTGCACGGATGAGCGATTAATGTCGATGGTTCGTGAAATACCATTGACAATTGCCGCAAAGTAACTCCTTAATCCGTACATATAGATTGACGAAATGCATTATCATGCTAAACTCTTAACATTCCCGGAAATGGGTTATAAGAATTAGCATTATTACACTGATTATGTTGTATCGTGATAAGGCGAAATTACCGTATCTCATACTTACGTCGCTAATTAATATAGAACTGTTCAAACATCTAACAAAAACATTGTAGCGTTTCAGAACCATGACAGTAAACAAACAGAAATCCGAGAAACATTTCAAAAATACAGTAATTAGATTTTTTAATTACAAAACACAGTGAATAAAGAAATCAGTAAGTATAAATTTAACACAGTGAATTAATAAATATTATTTTTCAGACACGAACGCGGATCCGATGAGCACTAACAACGCGGCAAAGTACAGAAACAACAAGTACTTCTACCCCCTCCTCCCTCAAATCATCGACGGAATGAAGCGCGCTCTCGAAGAGTACGAGACTGTGAAGGTGCGCCATTACTGCAATGTATTGAGAATGCCCAACAGTTCAGCCTAGTGAGTAGTGCTCAGATAGAAATCGCTGATCACATATTGATAATGTACAGCAACCCCTAGTGAGAAGTGTTCCGTTTGGTCGACGGTCAAGAAGGTGCGCCACTCTTAGTGAGAACCACATCTTGACAATGTCCAGCCACCCTTAAAGGCACAGGGGGGCGTTTAGAATTACCAAGGTTCATCGAAATTCACTATTGAAAACTTGGGAAAACTGATTGCACGCAGCGGGAATCGAACCGGCATAGTATTGTCCACAAACCGTGAGCGCTACCGCAACACTACAACGGCATGTGTTGTGGACCTCATGTCGACAAGATGAGCACCGAGTTCAACTTTCCGATGAGCATCCTAGTGAGAAGTGTTCCGCTAGTTGTGAGAGACCGTCAAGCAGGTGCGCCTAATATTTCCTACATACACCTTGAGAGCTAAATATTGTGTGCGTTCCAATGGGCTTAGTAGTTAGTGTATGCTATAGATATGCTAACGAACTACCGTCCACATAGACCCCCATAGTGAGAGAAGTGTTCAGCTAGATGCGTAATGTGATTGATTACTATAATGTCTCTCCGGCGCTGCCCTTGTAGTACAGCTGGATAGCAAATGCGCGCACTGACTCATAAGCGAGCGCTCTTTTCTATTTTGCTCTTTTCAGAGCGCTAAGCCGGCCAGTGAGAAGAAGGAGGAGAGCAACAAGGTCGAGGAGGAGGAGGAGGAGGTGAGAGAGGGAGAGAGGGAGAGAGGAGAGAGAGATTGGAAGCATAGAGAGATAGAGAGAAAGCGAGAAAGGGAGAGGAAGAGGGAGCATTTTGTAACAGTTCGCATTTTGTATGTTCGCGTATACATAATGCTGCCAAAATTGTACGAACTCCTCTCGTATTTCCATTTCTCTCATCTCAGCATTGATGCCAGCCGCAAAAACACTCTCTCCCTCCCCCTTTTTATCTAAGCCAAGCAGACGCGTAATTTGTATGCAGACGTGTGTTGCTGTAGCGAGAGAGTGAGAGAGTGAGAGAGTGAGAGAGTGAGAGAGAATGGCAGAGATGAGCGGGACTAGAGAGCTATCGAGAGAGGTTCCTGGATAATGGCTGTGGCATTGCAGGAGAAGGAGGAGGAGCCTGTGGAGGAGAAGGAGGAGGAGAAGGAGCAGAAGGACGAGCTGTGAACGTCGTGCGCAGTCTGTGTTGATAGCATACGAGTGTTGTGTCTTTGTTGGGTTGTGATATATAGATTTATTCTTCCGTAAAACGCCGATAAACTTTGCCTGTGTTTTGAGTGAGTGAGAGAACCCCCTTCTCATTTTTGAAACAACTCCCGCCCTCTTCAAGTCCCCTCGAGGAATTACGGAGCGCCGCCTTAGACTCGTTTCGTAAACACAGTGCCTTTCATTTATTTGATCTATTAGATTATTGCTACCCTCTCTATCTCTCTCTCAAATTTTCTTGTGTATATGCGCTCTTTTCTCTCCCGGAGGGAGAGAAAAGAGCGAATCGTAATTTATGCCTACGTGTCTTATTATGTCGAATCGATGTGCCCCACCAGCGTCTCTCTCTCTCTCTCTCTCTCTCTCTCTCTCTCTCTCCCCCTCTCTCTCCGCGATTACGCGTTCTCCTTCTCGCCGAGAATGTAAATGTGTGATTGATATTATAGAATGTACCTTGCCACCGCCCTTCGGAAAAAGCGCGAACTTCCATCGCCCGTGAGTTTTGTTTTAGTCTGTTTCACAATTTCACAAAAGCGTGTTTCCTCATCTTTTGAGTTTGAAAACCGCGTGAAAACAAAACTCTCTCTCTCTCTCTCTCTCTCTCTCTCTCTCTCTTTCGCTTGCAGTCGTTTCGAAGAATTCGTTATGGAGACAGCTTTACGCGTGAAAAACTATGCGTCTAATGCGATCTATCTTTTCCTAAGCTCACGATATTGTTCACACTTTGCCACCAATACTTTGAAAACGCACGCAAAAGAATGAAAAGAGAGAAGCGCAAGGAGTGAATGAAGAGAATGCAGAAATGAGTGATGACTGTACTGTAATCTACGTGTTTTAGGATGATAATCCTGATCTGTTCTTTCTGATTTCCGTGGTTTGCCCGCTTTTGCTATGCTGTTTCGCAATATTCATCTGCGCACTTAATAGGTGAGTTGATAATTCAATACATTAAAAATCATTATGATCTTTATAAATGTACATTAGATAAGAGTTTCTCCTAAGTAGATTATGATCTTTAGAACTATGTACATTTACTTTCGCAATATTCAAATTGTCGATACACGATCTTAAAAGCTCAGGCGCGTGTTGTATACCACCTTCCTTCTTAGTCATCGTCGCAAATTTCACGTAAATGTAACTTTTGCGTCTAATCTAGAGGCATTTTGTTAGTTTTCAAAATCTTTGACGCAAGATTTTCATGACGAAAACTTATTCGCGTTCATCGATATGTGAATAAAGATCGTCAACAAAAAAACGCAGACCATCAAACTAAAAAAAAAAGTCGAAGATAATCTCTTGTTTTGCGTGAATAACATTATGGAAACAAAAGTCGTTATGATGCAAGACATGCCTTGTTTTCGGCTGAGAACAATCGAAAATGCAGTAGACTTCATTCTCTATTGTGATGAGACAAATGTTTTTTCAACAATAAAAGGTTTTTCCTCACTCCACACAGCTCCACGCTAACGTACCCATATATGCGATACACTGAATTGAAAGTCACCGGAGCTAACTTTTCCAGTATCCGGAACACTCGGAAGAAGCTGGACGCGTTGCGAACATCCGGACACATGCGCGCCGAACAGACCGAGTACACCATAGATCTCACCACCAAGATGGACTCGTGTATTGAGATCAGCTCCTCGCAGGTCGGTGTGCTCTCTCTCTCTCTCTCTCTCTCTCTCTCCCCCATTCCCTCTTTCTCTCTCTCTCTCTCTCTTTCTCCCTCCCCCTCTCTCTCTCTCTTTCTCCCTCCCTCTACCTCATTCCCTCTTTCTCTCTCTACTCCATTCCTCTCTCTCTCTCTCTCTCTCTCTCTCTCTCTCTCTCTCTCTCTCTCTCCCACACACTCCCTCCCGCATGTTCCCTCCCTTCAGCTCAAAAGCGAATCGTCCAGCGTCGAGGTACTAGCGCTTTCTGTGTGTGTGTATACTGTCGAGAAACCCCTGTCCGCAATCATAGCCGTTTCAGAGCCTGCAAGAATCGGTGTTGTTGTGATGACTCGCCCCCTCAACTCACCAAAACACCTCGGGTCACTCTTCCAAAATGCTGTCATCTACTACGTGTAACTCCCCCCTCCGAACCACCAGTGTACATTTACTCATTTATAAATCCGATAAACGATCGAAGCGTGTAGCGTGTTCTGGGAATGGCGGGATTAGCGGGGGGCTTTCACCGGCTAATACTAATACACTTCTCGGCAATATGCGGGCGCGACACGCGAAGCCTGATCGGTGTCGTAATTGAAGGCAACTCTTGTCAGTGGAAGACGCCCCACTCAATAAAGGGATGCTCTCTCTCTCTCGATATATGCTAATTTGCCGCGTTCTCTGTCTCTCGCTGGAGGCACGCACGAGCTGTGCAAACTATACTCTCCCGAGAGGGGAGCGATTTATTATGGGGCAAGGAAAGAGAGTGAGAGCACGCAGCATTGTCCCGTAGAGCTCCATTCTCTCTCTCTCTCTCTCTCTCTTTCTCTCTATCCCTGTCTATTTTCTCAATCCGAATCGATAGCGTCAGCAGCCAGTGTATTTCCGATTCATTTCTGATTCCCATTTCTTCTCGCCCCCTCTCCTTTCTCATATACACGAAAGACTATAATTGATGCTTGTTTGCTGCCTCCGGCTCTCTTCAACTCGGAACACGTCTTGACGCATCGCCTTGTTATTGGAAACTCACTCCTTCTCACTCCGCACCCTTTCTCTCCCGGGGATTCCTAGACGTGTTTGTGTTTATGATGGCGAGATGAAATGTGGGAAGAGTACGCGTGTTGAATGGAGAGGTGGTTCCATTACCACTACTTATTTGAATCTGTTTCCCCCTCTCTCTCTCTCTCTCTCTCTCTCTCTCTCTCTCTCGCTCTCTCTCGCTCCGCATACAAAGAAAGAGCACTCATTGTCTGGATGTGAGATGTGTGATGCTGTGATTCTGGCGGTAGATCGAGTGGGTGCGGGTGAGAGAGGGGACAAGGAGTGGGGGTGTGTGTGGGGGGGGGGGGGGGGGGGAGACGCCTCTAGGACCGGCAGCCACTCCAGCCCGCAACAATACGCAGTCGAAACCTAAAATGTGTGTCTCAATCTCAGCGTTTTCAGCTAGGTGTGGGAAGGAGAAGAGGGGAAGACGCCATCGGACGGACATTAGCTGCGATATTCTCTCGGATGGCAGCGTCGCCTACTTCTACCCATTCAACCTGTCCATCCAATATCTTTTTTTGTAGACATCGAAGACCATTCAACAGTCACACCCGATACTCAAAAAAAGTTCTTCGAAGTGTTTCTCGTACATAGTAGATGATAAGAAATTACTTATAGTTCTAATATGTGACATAAGTGGTCATCTAACTGGGATTTTTAAAGACGTTTACTTACTTTCAGTATGAATTTGAGTTTGGAGGAAGAGAGAGAAAGAGAGAGAGAGAGAGAGAGAGAGAGAGAGAGAGAGAGAGAGAGACAAATGTGTTTTGTTGAATGCACATTGGCGACTGCAAAAAGTTTTCGTAAAAAAATACAAATCCTGCAAAAAGTCAGTTGAAAAAATTATTGAAAACAACGAAGAATCGTTTTCTTTATACACAAGTCGATTTTCAGCTCACTTCCAACAATGATCATTACTTAGAAAATATTCTTGACAGGTGCTCACAAGCCTTCGAATGTTTATATAATTGTACAAACTGTACACAGCCCAGATATCAACAAACCAAATTTAAAAAAAATAGTAGTGTTCGCCTTCAATCTGAATCTCACGTTGTACGGAAGCTTGAATTGAGATGAACACATACGCATTTGCCGAGTTATTCATTGTTATGGTCACTGACACAATCAAGAGTCAAAACAAACAGAAAAAAGTATGACATACGAAACCGTGTAACCGTGTTACATGTGTCATATCTTCAAAATGATGTTTCTATTGCTATTTTCGGTCGCTCTTGCTTCTGCTCGATACAGTTCCTAACAGTCTGATAATTTTCGCGAAATATGCGGCCAGCATGATTTCATGCATCAATATGGTCGTTTTAAAAGAGCAATTCTCAATGGGCGTTTTGCTGCCAAGAACGAATATCCTGCGCAAGTGGCGATTTCCTATGTCGTAAGTTAGTGTGACAATAAAAGGAACTCATAATGATGCAGGAGAATGCTACCAACGTGTGTGTACAGTATTGTGGCGGCACTTTGATCTCGCCGACGCATGTTCTCACTGCTGCTCACTGCGTCATGAACAATACGTTGCGCCCGTTCAGGTACATCCAAGTACAAAACCCGAAATAGAGTAATTAATTTTGATCAAGTGATTTCGACTCCTAGCATCTTACCACTTGAGTCCTTCATAATTCCGGAGTCTCAACAGATAGTTTACATTTTATCCCAATATTGATCTCCTTACAGTGATCAATACGTTTTGATCGGCAGTTTGTGTCATTCGTGGAACAATTGCGAGAACGACGACCAGGCGACGAAACGAAAATACTCGACGGTTCTTAGAAAAACCCTACAACTAATATACTAATAAGTTCCATATCATTCCAGATCATTCTTCCATCCAACTATAAGAAGGCGCTTGCAACTGATAACAAAAACAAGAAGTGGTTCATCGCTGACGATATTGCGATTGTTGTTCTCGTCAAGGTGAAGAATATGAATCGATATATTATTCAGGAAGATTATTTGTATGCATGTGTTTTAATATAGAATAAAATGTAACTTCAGCCGGTGCACGATACGCCTGGGAAATGCCGACTTGCTTATTGATCCCAACCTACACGCTGTTAGCTGGGGAGCTACTGAGAACAATGGAGGCGAGAAGGTCAAAGGTATTGTTTTTCTCATCACACGTTTTGGTGTTCCCGATCGGAGGAAGGGGTATAACGTGTAGCCTGTAACATTCACTAACAGTGTGAGAGAAACTGTGACACGTTTTTAGTATTACACTTTCACACATTGCGTAGGCCTATAGAACCTGTAAGTAACAAATAAATACCGTTCAGAATAAAAGAGGTTTCTGTATCAACTTTTCACACAGCCTTATGTGACACGATTGTCCACGTTTTTGGACAATCTGCGCACATGCAAGAGTTTGAAACAGTGTTCGAAACCTGTTCGCACAGGCTTTGCGGATCGGCTGAGGGTGGCTTTGATCCACGTGGACGAGGTGGGGGAGCGGGTGATCGGCGCGTTTGCCGGACCGAGTGCGGTGTGCAGGGGAGACAGCGGCGGCGGGCTGTATCAGACTGTGAAGGGAAGGCGCACCCTTGTTGGAATCGCCAGCAGCACGCAGTGGGGATGCCGAGGTGTGTGTGTGTGTGTGTGTGTGTGTGTGTGTGTGTGTGTGTGTGTGTGTGTGTGTGTTGTGTGTGTGTGTGTGTGTGTGTGTGTGTGTGTGTGTGTGTGTGTGTGTGTGTGTGTGTGTGTGTGTGTGTGTGTGTGTGTGTGTGTGTGTGTGTGTGTGTGTGTGTGTGTGTGTGTGTGTGTGTGTGTGTGTGTGTGTGTGTGTGTGAGAGAGAGAGAGAGAGAAAGAGAGAGTATCATAACATGTCAGCGACAGAAAGCAACCGCCCGGTGAAAAAAATACCTGTCGACTCTGATCCGCATTCAGTTCCCAAAGATTTCAAAGGGTGGCTGTCGTCGAAACTGTAATACATGCATACATACATACTACGAATCAAAACGAAAGCCTTTTCTTCAGGCAGCAGCGGCGTGTTCGGCCCGCAAGTCGGTCTGCCCTCGTTCACTCGCGTGTCACACTGGCTGGACTGGATCTGCTACTGGACGGGGGTGTGCGGGGAGAAGACGGCCGAGGAAATCGACATCACCGACATCCCTCAAACCACGTCGCACAGAATGCAGTACGTCATTTGAAGAAGTGAAGTGTTTCGTATGTGATGCGGAGACCTTGAATACGATTGATTTACTGGTCTCACGTTTAGAATGACAGACATTCCTTGTAGTATTTTTTTTTGTTTGTTTTGACTGTCGAAATGTGCGAGAGACACACAAATCTTGCAATGTTTATGAGATTCGTGTGATGCGTTCTTCCAAAATCGTTAGTCTCCGTCGCAGTCGTAGTCGCAGTGTACGAACGAGCGCTCCACAAAGTCGAGCCGGTTGAGCTTCTTCTCGAGAGGGTGCGAGATGTCGTGCGTGACCTGAGGTGATGCGTTGAGAGAGAGAGAGAGAAGAGATAAGGAGAGAGAGAAAGAGAGAGAACACAATTCAAAAAGGAACAAAGTGGACAGTAGAGAAAATATGAGGAATTCAAGGGTGATAGTGTGATATAAGACAAGAAGACCTACCTTGAGGGGTAGTGTCTCGTCCATGACAATGTGCAGTTCCACTATGGCGGCGCCGCCGTTGCGGTACACCATCACGTGATCGATGTACCTCAACATTACCAGCGTTCATTCACTTTAGTAGCTCATTCCGCGTTTTACTCGCCCATACAGTATTCTCCCGTTGTAACGCTTTTCAATTCAGCGAATTTGCACAATCAATAACACATATAAGCCATATAGTGTGATTTAATGTAATTGAAGTTCCAACTCTCACTTGATCCTCTCGTCGTGTCGCAGTGCCACGTTGAGTATCCTCGACAGCTGTTCGTCCTCGGCCCGCACTCCCACGAGGGACGGGATCGTCTCCAGCGCGTGCCGCAACCACGACAACGCGATCAGACAGCTGCATGTGGTTCATTTCGCTCAGTTTGTTTGTTGTGTATAGCAATTTTGAAATATGCGCTAACTACGCGAACTACTTTTCCGAGTGTGTAACCGTAAAATACAGCCGAGAAAGATACATGTTCAAAGTATCAACACACACACACGTTCAAAGTGAATAACAAGACACATATAGAGAAATGGTCAAAATGGTGTGGAACACTGGCATGCACTCACCACACGCACATGGCTCCGATCGGGTCGGCGAGGTTCCAGAGCCGGTCGCCGACTATGGCACAGAACAGCGCCGTCACACTCGTCGCGATGTCGTTGCGCATGTCCATCGCCAGCACTCTGTGAGGG